>CM050209.1:1660000-2260000 GCA_027475355.1 Coilia nasus
AGACCATGCACACTGCACAAGGTACATGCGCCTGTTAAAGCGGCTCAACTGCGCAGTCACCACGCTGCAATTAGAAAATAGAAATCAAGTCTATTTTTCTGTGCGGGAAGGAAGCGGCATGAACGTTTTCAGCCATATCCTATGTATTGACTCAAAAGCCTCTGGACTGTGTGAAAAATATGACCTCTCACCTACAATTGCATGAAATAAAAGCTGGAAAACTATTAATATTGACCTTATCATACCAGCTGTTTTGGCTGTTTCAAAATGTTTTTTTTGCCTTGGGACCTGTACTTTTCCAACTTTTTCATCCCTTCCTACTGAACTTTCCACCTCTCTCTTTTTAAGGGCTATGTGTATTTAAAGATGGTGCTGGCTTACCAGCTGTGAATATACATGTGTGAAAACGCTGCTTACCACACAGCTTCCATCCCATGTCACTCATGTGCAATGTGGTGTGAATGAGGCCTTACACTGCCGCAGTTTCACCTCCACTCTGCACTTGGACTTAGAATTGGAAAAATCAGGGGTGGAATCGTTGAATGACGTGGTTTCCAGGCCGTTAGCAGTTCAGAAGGCCATTTGGTGGCGCTACTTCCGTGGAGCCAAAATGAAACCGAGGTCCGGATTGAAATGATTTGGGGAGAGACAGAGAAATGAAGAACAGAATGAGAGAGGGAGAGGGGAAAATAGAAAAATATAATAGCCAAAGGGCGGAAAGCTTAAAAATGGGTGGCTATTTGAGGAATGCTTTCTGAGGAATGCATAGGAAAGAGAAGGTGTAAGTGGGAGGGCACCAAAAATACACACAAATAAGACACACACACACACACACACACACACACACACACGGACCCACACACACCACCGTGAATGAGCACAAAAACAACAGCAACAACAATGCACTTTCAGTTTCTGCTATGATGTGTGTGCAATGTGGAGGACATTGAAAGTAGGAGCCAAAGGATGATGTCCTCCAGCAAACCAAAAAAATCCACTCTGGATTTCACGTTTGTGTTCTTTTTTCGTATTGTTTAGTTGTTCTATTTGCTGTCATCCATCGGTCTTACACTCATATTTTCTGTTCTCCTTTATTTCTTTCAGTGTTGTTTGGAATTGGTTTACCCCCATGCACTCTGTGGCAAACTCATTTTCCTCCTCCTCTTTCTCAACAAAAAAAAAAAACTGTGGCAAGAGGCTTGCTGCATTTCCTCAAGGCAAATTCAAATTGTGAAATGAATAAAAAATATTTTGGACTTTCCTAAGTGTGTGTGTGTGTGTGTCTGTTTATCTTTGTCTGTGCATGCTGTGTTTGTGTCTAAATGTCTGTGTGCATGCACATATGTGAACAATAGTGTGTTCAGGGTTGTGTGTGTTGCCTGTATTTGACTAGAAAAATCTGATTGAAGAATTTCATTTGAGTATCTTGTAAGGTTAAGGATGATGAATGTGTTTAAAATTTCACTAACAGAATGCTTGTTTGCTGAGCTCTTGTTTCGAGTGTGGCAAATGCTTAAAGCAGTACAATGCAACTTTGAGTGCTTTTTCCAGCTTTTTCTCAATGGAGCTCCCCCTAGTGTCTCCAAATAAATCGACACGTAAAAATTGGAAAAAACAAAATTCTCTTCCCCTCTCCATGTGCATGTGTTTTCAACTGAAGTCATCAGAGTAACCAGCGAATACAAAAGTAGTCATGTCCACCGAGGTAACTTAAAGGAGAACTTCGGTGTAAAATGAAAATTGGCATGTTAAAACATCATACCGAGTTGGTATGTGTACGGAGGAGTAAAATTGATTTAGCCTGTTGCATTCAGAGTTTAACTATTTTTTATCGTTTGTCCCAAAAGGCTAACAATGGAAGTGGTAGGTGCCCTTAGACGAAGCATGACGGCTAGCCTATTTTTAAACCATTAAAACAGCTTGAAGAAACGCCACACTCCATGGGTAGTACAACAAAGGCCCTGACATTAAAAACAAGGCACTGAGAACTTTGTAAGTGTACACAACATTTATTAATAAAACAGTTTTGACAGGCAGTACCTTGCTGTAGTTTCTTGTCGCCGCCATGATGAAAGTCCGCACAAGTCGATTGACGAACACGAACCAGCAGGAAGAATAGGAGGAGAGGTAGTACAATCAACTTGTTTGGACTTTCATCATGGCGGCAACGAGAAACAACTACAAACGACTGCATGTAAGAACAGCTTTTTAAATAAACGTTGTGTACATTTACAATATTCTCAGTGGCTCGTTTTGAATGCCAGAGCCTTTGTTGTACTACCAATGGAATGTGGAGTTTCTTCGAGCTGTTTTAATGGTTTAAAAATAGCGTAGTCGTCATGCTTCATCTAAGGGCACCTACCACTTCTATTGTTAGCCTTCTGGGTCAAACTATAAAAAATAGTTAAACTCTGTATGCAACAGGCTAAATCAATTTTGCTCCTCCGTACACATACCAACTCGGTATGATGTTTTAACATGCCAATTTTCATTTTACACCGAAGTTCTCCTTTAAATCAGAATTTCTTCCGAATTTAATGTAATCCTGCTCCTTGCGATATTCAAGACTTTGTGAGACTGAGGGTGCCAGGACGGATACCCAGATATTGTATGCGTGGTATTCTGTCCACAGACGGCGGGGGCGGTCGAGAAAATCTTCATTCGCCTGGTAATGACTCATTTAAGCACCTATTAACTTGTGATGACTAATTAACTCAAAAAGTTGCATAGTGCTGCTTTAATGTCTTTAATTATAAGTGACTCTTGTTGCCTCAGCTCGTCTATAGTGTGTGCTGTTCTCACTGATCTGTTTTACAGACTGCAGCTTCTATGTTTTATGTACTCACTTTATTAGATGACAGTTTCTGAATTTACTAACCCTCCTTGATCCTCCTTGATCCGTTTTTGATAGGAATATGTTTTGACTCGTATGCAAGAACCCACCTCCTGACTTAATTTATGCTATAGATTGTGTCTTGCTGACTACCATGACATGCTACATATGTTGGCGTTGGTGGAGGCCATAACAACGCCTTGCTTCTCAGCTTGTTTTTGTAAAATTTAGTGAAAATTGTCAGTGTGATTTAGAAGGCTATCAAAGCCTTCAGATTTGCACTATGAACTTTACTACTTGTTATAGTCCATCCATGGATACAGCTGCCTAGATGGGGCAGCTTAGATGGAAAATGATGAAGACTACACCTCCCTACAACATTTTGTATTACTGTGATGTCAACACCTCTCTTGCCCCTCCCTCTTCCCTCATAGGATGAGGTGCCATCCGGGTCCGAGTCTCCCCCCTCTTTTAAACCTCCCCCTCCCCCAGGGGTTCAGAGGAGGCCCAGTCAGCGGGAGCCAGCCACCAAACGGCCTTCCTCTGAGTCCTCCCACTCAGGCCTATATTTCACCGCACCCTCCTCTTCCTCCTCCACCCTGTCCTCCCAACACTCAGCCACAAAAGAGCACAAGTCACGGCCCACGGTCAGATCCTCCACCCCAACTGACCATCCCAAACAGGGAGTCTCTGCTGCCCAACTATCCATGGTCAGTCAGCACAATATCGGCCCATTCCCGCGTGTCCAGTCCCCCACCCGAAACAGGCCGGCAGCATCACCCCGCCACCAGCAGCAGCAGCACCACCACCATGCACCTCCTCCTCCTCCACCTCTGCCAGCTCCCCCGCTACTGCCCTCTACTGTTGTCCCTTCTCCCTCCATAACGCCCCCACCACCCCCGCCTCTGCCCGCGCCCACCGCACCCCCATCCTCCGCCTCCCCAGACAAAGCCTCCCCCTCCTCCCCTGCCAGCAACCAGCACTTTGTGATGGTTGAGGTTCACCGGCCTAATGCAGAGCCTGATGTCAACGAGGTGCGACCACTTCCACAGGCACGAGGTGAGCACTGTGTCTCTGGCCATTAATTGAGTATTGGGTCATTTTATGCCAACTCAACCAATATTGAGAAAAGTTCCATGGACACTATCTCAGATTTTGCTAAAAATTGCACCAAATATACTTAATGGGAGCATGAAAAATCCAGAAGTTTCAGATCAAAATATAAAGCAGTTTAGATTTTATGGCTCTTTCACTGCCACTGATCTCTGCATTCATTTTTAATGGTTTTTGAAGGCCCGTAATGTCCTTTCTAAATTGGGTTAACCAGTGTTGATTAAAAGTTACAGATACAGGCAAAACTGGATTTTAGTTCAGCAGAATATATATTTTTCACTTTTTGACTATCAGCTGTGAGACCTCCAATTGACCAAGACCTAATTATTCACTTGATTAGTAATATTTAGGAATTAATCTTTGAGTAGAAACAAGATGTAAAACATCATGATGTAAAACTTATAAATTATGGTTTTAGAGGGTACTGAAAATGGTCACAGCTCAGAAAATACCCCTTGGACCCCTTTTTTCAGGGGGGTAACAGAGTAATCACACTTCCACTACTTAAAGATACACGTCGGCTATACCTGATGTGAATTAGAACATCATGCCTTCATATTTTAGCTTGTGCAAAGAAGCAGTTTCCCTGTACATATATTCCCTGCACAAGGATATAAAACCTTAAATTGTGGTTTTAGAGGGTACTAAAAATGGTCACAGCCAGAAAAGTCAGTACCCTCTAAAACCATAATTCAATGTTTTATATCAAGATATTTTGTTTCTACCCAATGGTTCATGGAAGCTCTGGCATGAAAGGACAGACCAAATGCATGGATGCAGTTCATGGGAAGTACAAAAAAACCCCATAAAAATAGGAAATGTATATTTTCCCTGTGAAGATCATGTATGTGTAATTCCTCACCAGAAAGTGTTACTTTTGTGTTTCTAAATATCTAAAAAAAAAGATGTGCCTTGTTAGAAAGAATAGATATGTCAACATTGCGAAACTATTTGTTGGAGGAAAAAAACAATTATAGTCTGTGCTACTCCCTCTCCAACCTCTACTGTATGTGGTGCCTAGCCTGGTAAACTAGCCCCTCATTTCATTTTGTACAGAGGGTCTGGCCTGAGAGGCTGTATTAGGTACCAGCCAATCCTAGCCAATCAGCAAACAGAAGGAGTGTTTGTGAGCAATGACCTTGACTTTGTGTGCTACATTTGAATTGTAGTGCGTAGGCAGACTAATTACACAAGTGATGACCAGACGTTAGCAATTGGGTAAAGGCAGAGCCACTTGTTTTTAACTTCAGCAGTCTTCTGTTAGCCTGTGAAACCCGCCCCTCGTACTTCATTTCATTCAGAGGGTCTGGACCGGAATCTGTTGAGGAGCATGTAAGCGGTCCGAGCAACACCAATCCAATCAGCAAACAGAGGGTGTGTTCGTGACCCATGACGTTGACTTTGTGTGCTACATTTGAATTGCATACGTGACGATCAGGCGTTAGCGATTGGGTAAAGGCAGAGGCACTTGTTTTAAACTTAAGCAGAGTCCACACCTCCAGGAAGAAATTGTTTCTCAATACAGCACTGCCAGACCCTCTGTACAAAATGAAATGAAATACAAGGGGCTGGTTTACCAGGCTATGTGGTGCCCCCCTAACCATCTCAAAATGGTATGTTCTTTTCAAACAAGCTCATGTTTGACAGGCAACCGTGTTTAGACTTTGCTCCGGAAGGGCATCATGAATTGAGGGCTGAACAGAGAAAAAAGAATAAACTGTGAGATAACCACTTGCACCACTTGCAGATATGCCTATGTTTAAGATGACAGTTTTTAAATATGTGTAAATGTGTAACAGTCAGCCCTTTATGCATACAGTATACAGTATATGCACATATCCAGGTAAACCTAGCTTACCACAACTAAAGATAAGCAGTGGGTTCAAAATACTAGCAATTTTTCCTACTTCAGACTCATGGCTACTACATCTTACCAAGCATAAGGTGCGTCTTGCAATTGTTTCAGAAGTCATCTGCAAAGAGTGTTTATTTGGCGATCACTGTGAGACAAATCTACTATTAGTTATGTGAGTAGAATTAACAGAAAAAAATAATAACCTAGACTTCATAGAATGATTAACGGATTTTGGTACTGTTAAGTCATAAGCTGTAAAAATTGTCCTCAATTGCAATTGCCTTTGAGATGGCAAGGCTTGTCCATGACAGTAATTTTCAAGAGTCATTTCTCAAGATAAATCCTTTGATAACTTTTTGTCAGCATTGTCTGCAGATGACATATACCAAATTTGGTGAGATTTACACAAACGCCCTATTTCAATGCGTAAGGTTTAATAGAGTTTAAGACTTAAAAAATGGTTTCAAACTGTAGCGTTCTCCAGATAATAGGAATATTTTCATTTTGTGCAATTACAGTGCACATTTATGCATTTCACTAGGTGGCGCTATGCTACAAGTGAGTGTATATGGGTTAGGTCAATACTCCTCCAAAACACCAACATATCACACAAATTTTAATTTGTTGGTTGAAACGGTCATTAAGTTATTCAGCAAAAGCTTTTTGCAGTCTCCCCCTCTTTCACGCACAGCAAAAAATAACTCGCTAAACAACTTGTCAAAAATGTACCCAAAACAAGTATGTCTGTCGGTGTTACAGAGACACATCAACCCAGCCCATACACACTCGCAGCATAGTGCCATAGTGAAATGGATAAATGCCAACATTGGGGTTTTGGATTGCCAATATCTTGGACCGAGAAGGTGGAAGCTATACAATAGCACAATAGCACAAACAGGATTTAAACCTGTTTGATTGGGGAAATATCGGCATAGAATGCTCACACCGTGATTTCCAACTCAGGAGCTCCTGTAGTCATCAAAGTCCACTAGCTAGCTAGACCTACTCAGCATGACCATTTAAAACTGGGATTTGTGAACGTGTGGCCCATCTGCGCTGTAAGACACTATACATATGATAATTAAAATAGCTTATTATGCAGGGTAGCCAAAAACCCATACCATGCATCGGTCATACCATGTACTGCCATGTACCACTTTTTAATTATTCTATCATTTGTCTAGCTTTATGACTGAAGTTATCTCCAGAAATTCTATCTGCTTCTGAGTCACTCAAGTCCCAGATAAAGAGACAGATTTCAAATTTGAAAAATCTTCCGCCAATGATTTTTTTCTCCATGCACAAATTTGACAACTTGGGGGCAATAGAGTAGCTAAGACATGTCAAGATAGCCAGGCCATGTGGCTTCATTTTTAAAAGTATGTTGAAAGGTAAAAAATATTTTTTTGATTTACTACAGTAAAGACCTAAAATTTAGTTGGAATACCTCTTCGTACCTCTGTATGATAGGTGGAAGGGATAGAAATATTGTAAGAGCCTATGTTTAATGTTTCACAAACGTAATAATTCGCTACCAGAGTTTAGCTAAGAATATTGCTGGGATTGCACATGCACAGTTGTATAGGCAGTACTTCCCTCAGGGACTTCAGTCATTAGGGTGCTGGTTGTCCAGGGATATATGGGGGTATTATTGAGAAACAGAATGGCAGAAACAGAAACAGATTTTTTTAGCGATTTCACACAACTCAAACAAATGAAATGTGTAACTGGCTTTGCATTCATGTTATGAATGATGTGCTTAATTTGGAAACTATAAGTGATTTACTTGCAAACAACTTCCAGCAAGGGTTATGAGGTATAGGGAATTCCCCACCCCCTCTTCCTTCTCTTTCTTTCATAAGTTTTAATGGCACTCATGACGGCAAAAGAACAATGTCTTCAAAGTAAGAATAAAGTGAAGTAAACAAATCTTCTTATGTTATTGGCTCCAGTTATTAAATGTTTTACTACTAGGCCATACCTTTGATGGGGGAGGCTCCAGGGCCTCCTTCAAAATAGAACTAAAGAAAACTGAGAATAAGCGGAATTAAACACTGTGACTGTTCTTCATTCCATGCTTG
This sequence comes from Coilia nasus, assembly GCA_027475355.1. Lineage (NCBI taxonomy): Eukaryota > Metazoa > Chordata > Actinopteri > Clupeiformes > Engraulidae > Coilia > Coilia nasus. The sequence continues at coordinate 1,667,883 of CM050209.1, forward strand.
GCAACAGTGAAGGAGAAGTTTCCACATATTTGTGTAAAGCACATTTGTAGAAGGTGCTCGGAATGTTCTCAAAGACTGCTGACTCACATACTGTAACTCTAACAAGGACTCTGGCCCCTGATGGGCCACAGCCAAAGTTGAAGCCAAGATGGATTAAAATGCCAGATCCAACACCCTGGCTGAGAGGAGATCCGTCCTCATAAGAGCAGAACAGATAGGTCGATAAATTGCTAAAATGGCAGTAGGTTTGGATGCAGCTGAATGAAAGGGAAATGTCTGTGAATGTGTCAGGAAATGAGAATGTTCCATAATTATTGTCATAAAAATAGAAAATAATCCTGACACTGTGCTGAAATCACAAATCTATTTATGTCAACAGGACTAAACATTTATTTTATAATAACATAAATGAGTATTTTTAATGTAAATAGTCCATCACAAACACACATATAGGGAATTTGTGCTGTTCTGTGATCCTGTGTCATGTAAATTTAACCCCCTCAACACTCTGTACATTGTCTCATCTGTGGCTTTTTATGACATTTACTGCTGTGCTTTTCATGGCAATGCTTGCTTCAGTGTAGTTAAACGTGTTCATTATTCATCCTAATCACTCTCCTCATGGTCCAGCCATCACTGGATCAATCAGGACTTTTGCCATTCATCAGCCCTGTAATGGTACCCTCGCTGGTCCTCAGAGCTGCATGGGCAGCTCACTGAGTCCTGTCACTGTATGTCTAGGCCTGAATCTGTTGAGACTGATAGTCATTGATGCCTAATAAACTGTACAATAGTTTCGTGCAGTTAGTCAGGAAATTACATTTGTCTGTGCGACAAGGAGTTCATCCGTGGCACAGGAAAATGTAAATTGTGTGCCCGTGAGGGTGTAGATTCTAGGTAGATATGTGTGTACTTGCTTGTGTGTTCGTGTTTAGATGATTGAATGTATGCATGTCTATATATTTTTTTCACTATATAGTTTTTTATGCATGCTCCCATCATCATTTCCCACAGGTGCTGCTCTTTCCCAGCTGTCAGACAGTGGTCAGATCAGCGAGGACAGTGGGGTGGACATTGCCGAGTCGGGACGCCTCAGCAAGGACAGCAGCCCCCGCCCCACCCGGACACGTGCCCGCAGGGACGGCTCGGGAGGTGCAGGGGAGCCCCCTGCAAAACCGGTGAGAGTGGTGGGTGAAAGAGCACCAAAAAAAGTGATTGTACAAAGAGAGTGAAGAATGCTTATTGTCTGGTTGGAAGAAATACTGTTTGTTTGTGTACGTGTGTACTGTCAGATAGGATGAACCGTAACTTAAGCCCTGTAATCTGATGGTCTGAACTTGCACATAAATTTGCTCTCTGGTCTAGCTTCATTTTGATTTGTTTGGATCTGACTTTTTTAGTTCTCCACTGTGTTTTCCCATTCATTTCTTTGCTGGCCACTAATCACTGCTATATTGTTCATTTGTGAGTTGCCACTCCATTTGAGTTGATTTTTCATTCATCAGTCATCACATTTCTGACACTGCAGTGAACACTCTTCTCCCCACATACTCTGCCACGACCGAAACAAGGCAAACAGTATACACCCATGTAAATATATATGTGTGTGTGCCCAACAGAAAAAGCAAACTGGACATACTTGTACCTCCTCTGTCTTTCTGTCACTCTGTCCATTTGTCCCAAACAGCCAGGTCTACTGGAGCCCACGTCCACTCTGGTGAGGGTGGCAAAGTCTGCCAGCACGCTGGGCATTGCCATAGAGGGGGGCGCCAACACACGCCAGCCTCTGCCACGCATTGTCACCATACAAGTGAGTGCCTATCAATCTGTCATCAGAGTTCCTCTTCGAAAAGGAGCTGATATGACAGTAAGAAGGAAGGCAAATCATTTTGTTTTACTGTAGCAGTGATCAATGTACAGTCCCTCCAGAATATTGCGGGCCAATTTTGAGATAGTTGCAGCCTAAAATACCTGATTTTGCTTTTCTAAAAAGTTGCGATAAAAGTTATGGAGTTTTAAGTGTTTTGTTGCAAAAAAAAAGTCAAAGTTGCAAAACAGATTTCAAGGATTACAGAAAATGTAGCAAAGCATATAAATATTTTGTCTGATTTGTTGACATCATGTAGTTTAGCCATTACCCAAGTTTGGAATATACTGTAGACCGAGCAGGAGCGTGCACGACAATGACATAATTAACACTGCCCATCGCAGGCTAAAAGGTTGTAATATAGCCTACATGTTAGGGTGAGTTTAACATTGTCATATGTTTTATTCACGTGTCTAGCTTATACAGTACTTGTGAAGCGATACCTCTCTGAGATGATTTTTTGCAGGCTGGGATTTCTGTAAATATAGAATTTCCGAGAAGGCAAACTGTTAGTAGATGACTCCCCCGTGCTTTGCAACAGTATTACACACAGTGCAAAAAGGTTCCCTCTGCTTTCATGAAATATTGCAAGGGATTGTGGGGGTTGTGGAGTTATGTTAGTGAGCAAGAGTAAGCAGTTGTTAATCACAACTGTATCCTGCTTCTAAACAGAGCAAAGAGACTCACTGTATAGCGAGACATGACGGTGATTGGCCAAAAGTTCTGGTGTTTAGTGAAAGTTACAATGTCGCAATGAGTTTGAACGATTGGCTGAATTTGAATTTGAAGCTGGAGATGTATGGGAACACAGAGGCAGCATGGAACTGGAGGAAAAAGGCAAGAGGATGTGTTGTTAAAACATCAACAGAAGACTGGAATTGGTGAAAGTGGTAGTGCAACGGTAGAAAAAGAGAGAGAAGTGACAGCAGGAGGTCGGAAGGAATGGACAGGCATGAGTGAATTTTCATTTCAACAATTACGCCCCACCAATCACCCTCACCATCCACCACAACCACCTAGCTCTGACAGGGGAATTAAATAGTTCTCCTCATCTGTAATGGAAATCCAACCAGAAAAGTGTCATCCTAGCAGACGATTGGACCCACAGATCCTTTGTTTTCCCAATGGACACTTCTCTATTTATTTGTCTACTACATTTCCATGTGTGGATACTGGTATCTGGAGGTGTATTGAAAATGCAGGCAAGGTCTCTGTTTGCTATGCCATTGACGTCACTGATCCTGATGTCTCAAAGAGCCTCGGGGCTTGGCTGGCATTGCTGCATAAGAGCTGCATGCAGACTTGTAACAGGTCTAACTGAAGTAAAGTTGCATGCTGGGAAATGTTTCTAGGGAGGTCATACTCTTAGTATTCTGGCCACATTACTGCTCAGATAAATGTGAGATGAGGTGATATGTCTGTGAAGATTCTCATTCATCCAGGTACAACTTAGCTCTTTTGAGTGAGATGAGGTGATATGAGAGGAAAAAATGTTTGTTTGGGAATCAGCAGGCTATGACTACTGATGATGTGGATTAATTTAATAATGTTCTCTGTGGTATCAGTTTAAATAAACATCTGTAAACTACTGGAGGATAATCTTTATTGGATTATACAAGAGCTGTGTCTTGCAAGTGAAAGCCAGTCCCATTGGTCATTGTGATCACATAGCATATCACAGGACACAATGCACACAACAAAATTCACCTCTGCATTTAACCCATCACACACGTGAGCAGGAGGCAGCCATGACAGCTGCGCCTGGGGAGCATTGCGTGGGGACAGTGTCATGCTCATGGTACCTCAACGACGCTAATGGCGACCTTGGATTCGAACCTGCAATCCTGCAGTCACAGGTCCAATACCTTAACTGCCCATTATTGATTATGCGCCTCACTTTAAATACAATGATATCTACTTTAAAAGCGTTACACTCTGTATACAGTAATGTGCAAAAGTTTTAGGCAGGTGTGAAATTCTAGCCTGGTAAACTAGCCCCTCGTACTTCATTTCATTTTGTACAGAGGGTCTGGACCAGACACCGTCAGAATTAATCACTGGACTCTGCTGAAGTTTAAAACAAGTGCCTCTGCCTTTACCCAGTCACTAACGCCTGGTCATTACGTATGCAAATAGCCTGCCTACGCACTACAATTCAAATGTAGCACACAAGGACAACGTCACGGCTAACGAACACACCCTCTGTTTGCTGATTGGATCGGTCTTGCAGGGGCCGACTAAATGACCCTCAAGAGATTCCGGTCCAGACCCGTGGATTTATATCGCTTGAGTTAAAGCAAATCAGATTTATTTAATTGGTGTGTTAAACCATGACTTTTTTATACGTAGTTATTTTATACTAATTGTGAATTTGCTGGGTTGTTCACTGAATGCCCAACTTAGGGGGTTGCTGTAGTTATCAGTGGTGTGACTGGTAGAGTGGTTGTGCAGGAAGGAGTTTAGTAAATACGTGTGCAGTCTCGAGACCGAACGGACTTATGTTATGTCAATCTAAAATGTGCGTGGCCTCTCAAGCACATTCGCGTGGATTTATATTGCTGTACTCTGTAGTTTAGGTGAATATTAAACGACTGCATTTAGAAGGATTACTTATTCTATTGGTATAACAGGTCAGTGATCCGTGACTGAAAGCAACGGCATTCCACCGTTACTCGGCTGAAATGTTGTCGAGTGGTGATTGAAATAAGGAACATAGGCTAAATATTACCAGGTGTGCAAAGGAACCCATGACTGAATGGAGCAACAGTGTCGGGAGTGTGACGACTTTGTCACTGAGCTACCTGCAAGTGCCAAATTAGTCTCGTGGCAGAGTTTATTAATAGTATTGACAGATGATATCAAAACGCTGTTAAACGTTATGGATTTATAAGAATATAATTTTTTTTAAGAATTTATTTTAAGAATTATAATTCCCTGCATGCATCAGGTTTGCCACATGGCCACCTTTTCACACGTTACCACAGACCATTCAAGCAACAAGTTTATTTGATTGTGCGGGTGCCGCCGCCATAGATGAGAGAAAGGGAGGCAGAGACACCTCTCGCCCATCACCCCGTGACACAACAGCCCGGAGCTCGGAGAATATTACAAACCGAAAGCAGTGGCGAAGGCACTGGCCTGGTTATGAACGAATTGCTCAATAAATAAGTTTTGTCTCAGTGTAAAAGTAAAGTGTTGCTCATTATGCATCTTCCCATAGTATGAGCTAATGTGGCGTTTCTTCGAGCTGCTTTAATGGTTTAAAAATAGTGTAGTCGTCATGCTTCGTCTAAGGGCACCTACCACTTCAATTGTTAGCCTTCTGGGACAAACGATAAAAAATAGTTAAACTCTGAATGCAACAGGCTAAATCAATTTTGTTCCTCAGTACACATACCAACTCGGTATGATGTTTTAACATTTTACACCAAAGTTCAAAGTTCAAAGACAGCTGATAGCTGAACTAGCTAAAGTTAAAGAAACTAGTTCAAAGGGGGATTTCCAAGTTACTCTTAATAACATACTGTGCTGCACACCAGGTAATGACTTAACCTGCACTATGTTTTATCACTTATAAACGGTACTCGTAGCTTATTTATACAAAGTGAACTTAGCTGTAAACTGATGTCACAACAGCGTCATAGCATACACTTTTGAGTGAATACACAGATTCACTCTCACACACACACATGCCCGTTCACACACAACTACACACACACACACACACACACACACACACACACACACACACACACATATGTACATACATTACAACACAGTTGTAAACAGGGCAGGTCAAAGGTACAGGTGACCTAAAACAAACATGCTAGACAGGGCATGGGTTTTAGCAGACCACTGTGGCTTTTGGTATGATTTGTAAAAAAAAAAAAAAAAAGATTATTCTACATAAATATAAGGTAGTAGCAGCAAGAAAGTGTGGGGGGCATAAGGTGCAGTGTGCTGGTTTGCATCCTGAGTTGCTAAGAAATTACAGTCCAATTGCACTACAGGTTGTTCAGCAGTCTGCAGACACAGAGGGTAGATATGTCTTAGTAAATGGTATAATTAATGGTATGCATCTCCTTATGTAGTATTTATGCCCCCAATGAAAATGGCCCAACACTAAATAGAATAATAGACTGCAAGATACTGCAGTCAAATTGAGAAAGTCAAATTGAGTCCTTTCAGCAACAACACAAGACCACCCATTTACCAGACATACTGAAGTCCCTATTAGCAGCACTCAGGATGCTAGACACTTTCTGAGAAAGCAGAGGGGTGTTTAAGATTTACAAGATAGAGGAATTATGAACATGGGGCTAGGGCAAGCCGTTTACTTGCATTCCAACTTAGGAAACAACAGTCTTCCAGAGTTGTCGCAAAAATTAAAACTGGTACCCCTCCCAATATAGTGACAGGCCCAGAACAATCTCGGAATCCTTCATCAAATTTTATAAGACTCTCACCAGTTCCGGTGTCTCTACCTGTGATAATGAGATAAAAAAAATCCTAGATCAGATTAAAATAAACCAATTACCTCATGGTGCGAGAGAAAAGCTGGATATGCCCATTTCCCCCTCTGAACTTAAGAAGGTCATTAAAGATTTCAAAAATAATAAAACTCCTGGTCCTGATGATTATGTAAATGAGTTTTGTAAAACCTTTAAAGAATAACTATCCCTCCTTTTACTAAAAGCTAAACTGTATTTTGATTGAAAAGACGCTTGCCCCATCGTGGCAAGATGCCATTATAGTAGTCCTACATAAAAAAAGGAAAAGACCTGTCAGGTGGGTCTTGAACCCAGGTCCCCAGGGTAAGAGGCCAAAGTTTAACCCACTGAGCCACTCACAGAGAAGGTGGATGGATATGCAGAGAGTCTCAGTTTTTCTTTTTAAAGTCTTTACTCAATAGTTAATGAAAATAACATTCAAAGGCAAAAAGTTCTTAATACCAACAGAGGCCAGTTCTCAGTAATTCACAAAATAATATCCAAAGCAAAAGTACTGGATTCCAACAAAGACTTGAATTCAGCAGCTCACAAAAATGAGGACATTCAAAATCAAAAGTTCTTTCTTCCAACAGGGCTTTGTATTCAGCGGTTCAAAAAAGAGGATAAACAAAATCAGATGATCTTTCTTTTAAGGAAGGTCTGCACTCAGATCCAAGAAGTCAAAAGTAAATACAAACTTCATTTCAAGGTCCAAGGCAAGGGTATCAAAATCCAACAAAAAAAAAAAAAAACTCAGAGCAAAAAGGCTTCTTTCAAAAAAAAAAAAAAAAAACAAGGCAAGGGTCAAGGAAACAAGGTGCAACAGCGCATAAGGCTTAAAGCAAAAAAACAGGGACACTTACTTTCTTGGTGGCTCACAGTAGAACTCAGTAAAGACAAGGGAAAAAGAGAGTCTTTAAATAGGCCAATCAATCAGCCAATCATCATCAATAAAATGATCAAACAAAAGCATCATGACATGATTAACCAATGAAAAACAAGGGCAAACAGAAAAATACAATACTACCTTGCAAAATTGCGGCATCTTGTGGCCAGGTAAGGGCACAGCAGTCTCAAAAGTCCATAGGACCTGTCAAGACCCTTCTGAATGTGGTGCGTATAGGCCAGTTTCCCTCCTTAATACATCCATTCTATTCCACAGGCTCAACAAACATATCTCTGAAATAATATAACTGAATTTATTCCTGGGCGCTACTCAAGGAATAATGTGTGCAGACTGCTAAATGTCATGGACAGTGCATCCACTCAGTCTTCGAAAGCTATGGTGTTATCCCAAGATGCTGAAAAAGCATTTGATCGTGTGTCATGGAAATATTTTTTTCAAATGTGGATGCGATTTGGATTTGTTAAAAACTTAACTACATGGATTCACATCCTCTATTGCCTAGAGCTGCAGTGAGGGTCAATGGGCATCTATCTGAGTCTTTCAAACTTGGAAGAGGCACATGTCAAGGCTGCCCTTTATCACCTGCGCTCTTTGCACTTTCTATTGAACCATTTGCACAAATGAGTAGAGATAATACTAATATAACTGGATTGGTGGCAGGTTAGTATAGAATATCACTATATGTTGATGATGTACTTTTGTACTTTGCAAATTTGCAACATTCCACCCCGCCTTTGATGTCTATAGTGAAACTATTTGGATATTACTTGAGCTATAAGGTCAGTGTTAACAAAACACTTAGCACACACTTTTATCCAAAGCGACTTACAAAAGGAGGACATAATAGCTAACAGATGTGTAGAGAACATTGAAGGCACCTATATAAAGAGATGGTTAGTAGAGATTAGTTTTGTTAGGAAGGAAAGCAGTCTCGGAAGAGAAGGGTTTTCACAAGATTTTTGAAGGTCGAGAGGGATATTGCTGCTCTTGTAGCGACTGGTAGGTTGTTTCACCATTGAGGGACCATCTCCACTGACTCACATTCGTTATTTTTATGAAATGAGGTCCCATGGGGTCTACCGGAAGGGGCATGACTTAGGCACTGTATTGTTTCCTCTGCCTATAACTTTCAAAATAAAAGTCCTCACTAGAAGAATTCACTATTAAATAATAATAATAAAAAAAAAAAAGATTATTCATCTGTCAAACAGTCAACTATGTCTCCAGTCTACTATATTACACCATTTATCAACCTAGCAACCAACATAGCAACCACTGAAATAAAGCAACTATGTCAGAATGAGTATGGCAACCAACACAAGTACCCTAGCACCATAACTGCACTAACAACAGCCAAGCAAGCAACTCAGGTACCCTTTTCACTTCCTAGTAACTTCTTTCACAATGACAGCCTCTTTATTCAGCCATTCAAACTCTTTGACACACACACACCTTCTCCCTTTACTCTACTTGTTTTGGACTGGTGCTGTCCGTGTCGATGAGCCTCTTCAATGGGGTTAAGTAAAGATTCTGATGGAGCTGGCTGCTCAGTCAAAGTGACTCTACTAACTCATTTCTGGGGGGAGTACTGTCATAAGAGGCTGTAATGGTGTGTGCATCCACCCCATCCTCTCTTTCTCTCTGGCTCTCTTTCTCTTTGTCTCACTCTCTTTATGCTATTTTCTGTCTCTTTCTTTCTCTCTGTCTTGTCATTCATTTCCCATTCACAGTTGCTCTCTCAACCCATTTCATTTTCTTCACTCCCTTTCTCTCTTCCTGTCTTTTGCATTCCACCATTTCTCTGTCCACATCACCCCCTTTTTTTCTCTTTTTTTTAAAGAAAATGTTTTAACATGTAGAATGCCCTGGAGAACATGGCTGCAGCAGCATCTTTTTCAGTAACACCTCTCTCTCTTTCTCACTTTTAGAGGGGAGGATCCGCCCACAACTGCGGTCAGCTAAGAGTGGGTCAGGTGATTCTGGAGGTGAATGGCGTGTCACTACGGGGCCGGGAGCATCGAGAAGCAGCTCGGATCATCGCTGAGGCCTTCAAGACGAAAGACCGAGACCACGTGGACTTCCTGGTCACAGAGTTCAACGTGGCACTTTAGGGGTCACGGAAGCTCATGTAGCCCTTACCCACATACACTATGTCCAGTGAAGACCCCAGGATCAGAGAGGCCAGAGGTGGAAAAAGAGAGAGAGTTTGCAAAATACGAACTACATGGACTCGTATGTCTTGAATTGAATAGTAGGACTCAGTCCTTTTCCACATCCTCAATCCAGCTATTTTACAACGTACTGTCACATGAATTTGGAGAGGATGCAGATCAATCTGACTCCAGGACTGTTGGACTACAAGGACATAGTGGCTCATCTATAGAGGATGGCATGTGTTCAGACTCTACAAAAACATTCCCCTATAGTAGTTGAAGACATTTCAGAACGGGCAGGGATTAAGGGAAAACATCTGTTTTTTTACAGTAAGATTCTTATCTGTCACCACAACATCACACACAATGCACAATGTCTTCATCCACAGTGTAACAGTATATTACATACCTTCCATTGCTCCAACTCACAACCTTCAACTGAAAATGCTACATTTAAGTAAAACACATTTTCATTGAAATACCTATTTTGAATTCCAAAATAATAGATCTACACATAAATGATGGTGGTACAGTATACATGTCAAATGCACATTTTTCTGAGTATTTGTTGTCAAACACAATGTAGGAAACACTAAAACAAAATGGTAAGAAATTTAGACCATCACATAGAAGAACAAACTCAAATCCAATCATATTTACCCACAGGGCACAGGGGAGAGTTCTCTGCTGTAATTGTATTTTTCTGCCCTCCTCTGTCTAGTTAGATACACACATTCACTTAATTCCTGGCACGCTGCAACCAACTGCATCATTTGGTAATTACTCTTAAACAGTGATAATTGTGTGTTGGGGCACAGGAGAGCGAGGTAACAGGGGGCAATAAAGGTGAATAAAGAAAGAGAGAAGAGAGAGAAAGAGAGAGAGAGAGAGACGGTAACAAGTAACAGAAATGAAGAGTGAGCCAGAGGAAGGATAGATAGCAAAGAACCCCCCGCCCACCCCCATGCACACCACCACCTCTGCCACCCCATGCCTTAGCTCCCACTATATTTGTATGGAGCGGGTCTTTATCCAATTACGTTGTGTGAATTAGGAACAAAGCGTGGCAATCAGTCATGGCAGAGCGAGGTGGGAGAAGGGGGAGGTGTGCAGGGAGGGAGGTGCAGAGGAGCATTCAGTGGAACTAATGAAAAGTGTGTGCCACTCCTGTGGGAGCTCTGGCGTGAAGAAGAGACTGAGATGGAGAGAGCGCTATCGTGTGTGAGTGAGAGAGCGAAATATGGTATCAGCTGATATGTCAGTCATGACTGTTGCATTTAGAATGTGCTAGGCCCGGACCTGAAGAGTCCCTTTGTGTGTGTGCATCTCTGTGTTGGTCTATCAGTAATTACTACTTTATGCAAGAGCAAAGGAGGTAGATTTCATAAGCAAAGGAATCACTCACTGCAAATGTTTGTTTCTACTTGAGTCTATGCGTGTGTGTGTGTGTGTGTCTGTGTGTATGTGACAGAAAGTTAGCCAGAGAGAATTGAAAATGAGTTGCAAACTTAAATGACAGAGCTTCGCATGAAGCAGACCTTAGGGACAACTGCTGTTAGGCAGGACTGTGGCTTTGAAGTAATCAGGAATGCTGTTACACTTTCAGGAATCATTAGGGAGTATTCAGGTGACTTCACCTGCACTCTTGTCATAAGCAAAGCAGCCATCTTAAAATACACCACCATTTTGTGCAAAACAGTGTGTATTTTTATGTAAATTTATATTTTTGTGTATAAGATAAAAACATGTCTATGGAAATATCTATATGACTATTAGAAATATGGAACAGATATATAATTAGTATATTTTGATCACCTTGGACGATGACTGACTTATCTGTTATTACTTAAGACTTGTTTTTAAGTCACTCACCACTGCTGAAATCTCTGTGGTTATTGTAGGCTAAAACGTAGATGGTCCACTTGACGCGGTGGTGGTGTGGTTCAACCTTTCTTTAACCACAGACTAAAGCCCTCTCCATCCATTCCACTCTAGCCCCAGACTATGTTCCCACCTGAGACTATTTCCCCCCTCTTTAATTGTCCTGTGTTGTTGTCTGCTACAGGGCAGGCTATTGACTGTGTTCACTGACACTAGTTCTTTTAGATATCAGAACACTCTATCCCACTCACACTGCCTTTTTTGTCTCTATATAGTGTAAGCACAACTGTAAGGGACTATTCCACAAACAAATTAATATAATGAAACAGCAGGAAGATAACACGAGAACTACACATTCATTATGAAAGTTTGGCGTATTTGTTCAGCTTAGCTTAGATCTTCTCTTTTTAGGGTAAATTTGGAGACAGCTATTTCAGTGAAATGGGCATACTAATAAAATAATGTATTCTGTGAAAACTAATTGGGGTAATTCGAATTGATATTGAGAATAAGTTTAGGCCCACTGTATGAAAAAATGAAATACATCAAAAGAAATATTTTTTTTACACTGTGATACTTTATTTAATGTACTTTACATTAGTGTAAAGTATGTTGCCTTACTGCACTTAGTGTTACTTAGGTTCAGTCACGGAAGTCAGTCATAAACATTAAAGATGTACTTGTTCCCTGTCAGGATTTTATCTGTTGTAATGACTTGCTTATAGCAACATTAACTCAACTAATCATTTCTGAGCAGACATGTCCCCAGTTTTCCAAGTGGTAAATCTGTGAAAATGTTTTGCCACTGTGCTTCCCATAGAAGGAAGTGCTCTAAACTGTGTCTTTAGTGTTCATATACAGAGCAAAGCTGGTACACAAAAGGCACTGCTTAGTATCCAAAAGAATGCACACCAAATAGATGGTTTAGAAGTCTTGAATACAGGATTGCTCTGCATGAAAGTGTGAACTACTGTCAATACTCCTGTTTGAAAGTTAGCAAAGATGAAATGGTCAAAGCTTGTCTTCCATCTACTATAAGACACGACACACAAACCTTAAACTTCCTGCACAAGGCTTATTAATGACCTCTTTTTCTGATGTAGTAACACTTTTTTTTAACCTTTACCCACTCTATGTATGTACCTGGTCAGGTAATAGCTGCAAAGCAATGCTTTTCATTTTTTCTTTGACCATCCCCTCACCTCACAGTTCTTTCTGTCTTTTGTCTGCCTGCCTACCTATCTACTTGCCTGCCTCTTGTACAGTTTGATGAGGACCACTGTACACAGCCATGTAATTTATACTAAAGTGTGTTTAATTTTCCAATAAAGAATAACTGCACAAGAGAATATTCAGAGCTGTTCATTTGTACTGCATGTGTGTGTGTGTGTGCTCAAAGGACTGTATCCTATTATGAACCATATACAACCCCTGGCAAGAAGTTTGAAATCACCAGTCTTGAATGAGCACTCATTCACACGTTTTATTCTGTAGAACAAACTCAGATCACAAACATGATACAATAATAAAGTCATTCCAAAGTGTACCTTCTTGGCCTTCAGAAACACTAAAAGAAATGAAGAAAAAGCATTGTGGACGTCAGTAAATGTTAATTTTATAGACCAAGCACAGGGAAAAAAATATGGAATCACTCAATCCTGAGGAAAAAATATATGGAATCACTCAATTTTCAGGTAGAAAATAAGGACTCACCCAGTCAATTTCCTTACCGTAAATTGACACCTGCCTCAGATTAGATCTGCTCGTTAGTCTGCAGTTAGAAACAGCGCAGTTATCACACCTTGGAGGGCTGCTGGACCAAGGATTGGCAAGAATCATGGCTCCAATAAGAGAGATGGCTCTTGAAACAAAAGAGAGGATTATCAAACTCCTCAAAGAAGGTAACTCTTCACGCATGGTTGCCAAAGATGTGGGCTGTTCACAGTCAGCTGTATCTAAGATATGGATCAAGTACAGGTAGACCAAGGAAGACATCAAAGCGGCCATATGTCTTGAAAACCAAAAAAGTACAACAAAAAAAAAATGAAGCATAAATGGGAGGAAGCTGGATTCAATGTACAAGTATGTGACCGAACTGTGAGAAATCGCCTAAAGGAAATGGGATTTTCATATAGGAAGGCTAAAAGAAAACCATCATTGACACCTAAACAGAAAAGAACAAGACTACAATGGGCTAAGGAGAAGCAATCATGGACTGTGGATGAAAGTTATCTTCAGTGATGAATCACAAATCTGCATTGGACAAGGTGATGATGCTGGAACTTTTATTTGGTGCCATTCCAGTGAGATTTCTGAAGAGGACTGCCTGAAGAAAACATCCAAATTTCCACAATCCTTGATGATATGGGGCTGCATGTCAGGCAAAGGCACTGTGGAGGGCCTTTGTTATAGTACAGATGGAGAGTGGAGTTTCTTCGAGCTGTTTTTAATGGTTTAAAAATATGTAATCTTATTGCTTTCAATAAGGGTGCCTAGCCCTTCCATTGTTAGCCTTCTGGGCCAAACAGTAAAAAATAGTAAAGTTCTAAATGCAACAGGCTAGCTCAGTATTGCAAAAATGACACAAATACCAATTAAATTACATTTAACGATTACCTTTATTGACCTCAATAACACTAACTTAACTGTGATTTTTTTCAACTTTCAAGTTTCAAGTTTTATTGTCCCTATAACAATAAGAATTGTAGCCTAAACAAACAAAAAAATTGGCTGTCTGCACAGCACATGCCATTAAAAACAGGCCAATGGTTCCTCTTCAGTCCTCGTGTGAGGTGTATTTGTGAGAAGACTGCGTCTCTTTCAACAGGTGAGGATTACCCATTAGGTAGGTATGAAAATCTTTGCAGGTCATGTTCCTGAAATTGTACAGGGTGCATAAAATCCCCTTCAGTGCTCCTTGGTCCACTGCGCTTGCATCAGTGAAAAGATGCGCTCCACATTTGCATTGTGAGCAGGTATGGCAAAAAAAAAATGGAACCATCTTGAGCAGCTCTGAATGAAAATCAATACTTTTTGACGTTTCAAAGAATTTGGTCCACCTCTGGTGTGCTTGAAGATCACTGAATTCTGCATCATTTTTTTCAATGAATTTCCTGAGATTGGTGACCTGATCAAAGCACTTTGCATCATCAATTTCAACCCCCTTTCCAGCCAGGTTCTTAATGCAGGCCTCTACATCATCCCAGGCTGGAATTACACTCAGATCCATCCACATGAAAGTGGAAAACTCCTCCAAGGGTGCCATCCATTTCTGAAGATAGTCAAGACATGAACTGTAAAGATCCTGAACCTGAGCAGTGAAATGGGCACACCTTTGTCCACATCCATCCTTCTGGTTTTGAGCCAGCATACTCTTCACTTTCAGAGGCATGAAGTTGTTCATCTTCCGCTCATGAAGCAAGCTCTGCACCCTGTTTAGAATCCTCTTCACTTCCACAACTGAATTATTTTCCCTTTCCATCTCTTGAATATTGGACTGAAACACTGACATCAGTGAATGCATTTGCCAGAGGTAAATCTCACTGAACTCATCCTCAAAAAAAATCCTGATCTGCTGTGGTGGCCTGTCCTGTGACAAAAAGAATGCTTTCAAAGCTGGATACATTTGCAGCAATCGCTCAATCCCTGGGAATAAAGACAGCCATCGTGTCTTGCTGTGAGAGAGGAGAGCTCTGTAATCATAAGCAGCAAATTCGCAGTACTCCTTCAGACTCTCTGTGCGCACAGTATAGATGTGAAAGTGTTGATACATTTTGAAAATCATTTGCTCAATGTCAACATCTAGTGTGTCTGCTCCGTGGTGAACACAATTGTTCAGAATATGAGCTGGACATCCAACACCAATCAGAGCGCTGTTCTGCAGGGACTTTTTTAAATTTGCAAAAACATTCTTTCCTTCCTCATTACGATGGATTCCTCCAAACATTGTGTTGCAGTTATCCCCAGTAAATGCAATACTTTTAGAAAAGATCCCCTTCTTTTCCAGTGTGTCTTTTATGTACTGAGAAATAGTTTCAGCAGATTCGTTTGGGGTGCTTTTAATCTCAAGCAATTTACTTTGCATACCACCCTTCTTCCAATCAAAATACTGAATGAGAAGAGGAAATAGTTTGACAGCTCCATGATTGCTGCCATCAGTAGACACGCCACAGTAGGGTATATCTTGAATTGCTTCTAGAGCAGCATCAACAGAATGCGGGGCTATCATGGCATTTACAATCGCTTCTGTCTTCGTTCGGGCGCAAGAGAATTTTTGCGCTGTTTTGGAGTCTGTGAAAATCTTCCTTAACAAGCCAGATGTGCAGTCCATTGACCTATAGCTTTCGTGGTGCTTAACTGTATGAAAAGCATATGTACCTTCTGCTGCAGTGACGGCACTGTCGTGTTTAGTCACAAAGAAATCCGTGACTTTAGATGATGTGCTCTCGCCCCTAGTTGCTTTTTCATGCTTGGCTGATTTTAGGTGTACCTGCAAGTCGTTGGCGCCTTTATTTGCAAGACGTAAGTGCCGGCTTTACACACCAGGCACTCAGCTTCATATGGATCGTGACCAGTACGAAAACATGGGAATTTCTTCTTCAACTCCTCTGTAAATCTACATTTTCGTTTTGGCATAGTCGCTGTAGATTGTACCTCATCGGTGCACGGGAAGACATGTGCTGTGCTTTTTCATGTGTAAACAAAATGCGTTACTAAGGGGCAGTGTAGTTTGACTGTGGGACCACTCCTACTCGCTTAACTCTAGTCCCGGTGCACTGTGCGTGGGCGTGCCTAATTTGTGATTGAGAGAAACCTGGAATGGAATTCGATGTAGTGTGTGCATGTTTGAGGCAGTCGAACAAAATCCCGGACGATTTAAAAAATTCCCCCCGGACAGCTTTTTTAGGTCTCAAAAGGAGGACATGTCCGGGAAAAGGAGGACGTCTGGTCACCCTAAATAAGGGCACCTAGCACTTCCATTGTTAGCCTTCTGGGCCAAATGGTAAAAAAATAGTAAAGTTCTAGCAGTAAGTAACAGTGTTCTGTACAGAAGCAGCTCTTTTTTACACAAATAAAAAAAATAATTCAGTACCACGATAATCAATACAGTCCCTGTATACCTCTTTCGAGAGAGGAGGGTCCTGTCTTCAAAATGAGCTCCGATTCACCTACCTGTGAATATTGTGGCTAATCTTTCGACTGATTAGGTGAATCCACGATCAGGCAAAACGACGCAGTGCGCATGCGCATTGCGTGACCATAACGCATGCCGGTTAGAAATTTGTCCGTGATGGTGTAGGTGGGAGTGTTTTCTGCTCTGTATTCCATGTCACATGGCTTGAAGACATCGCGGGAGCAAAATTTCTGCTGCCCAGCAGCGCATTTGCTCTCCTCTCGCTGCTCAGTCATGGAACCGCCTCCATGACATCGTCACTTTGCCATAATTGGCTTTTGTCTACGCTGTTGGCGTTTGTTTTGATGAACTTCCATGTCTGTAGGCACATGTCCGTCTTTGCCGCTCAAATGTCACATAAGTAGCATCCGTATGGTCGCACCTCGGCGCACGTGAACATAAATAAACCTATAAATTGCTTAATGTAATGCAACAACCCTGAAGCGTGCTGTAAATAAATTGGTCAGTTCTCTCATTGAACTTGTATTCAGCAGTGATGATATGAAGTGAAAAGGGTGATATGTATTATCTGCTTCCTTCAACACTTCTAAAGTGGATACAGTTGTGTAGTAGTAGCACTCTTGTTTTCCATGTGGAAGACCTGGATTCAATGCCCGGTTAGGCTGTTTTTTCACATGCCACTAGCGATAGTCTGATATTATTACTACTGACACAGTGTCCCTAAATACAAATTAAAACGAAGTGTAATTGACAATAGGTTGTTTGTTTTGTCGTGTCAAAAATGCAACAACCACGTTCTGTTCCACCATAAGTTGCATGAACTAGCAGCTGTCGTGTAAGTCAGTTGTATTATGTTTGACAATTATCTCCTCAATACTTGTACAACCAATACAAAATAAAGTACACTACAATGTGTTGTACACAACCGTGCGGGTATAAACCACTTAGCCTCATGCACTCCGCAGTGCTCCAATTTGCCTGCACTGAGTCTCAAACCTACGAGTATAGTCGCAATATTCCATGTGTTGCCACTGCGTTACCAGTTGCCCACTGACAGTCGAGACACCCACTGAATTTGGCTCATGTCATTTCCCTACCAAATGTAAATGATGTAGACGCCAGTAAAAGTTACGTATGAAGGCCAACTTGTAATGCAAGGTAGCTTGTATTGCGGTACTTCGGAAGTAACAACAACAGTAGTGGCTAAGAAGTTAATAACTTTGTGTTCGAGAAATGCACCCCTGTATTGTAGTGTCCTGTTTTTAAGTTTAAAGATACCTATACATTTTCACCAGGGGTGCGTTTCCCAAACAACGACGGAGGTTAGCATTAAACCACCGTTGTACAGCGTAGGTTCAAACTACTCAGCACCCCACAACCGACTGTTTCCCGAAAATCTCCAACCACCAAAGTACGATGGAAGTCTGAACTGTTGTTAGTTTGGACTTAGGTGGTTCAAACTGCAAAGTACCCAGATGTTTCGGAAGTGCTCGGAGAGTATTCGGATGCATTCGTTGCGGATAACGACAGAAACGATTGATCTACATAAGGACATAAACGTAGTCTCATTTCATTTAAGCCGGTATGACAGCTGTAGAAACTCTGGGATATCTCCGTAAACACAACCATGTGCCCTACTCATTAAAAGTAACAACCGACTGTCAGTTTGTATCATGTCTATATATTTAATTTATACTGCATGGAGCAACAGCTATAAATATAACCACTCCCTCCATGTAGGTAAGTGGTGAGGTGGATGAGTGGTTAGCTTGTCGGTCTGTCAAAAGAAGTGTTGACTTTTTCGGTGAGATATGGGTTCGAATCCTGCCGAAGAGTAATCAATTTGTAACAGGTGAAAATGATCTACGGGGCAATGGAATAACCGTGCTTGTGGGTCAGTAATCAGTGCACATACATCACAATATTACAAAAGTGCTCATTAACATCACTGACGCACATTAACTTTTATCCAACCACATTTTGCAACAGCTTTTTGTGTGTTATGGCGTGTGTTTTCTACCTTCTTTTTACATGATGTGGCAATGCGATACCGATAATTAAGTGAGTTGGGAGTAACATCATTTATGCAGATGGTGGCAGTAACGCACAGACAGCCGCCTAATCCACCACAAAAAGGCCAAAGGTGACGAGCAAGACGTCACGTGAACAAACACGACGGTCTCACGACAGGTCCATGCTAATCGTTCCAACTGCACAGCTTCACAATGGAACTTCCGATGGTTCGTCCAGACTTTGATGTTGGGAAACACTTGCGTCGTTGAACGATCCATCGGACTACTGTAGTTGTAAACATCGTTGGTTGCTAAGTCTGGACGATGGTGTTGAGAAACAGCAGTGTGGTAAGACCATCGTTCAAACCTACGAAGTTGCTAAGGAAGTTAGCAACGACGCTTTTGGGAAACGCACCCCTGTATAGCAAATATTTGGTTAAAAGATAAGAAAAACAGGTCAGATTTAAATGGCAGGGTCAGCATACTGGAAACAGAACTTGCGGAAAGCTTTTGCAGTGCCTGAACAGCAAATGGAGCTGCTACAAACAAACAAAAGAAATAGGCTGAGGTAACTGAACTGAATATTACTATTTTATTATTTTATCATCTTTTTTGCACAACATGCAGCTTCTTTGGGACATGTCAGCAAAGCCATGATGGTTCTTACTACTGTCTGTGTAGTGTTTGGACTAATTATTAAACTGTAATTAAATCTTATATTGCATATTCAGAATGTTTTTGTTTCAAGAAGTGACTGCCGACATCAATGAGGTTGTGGAAGCAGCCCAGGGACTAAAAGAAGTGTCCAAGATTATCAAGGGTTTGACTGGACAGTCCACAATGACAACCACACTTTCTCTTTTAGAGGCTGATGTGGCTTCTCTAAGAATTGTGTGTGGCTGTCTTGTCTGCACGGGTTGGTACTGTTTTACTATGGATAATTAAGAAGATGGAAAGAGAGATCTGATGCACTACATATTACAAATGTAGTGCATACTCAAAAATATATGTGGTTATTCTTTATGGTTTTATTTCAGTTCATAAGATTTAATCAGTTTGTACTATTGTTCATTTTACCTAAGTTTTCTTTTTTTTAATTCCTGAATTTGTAAAGTGCATTGAGGCCATGTTAAATTGTGATTTTACACTTTACGCAAGTGGCTTGATTGATTTCTTTCTGTAATTTTAGCATTGTAATAGATCTCAAATACTGTGTGGATTGACTTAGTTTTTGGTCATCTTAATACTGAGTTTGGCCTACATACAGACATTTCTGAGATGCTAGATTCTACTTAACACAGTGCCTATTTTTTCCACCTGCTGCAGAAGCCTTATTGGGTGTAAGGCATGCATTGAGACGTGGCACAGCAGCCATGATTACTGCCCAAGTGTCGGCCTGTAGATTTGAAGAGCTGCATCCATGAAGTGGCTGGACTCGATGAGGAACTGGCAGCACTGGAGAAGTTATTCCTGACATAATTCCAGTCTGCAATAGTTACAATTGTTTGTTTACAGTGTTGCTTATGTAACCTGAGTGGTTTACACATATATTGAATGTGTATGAAGTTCGCCAAAATATATCATTTTCAAGTTAAATGGAATGCGCAATACCTGGCTCAAGCTGTCAGCAGGTTGTCATGGTAGCACAATAACGCGTCTTTTAGATTGCGTTGTGCTGGTGATGGTTGCGGTAGGTTAAAAATATGAGCTCCTGTTACTTACTGTATATATCTATGTTGTTAATTTGTAATTGCTGTCAGTCTTTATAAATCTGTTCATGGGCAAATGGAGACTAACCAGAAAGATGTTAAAAACTGTTTATCGACTGTTTCTTTTTATATATTGGATTTGTTACGATCAAATGTTAGGTACTTGAAATGACAGTTAGCCAAACAATGTTCACCGGTTAACGTCTTTTTGAGATCTGTTTAACAGCTGTCATACATAACAAATAGTGATTTTATTTTATTTTGACACACAGGAGCAAGAACGTGAATAGCTACCGCATTGAAATCTTTTGTATACTGTCTTGCTTGCCAGGTATGTTAATAATTTGTGTCTGAAATATGAATTAGATATAATCAGTTAAAAACGGGTTCAAGCTAAATGTAAATCTTTAGTGAATGCAATAAAACATCAAAATAGAATAGAAGTCCTTTTAAAAAAAACTATACGATCACAAAAAATGTTGAATACTGAATACACTACTTACTGTCTGAGATTGCGTTGTGCTGGTGATGGTTGCGTAGCAAGAAGGTGAATAGCTACCGCATTGAAATCTTTTGTATACTGTCTTGCTTGCCAGTTGAATAAACCAGACGCTGTGAACCCATTGATCCTGTCTGCCTGTGATTACTGCAAGAGTAGCATCAGTCAAAATCGAGGGGTTACACTTACAGTTCTTCAGATTGAGTTATGTAATGTTATGTCTCTGTGTTATAAATTATTATGGCACTTTTTTTACGTGTTTTTCTATCGTATGATCCAAATGTCAGTTCAAGGAATTGTTTACACAAACAATGAATGTTAAAGCTTACAAAACACTTATTTCAGTCACATGTTAAAATGTATTGTAGTAGTCAGATTTTATAATTATGCTTGTTTATTGCAAAAACTACAAAACACTAGATGTACCTCAAGCGGTACATGGTATGACCGCCGCAGTGTATTGAAATGTGGGAACTGTTGGTGTGATGAGTGTGTGGTAGAGCAGTGTTGTGAGGTGAGAATTTCTGTGGAAATGATTTCCTGGAAGTGGGCATGGATGTGGGTTTTGAATGTGTAGTGTGTAGGAGTGATTTGTGAAGGCAAGGAATCGGCAAAATGAGATTTTGTACAATTACAGCGCCCCCTATGGACCAAATTTTATGGCATGTTCTGTGGTGTTAGAGGTCTTTGTGGTGATCGTGCATGATGTATTTTGTGCAGTTCCCACCTTCTCGGTCCAAGATATTGGCAACTCAAAATCCCAATTTTTGCATTTACCCTTATCCGTAGGTGGCGCTATGCTTCAAGTGAGAGTTTATGGGCTGGGTCAATATGCCTCTGTAACACCTACATACTAACACAAAATCTTTGTCTTGGGCAAAATTGTTGACGAGTTATTTAACAAAAACTGTTTTTCAACACCTAGCTTCGGCGATAAACATCGCCCCCTATGACGAAATGTCACAAAATTTTGTACACATGAAAAGAAAGCTGTTTAGAGATGGCATGTCAACTTTGACCAAATTTGAGCAATTAAAAGCCAAGATACGGCCATTTGAAGAATTTTAAGCTACGTGTTAAATGTTCATTGACGTGTAACTTCGGAACGGTTTATCTCAAGATAAATCCTTTGATAACTTTTTGTCAGCATTGTCTGTAGATGACATATACCAAATTTGGTGAGATTCACATGAACGGCCTATGACGAGTTCGTTCAGATTCGTTTTCGCAATATTAAAATTTCACGGAAATTGCTCTCGTTGGAAGTGGGCGTCGACCAGTGTTTTCAATGCGTGAGGGTCAATAGATTTCATGATAAAAAAAAATTGGTTGTAAACGTTAGCATTCTCTAGATAATAGGCAAAATGACATTTTGCACAATTACAGCGCCCCCTATGGACGAAATTGTATGGCACATGCTGTGGTTTTAGAAGTCTTTGTGCTGATTGTGCATGACGTGTTTTGCGCAGTTCCCACCTTCTCGGTCCAAGATATTGGCAACTCAAAATCTCAATTTTTGCATATACCTTTATCACTAGGTGGCGCTATGCTTCAAGTGAGTGTTTATGGGCTGGGTCGATACGCCTCTGTAACACCACCATACTAACACAAAATCGTTGTCTTGGGCAAAATTGTTGACAAGTCATTTAACAAAAACTGTTTTTTGACACCTAGCTTCGCCAATAAACATCGCCCCCTATGACGAAATATCACAAAATTTTGTACACATGAGAAGAAACCTGTTTAGAGATGGCATGTCAACTTTGACCAAAATTGAGCAATTAAAAGCAAAGATACGGCAATTTGAAGAATTTTAAGCTACGTGTTAAATGTTCATTGACGTGTAACTTCGGAACGGTTTATCTCAAGATAAATCTTTTGATAAATTTTTGTCAGCATTGTCTGTAGATGACATATACCAAATTTGGTGAGATTCACATGAACGGCCTATGACGAGTTCGTTCAGATTCGTTTTCGCAATATTAAAATTTCATGGAAATTGTTCTCGTTGGAAGTGGGCGTTGACCAGTGTTTTCAATGCGTGAGCATCAATACATTTCACGCAAAAAAAAAATTGTTGTAAACGTAAGCATTCTCTAGATAATAGGCAAAATGACATTTTCTACAATTATAGCGCCCCCTATGGACCAAGTTTTATGGCATGTTCTGTGGTGTTAGAGGTCTTTGTGGTGATCGTGCATGACGTATTTTGCGCAGTTCCCACCTTCTCGCCCCAAGATATTAGCAACTCAAAATCCCAATTTTTGCATTTACCCATATAACTAGGTGGCGCTATGCTTCAAGTGAGAGTTTATTGGCTGGGTCGATACATCTCTGTAACACCGACATATCCCAAAAAATGTATGTTGTTGGGTGAAACGTTCACTGAGCTATTCAGCAAAAACTTTTGCCGGTCTCCCCCTCTTTGACGTACGCTGGCACAGCGGGGGGGTGGCCCCGGGGGACCAAAAGCTTCTAGTCGCTCGAAATGTTCTAGGGCTACATGCCTACAAAGATTCATGTCCCCCCGAGTTTCAGTGTCCCGGGAATCGTTGACGGACTTTCACTGAAAAAAAAGAAAAAAAAAAAAAAAAAGGGAAAAATGGTCGCGGCAACTCTATAATGACCGCTTTCGCTAGCTTCGCTAGCGGCGGTCATAATTAAAAACATGCAGTGTTATGAACAAAATTCATATTTATTCATGTGCAGATGAGCTTAAATGTTTTATAAAACTCCTGTAAATATACATTATGCATATGCCTAGTTAGATACTCCCACCTATATTTATCTTGAATGTCAGAGACACTTACCAGGTACAAAAATGTCTCCTGGGCATTCCAGGGCTGCACAACTCTGCCAAGTCCTATCTGACTCACTTGACATGCCAGGTTGGAGACACAAAACTTTCTAATATTATCCTGCATATCGAGTAATTCCTGATCCAGCAGGTGGACCAGGGCCTGTTTTAGGGGGTAATTCATCCGATTGTTGGCCAAAT
The DNA here is from genome assembly GCA_027475355.1 of Coilia nasus. NCBI lineage: Eukaryota > Metazoa > Chordata > Actinopteri > Clupeiformes > Engraulidae > Coilia > Coilia nasus. The sequence continues at coordinate 1,691,533 of CM050209.1, forward strand.
TCTTTCCACTCGAAGGTTCTGTTATAAGCACAAGAAAAACATTTCGTTTGATAACACTTAAAATAAAAAACAATACAATTTACAATCCAAAAATTATCAAAGACAGCAGACAGTGTTGATTTAACTCTCTGCTGTCAGCTTTTATATGATATTACCATAGAGTTAAAACTAGAGAGAGGGGACTCCGTATCTGTTGGAATAATTGTACATATATGTTATTCTACTTTGTGATTATGCTTATGTGTTTCTGTATTTCTGCTCTGATACATGCTCATGTGAGAGATATTGTATGTGTGTGTGATGAGGGAAATATGTCTCTCCGGTAGGCTACTTGTTGGAGACATGTATGAAGGTCATTCCATTATGATACCCGTTTGCTATATAAATGTGTCTTTGTGTGTGCCTGCTGTGCTGCAAGATGTAACTACAGAGGCAGGGGAGGTTGGAACATAGCGTGCCGGTCAGCACTTATCTTTTGTGCTACATATGTTGCTGTGCAAGAACCTGGTCTCAACCGGTTTGTATTTTGCTACCTTCCCCTAGCGGTTGAGACTCTTTGTAACTAGGATATTCCGAAATAAAAAGCATGAAGAGAGGAGACTGCTTCAGAGTGAGTTTGGACGATTGTAACTGAGCAGTCTCCGATCACTCTCCTTGCAAGAAACTTTGACTGATTCTCTGTGTCTTCTTTGTGTGCAGGTTGTTTTTGATAAATGTTAGTGCCTAAACCTAACATTTAATTGGTCCTTCGAGCCCGGATTCCAAGATACCTGACGATCCCAGCGTGCAAGTGAGATCCAGAAAAGTCTGTGGCCACAGCATTTAAGACCCTTTCCGGGACTGGTTACTCCCTTGCGGGCTGGGATCCGATGGTTGAAGGAAGACCCGAGGACACAGAGAACTGTGAGTAGATTTTTGTTTAAAAAGGCATGCATGCGAAAATACGTTAAAAAAAAAAAAAAAAAAAAAAAAAGGTAGGGAAACTAAGTGAAGTATACGCTAAAAGTAGTGTATGACTAAGTGAAGTATACGCTAAAAGTAGTGTATGACTAAGAGAAAAACCCTGACAATTCTAGACTCTATCAGGTAAAAGTAAGTTCAAACAGTTAAATTCCGCAGGAGGGTAGACTCCTCTAGTTAACGCGTAACTAGTTAAATTCTACGAAGGACGGCGGAGTCCTCTGTGTTGAACAAAGAGTGTGAAAGTGTGAATGGTGTATGAAAGAAAACGCAATTACCACTAGGTAACTGTGTTTTATGTAAAATCAACGAGGAACAAATAGCGAGCCTCTGTGGATGCCCGTAAGCAAGAAAGCTCCACCTGCAAAGGTAGAAGCGAGCTTTACCACACAAGGTTGTTGATCGCTATCTCGTTGAAGGTAGTCCCAGTTTTAGAATACTGTAGGTATTACCAATAACTGGGCCTAAATTTAGGTCAAAATGGGAAAAGGACAAAGCAAGGAGAAAGCAAAGACCCTCGATGGGTTAGAAAATAAAGACTGGAAGGTAGTAGAGAGGGAGGACCCAACAGCCATAGAGCCCCTATGCTACTGGGTAAAACAATATGGATACAACGGAAAACTCTCTACGAATAACTTAAAAGAATTACAACAAAAAATAAGAACAAAATGCAAACAGGATAGAAAAAAGATGTGTAAAGAAGGTTATGAACAAACTCAGGTTTGGATAAAAATAGCAGGACAAAGAGAGGAAGGTGAAAGAAAAGCCAGACAAGATAGAGAAGAGAAAAAGAGAAAAGAAAAAGAATGTGAAAAGAAAGCTGAAGAAAGTAGGGGAGAAAAGCCTATAATGTTTCACAAAAAGGAAGGAGAAACATTTGATGAATACCGAGTAAGAATGGAAAAGGTTTTCAGACCCCATAGTGGGCTTGAACCCAACGAAGACGATAACAGTGCATACAGGCAGCAACTAAAAAATGCCTTACACTCAGGGTCTCGACCAGACATACATGGATGGGTAAATCGCCATTATATAGGTATGAGTGGAGGAACACTCGCTGAATATATAAATCATGCCCTCCATGCAGAAAAAGTAATAAAAGACAAGAAAAACAAAAAAGGGCAGGTCTTTTACCAGTGACACATGCAAAACTGTTAACAGAACTATTACAAGCAGTACAACTGCCACAACAGTTAGCCATATGCAAGTGTGCAGCTCATACAACAGGAACTGACCCAGTTTCGAGAGGCAATGCATTTGCAGACAAAATAGCCAAAGAAGCTGCACAAGGACAAATTCCAACATTCATGATGGCAGATGACCTAAAAGGTTGGTGTAACGATACAATATTACAAGAAATGCAACAACAATCACCCAAATCAGAACAAGACTTGTGGATAAAAAAAAAAAGGAGCAGTACTAAAACAAGGTATCTATGTATGACCACTCGACAACAAAAATAAACCAATCTTACCAAAGAATCTATATAAATGGGCAGCAATAGTGAGCCATGGGAAAACATATGTCTCAACAGGAGGGATGACGGGGCTAGTAAACCAAATATACCAAACATATGGCTTTAATTCCTATTAAAAAAAAAAAAAAAATTTGTAGGGCATGCTTAGTGTGTGCACGACACAATGCTCAAGGCCACGGAGAGGCCCATGACTGTGAGGCACTGGCAGAACGAAACACATGAATTCACTTGACTCACTGTAAAAAGATAATAAGTCACTCCAAAAGTAGTATAGCAACATTCTGCGTTATCTTGTAGCTTCTCAACACACCCTAGAGGAAGTCCGGCTACAAAGGGGACTGTAAGTATTTAGTATTACAGTTGTCTCAAACCCGGTGAAGATTGTCTACCCCTCTGTAGGGTAATAGGAGGAGACACAAGACTACAGGCGGGATGTTTGCTCCAATACATAAAAGATTACTGGCAATAGGGGGAGTACTGGGAATCATAATAACCCTAATAATTCTATGGAAGTGTGATGGTCACGATGAAAGTGAAAAAATTAACCGAAATAGACGGAAGGCCGGGTGGATAAGTACAATCCAAGACGGTATGTTGAAACACCCCTGTAAAACTACTGATAGTAACCAAGATAAAACATCGGAACTGTATTTTTGTTACCAAAATAATAAAACCCAGGCAGTCTTCACGTTCGATCAATCACTGACAGTGGGAGGCCGCAAAATGATTGACTGGGATGGATATGACTGGTACTTAGATGGAGGTGGAAAGCTTATGACGGGACATGACTTAGAGTACGCACACTGGTGGGGCGATGTTTTTACCACTACGGGGTCATGGGGGGGAGGGTCTTATGGGTACTCTCAGATCTCATCAAAATGGAAAAAGCAGGTATCTTTAACAAAAACAAAAGGGAACTTAGTGTTAAACATAAACACAACCCAAACACCCTTCGGAAAACCTGCTAATTTCGGCCCATATAAAAACCCTCCTTGCCATGGACTTCGTCTATGTGTGTGGCGTGAACACGCAAAGGACCCCTGCGTCACTCTTTTGCTATGTCCTAATATCACAACCACCCCTGTGTCATCTACTACAGAACCGGACATTACATTAGGCCCGAAATCCACATCCACTGTCAAACCTAAAATCTACATACAGCCTGACACAGACGACTGGTTTAAAATCACCACTGGAATATCACGTATTGACAATAACTGGCTGCTGATGGTGGAACAAGCTGCTGAAAAAGCAAAAACTGATTGTGTACTGTGCATGGGGGCAAGACCACTCCTACAAGTGGTGCCCTCAGCGTTAGAATTTCAATGCCTGGTAAATGTGATGAACAATACCATACCCTCGACAAACTGCACTCACTGGGACTCAGTGTTTCCTTTAACTAATGATGAAAAGCAGAAACCATACTTCTCCAGTAAAGTAGCTGCAGGAAATTTTTCCTGTGTAAATCGAACAGGCACCGGTAAAAAGCAAGGGAAACTGAACGCTACACAATGTTACCAAGTACAAACGGTAGACATTTATTTTAGACCTAAATCTCGTAGTGACATCTGGTGGTGGTGCGGAGATGACAAATTATATGACAAACTGCCATACAACACCACTGGGACATGTGCATCTGTTTCGTTGATTTTACCTGTCACTGTTTTACCCACAGCTCTTACTGAATTATTAACCTCTGTAAACAGCGTATTACCTGAAGCATGGAACTCACGGCATAAAAGGTCATGGTATAATAAAAATGATCCTACATACATAGACAGTATTGGTGTTCCTAGAGGAGTACCTGATGAATATAAATTAGTCAACCAAGTGGCAGCAGGATTTGAGTCTACTCTCTGCTGGTGGTGCACTATAAACAAGAATGTGGACCGAATTAATTACATCCACTATAACGTGCAAACCTTAGGAAACAAAACTGAAGAAGGATTCCTCGCCGTCCATGGGCAATTGTCAGCCACCTCCCTCATGTCTTTTCAAAACCGTATTGCGGTAGACATGCTGTTGGCAGAAAAGGGTGGGGTCTGTTCTATCTTTGGTGATCAGTGCTGTACGTTTATTCCAAACAACACAGCCGCTAATGGCAGCCTAACCAGGGCCATAGAGGGACTTAGATCTCTCAATAAAAAGATGAAAGACCACTCAGGGGTTGACACGACCATGTGGGACGGTTTTGGGGATGCATTTGGTAAATACAAGCAGCTTGCTGCTACTATCATCATGTCTATAGCCGTGTTTGCGGCCATACTCACCTTATGTGGATGCTGTTGTATTCCCTGCATTCGTGTTTTATGCACCCGACTCATCACCACTGTCCTCGAACCAGTAAATGCAAAAGTCTCGATGTTATACACTTTGTTACCCTCTTCTGAGCAAGATGATGATGATGATGATGTAAATGAAACCAATGTTGATGAAGGTAATGATAATGATGATGAGTCTCTCAACTTTCCTGATTTATTTCCAGACCCTGGTAATTACGACGGAATCCTCTAAGTGTACCGCTTGTATTATGTTCTATGATTTCGTGGTTAAAAATCTCACAAGGAAGAAACCAATGGATGATTACTTTTCTTAGTACAAAGCGAATAAACAGGAGGGAAATGTTGGAATAATTGTACATATATGTTATTCTACTTTGTGATTATGCTTATGTGTTTCTGTATTTCTGCTCTGATACATGCTCATGTGAGAGATATTGTATGTGTGTGTGATGAGGGAAATATGTCTCTCCGGTAGGCTACTTGTTGGAGACATGTATGAAGGTCATTCCATTATGATACCCGTTTGCTATATAAATGTGTCTTTGTGTGTGCCTGCTGTGCTGCAAGATGTAACTACAGAGGCAGGGGAGGTTGGAACATAGCGTGCCGGTCAGCACTTATCTTTTGTGCTACATATGTTGCTGTGCAAGAACCTGGTCTCAACCGGTTTGTATTTTGCTACCTTCCCCTAGCGGTTGAGACTCTTTGTAACTAGGATATTCCGAAATAAAAAGCATGAAGAGAGGAGACTGCTTCAGAGTGAGTTTGGACGATTGTAACTGAGCAGTCTCCGATCACTCTCCTTGCAAGAAACTTTGACTGATTCTCTGTGTCTTCTTTGTGTGCAGGTTGTTTTTGATAAATGTTAGTGCCTAAACCTAACAGTATCGTTGTCTAAGCAGGCTTTGTGACTTCGTGGGGGATAGAAAATGGCCGCCGAAACGGGAGCGATGTCAACAAACACAATGTGCGTCAATTAGAAGACACGCTGTCTTTAAAAGTATTTAGTTCGTCAGCTATGGACTTGATCATTCTGAAATTCAACGCAGTGGTGCAAAATCATGTCAGCTACATGGAATTAACAAAATAAAGGTTAAAAAAGCCAGTGAAGAGCCAGAAGCCAGCAGGGAAACTGACGATTTGACAGTGTGTATTGACGGACGATTATCAACATACACAGGAATGTAAGTCGTGATTGCATAATTTAATGTTATAAAATATGTTCATACGAGCTTATTTTAAACAAATAAGGTCAGACACTTAGCCGTGTTACACTGATACACCCAATTTATTGGTGCAGTTATAACAGGCACAGGACTCAGGCATGCTGTATTTGAGGAAGACGACACCATTGATTTTTATGTGATCAATGCACGACACATTCCCGTTTCGACCATGGTGGCGGGCCTCCATGGAATCACAGCATTACGTCACCAGTGCTCTCTCTCTAGTTTTAACTCTATGGATATTACACACTGGGGTGACGTTTTTCTGATTTGGGATTGTAAATAATAATTTCCACTGGAAATACATTTTGTTTAAATTTGAAAGGTCAGCACTAATCATGTCAACTTCACATTACATTACATTACATTACATTACACTCTTACATTACACCCTTATCCAGAGCGACTTACAGATATTTACAGGTTTTCAGTTACAGTCCCTGGAGCAGCGTGGGGTTAGATGCCTTGCTCAAGGGCATCTCAACCATGGGTAGGGTGGGATTCGAACCTGCAACCTTCCGATTGCCAACTACAGTACTTAAAATCTGTACCTGCCCAGGGACTGCAAATGCAAAGTAGCCCATAGCTAAATCTGACATAAAGCAATTTCCTCATTTAAGATTATTGTATTTGTGCATTGTCCTTGTTTCATAAAAGAAATAAAACAATAGTTACTTATTATTATGACCGCCGCTAGTGAAGCTAGCGATAGCGGTCATTATAGTGTTGCCGCGACTTTTTCCCTTTTTTTTTCTTTTTTTTTTCAGCAATTTTCCGTCAACGGTTTCCGGGACACTGGAAGTCTGGGGGACATGAGTAGTATATAGGCGGCACTTTGTGTCAAAATGATTGATTGCCTGGAATGTTTGGAATGTTTGGAATGTCGGGTATTTCCGGTATGTGTAGTATGTTAAAAATTTTGGTTATGCGTAGTATGTCAAAAAAATTCTGTTCGGTGCTCCACGTGTGTTTTGTTTACATTCGTCCCCTGTGACGTGTACGGTCCACGTGGGAATGTTTACATGTGTCAGCAGTGGTGTGTGCCGCGTCACACCCCGCCTTGGGTGTGTGTGTGTGTGTGTGTGTTTATCGCAAACGCTGTGGGAATGTGCCTATGTCTGGTATGTAGGTCCAGTCTGCAACCCCCTCAGCATATACATATGTACCCCCACGTCCGTTGTTTGTGTAAATGGAGCCATTTGTGTGATACTGTAACCAAACGCATCCCCATATGGTTCCGGATGACCCGGGGGTCTGTTTTCGTAGACTGCTGCAGGCGCCGAGGTTTACAACACTGGGGGATGTATTATGCTGACCTGTGATTAACCCCCCTGTTCATTCCACGATGCAGAATGTGTGTTGGTGTGCATAGATCGGTTGCGTGCGTGTGTGTGTGTGTGTGTGTGTGTGTGCGTGTCTCCCCCTATGCCCGTGTGTTTCAAGACTGTGAGTTTGTAAAAATAAAAAATAAAAAAGGCATTCGTAAAAACAGCCTATATGTCTACAAAGCACAATACAATATAAATAAATGATAACGTTGTGCGGGAGAAGCCAATCGTCGGAGGGAATACGTAGGTTATGATGTAGGCTCCATACTGTAGGGGTGCAGATCTTTGATAAAATATAGATGTGCGCGTTATATTTTCCATCAGCCTTAAGAAAAAAGAATCTTTTAGACAAGAAACATTTAGCATTTTACTTAAATCTTAAAAACTCGTGGTAGCTATGGTGTCTGAGTCTCCGGGGGTCTGGGGGTGTGTATCTATGTTTGAATGACCGATGGTGATATGTTTGACGTATGCTAATTCATTCGTTAACACCCATAAATACACCAAAAAAAGGCTTTGGGGGTTCCTGTACAGAACATAACACCTGAAAGCATTTCTCTGGACCAGGGCCAAGCAGCATCGATATGGACAACCACACAAGTGAGCTACCCATACTTGGTTTTGAATCTAAAACCCACCAGACTGTTGTATTGGTTTAAAATGTTTGTATCGCATTTATTTAAAAACAGGTATACACAATTATAGGTTTTAACAGGCACCCCGGGGCTGTGGATGAAAATACAGGCCTATCTCAACATTGTAAGTATGTCTTATGAAAGGCCTAAGTGTTGCAAAATGTCTGAATAACCATGTATGTGTTTATATAGCCCTATATTTATATTGCTCTGTTTTTATAGCGTATGGGCCTGTGACTGAATTATCGGATTATGATGTGGTCACCGATCTGGATATGTTGACATGTGAAGAGGCAAACTATGAAGATGATTGGTCTTTTAACCTTACACAACTTTGTGAGTGTTGTTGTGTTTGAATAATAACATTGTGTATGTGTTTTTTTTTAATTAATGAAATTACATTCAGATGTGTTTGTGTGTTTTTATCAGTGAATGATGAGTTAAATACAACGGGGGAATCTGTCGCCAACGACAATCTTGTGAATTGTGTCGATGATGACAGCGAATCATCAGACTTTGTACCAGGCACTCCTCAATGTGGGTGAACATACACACACACACAAGCATGCATATATGTTTTTTTATAAACAACTGTTAACACATACCTTGTTGCTTAACTCATGTCAACAGCGGGGACCATCGTCACATGTGTACAGGAAACACCAGAACACGAGCGACCCACAGTATCAGAGCGCTTACCCAGCGTTATACAACTCACAGAGCTTGTGCATCACGATGCAAGCGTGCAACCCCGTCAGAGTGTAATTAGGACTCCGGACAAATCCTCTTCATCTAGAAAGCGTTTATTTGCGGGGGATGCGATTGCGGCGTGTTCTAAAAGGTCAACGCATGATGTTACTGAGATCTGTGGTACGTATAATATTCTCAAACAGTTGTAGGGGTGTACGATGTATCGATAACTGTATAGACTCTCTTTTATGGTCATGAAAGTGATTGTGTAATAAAATGTGTGTGTGTGTGTGTGTGTGTGTGTGTGTGCGTGTTAATTACAGACAACCAAACAGCTGTTAGGAGAGCAACCCAGAGCGCTTGTGCAGACCAAGGCCCATCGGCACAGCATCCCCGTCGGACCATCGTTGACCCACTAATTATAGATTTGACAGAGACATGTGATGAAGAGGGGGCTACGCCTGTAGCAGCGGAGCACGCCGACCATCCGGAGGATTTGCAATCGGTAAGCGGCGAAGGACCATCTGCACACGCGGCAGACGTTAACACAACAGCTGGCCTGAAGTCACAACGCTGTTATGAAATAGGGTCTGTATTGCACGATGTTATGAATATGGTAGAACGGTTCAAAAGACGTAGGGATTCAACAGTACAGCGTACCGATGTCGTGGTACGCCTGAATAATGATGTGGGTGATTTGTTAGAAATTGTTGACAAACTGGCAAGAGCACTCGATGATTTTACAGCTGTGATGGATGTGTATTTGGACAAGTTAGAATTTATGATTGCCCTTTTACAAAACCGGTGTCATTAGCTGATGGTGGGATGCGTTTGTAGTTTATAGGCTTATATATATATATATATATACATTTACCATATAGAAATTTCACACATTCTACATTTTAAAATGGAGCCCGTCGATAAAAGGGTTAGAGTTGATACTTTACAGCAGCATGTTTCAGCGTTAAATAACCGTATTGACACACTTTATGACTTATTGTTACAGAGAACTGCCAACAACGGGGCGGTTGTCACACATAACACCACTGATAATGTTAATCACTCACAGGCCTGTGAGCCGGGTTTGTCAATATGTCAAATGGGTGGTGTTGGTGCGGGTAATTTTTCTAACGCAGTAGGCCAACAAGCGCATTTAGATGAGGTGTCTATACAACGTTTGGTCCGAGAGGGCGGGCGTGTTGGAGACTACATTATAACACCTCGCCCGCGGTTCAACAGCACAGTAGTCACAAGGACTTTAAATTTTAGGAATGCACCAACGACTGACATGGCCTCATACGTCCAGCATTTGTACAACACATTTAATGACATTATTGAATTTGGGAAGACTCTGGGGGGTGAAAACGCGGTCATCAGCATGGTGTTACGGGGGGAAAGTCTAACCACAGATGTCAATGTTGTACTGACCTCATCTGATGGTTATGCACTGGATCGGGTGATAGAGGCTATTGAAAACATGTTACAGAGTAATACCAACATCATGACTGACCAGAGTCTACAGATAACTTTGTCTATTGCTCACGACAGACAGGGGGGTGTGCGCAGGAAGATAGCGCGACTGGCTCACGATGAGGTTATTAAAAAGAAACGTCTGAGCTTGTACAGCCCTAACAACCCCACAGGCAACACATGCTTCGCCACATGTCTAGCACATTATTTAAATCCAAATGCTGGGGATGAAATGTTAGCGACTATGGGTGATGACATGCATAGACGCGCAGGTTTTACGCCACAGCAGAAGATAGGCTTTAGCGATGTAGCCGTATTTGAGCGATTGTACGATGTTAAAATTGTCATCTTTTATAGATCAGACAATGGTATGATGATAAAATACCAGACAACCGAAACACTACACGACAAAACCGCTTTTCTGTATCTCCATGATCAGCATTACTATCATGTAATAAAACCGCATACATTCCTAGGCGATGCATACTTTTGCATGTTCTGTTATGAGTCATACAACAATAAACTCACTCACAAATGTGAAGGATGTTGTAATGTCTGTTATGGTAATGATTGTCGGAAAAGGACTGAGGCCAGCGTATACTGTATATAGACTGTAATAGATATTGCAAATCACGATATTGCTATAACACGCACAAGCAAGTCCGACAAACCGGACCTACAGGTCGTCTGGCAGCACCTTGTGACGTGACAAAATATTGCAAAAAATGTAATCGTCGTTATTATATTGCGGCGAATAAGAAACCACACAAATGTCAGGCTATGCAATGCGTTCATTGTAATGCAGAATTAGTGCCCGAAGCAGATCATTGTTGCTTCATACAACCCATCAAAGCTAAGAAATTAGAAACCAAATACATTTTTTTCGATCTAGAAACAAGACATGAAAATGGCAAACACCGTGCTAACTTTGCATGTGCAATGACTTACTCGGGTGACGAGTGGGCTGACTGTGTTGTCCGAATGCTAATACACTTCAGGCGTGCCAAATACACAGGCTACACATGGTTGGCTCACAACGCCGCTGGGTTCGATAACATCATCATCCTTGAGCATTTTTGCAATATGGGGATAATACTCTGTATTACAATGATGGGCTGTCGTCTGATCTTCATGTATGATGAGATCTTTAAACAAAGATTTATCGATAGCTATTCATTCATACCCATGCGTTTGGCTAAGACAACAGAAGCCTTAAGCCTCAAAACAAGCGAGAAGGGCTACTTTCCACACAGATTCAATACAGCCGAGAACAATAATTATAGGGGGGCTTACCCTGCACGCCATTATTATGGTTATGACGTAATGACTGATAAGGAGAGAGTAGCGTTTGATGCATGGTATGTTGAGGCCTCCAAAAACGAATGTGATTTTCAGAAAGAATTGCATACATACGGTCGAAATGATGTTGTGTTGCTACGGGAGGCGTGTATTAAATACCGCCAAGAGTTTATCAATTGCACAGGCCTCGATCCTTTTGCGCAGACAACGCTAGCCAGTTGTTGTATGGCTGTCTACAAAACACACTATCTGCCAGCTAACACCCTGGCTCTGACACACAACAATGCCTATGTTAATCAGCACAAGGCCTATTCCAACATATCCATACAGTGGCTGGAATTTGTGAAGTTCTCTAGAAATGTTGATGTACAGCATGCTCTGAACAGAGGCGAAGTACAAGTGGGTCGCTATCATATTGATGGGTTTTATGAAAAGGATGGGGTTAAACATGCGCTCGAATTCAACGGCTGTCTCTTCCATGGACATAATTGTAGGCACAATCCGAATAATTTACACCCCTTGTCAAAAGTCCCTTACAGCGTATTGATTCAGCATTTTGAAGACAAAGTGGCATACCTTACCAACAAACATGGTTTTAATGTTGAGGTGATGTGGGAGTGTCAGTGGATACAGGCCAAGAAAAATAATGCTGATGTGATTCATTTTATGTCGACATATGCACATCCTGAAAGATTAAAACCACGACAGAGTCTTTTCGGTGGTAGGACAAACGCCTATAAACTTTACTACAAGACCAAGGAAGGTGAGAAAATACGCTATATTGACTTTACATCCCTTTATCCAGCGTGTCAGAGTAAATATGAGTACCCCATCAATAACCCCCAGATCATTCTAAAAGATTTCCAGCCCCTGGAAAATTATTTTGGCATAATTAAAGCTACTGTAGCACCCCCCAGAGGCTTATTACACCCAGTCCTCCCATATAGGTGCAAAAACAAGCTCATGTTCCCGCTATGCAGAACATGTGCAGAACAGGAAAATCAGACACCACCCTGTACACACAGTGATGCAGAAAGATGTCTTTCAGGCTGTTGGGTCAGTATTGAATTACAACGGGCTATGGAAAAGGGGTATGTCGTCACCAAAGTGGATGAGGTGTGGCATTTCACACAAAGATCTGACACCCTGTTTTCAAACTATGTTAAGACATTCCTGCAATATAAACAGGAGGCCAGCGGCTACCCTGCCCACGCTGTTACAGATGATGAGAAAAAGGCTTACATTCATGATTATTTCGAGAAGGAGGGCATTAGGTTAAACCCAGACAAAATATGTGTTAATCCTGCTAAACGCAGTATTAACAAGTTATTGCTGAACTCGCTCTGGGGACGCTTTTCTATGCGTGAAAATCTCCCAAATACTGTGATGTTGAGAGACCCGGGGGAATTTGCCCGTTACGTTTTTGGGTGTGAATATGTCACACATTTCTCATTTGTGTCTGATGATGTGGCTCTTCTGCAATGGCGGCATAGTGAAGACGCGTGTGTAAGTACGCCAAACATAAATATATTCGTCGGAGCTTTTACCACAGCGAGAGCTAGACTAAAATTGTATGATCTCATGGATCGTCTGGGGGACAGACTGCTTTATAGCGACACCGATAGTGTAATTTTTGTCACAAAAGATGGAGATTGGGAACCAGAACTGGGTCCATATCTAGGCGATCTCACTGATGAACTTGATTCTGGAGACTATATCACAGAGTTTTGCTCAAGCGGTCCAAAGACATATGGCTACCGGACGGCAAATGGATGCGTGTGTATGAAAGCTAAAGGCGTCACACTGAATACTGTTAATGCGAAATTAATCAGGTTAGAAACCTTGGTTGATCTGGTCTCTGATTACATTACTGACAGGACTGCAGCTAAGCATATTTTGGCTCATACTGATAATATAGTGCGTGACAAGAAACGCCTCAGTCTTAAAAACAGAACGGCTGTGAAAAGATTCAAAGTGGTTTACAACAAACGGGTACTGCTAAAGGACTATACCACAATTCCGTACGGTTATTGATATGTTTGAGGATGGATGCATTAAAAGAAGCACAGGCGTTTGACACAAGGTTCCAACACCTTTTTCCTGTGTGATAAGCGGGCCGTCAAATTCAGGGAAGACATATTTTGTAAAAGAGCTTATAACACACATCGACAGATTTGTTAGTAAACCTATCGAAAATATTGTGTACATTTTTGATTGTTGGCAGCCGCTTTACGACGAATTGTTAAAACTGAGGCAAATCAAATTTGTTAATGGAATACCTGATGCGCTGGACGATGAGGAATTGTTACCTGTGTCTAAAAATAATTTGTTAATTATCGACGATGTCATGAAAGATGCTAGTAATAATGTGCAAATAGAGAAAGTGTTTACTCAATATGTACACCATCGTAATCTAAGCGCTATCTACTTGGTTCAGAATTTGTTTTTTCAAGGGAAATCCAGTAGAACCATTAGTCTCAACACAAATTATTTAATTATTTTCAAAAACCCTCGTGATAACAACCAGATTGCAGTTCTGGCTCGTCAAATGTATCCGGGCAACACTAGGTTCTTCCTTGAATCATTTAAAAATGCAACGGATATACCTTATGGTTACTTAATGTTGGATTATAAACCAGCCACCCCAGATATGTACCGTATCAGATCAGCATTGCTTTCCGAGTATCCGGTTGTCTATGTGCGCAAAAGAAATTGAAACAATACCATGTCTGAGAGGCTTTGCAGGAATCTACCTATTTTGAAACGCCTACTTAAGGCTAAGCCGGGGCAGAGGAGGGTCATACTTCACACAGCTTCGGATGAGTTAATCCTAGCTCTCTGTGAGGTGGCTCTTGTTGATAGCTGACAAGAAAGTTGGCATGCGCAAAAAACGATACGCTATTAACCAGAAGGGTGGTTTCCTCTTACCGCTGTTGAGTATAGCATTGCCTTTGATGACTAGTCTATTTACTTCGAGACAGAGTTAGATGTGATGGAGTATGCAGAGAAAATGTATCTAGTACCGCAAAAACAATTGGACAGACTAAAAAATGATAGACCTACTAACAACATACCCTTACGACAGTCTGTTGAAGATGATTTGTGCGCCGCCATGAAAGCTATTTTGGACAGGACTGATATAGCCCCGCATGAAAAAGTCAAGCATTATACAGCATTGCTGCAACGATATCTGGCCATGGTTAAACAAAGTGATCTGGAAACAGCTGCTTTGACACTGCGGGTGTCAACACCCCAGGAGGGTGCTGACCCAGCTTCTGTTCATAAACCCCCACCAACAGCAGACCCTGTGAACACAGACCTAGCTAGTGATCCTATCGCCTCTGAAGTTTTACAAAACATACCATCTCGAAATAGATGTAACGCCCGTTATATATTGGAAAAAATGCGTAATTCACAAGGTGTTGCGTCGTGGGATAACACGGGGGCTTTTGTTTTTAGTGGATCTCTCATTCCAGGCACGCACATGTACGACCTGTTAAAATCAGTTACTGGTACGTATGCAGTGACCCAGCGTAGAAAGCCTCAAGGATGGCATGAGTTTCTGACAGCCATTGCTGTGTTAAACATACCTCTTTCAACCATACCAAACAATGGTCTTAAACAGTATATCACTGATTTGAAAAGAACATACTGTCAAAATTCCAACCACACACCAGTCCGTGACCTACCTGTTGGGCGTACGTCATTACCGCGGCGAATATTGTCAGCGCCTCCAGCCCCCAGGGGTTTAAACGACTCGTCATTACCATACAGACACTCGGCCCCACAAATAAACTCATCATCTTGGCTTGATTTTTAAAGTTTTGTTTGTTGATGTTGTTGTGAAAAACGTGTATTACTATGTTTGTTGTTTTTTCTACTTTTACACAATGATTTTCATGTTGTGAAAAATTGTATACGGTCTTGTTATTTTTCTACTTTTATACATTGATTTATTTGTATTCTTTTTCATAAAGCGTGGTGTATACCTAATATGTGTGTGTGTGTATAAACACTATACTGTACCAATAAAAACTCATAACACAGTGATAACATTTTCTCTGTTTATTTATTTCATTATTATAGCGTCATTTCAACACTTGTGTAGACAGTTGTTAGTCCGTGCATGTTGCACACAAGTAAAAACATTGCACATACAGCTATGCGGTCGTAATTTTTTCACAAATAATGAGACCATATTATCGTTTTTAATAAGATTTTCAGAATATTTAAGCATTACATCATCATAGCTTAAACCTTTCAGCATATGATATAGAAAAAAGACACAGTGTTCGCCACATGTGACAGATAGGAAGTCCTGTACTTGTATTTTTGAGAACAAAACAGTGGATCCGCTGTTTTTTAAAAATGTGTAAATAGTTGAGGGAAATATATCGCTGTCGGGGTTGTTGCCAAAGCTGTCAAAAAAACACACGGTACCGCAGGCCGCTATGTATGCTGCTACCCAATGTTCACCAGGTTGTCTGGAATTATGCGTGTTTATTATGGCGACCGCAGGTAAGTCGTTTTGAACCAGTGTTTCGGGTAGCTGATCGCATGCCAACACGCCTAGAAAGATAGCCTTTCTAGATATTTTTTCCATAATAGCCGTTAATTCAATGGTGTTCATGGTCTTCAATAGTAATCCATAAGTATCTGTCGTCGATTGGAAATTTCTATTATGCTGTCAAACACAGCATACACAATAATATTTATAGTGTTGGGCAGCGGTTGTCTGAAACGGGCCTCCAGTCTCATATTCCCTGATCTTATTAAGGACAAATGCTGACCACACTCCTCGTCGGGTGTTAAATTAAACGCATATAGTGTGTACCCTGACAGGTAATCAGTACGATCAATAACCAGGGGTTTGTTTTTTAGATGTCGACCCGTTGACGCTACCATCTGATAAAATTCACGCGTGGCACTACCTTCGTTATATCTGGGCTGCAACGGTTTAGAAGGGATTTGCGAGAAACTCCAAATCAAAATGTTTAAATGCAAAGGGGTTTCTATTATAAGCCCCTGTAAAGGCTTCGTTATTCACCATACATATCACAACTGACTTGGGCAGCTGACCCAGAAATAGATTTTCTTGGTTGGCAACACGAGTCCCCGTCGGTACAGAATAATTTTTAACGCACACACGGTCAATAGGGTACTTTGCTGTTGCGGCTTGTAAGGCGTGTGCATGGCCCAGTCTTACAGCGGCTGAAACAGATACCTTCTTGACAAACAGACTGGCTGCTAGCAGCTGCAATTTGTATGCCACAGCGTCACCGCGCATTAGACAGAATTCATCCTTAGCTCTGCTGAGGCGTATTTTGACATCGACACCGTTCAGTATCAATTTTTCTTGAAAAAATATATCGCTGTGAATAGGCGCTAGCATCTCAACAACGGTGCTCCCTTCTGTAAATGTTGCTCTTTTAGTTAGTCCCTTATTATCAGCTGTAGGGTCCGTTTCATCCATATGTCCAGCTGTGTCTTTGTAGAACAAACCAGCTGAGAATACTGATTCCAGTGTATTTTTGTCATAATTCATCAGACATTCTATCATGCATCGATACGGATATGTGCTTGAACTTTGCGAAATCAGCCTGTCGCCTAGTGAAACATCAACTTGTGAGAAAATAGTGGCTCCTGGATAGTTGATAAGCCCGACGGGTGCTCCGGCAGGAATATCCGCGCCAGTAGGCAGTGTTATTTTAAGACGTGTGAAAAGTAGCGTATTATTCAAATCAATGTAATCGTCCCCACTGCCGGCTATAAAGAATTCACATGGGGCATCTGGTGTTAGGGCAGATACCGGGGGTATTTCTATGTAGCTGCATTTTTCAATAGCTGTCTGTGTCATGGGTAGATTGAACAAATCCAATTCAGATTTGACACATTCCTCTGACAACCCATGTATGAGAGCCATGGTTAAAATATGCAAACACGTCTCTTTTTTGCAGGCGTTTTCTCACGACGTTTACTCCTGGAAGCCTTTTTCAATACTGATCTTTTCTTGGTTTTAGCACGATATTTCTTCAATCTGCAGGGTGCACGCTGCCCTGGTGGTCGCTTTATGGCCCTATGCTGCATGACGTGCAGACCCGAGCCATCTTGGTTGTTAACACGGGACATGACACTCCCTACCACATCGTTAACAATATGTTTCGCTGCTGTTTTTAAATGCGGTTTAGCAATGCCGACAGTTCTCCTCAGCAAAGGCATCGCCATCCTGTACAGGCCTTTTAGTAGGGAACCTAGGCCATATCCCCCGTACATAACCGGTGTGCCATAAAATCCATCGATACCGCCTCCAGCCTGATTTTGATAATAGGCAACATAACGTTGAGGATCCTGGTAGGGATTAAACTCTTTCATTTTCTTACTACTTCAAAATCGTTGTGTCTGTTTCGCAGGTCTGAAATGCAGTTTAACCACAATCTTCCCGTACTGAAATGGTATGTTATAATTCTGATCGTTTTTAATAGCTATCTCAATGTCACTGATGTCTGTCTTGCGCAGACATGTATAATGCGGCTTGTCGTCATTTATACTAACTACTTTTGTGTGTTCACCG
Source organism: Coilia nasus (assembly GCA_027475355.1). Taxonomy (NCBI): domain Eukaryota; kingdom Metazoa; phylum Chordata; class Actinopteri; order Clupeiformes; family Engraulidae; genus Coilia; species Coilia nasus. The sequence continues at coordinate 1,709,471 of CM050209.1, forward strand.
GTTATTTGTACGCATCTTAGGAGTGGTACGTAATGGTCCCCCACAATTTGGTGTTCAATTATATCCGTGTATACGAACAAAGAATATTCTCCACCAAAAAAGTCAGCCGCATGAGGCGCATATCGAATTTTTTTCTGGGGAGGCACTATAAACGGTTTATCAGCATCCAGACCTAAAATGCGAGCCAACTTCCCTTGAAATATGAATGATAGTTCCCGGTCGGCTTTCGCATAGACCTTGTGAATTAATTCATCATATCCGAATTCTATATCTTCAGAAAGCCCCTCCACAAGCATATTAATTTCATCAATAATGCTTGGTATATTTGTGTAAAACCCTTCACGGAGGTCGCATGGTGTAATTTCCTTTGTGCGTACATCAGCCATGCTGAACGTGCCATCTTCTTGCGGGAATGTAGCCCATGTTTTGGGATATTGAATCTCGATCAATGCTACTTCCCAGGCCCCTCTCAGGGACAACGGTCTTGCTAGTTTAACTCTGTAGTTTGATATTTTGTTGTCACTGTATATTTCATTACTAGCATTGCTGGGCAGTGTTATATAAAAACTTCCCTCTTCCATGGCGCCGTATGTATGAATAAAAGTATATGTGCGGATGGTCGCTATTTAAACATCTATAACATCTTCTGCCGGAATCCACGTGTTGAATTTTTGCGGCCAGCCAAGCCACTGGACATAAAACATAAGTTTTTTTGCCTTTTCGTTTTTGCTCCAGAATCTTTTCAATTTTGAATGCTTTATCAACACCGATACGAATTTTTTGCAATTCTTCTTCATAAAAGGTCCCATCCAGCACCTCCCCGTCATAGTCTTTCAATCTGTAAACAACAGGGTTTCGCTGTATACACTCCGCTATCGTGAAGTATTCATGTGTGTAATTCTGTTCATATCCTTTTGCGAAGGACCCTCTGACTTTCGACACACGAACAAGGTCTCCAACATGGTATTTGAAAGATACTTTTTTACCGTCACGGGTCTTCAAACCATACAGATTTTTATAAACAGTGTTTTCATTCTCCTTTGTTACATCAATCGGTCTCATTTTTATACTCCTGTGGTAGCTTTTGTTGTAAGATGATACCAGATCATCCAGTATATCACAATATCGTTTAGAATTAATAGCCGTTAAATATCTCCACATTCTTGCTTTAATAGTTCTGTTAAAACGCTCCACAACACTAGCTTTTAACTCGCTCCCAGTAGCGAAATGATAGATGTTGTGTCTAGTCAACACATCTTGAAATTGTTTGTTAAAGAATTCTTTACCGCGGTCTGTCTGTAGCTTTTTCGGGACTCTGCCCTCTGCCAATATGCTTTGGAACGCTGCTGCGACTTCTCGGCCAGATTTGTTTTTCAAAACACGTGTCCAAGCGTATTTGCTGAAAACATCTATGCATGTTAACATGTATTTAATATGGTCGTTTTCCTTTGAAAACATAGTCATATCAACCAAATCAGCTTGAAACTGTTTATCAATGCCGTTAACATATACTCTGTTTCTAAAGTAGTTAATACGGATCGGTTTATGCAGTGTGTATGCATCCTCGCCAGACAGCCAGTCCGTTACAGTTTTGTCTGATACACACTTCCCTGTTTTTTTAAAAACAGCTTGCTTCAATCTGTTTTTACCACCGAAACATCCCTCACTGGACGGGGTGTAGTAGACAGTTTTTAAAAGACTTTCCATGATCTATTGCAGCACAATAATGACACGAAGCAAAATCTCTACGTGCATATAAGGTTTATTAACACACTGTTTACAAATCCATCAATTGTACCGAATCAAGATGTTTTAAAAAATCAACACATACATCAAGATGTTTGTTAACCAGGATTTTAACGGCGCAATCTACAACAGTAAACACATCTATATGTTCGTTTTTACGCAGTTTGATTACACACATATCGTTTATATAAGTACAGAATGTTAGAATGTGACCTAATTTGAAAACACCTATACATTTAGCAATATCACACACTACTACATGATACGGTTTGCTTGTTAAACCACCCAGGTATAATAGGCGTGCCCAATCTTCAGCCGATGATCGAAGCAGTGACATTTCTTTTTTGATTGCATACATACGGTGGGGTGATGTTTTAAAGTTCGTAGGCTTACAGGACGCGTTTTGACAGATGGTATCGCACAGTAAGCCAGTTAGTTCGTATCTCACACGTTGTTTCACATGCTCTGCTCGCCAAAAGATACTCCCGCAGGATCCCATGGATGCGCCGCGCGCCAAGTTGTTAAAGCATCAAAAATGATGTTTCTATCACCAGTGTCTATGCAATTTTGACTGAAATCCTCCAGATAGCCGCAGATGTATGGCTCGCTCCTCAATTCATGCATAACACATTTTACAACGTCCCATATTTTTTGGGGGTGGGGGTTAAACCCATAGTGACCCAACAGAGTGAAAATGGTCTGCATCAATGCAGGGTCGTCAATACCTTGTGTCATTTCTTCAAAATGATCCTGGAAAAAATATGGAGCCGCTTCATACAGGCAGCTGTGGCGGCGTTGAGAGGGATGTCCAGTCTGGCAGCCATAACAATTTTTTTGCAGTTCATATTCAATAATATGTTGTAGCATGATAACCACACAGGCCTTCACACGATCCACCGGAACAGCTGTAGGGTCTGATGCATCCAGCGTGATTGCAGCGACGGGCCCACTCTCTGTGGAAGACATCGTTGTAAAAGAAGCGTCAGACATGTCAACACACTGCGTACCGGATTCAGACATCTCGACACAGACTGTTTGTTAGCTGTAGTTAACAAAATATAATGGTTTGTTGAGACGGAACTATGTAAGCACCACTAGCGTGTTACCTTTTAAAGTGTTAGTCAGCAAGGCGTGTTCCTTATGGGGGGCGTCTGCGGATACCATGTGTCACAGGCCACGCCTAAGAATTTAGTAGGCCCTTGGTCATCAGAATTCATATAAAATGGTTTGTCACTAGCTGTACGTGCCGAATCATCATCGTCATCACTAGCCAAAGACATCTGTCCAAACAGCTTGGTCACACAGTCCATATCATCATTGGTGTTTTCTGATTCGCTTAATGGAGCACTCCACATAGGGTTTTGACACGTTTTAAACATAGCCGTTTCACTCTGCTCACCTCTAGGGGCTACGACCCCAGGACCTCTATAGATTACTGGGGCGTCCAGCCCAGAAACAACTCGCTCCTTATCAGGCCATGATTGAAAAAGTCGTTTTTTAAGAAGCGTATATTTGAAGAGATGTTCACCCCATTTGAACAAACGATCTATCTTCTTGAAAATATTGTTTAAAACAGGTACATCAGCTCGTGGGTAGACAACTTTCAAATCCTCCACAAGTTGTTCAGGTTTGTGGTCATGAATACCATTTACAACTCTGTATGAAGGACTACAAAAATATATGTAGTCTGTGGGGTCCTTGTCCAGCTGTTTCGCAAATATGTAATAACTTTTTTGATGTATCACACTGTCGAAAACAGTTGAATAGTTGGCGCATAGTCCAGGGTAATTCAAGTCTCTCCACACTTTGTTTCTGAACATACGCCAATCGTGAAGACAGAATGATATGTATGGCTGTTGGTCCGTAAAAATCATACCCTCGGAATCCAATGTATACAATAACACGCATTGAATTTCTTTCACAAAAACATATCCCCCTATATGACCGTCAGACATGAGCCATTCGTATTCCTCTGGTTCTGTAGGGGTTCGGAGAAAGTGTACAAAACTCGCAGGTCGTCTTTTTTTGGGTGCCATGACAATCTCATGGCTTGCATCCATGGTTTCGTCAACCGGTGTAAGTTCAACCCTTCTTCTCACAGATCGAGGTGCAGCGTCGCTATCCATGATTGTTTTTAGTGTTGAAAAACCCGCTACTGCTATAACTATGTTGTACTAAGTACCAAGCCTTTATACTATGATGGGGGTATGCACTAAACATTTAGACACGATACAATTGGTCCATATTTTCACACCCCTACGAATTCCCTAGAGATTTTGACACATTTTACATACCAGAGAAATTTAACAATGCCATGCATGCTAGAAAAATTTGACATACCATGCATGCTAGAGAAAGTTGACATACCATACACACATGACAATCTTGACATACCCTACATGCTAGAGAAGTTTGGCATACTAGGCATGCATGCTAGAGAAATCTGACACGTCATACATAATCTTGACATTCCTAAATATAACGCGCACATCTATATTTTATCAAAGATCTGCACCCCTACAGTATGGAGCCTACATCATAACCTACGTATTCCCTCCGACGATTGGCTTCTCCCCGCACAATGTTATCATTTATTTATATTGTATTGTGCTTTGTAGACATATAGGCTGTTTTTACGAATGCCTTTTTTATTTTTTATTTTTACAAACTCACAGTCTTGAAACACACGGGCATAGGGGGAGACACGCACACACACACACACACACACACGCACGCAACCGATCTATGCACACCAACACACATTCTGCATCGTGGAATGAACAGGGGGGTTAATCACAGGTCAGCATAATACATCCCCCAGCGTTGTAAACCCCGGCGCCTGCAGCAGTCTACGAAAACAGACCCCCAGGTCATCCGGAACCATATGGGGATGCGTTTGGTTACAGTATCACACAAATGGCTCCATTTACACAAACAACGGACGTGGGGGTACATATGTATATGCTGAGGGGGTTGCAGACTGGACCTACATACCAGACATAGGCACATTCCCACAGCGTTTGCGATAAACACACACACACACACACACACACACCCAAGGCGGGGTGTGACGCGGCACACACCACTGCTGACACATGTAAACATTCCCACGTGGACCGTACACGTCACAGGGGACGAATGTAAACAAAACACACGTGGAGCACTGAACAGAATTTTTTTGACATACTACGCATAACCAAAATTTTTAACATACTACACATACCGGAAATACCCGACATTCCAAACATTCCAGGCAATCAATCATTTTGACACAAAGTGCCGCCTATATACTACTGACATGAATCTGTGTAGGCATGTAGCCCTAGAACTTTTTCAGTGACTAGAAGCTTTTGGCCCCCAAGGACCACCCCCCCGCTTTGCCAGTGTCCGTCAAAGAGGGGGAGACGGGCAAAAGTTTTTGCTGAATAACTCAATGAAAGTTTCACCCAACAACATGAAATTTTTGTCATATGTCGGTGTTACAGAGACGTATCGACTCATCCCATAAACACTCACTTGAAGCATAGCGCCACCTAGTGATATGGGTAAATGCAAAAATTGGGATATTGAGTTGCCAATATCTTGGACCGAGAAGGTGAAAACTGTGCAAAATACGTCATGCACGATTACCACAAAGACTTCTAACACCACAGCACATGTCATAAAATTTGGTCCATAGGGGGCGCTGTAATTGTAGAAAATGTCATTTTGCCTAGTATCTAGAGAATGCTAACATTTACAACAATTTTTTTTTTATCGTGAAATCTATTGACCCTCATGCATTGAAAACAGTGGTCGACGCCCACTTCCAACGAAAACAATTTCCGTGAAATTTTAATTTTGCGAAAACGAATCTGAACGAACTCGTCATAGGCCGTTCATGTGAATCTCACCAAATTTGGTATATGTCATCTACAGACAATGCTGACAAAAAGTTATCAAAGGATTTATCTTGAGATAAACCGTTTCGAAGTTACACGTCAATGAACATTTAACACGTAGCTTAAAATTCTTCAAAGGTCCGTATCTTGGCTTTTAATTGTTCAAATTTGGTCAAAGTTGACATGCCATCTCTAAACAGCTTCCTGTTCATGTGTACTAAATTTTATGACATTTCATCAAAGGGGGCGATGTTTATCGCCGAAGCTAGGTGTCAAAAAACAGTTTTTGTTAAATAATTCGTCAACAATTTTGCCCAAGACAACGATTTTGCTTTAGTATGTTGGTGTTACAGAGGCGTATCGACCCAGCCCATAAACAGTCACTTGAAACATAGCGCCACCTAGTGATATGGGTAAATGCAAAAATTGGGATTTTGAATTGCCAATATCTTGGACTAAGAAGGTAGGAACTGTATAAAATATGTCATGCACGATCAACACAAAGACCTCTAAAAGCACAGCACATGCCATAAAATTGGCAAAAAAAGTTCCCACATTTCAATACACTGCGGCGGTCATACCATGTACCGCTATGCGCTACATCTAGTCCTTATATGTAATCAGTAAGACATAATTCACCCATGAAGAGGTTGTTGATGACCCATGAACACTGATGTTATGTCTTTGTTGAGACTGTTTTTCTTGGATGTACAGGGTCAAATAAAACTCCCTGCCATGATCGACTCTGATTTGGTCCCACATTAATACCAGTCTTTCAAAGGTTTTATTTATAGATGCAGTTAGTGTCAGCAAATTTATCTTTGAGTTTGGTAAATCACAATGTGTGTATTATATAACATATTTACATTAGCTTTTCCCTGTATTTTACACACTGGGGTTCAAACGCCTATTACATATTCATTATGTCAAACCACATGTACATGTGGTCAAACCTCAGTGTGCCGCGTTAGTAGATCAGTTTGGACATTTTTTACAGGTGATGTTAAGTTTGTACACGTTTTTACACACACACACCTTCAATAATTCAGACCCACAGTGTAAGAATGTAGTGATTTTAACCCTGACTGTACTTGCCTGTAAAGTTCCTCATAAATAATATGAGGAAAAATAGTTTTTCACCGGCATTGTGAATTCAGCAAAAGTTTTGCTGCTGAAACCATCAATAGCAAAGACATATGTCACTCCGAACATTCCTAGCTTCTCATTTTGGCGTACATGCAATTTGTGGCCCATGTATTCTCCATGGTAGGGAACTGGATTTAGATCACATGCTCCCTAAAACAAGTACAATGCAATCAATGAAAAGTGCAACTACATTAAATCAGCTAAAATAGTCAAATTATTCACAAACATAATATATGCATGTACTGCTAATATGCATACTTTAAGTCTAAATGTAACTTTCATGAGGTCACCAATTTCAAAAATCATCTTTTTGCTCAGAAATACAATTAATGTAGGTGATTTACCTGGTGACGCAGCTTATAATATAATTCAATTGGGATTCTATGCATCATCCCTAAGCTTGCAGGTGCATCACAGTAGGACATGCATTAGTTTGAGGTAGAGGCTGGAGCACACAGCAGCTTGGTTTTAAACATTTATTTGGTGCAACCACCCGACCAACGTTTCGGTGTAACTACACCTTCTTCAGACTCTGAAGGCCAGACATGAAGGCCAGAGTCTGAAGAAGGTGTAGTTACACCGAAACGTTGGTCGGGTGTTTGCACCAAATAAATGTTTAAAACCAAGCTGCTGTGTGCTCCAGCAGCTTATAATATAGTTGGTGAACCTCTCTAAGAATCCTTCCCACTCGAGGTTCACCTGCTCTAACACCCACAGATAACAGGTATCCTGTCATGAAGTTTCATCCATAAGTTGGATCTGTCTGGCAACACAAAAAAAAAAGAGTTAAATAATTTCCTCAGCCATGTAACTAAAACTCAATATTAAGATTTACATTCAATCAATCTGTATAATTCATATTATTGTGCAAAGTACATGGTGCCGTAAAAAAAAAAAACAAAGTCATTTAAAGTAATTCATAAACCCAAACACGACGTGAAAAGTGTATGCCCGACCAAAACGGGACGTTTCACCATAGCTAACATTCATGAGTTTCAATATAATTAAACTTATTATTAGCCTACTATTTTCATTTAGCCTCCCTACTATTAATGGTTAAATATCCCAAGGCTATAATAACACTATTTCCAAAAAATATATATTTATATGACAAGTGTATATATACAGTAGCTTGCACATGTTTACAGCTTGCACTGACCTTATGTATTGATGACAAGATAGCAGTTTCCAGTTCTGTGACTGACACGTCTTTTATGTCTGAGTTGGTGCTGAGCACAGAATCTTGCCACCGACATTTCCGAGGACTTCTGAATACCTAACTGCCGCAGTGCATTAGAAACCCCAGCATGCGGTTTTCCATCCTCAAAAAGCTGTTTAATCATATCATAATGATCCTCAAGTCCGGTGGCCATTATGTTTGTTTCGCGGGCCCTCCTAGTAAGGGTTCATTTCCAGTTTACTCAACTTGCTTCAGTTCAAAATTAGATGAAACAGGAAACGGACGGTATTAATTTTCTCCATTATTCATTTAAAAACAAAAATGAAAACTGAAAAAACTAATCGTTTTTTTGACAATCGAATGAACGAATGATACATGGATTCTTTGCCTCCCTTTCTCACACACATGCATGCACGCGCTTTCTCACTCACAGTGGGGCAGAGCATTATGAAATCATCAGCCTGAGTATTCTACGATTCATTCCAATGGGAAAAATTATCGCAGAAAAACTGTAAGAATAAATAAACAACAAGGGGTATCACAACAGTGAACATGATTGATAACCGACTATCATTGTCTGACCACATTGCCTTCATAACACGGTCTTGCTATGCACTGTACAACATTATAAAAATCAGACCATACCTGACCCAATATGCTGCTCAGCTCCTGGTACAGGCTATGATCATCTCTCTCACTCCGCTCTTCATCAACCTGCATTGGCTCCCAATGGCTGCCAGAACACAAGGCTCTGACTCTAGCCTACAAAGTCACTTTAGGATCTGCCCCTGTCTATCTCAAGGTCATACTAAAGACTTACATCCCGTCCAGAGCATTGCAATCCTCTAATACGAACCGTCTGGACATACCCTCTCCTAACACAAAACAAGGTCACTCTAAACTTTTCTCTGTCATTGTCACTCAATGGTGGAACAACCTACCAGTCGCTACAAGAGCAGCAACATCCCTCTCGACCTTCAAAAAGCTTGTGAAAACCCTTATTTTCCGAGACTGCTTCCCTTCCTAACAAAACTAATCTCTACAAACCATCTCTTTTCCTAGGTGGCCCGTGCTTGTATGAGTGTGTAGGGGGTGTGTGTCTGAAGTGTCCCTACCCTGGGAAACTTAGCTAAGGCACATGTATCTCCTTGTGTGTATGTGTGTAGTCTGTTTACTCTGTGTTTCTCTACACATCTGTTAGCTTCTTATGTCCTCCTTTTGTAAGTCGGGCGTTGGGGTTAGGAGCAAGGCTATATGCTGTGTGTTGTTTGGGCTGTGTGCTGTGTGCGTGGGGGGGGACATGACGCAAGGAGCAAGGCTATAATGCTTGGACATTGGATGTACGCTTCAAAACTTACATATACATAAATGTACCTGTAAGTTTGACCAGTTTGTGGCACTAGAGAGGTTGAAGTGCCGACATTAAACAGTGAAAAGAATCATGGGACTGTCATGAATCAATGTGCAAAATTTCAAGATTTTTTACCAGTTGGTTCTGTGGGCACATGATTATGCTGGCCATGGCAGTTGTATTATAACATCACTTGAGAGTTCTAAAATTCAAATTCAAAATTTAAACTAGCCTGCATTTCCACAGAAATGCTAAAGGTGAGCTTGCACGTGCCAAGGTTTGTGATCAACTTGGTGTTCTTCGAAGTTGGACTTAGCCAAGGATTCCAGTGATGCCAAGTGTCTGAACAGTAGATGTACAGTTCAGAAGTTACATGCATAAATGTATTTAACGTTAAACACTTGACCAGATCTTCTTAGCATTGTTAGCATCATTAGCATAGTTCTGCTAACATTGTTAGAATAACTGCTAAATGGCTTCAGCTAAGTTAACTAAGTGACACAGTCAGCACAGTGAATAAGTACCATTTTAGCATAGTTAGCATTGTTACCATCTTAGCATGACTAACTAACATCAGCTAAGTTACCTAAGTAACAGTGTTGACTCAGTTAATTACTTAGCATTTTAGCATAGTTAGCATTTTAGCATAACTACTAACAAATATTAGCTAAGTAAACTAAGTAACACAGTTATCCCAGTTAATTACTTAACATTTTAGCATAGTTAGCATAATTTGCATAGTTAGCATTATTGCTAAAAATATTACCTTAGCTATGTAACACTGTTATTACAGTTAATTACTTAACATTTTAGCAAAGTTGGCATAATTAGTGCTGTTAGCATAACTGCTAACAAACAGCTAAGTTAGCTAAGTAACACTAATAGATTCAAATGGATTTTGAATATTGGATGTATGGTTCAAAATATATGCATAAATGTACATCTAAATTTGACCAGATTGTGGTGCTAGAGAGGTTGAAGTGCTGACATGAAACTTGGGACTACCATTAATCAATGTCCCAAATTTGGCCCAAGTGGAGGGGTGAGGGGGCAAAAACACCTCCTGAGTCTTTCAGTCGTTGCCAAGTGGTTGTGTAGGCGTCTTCTAGACCACAGCGGTTTAACACAGTCCATTTCCAGGATGAGTCCTTCAAAATCTTTTGGGCCCTTAAAAGTACTATTCTAGCCTAGATATCTTGCAGAGCAAGGAGCGGAGTTCTGATGGTACGTGCAGTTGAACGTACTACTCTCTGCAGAGTACTGCAACCTCTGGCTGTGGAGTTCCTTTACCAGGTGATGATGCTACGTATTGGTACACTCTCTACGGCTCAAGTGTAGGAGGCCTTCAGGACAGATATGGAAACCTTGAATTTCCTTTGTTGACGAAGGTAGAACAGCCATTATCTGGACTTCTTCAGTACATGTTGTTTGTTAACAGTCCATGTAAGATCTTTAAAGTATTTAAAACTTGTGACTCTTTCTATAGGTTGCCCGCTGTTCATTAGTGAAGTATAACTGCTACTCCTCTGCCTCCTACAATCCACCACAATTTCCTTTGTTTTATTGACATTCAGTGTCAAGCTGTTATACTGACACCACTGTGCCACCTCTTTAACTTGATACAATTAGGCCTCTTCGTTACTGTTGCTAATTAAGGCCATGATCACAATGTCATCTGCAAACTTGATGATGGAGGTGTGACTACTGCTGGCTTTGAAGTCATGAGTGTAGATGTTGTACAGCAGAGGACTCAAGACGCAGCTTTGGGGAGCTCCATTACTGATGCTTAATGTGTCAGATGTCAGACCAACCACTTATGAATGCTTAGTAAGAAAGTTGATTATCCAGAGTACACTTGAGAGAATTGTCACCAAAGCCTGAAGAATCATTGGGTGTGTCCTTTCATCAGTCTCCAGTCTTTATTCTGAGCCCTGCCAAAACCATGTAAGGAAAATCAATGGTGACCCCTCTCATCCAGGCCATGGCTTGTTCCAACTGCTGCCCTCAGGAAGACGCTACAAATCTCTGAGATGTGAAACAACATACCTTAACAACAGCTTCTTCCCCTCTGCAGACTGCTGAACTCAACCTGATATGGACTTGCATATTACAACCCCAATTCCAGAAGAGTTGGGGCATTGTGTTGAATGTAAATAAAAAATAAAGTTGGGAATGGGACCGTATGGTAGTGGGTTGGTTATGGCCTGCTTACCCATGTGGAGAGTTAAATTTAATGCTGAATGATATATATATAGGTTTTAAACCTGGGCTACTGAAATCATGTTAAGGACAAGAAAGAAAGTCCTTTTTTATACAAAATCATCTTGTCAGTTAAAATAATTAACTGTCTGTTAACTGTCAGTTATTAATAGTCTTACTCAACTTTTCCTGCCTTTTATTGACACTGTCCCAACTTTTTTGGGACATGTTGCTGGCCTCAAATTTGAAATGACCACAAATATCCCATGCACCAATAAAATTCAATAACTTATGTGTTGTCCTTGGACTATTCTCAAATAAATATATTGCTTATATGACCTGAGAACATAGAGTTAAAACTAGAGAGAGAGCACTGGTGAAGTAATCCTGTGATTCCATGGAGACCCGCCACCATGATCAAAACGGGAATGTGAAGTCAATTGATCTCATAGAAATCAATGGTGTCGTCTTCCTCAAATACAGCATGCCTGAGTCCTGTGCCTGTTACAGCTGCACCAATAATCGCAAAAGGCGTCTGGAATCTCCTTCCATAGGTAGGTAACCCTATAGTATACAATTTTTCTTCAAACTGTACTGACACACTGTAAATTCCAAGGTCAAGAGACTGTTTGCCCTCGTTTTTTGGCAATTTCTTTACAAGAAATGTATAATATATGGCTGTCTGAATCACCAGATGTATGTTAATAACTGTGCACGCATGTCAAAGTAATAAGGTCAACTGTTGTAATGCAAAAAGCTAATAAAATATTAAAATGGCCTGAAAATGCATAGTAGCTACAGGGCTCAAAATTAGCACCTGCCAGATTTTTGTTTTGGCGGCTGCTGTTCATCAACAAAATAGATTACAGTCTCAGTTACTGAACATCTTTTAAATTTACAGGGCATTAAACCATTTGATAAGCATAACGGTTTTGAAGCCTTCCTTTCACGTAACTGATTGATGCTCAGGATATGTACATTAGCAGCCAAACTCGCCTGCAATATACAGGATGTTGCAGGCTAACTAACGTATTTTCTACCATGTAGTGTTCGCTCCGGTTAGCTTCCTAACAGGCAAATTGGGTGTATCAGTGTAACACGGCTAAGTAGCTGACCTGATCTGTTTAAAATAAGTATGAATACTCGTATGAATATATTTTATAATATTAAATTATGCAATCACGACTTACAGTTCTGTGTATGTTGATAATCGTCCATCAATACACACTGTCAAATCGTCAGTTTCCCTGCTGGCTTCTGGCTCTTCACTGGTTTTTTGAACTTTTATTTTGTCAATTCTGTGTGGCTGACATGATTTTACACCACTGTGTTGAATTTCAGGATAATCTAGTCTATAGCTGACGACCTAAATCATTTTACAGACAGCATGTCTTCTAATTGACGCACATTGTGTTTGTTGACATTGCTCCCGTTTTGGTGGCTATTTTTGATCCTCCACGAAGTCACAAACTCTGATTAGACAATGATAGGGAGTCCTCTCTATCTAGTTTTAACTCTACAGTATGCCTGAGAATTATAACCTTTTTTTTTACACTTAATGTCCCACCTCTTATGGAATTGGAGTTGTAATATTCAAGTCCATATCAAGTTGAGTTCAGCAGTCTGATTGCAGAGGGGAAGAAGCTATTGCTATTTGTTTACTTTTCTATTTTTGTTTCATTTATTTTTTTTATTTTTTGCAGACTGATCTGCGACAAAAAATTACCACCAACTTTGTTGTGTGGCCATAAACTCATCTTGTATCTTTTAAATAATGTTTTCATTCTTACTGTTTTGGCTTCTAGCAAAATGAAGACTGGGTTTGTTTTAGGTTGCAAATCATGGGCTATTTAATGTCAGCTCTTAATCATGTAATCCACTGGCCAACCACTTCAGATGGCCTGACTCCAGCTTTGACTACTGGGCGCCTTCAACATGGTCCTCATTTCTGACAGCCTTCAGTGTCCTCATATGCCGAAGTAATTTACTTATGTGCAGCTTAGTGAGATTCAACTGGTCCTCAGAAATTCACGTTATATTTACTTGAAATACCACAAGCATCACATTTAGAACAAAGTATAAACATTAAAAGTAAAAAACACATGAAACCTGAAACGCTTCGCACTACAACCAATGACACTACTGCTTAAATGGCACCCATTGAGCTTTAAACTAAACACACTAAACACTGTGTTTTTACTTATTTGTATTATATACAAGCCTACTGTACTTTTTGTTGTGTTTATATTATTATGTCTTATGTTGTCATAATAATATAATAATAATAATAATAAAACTTTACTTGTATAGCACAGTTCATACATGCAATATGCAACTCAAAGTGCTTTACAGTTTGGCAGGGTTGTTGCAAGACAACATTTCTTGCGGTTCAGTGATGTCAGAGCACATAAATACAGAAGCAGACTGACTCTTGCATGAACACAGGTAGGCAGTCCTTGTAGGCCCTAGTCAGCAATCTTTGTAGTCCAGTGGCGTTAGAGCTATGCAACGCTCTGTTAATGTGGGCTCTTATGTGAACATGGTCGGCAGTCTTTGCGGGCCAGGGGCACTACACGAGGAAAGTTCATTTAGGCGCAGTCGGTTGTTAGTGTCCCCAGGGAGCAACAGGGGTGAGGAAAAACTCCCTGTTTGTTTGATTTGCGTGAATTCAGGAAGAAACCTCAGGAATCAGTGAGTAAAACTCCCTGTTTTTCTAGGAAGAAACCTCAGGCAGAACCACGTCTCCCAGGGTAGCCCATCTGCCGGGGCTGGTAACGGGAAGTCGGTGACTGAGTAGTTAGGTGTAGGCTTGGTTGAATAGGTAGGTCTTTAGTTGTCGCTTGAAGATGTCGATGGATTCTGCTTTTCTGATGTGCTGTGGTAGGGCATTCCATCTCTTTGGGGCGTAGTATGAAAAGGCCGATTCCCCGATCCTTTTGGGTGGTGCGTCTGGAATCCTCAGGAGACCGGCATCAGCGGATCTAAGGGCTCGTGCAGGGGTATAAGAGGATAATGCGTCAGCAATATAGCATGGGGCAAGGCCATTTACAGCTTTAAATACCAGTAGTAGTACTTTGAAGTCAATTCTATGGGATACAGGTAGCCAGTGTAGTTCAGCCAGTACAGGAGTAATATGTTCCATCTTTCTTGTTTTTGTTAGTAATCTTGCAGCCGAGTTTTGAATAAGCTGTAGTTTTTCAATTTATTTTTTTGGGAGGCCTGTAAACAAGGCATTGCAGTAGTCTAATCTACTTGTAATAAATGCGTGAACAAGTTTTTCAGCGTCTGGCTTGGTCAAGAAGGGGCGAACTTTTGCTATATTTCTTAGATGGAAGTATGCTGTTTTAGTCACTTTGTTGATGTGTGGTTTAAGGCTTAGGTCAGAGTCAAGGATGACACCTAGGCTAGTTACCTGTTCTCTGACATATTGGTTTAGGTTGCCTAGACTGGGGAGGAGAGCTTCCCGTTTGTCTTTAGGGCCGATAAGTAGCAGTTCAGTTTTGTTTTCGTTTAACTTTAGAAAGTTATTGCTCATCCAATGCGTGACAGCTGACAAACAGGAGGTTAAAGACTGTAGAGCTGTGGTTTTGTTTGGCTCAACTGAGATATAAAGTTGTGTATCATCGGCATAACTATGAAAGTCTATATTATGTTTTTTGATAATGTTGCCCAGCGGTAGCATGTATAATGAGAAAAGCAGGGGGCCAAGGCAGCTGCCTTGAGCAACACCGAAGGGTACGTCGTGATTTTTAGATATATGATCTCCTAAACTAATATAGAATTGTCTTCCGGTGATGTATGACTCAAGCCATTTTAGTACATGGCCTGAGAGGCCCACCCAAGTTTTGAGACGATGTAGTAGTATGTTGTGATCAATTGTGTCAAAGGCGGCACTTAGGTCCAAGAGGACTAGGGCAGAGACTTTGTTTGTGGCTGTACTGAGTCTGAGGTCGTTTACTATTTTGGTTAGAGCAGTCTCTGTGCTATGATTTGCTCTAAAGCCTGATTGGAATTTTTCTAGGATGTCATTTTCATTAAGGAATTGGTTGAGCTGTAAGAAGACAGCCTTTTCGAGTATTTTGCTTATAAATGGGAGGTTGGAGATTGGTCTATAGTTGTTTAGTGTGTTATAGTCCAAATTTGGTTTCTTTAGCAATGGCTTCACTACAGCAGTTTTAAAGGCGCTTGGGAAAATACCTGTGAGAATGGAGGTGTTAATGATCTGTAATAGGGGTGTGGAGATATAATTAAAATTATTTTTCATAAGGAAAGTGGGAATAGGGTCAAGGCTGCATGTTGACCGCTTGCTATGTTTAATAAGTTTATAGAGATCGTCTTCCGTAATGGCGCTAAAAGTCTGTAGGGTCGGTGGTTCCTTAATAGGGGCATCTTGTAGGTAGTTAGGGTCTCGAATGATTTCTGCTCTAATAGCGAGTATTTTGTTTGTGAAGAATTCTGCAAACTCTTCGCATTTTGGAGTGGTGGCTAGACTAAGCATATCACAGACTGGCGCAGGATTTAGTACTTTTTCAATTGTAGAGAATAATACTCGTGTGTTGTTGTGATGGTCTGTGATAATTTTTGATAAATAGTTCTTTCTTTCTGTGCGTATTGTATTGTTATAGGTGATAATATGTTCTTTAAGGATTATACGATTGACTTCTAATTTAGATTTTCTCCATGCTCGTTCTGCTGCTCTACATTGCCTTTTTTTCTCTCTTACTGACTCATTTATCCATGGTGAGGTTTTAACTCGTGAGCTGTGTTTTGTTTTTAAAGGAGCAACTTCGTCTAAAATTTCCTTTAGGTTGCTATTAAAGCCAGCCACCATTTCATCGAGCGATTTGTGGCCATTGAGGAGGTCGCGGGAGCTAATAAGTTCGGTGATTTTTTGTTGCGCTGATTCATTTATGCATCGTTTGTGGGTTGCACCGGTCTCTCTATTGCTATGTATAGTAAATGGGAATTCAAATAAGACGCAGTAATGGTCGGAGATGGCTATATCCGATACGGAAATGTTGTTAATATTTGCGGGTTGCGATATTACTAGGTCGAGCGTGTTTCCTAGTTGATGGTTGGCTTCTGTTACGTACTGATGTAGCCCAAAACCATCCAAGGTGTTTAGCAGGTCTTTGCCATTTGAGTCACCGCTTTTATTAACATGAATGTTAAAATCTCCCGTGATAATTATTCTGTCGTAGTTTGTAAGTACCGCTGACACGAGGGTGGAGAAGTCAGATAAAAAGGTTGGAGAACTTTTTGGCGGTCTGTATAGCGTGATAAGGAGTAAGCTGTGATCGGTTTTAACTTTAATCGCTAGGTACTCAAATGACGTGAAGGTGCCTAAATTTATCTCGTTACAGCTGAGTTTATCGGAGAAGATGACAGCTATACCGCCACCTCTTTTATTGTCTCTTATCGATTGATAGAATTTATAGTTAGGGGGACAGGTTTCAATAAGGGTGGCAGCCCCTTCTTCTTTTAACCAGGTCTCCACAAGGAACATAAGGTGTAGTTTATTTTCCGAGATGTAATCATTTATAAAGAAACTCTTGTTGGTGAGGGACCTTACATTAAGGACAGCAGCATTTATGACGGTTTTAGTCTTATTTACCCAGCGCCCGAGCTGGATATTAATTAGATTGTTAGGTATGCAGCCTGTGGTTTTATGCTTACGTTTCCTATGGTGGGTTATAAGGGAAGGAATTTTGTGGAGCATATTATCTGACTGAGCCAAGCACACTGTATTCCGAGCACTGGTGGTAAGGGGGAAAGATATATCATTATCTCGGACTAAGTTGCTATTGAGATGTGCTGGCTTGGAGCTTACTTGTCAGCGTGGCGTGTGATGGGCTTCCAGAGCTAGCTCCAGGTTGCTAGCTAGCAGGCTCGCCCCAGCCCTGTTCCCTTGTTTCCCTTAGTTCCTCTGGAAGAACAAGCTGATACATTGTTTGATCTAAAATCTTGCCTTCTACGGTATAAAACCTCATCATGCAACTCTAATCAATTCCATTCTCTTAACAAAAGAGGGAGATCAGAAAGCTCTTTACGTACAGGTGGGTTCTCTCCAAGGTGTATTTGAGTGATCATCTCTTGCATAGTTAAATCAGCTGTCTGTTTTAATTTCAACTCAGACTGTGACATGGAAGGAATGGGTGGTAGTCCATGGCAGTCCTCTGTAGCATAACAGTCTGGAAGCCCATCTGCAGAGATAGCAGAGGCTCGACAAGGGTGATACACCAATCACTTGTAGACTGTTTACTGGAAACTCTGACCAGACAGCTTTCACAGATTAGTTAGTTAGTGCAGTCTCTATGTTGGCAAAATGACGCTAAGTGAAATGTCGAATGCGTGCTTGCTCTTTTCGCGATTGGACATCGTTAAAGAGTTCTCCATGTGGTCGTCTGGATAGACCACCGACATCTATATTCTCTTTGCCTGCTCTATGCTGTAATTGGAAATCATAATTGGACAGGGCTGCGTGCCATCTACAGCTAATGGCATCTAATCTGGTAGTGCTCAGTATATAACTTAAGGGGTTACTATCGGTAAAAACTGTAAACCGATTGCTGTAGAGGTAATCATTAAACTTTTCAGTTACTGCCCATTTAAGGGCCAGAAACTCTAATTTGTGGGCTGGATACCTTGATTCGCTTTGGAACAGTCCTCTGCTGGCAAACGCTATTGCTCTTATTCTGCCTTCTTGCTCTTGATACAGAGCTGCTTCCAGGCCAGTGGTACTGGCAGCTATTTGGAGAATATAAGGTGACTTCAGGTCTGCAAAACCCAGGACTAGAGCTTACAAATTATACTGTCAAATGCCTCTTGACACTCAGGTGTCCAGTGACAGCCAAAGGCTTCCTTGGGGTTGAAATAACTGGGTTTAGGTGGATGCTCAACTGCCTGAGTTCTAGGTGGGTGCTCAACTGTCAGATCAGATTTATTTTTGGCTCTTGTGCTTTTATGGACAGGTGGATATACACAAGTTAATGGCAGTTAATAACATGTTTCATGACAGGTGTGAGATGTTTTAGGTTGCCCCACTGTTGGTGGCACTGGCCTCTGCTAAGTTAGTGAGATACACACACTCTCAGTACACCCATCCTGTTTGCGCTTCTCAGCGGGTGGTGAGAGAGTGGTGCTGTGCCCCAATGCTTCTTTCACCCCCAAAGTAGTCACGGCTCCTTTCCAAAATCAGTTAATCGAGCTGTCTAGTTTCTCAACGCCGTCTTTTGCTTTGGTGAAAGAAGAACAATTGAATAAGCTCTGTCCTGTGCGTGCTCTGCGGTTTTACCTGGATAGCACAAAGGGGTTTAGGCGCTGTGAACAGCTGTTTGTGTGTCATGGAGCTGCCTCAAAGGCCAAAGCTCTTTCTAAGGACAGACTGGCGATAGTGGAGGCCATTGAAATGGCCTACAAGAGCCTGAGTTTGAAACCACCAGTTGGTCTGCTCGCTCATTCTACAAGAGGAGTGTCATCTTCTTGGGCTCTTCACAGGGGCGTGTCTGTGAGCGAGATATGTAGGGCAGCAGGGTGGAGCTCTGCCCACACCTTTGTCCGGTTCTACATGTTGGATGTGACTGAGTCATTTGTCTCACAGGCAGTACTGGGACATGGCAGTACTGAGACTTGAGCTTGATGTATGCACAGGCACCTGACAAGTTACCACATATGGTTATGCCCCCCATATGTAGGTTCATATGGGCAATAAGGGGTCCCTGCCCTATAATGTCACAGGATCCTTATGCATATGTGTGTTCCCGAATGGTGTCCTCTGCTTCGACACAGTTATGTGTGTGTATGGAGTCGGTCCCATTGAGTGATAGTTTGCAGTTCCTGTGAAAGGGAACGTCTGGGTTACGGCTGTAACACCAGTTCCCTGAGTAGGGACCAGACCTATTACTGTCCGGCACACTGTGTCTCTGCTGAGGTGCTCAGCAGCAAAAGAGGATGTAAGATGGCCGTTAGGGTGATTTATAGCCCCACTGGGGGTGGGCTCTAGATGGACTGACTTTGCCATCAGCCATTCGGCATGATTGTATAAGTGAGCTTCGATTGGATGATCTGGCGATCGATCAAGTCCCATTGAGTAATAGGTCGGGTCCCTACTCAGGGAACCGGTGTTACAGTCGTAACCCAGACATTTTGTGGTGCTGGGCTAATCAGCTGCAGCTGAACACCAACAAAACCAAGGAAATGGTGGTGGACTTCAGGAGAACTGCCTCGCTGCTGGTGCCTGTCACAATTGATAGGGAGAGGGTGGAGAAAGTCTGCACTTAGAAGTACTTGACAATAAGCTCGACTGGTCTGCTAATTCAGATGTACTGTACAAGAAAGGGCAGAGCAGGCTCCTACTTCTTTGGGATGCTGAGGTGCTTCAATATCTGCGACAGACTCCTGCTGATGTTATACCAGCCTGTTGTGGTCAGTGTGCTCTTCTATGCTGTGCTATGCTGGGGTGGTAGTACTAGGAAGAGAGATACTGGACATCTGGACAGAATGGTGAGGAAGGCATGGTCTGTGGTGGGCATGGAGCTGTAGACTCTCACTACAACAGCCGAGAGGAGGACCCTGAGCAGGCTGCACTCTATACTGGACAATGACAGCCACCCCCTGCACACCCCGAGTTTGATCAGCTACAGACTCTGATCGCTCTCCTGCAGGACAGACAGGCTGCAGAAGTCCTTTGTCCCCAGGGCCATACAGCTGTTTAACGACACATAGAAGGAGCTGAACATAATGGACTGGACGGCCTGAGCCCAATCCCAACCCCTCTTTTTTTGCACACTCATCTGCTGTCCCTGGTGGAGACTCCTATACTACCCTGGACAACAATCTACTGCACTACCCTGGACAACAATCTACTGCGCTATCCTGGGTAACTACTGCACTAAAGGACTTCCATAACACTGGACAATCTTATTAGGACACTTTAATCTACTTGGATTACCGCTACACACCTTATCAGGACACTTTTCTACCTCCTTGGATTTTTTTTTTTTTTTTTTTTTTCCAGCTAGGTGAATGTTTGTATGTATGCAGATGTGTGCAATATGTTTGATCTGTTTTGTAATGTTTATTATGTGTCTGCTGCTAGACACCTTAACTTCCTTCGGGATCAATAAAGTAACTCTACTCTACTACTCTAAGATTCCCAAATCTCTTTGCCCAAATGTCACTTATATTCCCAAATGTCTCTACTCAAATGTCACTTATGTTTCCAAATGTCCCTGGCAAGGTGCAAAATGTCACTTATCTTCAAAAATATCCATGCCCAATTGTCCCAATTGTCATCCAATTTCAATACTACCCCAAATGTCACTTATGTCCCAAATGTCCCTGCGCTACACACTATTATATAGAGCCACACATGGGAAGAGATGTAAAAGTGAACAAATTTTCAGTGATTAGAAATATTCCATTAGGCTGATAAGGCTAAACATATATATACTTTTCATTTCGTTTTTTTTTTTTCAAATGCCCCGATGGGAAAGGGGAGAAAAGGCATTGGTCAGGGGAGTGAACACAACAATGACAAACAAATAGGAATAACAGGGTGCAGCTGTGACTACCCTGGTAGCAGTATTCCTGCTGTTTGTTGTGTAATAATAAGCATTCCTACTGTGCACTGTGTAATGATAACCATTTCTGATGTTTGCTGTTTAACACCTGTGTGAGAACAAGACTGTTCCCTTCTAGTTGGGCAACTGTGGAAGGTGTGTTTTTTTTCTACTTATTACACCGCAAACATCAGGTGAGCGCATCAGTCACACAAAAGAACACACGCAAAATGGCCAAACCCACACCCACACTGGTGTGTAGGTGTACACACAGAGGGGCTAACTGGACATTAGCTACACAGTAAACTAGGAGGGCAAGCCAAAGCTTTCATCAGGGTAAAACAGTGGCCAGGCTGTTATACTGACAGCTAGCTTTGCTCTATAGCAAACAAGAGAGCAAGAGGTTACCAAATACATTTCATGAAACTCATTTTAAAATATCACATACATACATAACCATTGTAAAGTTATAAATACATATTATACATATGTATACAGTGACACATCAATGCACTTGAAGCATAAGATATAAATGGCTCATGCTCATGCTACATAGTCAACTGGCACTCAAAGCCAGGCACTGAAAACTAAAAGCCTAGCCTGTTACAAACAAAGGATGGCAGCAGCCACGCACTACCGCAACACCCAAGAAAACAACAAACACTAAGTTAGGCTACTTATCACCTAACGTGGGGTAGCCTACAAACCAATCGCGGGATGAGAGGACAGGATTCCCAGGAGCTCTTGTCAAATTACAGACTGTGAGAAAGAGCCATAAGGTATAGCGCAATCAGCCACATTCGTAACACACGCTATAAAAGTAAAAATAAAAGTGCTAGGCATCCCTTTGTCATCACTAATCAAACAAGCCAAGAACTATGTTAGTTACCAAAGGAAACAGATGGCTAACAAAGTAAAACTCAACCACAGCATGGATATAAAAGTTCGTCTACTGGTGCCTCAGCGTGAAACAGGAAAATACTATATCACTTACAAACTATAAGCACACAAAGAACATGAAAACTGAACTACACACACAAAAGTAAAAAAAGAAAAGAAATATAGAACATTGTAAAACCACACACAGTAAAAAGCACACATTGTAAAAACACACAGTCAATAGTAATATACAATATAAGACTAAAATCTATAAATCTAACATACAATAATACTACACTATAATCTAAAATTTAGAACCTTTAGAAAATTGAGGTAGAGGGCAGTGGGGAAAGGGTGATTTGTGCTTGGGGGGAGATTGTGGCTCCATTTGCAGCACACTCTTTGCTTTTGCTAGTGCCTGGCCCCTCATCCTCAGGTAGCGCCTTGTCCTCCCTGTGGCTTTGGTGGGGCTCCACAGAGGCTGACGTTGAGATGGTGATGGGAACTTGGCAGTTGCCTTGAGGGGGCTGATAGCCACCATCAGGTAACACTTCTTGGGTGGAGTGCACTTCTAAGGGGGCGCAGGGGTGGCTGTGGAGGCGTAGGCACGGGCTGTGGAGGCGTGGGCACGGGCTGTGGAGGTATGGGCACGGGCTGTGGAGGCAGTAGTGCTGATGGTGAAGCCCCAGGTGGAGACTCACTGTCCTCGCTATGGGCTGGCTCAGAGGGCTAAAAAGACAGACAGACACACACACACACACACACACACACACACACGTGTTAGCTCATTGGACACCCATATAAGGTTAAATAACTTTGTGCAGAGGTCACTCACCTTCAGCCATTTCATGCGCTGCAGCAGCCCCCTGTTTTTGTGCCTGGCATTTTAAAGCTCAAGCATTACTCTGTGGAAGAATAAAACATATTTTCAGTTTATGTGGAGCAGTCTATGCACTTACATATTGAGTTATTACAACAAAGGACAACTGAAAACCTCTTCAGGCTTGAGTTCTCTGCCTTTAGCACAAGGCGGTCAGGGCACTGCCGCTGCTGCAGGATCCTCCTGCTGCTGGCCAGGCCCCACAACCACCTCATTCTCCTCTAAAACTATGTCCAAAGTTGTGGACATAGGAATCAAGGGGTTGGAGGCTTCTACCCTTCTTGTGCTTTGCCTCCTGTAGGTACGCCTCGCACGTGTCCACCGACAGCTTTGAGTGGCCGCCCTTCAGGTGCTTATCAAGGCACATACTGTTGTACGCGCAACCCGGAACACGGCAGGGCTCTTTGCAAACTGCAATGCACCCGATCCCCATTTTCAAGAGGATGGCCCGCTCATCTACGTTAACCACGTTGTGCCCCCTTCTCAAATGATTTGACAAGGCCCCGTATGCCTTTTTACATACGGGGCATGTTGCCATTTTTTTAGGCCGTGTCCTGTAAGACACAAAGACAAGCAGAAGAGAGAAAAACAAAAAATTACTATGTAGTTCATAGGTAACTACAACAACTTATTATATTATTATGATATTATACAATAACATATTATTTCACTATTGCTGAATTGTCATTATTCTATGTCAGTGTATCAAAAAAATAAAAAGGTCAATTTAAACATGTTGTGAGTAAATTTAGATGTTAATATTTTGATTTTGAGTATGTACCCCTTCAAGAAGCCAACAATTTAGATTTTTTTATTGCAATTCATTGTATTCACACACATTGGAGCATTGCCCTGCACCTGTATGCGCGCACGCACACACACACTCTGTCTCTCTCTCTCACACACACACATGCGCGCACACTTACTCTCCCTGTGTCCCTTGAAAAAGTGTACATTGTTGTGATTGTTACATTACTAGTTCTCCTTAATGACTTTGTGGAAAATGTAGGTCTACTGCTTCATGACCTTAGATGTTTAATTGTATGCATTTACTTTGATTATTATTGTACAACACATTGAAAAGTCTGAAAAGTGCTGTATAAAGATTATTATTATATATAGTTATTATATATAATTACTATTATTATTATCATTGTTATTACCATTCATCCACAACATCTACTTTGCATGATTTTTTTCTGCGCAATGGAAATGACAATAATGACATCAACAAAATAGTTTACGGTTTTGAACAAATACTCTAAAATACAGACTTAGTGTAACTCATTTTAACTTAAAATATTACAAAAGTCAGCTCACATTGCTTTTTTTTCACAAAGACTGCAGTAGTCTGTCCACAGACTGCGGGGCTGGTCGAGTAAGTCTTCATTCACCTGCTAATGACTCGTTTAAGCATGAACTAACTTGTGAAGATGATTAACTCAAAAATGTTACATAATGCTGCTTTAAAAAGAAACAGTGTTTTTTCAATGGAGATAACGTTAAATTAATCATGACTATTCTAACTGGAAATGGCTGATTTTTAATTAAATATCTACATAGGTGTACAGATGCCCATTTCCAGCAACCATGACTTCTGTGCACACATAAGCAAGAGGACAAGTAGGTTAGAATATCTAGTTTGAGAAATAGACGCCTCACAGATCCTTACCTGGCAGCTTCATTAAATGATACCAATGGAAGGAAGGCTGTCACTCCATTCTCTGTGGACAGCGCTTGTAGAAGCCAGTTTCCTCCAACATGACAATGACCCAAAGCACACCCCCAAACTATGCAAGAGCTATTTAGGTAGGAAGCAGTCAGTGTTCTGTCAGTAATGGAGCGGCCAGCACAGTCACCAGACCTTAACCCTATTGAGCTGTTGTGGGAGCAGCTTGACCGTGTAGTACGTAAGAAGTGCCCTTTAAGCCATTCTTACTTGTGGGAAGAGCTTCAGGAATGTCTTGACTATATTTTGTATTTATTTTGCAACTTATTTGATGAACAAAAGTGTGAGTTTTCATGGAAAACATGAAATTGTCTGAGTGACCAGAAACTTTTGAACGGTAGTATATATATTGCCCACCAATTCAATGCAGTCTAGAATTAGCCCACAGACACACACACACACACACACACACACACACACACACACACACACACACACACACACACACACACACACACACACACACACACACACACACACACACACACACACAATGGTTTAACAGGTTTACTAAATAATTAATTGACTAACTCACTGATTGACTGACTGACTGAATAAGACACTCCATCATGTGTGCAGCAGCCTTGTGAGGGAAAAGGCATGAACATGAATTACCATGGCCATGCAAACTTGGTTTAGCACAGTGCATGATCCTAATAAGTCATCTGAAAGGTCTGGAGGCTGACATAGTTTGACTGATAAATTGTATGAAATTTGCAATTACACAATTTATGACTTATATTCTGGAATTAGTCTAATGTACAGTTTGTCTTCCGTTGGGGCACACTAACATAGCAGATATGATACAAAAAAATTGGTAGTAGGTCAACTTCCGCCATTTAGGATGAAATCAGGTAAATTGGGACACTTTTTGGTTGATCGCAAATAAAACCATTTAAAATGCTAAAGATGGTGAAGGTGATAAACTGTATAGCTTCATATGGGTCTCTTTATATGCAGAAAATACATTGACAATAAGAATATTTTTAAGATATTAACCTTTAAAGACCACACGTCACCATTGTTAGGTTTGGGTAAACGCTCAGGTAAAATGGGACACCCAGTCAGGTAAAATGGGGCAGTCAGTGGTGGTATAAAGAATTTGCAACAAACTCAAGAATAATAATTTCATATATTTTCAATTTTATTTTCTAATCAGATTTATTAGTTCATGATGTCCAACATCAAAAAAACAAACTACTTTGTGTATGTGTGTGTCGACACAACAGCAAGAGAGTGTGGGTGCGGGTGCCTGCGTGCATGCATATATGTTATTTTTTCATTTTTAGCTGTTAAACTATTTACAGTTTCTGACAGTTCGACATGATTTCTACATGACTTCTGATCCTAATGGGCCCAAAATTCCTAGGATTTATATTACACAGAAGTGTGCCACTTTAGCTGATTTTTTTGTCCCAATTTAGCTGAAGCACCACTTAGTAACTAAATTCTCTTTTCATTAAAAAAGTAAAGCAGAAAGCCAAATTATTTTGATGTTAAGCAAAATCTAACATATTATAATACACATTTCAATAATGTTTTGAGTTATATTCTTATCTCTTCTGCTACAATAGTCTTATAATCATGAAGACAGAATTGACATGTCAGGGGGCTCACCTTGCAAGTTTTGGCTCCTCCAATCTATGACACTTTAGTCCAATCAAAATGATTTGTATTGTAAATGACAAATACAGTAACAATATAATAACATGTCTTTTCATTTCCTGCTGATATTTACAGAGATAAAGGTTGAAAACCTTATTTGTCCCATTTTAGCTGATGTCCCATTTTACCTGATCTCACCCTAATTCATGACCTAATGCCTCCATCTAGTGGTGAAATTCAATCATCATATCAGCTTTGTCAAAAGGGATCAGGCAGCCATCTAATGGCGTAGGGAAATTGTTTAGTAAATAAAAATTTGGGTGCTCTTGTTAACAAATGGATGTGGAGTCACAAAATATAGTCTTTACTTTAGCTTATTCAGAAATCAAACTTTAGTCCTGCCCACAGCTGCAAAACACAAATCGCCATCGACTTCGAAGCGTGTCTTTATTTTATGAAAAAATCTCACCCTCCCCAAAAATAATAATACTACCACATTAGATTGCAAAATCCGCCCTCAGGGGTGGAATCCAAAATGGTTGTTAACTCTGTTAAGATTATGGTAATATCAGTGTAGTCTACCTTGTAAAACAAACGGAATACGGAACTAACATATCGTTGAACGACATGAAATGTGTTGCCGCTGGTAAAAAAGTTTACCAGGTTTACCAGGCTATAGACTGGTTTACCAGGCTAAGTCAGGCAAGCGTATGTGTGTGTTTGCGTGTGTGGGGGTTGCACGCATACAGTCATTGGTTGTAGCTACGCCTCGAAAGCTAGACGACAGCAATGCCATGCCCAGTTGCGTTAGTTTGTGTACGGTTCACAAGGCAACCGTCAGACTAGAAGATTAATGTTTTACTTGCTATGCGGATCTGGTGTATCTACAGAGAGGTAAACTAGGCATGATTTTAAGCGACTGTCAAAAAAAAAAGAATGTATTTTGGAAACTATGAAGATTGTTGTCCAATGTTGAAAGGGTATTTCGCCAGGTACTGAGATTGCGGCTGTGATGATTTTGTGGTTAGCTTGGTGGCTAGTCATGTTATAACTTCTTACTGGCTAACTTAAACGTGAGTCCGAGTCGTTATAATCTGCATATTTGCAATATCTTGCTAAGTGGGTACTTAGTCTAATGAAAAAGACCAGGATCAAAGGCTTTTTTTTACATATAGCAGCTAAGCCTGAAATTAACTTTCAACTTCTCTTTTATGAACTAACCTAAGTCAACAAAGTTAGCTGTTAAAAGTTTCAGCAGATCTCTTTTGCTCAACTGGTAAAAAAAAAACGGACCCTGCCAGACAAAAATACGAGTTGGATGCGCAAAGCAAATGGACAGGACAGAAGGACGGTCTTTGCATCACCCTGCAATCTCTTTCCCTGCTGAGAAGTCAGTGGATGATCTCTTGCAAAACTTAAGGTTGTTGGCTGCTTTGACAAAAGTACATTTTCGGTCTAGGCTTATTCTTCACACGGTTGTCTATAGGCTATTATTTTATATCGGCAAGATTAATAAATGAGTCTTGGTGAACCGGATAGCGCAAGCCTACATGAATGTGTATGGTCATACCAGTACACCTGGTCTTTATAGTTTCTAAAGTTATTGGACCATCCCATGAAATGTGTAAACTGGAGCACTCTACACAAGTAGTAATCATTGTGGTAGCATGACGTTTAGAGAGGCCTGCTATGTTATATTATTACTGCAGTTACTGGTTATTACTGGTGGGTCTTAAACAAGAGGACCACCAATAGGCTAGTAGTGAGCATTCCATCCCCTTTCCTAGAAGGCAAGATGGCCTTTACATGCATTCATGCATACTGGGTACAGAAAAAACTATACATAATATTACATGTTGTTACATGTATACACTGAAAAGGGAACCGTAAAATACTGTGATACATGCAATGGCATTTGTTTTAGCCTAAAGTCCTAGACTATAAAACCCTTTGGATATCAGAATAAAGCAGATAAATTGGGTCATTTTAAAGAAAAAATCATCAAAACCCTTGATGAACCACATGGTATTTTTACACTTTAAATGGCAGAAAAATACAAATACCTTGTGATTTCCTTATGATTTTTGAAATGTTAACGTCAACACCTAGGCCAATTTGGTAAATGTACTACATGCATACTGTATCTAAATGCATTCAAACTAGAATACTAATAAAATGCAGTTGGACAGCTTAACATCATGAAGTTAGAATTTAATATTTGAAAGGATCTGTTTTAGCGCTTCATCATAATTATAACTATACAAGCTGCCAAATGAGTTTGACCTTATCCATCCCTTCATCTCCTAAGCTGATTACACCTTTGCCAACAACCTCCACATGCTGAGAAACTGTGCTTTCTTTGTTGTCTCTTGGCTCCAGGAAAGCTACCAACTTGTTGCTGTGGAGCTGAAGTTGGAGTGGGGTGGAAATAAAAATGTGTAGTTGTTGTGTCTGACAGCTGAGGTGGTGTGGGAGCCTGTGGATGAGCAGGCAGGCATTTAATTAGGCCAGCAGAGAGACGCGCACTGGCTACATTGGACACTGGGGATTAGCATCCAAGCTGAACTGTGGGTGGTGATAGGCACCGTGTGCTATGTGTGTGGGTGTGTGCTGCCATCTTGATGTGCTGTGTGTTGCTACCATCAGGAGGAAATCCCACCCCTCGCACCTACAGATAAATTAACTCGGGCGACGGCCAAGACGTGAGCAACGTTGAGATAACACCCCGGGAGGTGAGTCCTCATAAAAGCCTAAATATGTTGTATGTTAATGCTGACAGTGGATTATTGTTTTGGTTGCCTAAGAATCACTTGTTGAACCTGTTGAACTTTTTAAGATCATGGTTTAGGTGTAGCTATCAATGTGATATAGCCTAATACATTCGGTTCAGCTACAGTGTGTGACATGCAGATGTAGGCAAAATGCATTCAAGTTATTCATTGCTCCCTAAATTCCAGAAAAAGTGTCATACAAGATCAACTAGAGACATGATTTTATCTGGATTTCATGCTGCTGCTCATTTGGGAAGGCGCTGAATCGGTACAAATGTCTTCTTTTAATCCATACTATCTTTATGTAATACAGTGTCTTTATGTATCTTGGGGAAAGGCCATTGGTCTTACAGCCTCTGAGTGACAGTGCCATTTGCCAGTCTCTGAAATGAGTAATAACAGCCAGCTTGTGTGCTTTTGGTTGCGCGTTGTTGATGCATCCGTGTTTCAGATTAGTCAGAGCACCTTCCGCTAATCTACTTTTGGTAAGATGGGGTGGCGGTGGTTGGCACTTCTTTAGGCTACTTTTCCAAATGACAAATTGGGGATTAGGTCAATCACTCTGCCCTTCATTGTCTTTCAAATACAGTCCAGAGTTGTATTTCAGGGTGGTCACTACAGCCCTAGGCTCTGTACCCAAAATTCATGCAGATTAGGAGATGATAGAAAAGTAGATGATAGAAAAACTTAAAAAAGGACAAAATTAAGAATTAACCTTGCTGTTGAGCTGATTATGTGCAATATGTTGAAGCAAGAAGCATGTAAGCAAACAGATGGTTTCATTCAGGCTGAACAAGATTGTAGCTCTCACAATGTAAAGACAGTTGTGAGAAATATGACAAAAATGCTTTTAAAGTCTTTTTGTGCACCTCCGGTAAATGTAATTTTGATGTGAGTACAAAAACCAAGTACAGTTAATGTTACTCCATATGGTCTGGATTAGTGCTGCCACTAACGACTAATTTTCTAACGATTAATCTCTTGACTAATTTTTTGATTAGTCGACTAATCTAAAGGACTAATTTTCCAAAAAAAAAAGCAATTTTCATGTGTTCATTTTATTTTGAACAAACTTCAAGGGCAAAACATAAAATTTCACCTCTATCAGTAAGTAAACAAATATATATTATTACTAAATTACTACTAATTACACATTCCAAAAATAGTATAAAAAGCATTACATTAAATATACTATAAAACTTATATTGTCCAAGATATAAATATATCAATACAAAAGAAAATATATTGGTAAATATGAATACAATAGGCCCTTCCACTTAGTATTCACAGTTTTAACAGTGCAAATGTATATATTCAAAACAATTAAAGGTCAATTCCAGCGTTATGGACGTGACATTTGAACTCAAAATGGCAACAAATAACCCAGTATATCTTTATTGTCTCCCAGTATTTAAATAGGTGTTGCATATTTTAAGGGCATCCAATATTGCAGAAGTGATAGAGAAAAAAACAATTCCCATAGTACAGTACATTTAGGGCATAAGAAAATGCCAATAAAGACATGCCTCATGGATGTGACAGGAAAACTACCACTTTTCTTGGGTGACTACACATTTTCATTAAACTCTGTGAACTTCTAAACCTAATATCAAAATGCAGATATCCATTTGATAAAGGGGTCCAAGTTTAACATAAAATAAGCTTTGTTTTAAATATTTTCTATTTCATGCAGAGTATTGGAAGGAAAAATCAGCGTTATGGATGTGACGCAATTCTGTTATGGATGTGACGCATCTGACATACACACATCTGTTTGGGAAATTAACAATTTAACAGTCATAGCCCTTTCATCATACCAAAAAACCCTCTGAATATCAGCTAAAACTATCTAAGTTCTTAAATAAGATTTAGGATGGCTGCTGTTTTGCTGTTTTATGGATTTCAGCTTGCCTGCTGTAGTGGCTTGTGGCAATAACGCAGAGTTATACATGATCACAGTTGATTTTAGCTTGGGTCTTACATTATAAGAAACACTGACAGTGACATGAGGTTAGGTGACCAAATAAATTATGTATGTATGTATGTATGTATGTATGTATGTATGTATTTATTTATTTATTATGAAATGTAGGATCTTCCTTCCTTTTTACACAGCCTGCACAGCCTCATTGAAGTGGTTCCTGCCTCTGTTGTCCACCAAAGGATTAAGGCGCCTGTTGATTTGCTTTCTAACCACCCATGACTTGTCCTCCTTTAATGGAATGATGTAGACAAAGCCCAACTCATCATTCTTCCTCAAAAACTGAACTTCAACTCCATGTCGATCGTAGTCTGTGACGAGGCCCACATATTCTCTCCTGGACTTCTTGCCCTTATATGTCACAAGCACACAATCCCCAGTTTTGATGTTTCGCAATTGTTCGGATGGATTGGCTTCAGGCTTGTCATCATTTGAATCCTCCTTATCATCAGGGTTGTGGACCAGTGTATGTTCGGCTGATTCCGTTGCTGAGGAGTAAGGCTTGTATTTAACTTGGCCCCATGACACAGGAGCAACAGAGTGCACGTTCAGTGTACCTGGCAGAGGTGCCACCAGATGCCAGTACTCGTCGATCTGATGTGACAAACAGAACTCTGTGATGTCATCTTTAGTGATTAAAAGAACCTCCATCTTAGGGCAGACCCTTCTAGCAGTCTCAGCAAATGTGCCTGCATTTAACAGCACCACCTGTCTGCTAAGCACTGCAGTACCAACAGCCCTCTTTACTGTCCCCCCCACTCCATCCACAGCACCTTTGCCATGGCTGGTTGCAAAATACTGCCATTCAGTGTTGACATTTGGAAACATTTCCTTGAAACTAGAGGCCAGGAAAAACCAAACATACTGCGTTTTTGTCATGTTGGAGCTCATCACTGACAACCACGTAGGACTGCACTTCCTTTTTAATCCAGGCTACAGCCGTGAAGATGGTAATTTGGCTTTGATTCCAATGTGCAGACTGGATTTCATCCTGGTAGCTCACAGAGTAGTTCTCGGCAAAGTCTACCTGGAGTACTACACATCCTTCATCACCCTCCCTCTTCTTCTCCTGAAAAAAGTGACTTTGTTGCTGTTTCACAAAAGAATGGCGAATGAACTTTGGGGCAGTTTCAAGCAGCTTTTGCAAAACATCCCTGAAAAGTCCAACCTTTTACGTCTTCACCTGCACCCCCTCAACAGATTCCCAGGTATACCAGCTGGTGTTTGTGTATTTTTCTTCCTCAGGAATACTGGAGATAAGCTGTTCAAATTTACATCCATCACCACATTCATCACATTCATTCAGCATGCACTCCACTCTTTCACTACTACACACAACTGCATCGACATAATTACTCACACTCCTGAATGCCTGCCTTGGCAGGTGCTTGTAAGCACAATTGAGCAGAACTGAGGTATTTTCATGATACCTGCAGAGGCATACATTTCTGGGAGTGTCTGATCTTAGCAGAACAAATGGTGGGCGCAACTCTGCGAATTTGGATTTCCCCACTTTATCCTCTGCATGCTCTTCCTTAAATAAACGGTAGGCCTCCATTAAGGACATAACCATGTGCCGTTTTTGCATTTTCTCCTGTTGTTTTTTTGGTCATGGAAGTTCAGCTTTACTGAAAGTGTCTGGATGACAGCAGACGTCTTCCTTGGACTTGATGGTAGTGCTTTAATGACTTTCTTCATGGCTTTACCAAAAGATTGTCTCGATTTAAAGGCAGGTGACTGCTGACTTGGAATGGGTTGAGCAGTTTTGAGACGTAGGCGCCTGCGTCGTTGTCGCTCCTTTGCTTTCTCCCTTTCCAACTGTGCCTCTAGCTTTGTTTGTGTTGCTTTTTTTCTTAATCTCTCAAGCCTCTTTCTCTCTCTTTCATGCTGTTTAAAGCTCTCATCATTTTTCTTCTTTTGACGATAGGCCATCTGTCTCTCAGCAGCTGTCTTTGCCATTTCCTAAAATTAAAATATATTAGGGTACTTGACATGACGTGTGATTTTAATGTAACATGGTGCATATACCTACCAAAATGTTTTTTTTATTATTTAAATA
The DNA here is from genome assembly GCA_027475355.1 of Coilia nasus. NCBI lineage: Eukaryota > Metazoa > Chordata > Actinopteri > Clupeiformes > Engraulidae > Coilia > Coilia nasus. Next base: position 1,742,438 of record CM050209.1, read on the forward strand.
AAATGTAAATAAGGCAAATTACAGTATATTACAGCACATTTAGTTTGGAATAAAAAACTATTTTTTTCTTCATATTTATTTAAAGGTTTTTATGCCAAATGTCCTGCGGTGTGACTGTAACATGAATGCGACATGAAATATTAACAGCAATAAAATAAACCGGCAACATTTAGAATAATTCATAAAAGATTTGGCATAATTTTACAATTATTAACTTATTAAAAAAACATTTTTAACATGAAAAAACATTTTACAGCAATATTTGCAGCAAGTTAAATCTTGTAACATAAATGCAGTCCTGCGGCGTGACATGTAAATTAAATTTTTGAGCGGGCAGTTGCATGGACAACTATAGGGGTCTTCAGTACAGCCCCCTACCAGGAAGTAAGTCAGTCATTAGAGACTGCTGTGAAAGTTAAAAGGTGAGTATTAATCTCTTTATATTTGCACAGTTTTTGATGTTTATGTTAGACAATGTTTGGGTCCATTTATGATGTCCTGTGGTGTGACGGCTCTAATTGAAGGAAAAAAGTTTGTTTTTTAAAAAAATTCACATATCAAAGTTATAAACAATATCATTATTAAGTTAGCGTGCTAGCTCCAAGGTCAGTCATGTATAGAAAGGGATTAAATTGGCCACAATGCTGTTAATGTCCTGTGGTGTGACATTCATGTCCTGCAGTGTGACATGTTTTATGCAACGTATTGCTAGATCTTTACCTGTTATTTTCTTTTTTTCTAAATGTATGAAGTATTTGCATCCATGTTTATTCTATATAGATGGCCAACAATCACTAATATTTTATGAATGAAAATATTTTATAAATAAAAATAGTTTTTTAGAAATGAGCAAAGAAAGGACAAAATGGTACCGGGAGGGGATAAATCAGGATGAAGCCAGGCGTGAGGAGATCCTTAGCGAGAGAAGAAGAATGTAAAGAAATTGATATAGGGAAAGGGAGCTAGTAAGGGAGTTTGAATCTGATAAAAAGAGACATCTGGTGTGAATTAATCAATAGCCCTGTTGTTCACTTTATGATGTCCAGATGAAAGAACGTGAAAATTTCATGCAACATAGACCAAATAACAGACCAATGACTAATGTTTACTGAATGCATAACGAAACGAAATTGAAAGTTATGCCCCATGTCTTCGTTCAGTATGCTGTATCAGTGGTGTATGCTGTATCAATTTTTCTGTCTTTATCCTACTGACAGCACTTGTTGACCTCAAACAGGGCTATTGTTTGATTTACACCAAACTTCTCCTTTAATAGTCAGACAATACAACTTGCCTTGATTATGTGTAACAGTGTTTTGTTTTATTAACAGATATCAAGAAAAGAAAGTTAAATGTATGGTTCAACGTGGAGATAAAAATGCTTTCCAGTGGCCTGAGAAGGATGACTGCATTTACTACTCCCAAAGTGACATGGTTGGGGCAATTTCGGAGCCTGAGCCCTATAGCCTGGGTGTGCCCATACTGCCTGTGGCGCTGCATTTACATTCCGCGAGCAAGTCAGTCTGGCCAAGCTGCCTATCTAAACCATTTCTGCTCAGTCCTCAGATAGGGGGCCAATGAAAATCGAGCATTTCAAAAGGCAATGACGCGGTAGTTTGGCGACCGGAAATCTATCTCAGTCACTGTCTACATGGCGAACGTGGAGCAACTGTAAGATTTCAATGCAGCTGTAGCTGCTGTTTTGGACAAATTCAAAGGGAAGTTCTCTCTGAAAATAGAGCAAAGGGCAGCCCTTGAAGCATTTGTTGCGGTAAAGGACGTTTTTGCAATGCTACCGACCGGCTTCGGTAAAAGTTTAATTTATAAGTTAGCCCCGCTGGTAGCCAAGTCCATTGGGCTTTGCGCGGACGCTGTTGTTGGTCATGTCGCCTTTGATCGCACTGATTCGTTTTTCGAATATCAATATTGAATGACCAACACCAGCCACTCTCATGTTCACCTCACAAGTCTGACAAAAATCCTTTAACGCCATTGCTATATGACTACAGATTACTACTACTTTTTCTTTGGATCAAGCAGTTTCTTTCGCTACGTACTGTATACATCAGAGGACATGAGGGTGTGATTGGTTGAAGCTTCGTCCAGTAGCAAACAGAGGCATTTGAAAGAGGTGGGTTAAGCCCGCCTTCTGAGAAATGGGTTTACAACACAGCTTGGCCAGACCAATGCTCTCAGAGCATTGACAAGTCACGATAGCCAGGCTATGAGCCCTATGGGAGAGCTGCAAAATTAGCTGACCTGGACTGGCTCATGTTTAACCTGTAATTTCCAAAATCATTTCAACATGAACTATCTCTAATGTCTTCTTCATGACTTTCATGTCAGTCATTGTCAGTTCTTGACAAACGATAAAAATGGAAACTTTATCAGTTTATGATTAATCTATTGTGGTGTTTTTCAAGTTGTGTTGACCTTGGGTTTTAATAAAAAACTAACTTCATTGCATTCACTTTTCACTAGGGGTGGGTATTGGCAAGGACACGATATGATACGTATCACGATACATATACCACGATACGATTCTATCACAATACATTGCGATACTGGGTATATTGCGATATATTGCGATATTTTATATTGTTCAGTGAAAATGTAAAAATAGAGCTAAATTATCAGTTGCTGTTTACAATCTAGATAGTGTCACATCTTACCAAAACTTAATTAAATCAACATAACTCAGAGTTACTGAACTCAATATAACAGGAAAACATAAAGTGCATAGGATTGGAGTCAGAAATTGATATAGTATATTGTGAAAATTAGTATCACGATATTGATGTTTAAAACGATACAGTGTATTGCGATATGATATATTGCAATACGATATATTACGATATTTTTTGCACACCCCTACTTTTCACAGATGTTTTTAGTTCAGTGCAATACTCAACATACTTAAGAATTTGTGTGTGAACTGTCACTTGTGTGTAAACTGTGCCTCATTGCGTCATGTGGTGTGACGGAATGTCATGTGGTGTGACAAGACTTTAAATGCAATTAAATGCCTATTAGTAAGTTTGTTCGTTTTTATCATCATGTAGCTTTTAAAACATTGTATAATTTAACTATTACAAGAAAAACAAAACAGTGCAGTGATTTTTTTTTCATGTTATAAAATATTTTGATGCGAGTGACTGAGAAAAGAAGGTGCAAGTAAAGAGTGGAACTGAAAAACAGCTCTGAAAAGTAAGTGTATGTTGAATTTCAATAATGATTTTTATAAAGGGCCTCTTAAACTTTAACATATGTGATCTGCAGTTGAAATCAATAATTTTAGTTAATTTTATCTTTACAGTAGTGTGATGTCACACCGCAGGACATTTTCCATCTGTGGCCATGTAAAAGGCTTAGAAAATAGCAAAAAGAAGGGGAAATCCTATAAACCACTAAAAGTTACAAAAACTTAAGCTTTTGGACATTAGAATTTCATACATTTTGTGCAAAGATTGGAAAAAAAAATAGTGTTTCACCCTTATTTGTCAAGTACCCATTAATTATAACTATATGTAAAGGCAGAGTACTGAATAAGTATTCCACTTTACAGTCAAGTTGCCTAATCTTAATAATGATACCTAATCTGATTAGTTGGGTACCTTACAAACTGTCATCAATTCCCTCTCACGTTTTCTGAGTCAGTATTTTGTAATGAGTGAAATAGCGCCTCCCGATGTAATCCTATTAAGCTATGTGGCAAAGTACAGTATTACACTGCTGCCGTGTTGAAGTGGTACCCAGCTTGAACTGGCCTCCCCATCACTATGAAATGGTAAAAAAAAGTTCGTATATTACTTGGCTTTCTTGTTAAAGTTATCTGTCTAACTGTACGTGTACACCAGAAGCGACCAGAGCGGCGGAAGTCATTGTTTCTCTATGGAGGGTCGGCGAATTGGGCGAACAAAGCGAATTCGCCGGCAGCGAAGCGAACTGGGCGACCAGAGCGAAAAAGAGAAGTTAAAAGTCAGTTAACCAACGTCCGACAATCAGGTGGGTTCGAGGAAACAAACGGTGTAACTTTAGTACCTAGTTCCTACTTTGTATTAAAAATGGCAACGGAGAAGCTCATCACAGCAGTGGCAGGCTCTTCGGTCCACTACGACCCAGCCCTGTTTTTCTACAGGGATGCAAACAATTCTAACTAAAAAGTAAATTGATGTACTCAGTCAGCAGCTTAAATCATTCATGAATTACTGTATGAATATGAATATTTTTCAGCTGTCAGTGCATGTAGACATTTTATACTCTTTTATTCCTTTATTAACCAAACATGTCAAAGTTCAAGTACATCGATGTTTTGCCCTACGCATATACATGTATTGCCGCTTTCACAACTGTTGGTCGGGGAGGTTTGTTTTTTGCTGCGGCCCTTTAAATGACTAACATTCCAAATGAAACGTCATGAGCGAACAAAGCGAACTCAACGGCGAAGCTTCTTCAGCGACCTGGTCGCTTTGGTCGCTTCTGGTGTACACGTACAGTAATAAACCGAACTGTGCTCTGACAACTAGCTGCTAGGCTAGCTACCTTAAGCTGTCATTCATTCATTCACTGATTTCCATCACCTACATTTCTGTATTCATTCTATGTTTACTCTGTACTTTCGTTTTTGTTTGATTACTTATCATAATTATCCAATATCATATTTAGAAGAGTGTAGGTTCAGTTTACTTACCTTATTAACAGTGGCGTACGTTGAGGATTCTGCAGAATAAAGCTGTCAAAATTTGGAACGTCCCCCTCGCACATACAGCCTAGTGCTTCTCGCGCTTACCTTAAAAACGTCTTGATGAGCCATCGATGTATCCTCAATAAACTTCTGAAAACATTAAATCACGACGTCAGGTAGGCTAACCCTAACTTGGTGACCCATAGCTTCGTGGTCTTGGTGTTCAGATGCCTGTACATTGTAACTTTACTACATGCGCAAAATCAAAAAGGCAAACAGTGTATCCGTGACTAGTCAGTCTACCAAAAACACAGCGTAATTTTGTACTGGTCAAAGAACTAACGACAGAGAAAAATAAGGAAACATTATATTTCAAACATTGAGTTCAGTCCAAGCCAATACCAGATTCATAAACAGAAAAATATTTTTTTTTTTGCGCAAAAAATTCAGTAACAACAAAACAGTTGATCAACGCGTAAGTTCAGCGTGCCTCCTTAACACGTTAAGGTTTCAAATCAGTACAAAAAAAAAGAAACAACGAAGCCGGTATTGAGTGCGTTAAGTGCAGAGTGCGTGTGTGAGAGCAGCAATCGGAGAGGAGGAGAGAGATAGTGGCGTGCACAGTGGAAGTTCAGACAGCCATCAGGATAATGTAGCCCAGGCGTTTTGTACAGGTATGTGAGTGAGCGATAGGCCAAGAGACAAAGACAGAAATAGCGAGCGGAAGATCAACTCGCTACAACATAATCGTGTAATATGCTACACACGTGGACCGGAGTTATTTCAACACGTTGACACAAAACAATGCTGAAGACGTCACGTTCATAACAGTCACGTCCGTAACGTGGGAAAATACAGTTTAGAAAGGGAGTAGAATTGCTAATTCATTTTAAATGTATTACCTCAATAAAAGTTAGTTTTGCACAGAGAGTTTGTTTTGTGTTGCATTTGAAACGGATGTATAATAAGAACTTTTTCTAAAAAATGTCACGGACGTGACAGCGCCTGTCCTGTGAAACGGTGTCACATTAACAAGGTTTCACAGTGACACAGAAATGTGCAATCACATATCTCATTTACAGTTTGCTTCAATAAACCTATAGCTTCCTGAAATGAGGCTGAACATTGTTGTGGGCAAACATTTGGATCATATATGGTTGTTAAAAAAAAGATTCAATTGGATGCATTGAAATCACAAAGTTCTTGACTGCCATTAGATAAAGTAGTGAGCAAGGAGGGCACAATTTATATACCAAATTGGTTGAACGTATTTACCTTTGTAAAATACAGGCCTTGATGATATTTTTTTTAAGTGATTTTGTTACATTACATGTTACTTTATTTTTGCGTGGTGAGGTTGACATTTACATGAAATTGCCCTAAAACAGAAACCAATCCATTATAGCCAAGATGGCAAAAGACAAAATGAAAAGAAACAAAACAGTGGAAAGTGTCAGTCACGATCATTTTGAGGACAGTCAATAAGCACTGCTGCAAGCTGTGTCGTGCAGTCCTTCCTTGGAGGAAATTCCGTCAGGCACTTTGCTTGAAACTGACAAAAAGAGAGAAGAGAGAAAAAGCAGAATTACTCAAAAAGTAGACTTGAGAGACCTTTCCTAAACATCTTGTCTTGACTTCCCCTCAACAACATACATCAGTTTTATTTGCAAATGCTCATTAAGTAAGCGGTTCAAAGCATATTTAAGTAGCCCTAACTGTGCGTTTTCATTAGGCCATGCCATTTAAGTTAGAGAACTCGGCTGCTATGCTGTGTGTGTGTGCACGCGTGTTATTTTTTTCTGGGAGGTTAAAGGAGAACTTCGGTGTAAAATGAAAATTTTTCTGTTAAAACATCATCCCGAGTTGGTATGTGTACCGAGGAGCAAAAATTATTCAGCCCGCTGCATTCAGAGTTAAACTATTTTTTATCGTTTACCCCAGAAGGCTAACAATGGAAGTGGTAGGTGCCCTTAGACGAAGCACGACGACAAAGCTATTTTTAAACCATTAAAACAGCTCGAAGAAACTCCACACTCTATCGGTAGTACAACAAAGGCCCTGACATTAAAAACGAGGCACTGAGAACTTTGTAAGTGTACACAACGTCTATTAATAAAACAGGTTTGATAGGCAGTACCTTGCTGTAGTTTCTCGTCGCCGCCATGTTGGACGTCCACACTAGCCGATTGTCGAACACGGACCAGCGGTCAGAATAGGAGGAGAAGTAGTGCAAATTAATTCCGTGAAACCGGAGGGATTTCATCTGTTGGTGACAATATCCAGTCATTGTGCCCATTTAACAGAGCCATGGTCCCTGCAACGGCACCTAATCCACCAAAAAGGCTACATCTGAAGAGAGGTGCCATTCGGAAACCTGTGCGACTTGGTGGAGATGTATGTCCAACAACAAAGTCAAGAGAGAGCTGCAGCCATGGCGACAACAATCGGGAGATATTTCACAGGTTACCCATGCTTGATAAGGACACTTTGCAGCAGTAACTGGTCTTGCAAATCGTCGTGAAGACGCGCCCACAGGCTGAAACAGAAAGATTATCGTGTCTGTAGCCTGCATTTCAACCAAGATGATTACATTGTCCCAGCAACGGCACCTAATCCACAAAAAAGGCCCCGTCCCGTTTCCCGTGGGTGGTTCAACCTCCGAAATATATTCCTGCCCACCTGCCCAGGACGACACAGTAATGCAGTTCAACATCCAGCAGCAAGCCCTACACTGGCAGCCGCAGTGTAGCCTAAAACAAGCAGCGGTGCTGTTTAACATTCGGCGCTCTCCAATAGGGGCACTGGTTTCGAGCCCTACGCTAGCAGCGGCAGTGTAGCCTAAAACGAGCAGCGGTCCAGTTCAACATTCGGCGCTCTCCAATAGGGGCAGTGGCTTCAGGCCCTATGCTAGCAGGGGCAGTGTAGCCTAAAACGAGTAGCGGTGCAGTGCAACATCCGGCGCTCCCCAGTAGGTGCACGGTTCCAAGCCTTAAACTGGCAGCGGCAGTGTAGCCTAATACAAGCAGCGGTCCAGTTCAACATTCGGCGCTCTCCAATAAGGGCACTCCTTTCAAGATCTACGCTAGCAGCGGCAGTGCAGCCTAAAACGAGTAGCGGTGCAGTTCAACGTCCGGCGCTCTCCAACAGGGGCACAGGCTCCAAGCCCTACACTGGCAGTGGCAGTGTAGCCCAAAACAAGCAGTGGTGAGCATATAATAATACGTGTTGCTGTAGAAGACAGCCAGTCCCACTGTGATGTTGAAGTATTTATTCAGTTTGTGTTGACTTGGGGTGCAACAGGAGGTGTCTCCCCTCTCCTGCTTCTTCTCTACGTGCGTTGTATAAGTGATGGATGCTGTAAACAGCCTGGTTTTGAAGCTTTATTGCAGACAAATAGAGAAAATAGCATAGCCTAGCAGAGCGAGCTTGGTGCATCAAACGACTTGTGCCAACTATGTGTGTGCACCTGTAAACAATGCTTTAAACTACTGTGCGAGATCTGCTGGCCTGTAGTGATTGATAAAGTAGTTAGCAAGTGTACTCCATCTGCAGTGTAAGAAATCCTGCAAGTATCGAACCAATATGGATACCAGTACCCAACAAAACATGTGCATATTGTACGCTATCCACTAAAATAGCTAGATTCCGGACATATGAAATCTAATTGGCAAATAAACGAAACGATGGAACGAGAACGATGCATGTTGAGACACGGCACACTTGTGCCTCAGGACAGCTGCAAAGGAGACATAACGAGGTAATGTGAAAGCCAAGTCCCTGCGTGGGAAAACCATGCCAGCCCAGCAATAATGCCAAAATGTTATTTGTCATTCGTGGTGACTAGTAGGCCAATTCGGTTTGATGCCACAGGAGTGTAATACCTTGTTTCGCCTCATAGCCCCAATGGACAATGTTAATGGAAGCGGGGGCGCTATTTCACTCAATACAAATGCTGGCTCAAAAACGGGAGAGGGATGACTATAATGGGAGTGAAGGAACGACCCCGTAAATTAAGGACCAGATTATTTGATAAAGATGTCTGCTAATGTGGAATTCGAAGTTTGCACGTGCGTACGGGGTACACCGTTATGGGTTTGATGGAGAAGTAAAACCGCTCTGCGGAGTGGTGGGCGATTCAACTGTGTGTAACGCTCAAAATACATGCAAGCGGGCGAAGCGGAACGTTCCATTCTTTTCAGTTGGGAGGCGGCAGTTGGTGACGTAGATCAGCGAGGCGGGCGAGGCGGGCGAAAAAGTTGAGCTCTGCTGAACTTTATGCAAATGAGGAGCGGCGTTTGCCAAGCGGTAACCAATGCCATCGTTTCAAATGACTTTTCAGTTGGAAGGCGGCAAGTGGAGAGATAAACATTTAAAAATGGACGTACATAAAATTTGAAACAGTGCCGTGGTTAACATTATATTGACATACCAGAAGCAAAAAAATCATTACCATTCAGAATTCTTTAGCCTTTTAAACTTCATATCTCTTCAACTGACGTTCGGTACACGCCCACTCAAAGCGGAGCAAGCGGAGAGAAAGCGGTACATTTCGCTTGCATGTATTTTGGGCGTAAGCACCAGCATGGGAAATGAGAGCCGCTTCATCAGGGCACTGATCAGCATGAACCGCTTTTAAAGGGAACCTTAGTCAAAGTACGTTGCCAAAGCTACTAAAGATAACTTAACCGAATTATATCGAGTAAAACTCCGAAGGAACCAGTCAATATACGTTTGCTTGGTAGCAAACGTTGCTAACGTCCCACCACGTAAACAGCGGCCATTTATATCTGCATCAACACGGATTGATATAGACATGTAAGTAACAGGGTGGGAGGAACCGAGGCTTGGTATTGAAGCGAGCAGAGGCCTGTATAGAGTACCGCAACGGGTTAGGTGGTGGTGGCACGGCTCCTGGGAAGAGACACCATAACGGCGGGGATGGGGTGCCGGTGCGAACGCGGTTCGAGCCGGCGGGACATTAAGGGGATGGGGAAGGTGTAGCGACGCGGTCGCTACAGCTTTGGAGGCGGCGCAGCACACACCTTTGGTTTTGTATCCGCAAGCCTCGCAAATGTGGAAGTCAAATGACAGGGTGTATGGCTGCTTTAGCGGGCAGCGGGAGAGAATCAGAAGGGTAGGCTCCGTAGCGATGCCAGAATTCGCCCGGGCAGAAGAGGGATACCGGGAAGTCGACTGAAGCTTGGAGAAAATATTTAGAGTAGCTGCTTGCGGTTTGAAGTAGTTGGGGAATGTGGTTTGAAGTAGTTGGGGAATGTTGGTGTTGGCTATCGAGCAACGATCGGAGTAAGGCATCCTTAGGAGCAACACTGGAAAACGGGCAAGCAAGCAGAGGCCGTGCGAGTGGAAAGAAGCGAGCAGAAACACTGACAGGTGAGCGGTGAATAAGTTACCGGAAAAGGTTAATGAGAAGGGCGTGACAAATTTCGTCACGCTCCTCCCGAACTTCCGTTTTTTAGGAAACGCCATTTCGACACACGGCAATCCTCTCCTCGTCATCATACACCTGACTATAATCTTGCAAAATCCCTGACTTTGTGTGCACCCCCCTGTGTGAACTGATGCTGGTTTGAAGGCACCTGCCTAAATCTTTGGACAGTACTGTATCTTTTTAGCCATCCACATGTTTAATATTAAAACACCCATATGGCTGAAGTTGTTTTTTGAGTGTTAGGCAGGTGCACACAAAGTGTACACACACAGGGGTACGCACAATGTCAGGGATTTTGCAGGATTATAGTCAAGTGTATGATCAACCAATTACACCATATTGGTTGTATATGTCAGGAAGCATACATCCACAGAAGATCTGTGGTAGTTCTTCAAGATGTTTGGTGCAAGCTACCAGCCAAGTTCCTTCAAAAACTCTATGCAATAGACCTAGAAGAATTGATGATCTTTTAAAGGCAAAGGGTGGTCACACCAAATATTGATTTGATTTAGGTTTCTCTTTTGTTCAGTCACTGCATTTTGTTAATTGATGAACATAAATGATTAACACTACCATTTTTGAAGGCATTCCTAGTTGACAGCATTTTTTCACACCTGCCTAAGACTTTTGCACAGTACTGTATATCTCGCCCATGTTGGGTTACGCGCTGTGGGGCCGATTCTCCCCTGCGCGTAAGGGCGCGTAAGTGAAAAAAAAAAGCGCAACTGCGCCCACGCGGATTCTACTGTTGACTTAAGTCTGTCATTTACGCGGAAATCAGTCAGTTACGCGCTTCGGGAGGAGCAACCCCAAAATTAAGGAGTGTCGCATGTAAATGAACCCTACGCGCATTCTACCCTCCACTTAAGCGGTTTTCTCTTTACGCGCCTCAAAGGGCTGTAGTAAGGTCCAGCGCCACTATAAGGCGAAATGAAATACTGCATTTGATGTCGGCTAGGCCTATAATGTCAACATTTGTTTTGCCATATTTAACATATACCAAAGTGCAGAGTCAGTAATGTTTGGTTGTTGATCCTTATTCTTTAAAGGACAACGTTTCTCACTGCCATGACATTAGTTTTCTAAAATATCACGTGATATCACGAAAGAACCTGTTCTCCAATTAGGTAAATTACAAACAAATGACAATGAATGAATGGATTAATTATTTTTTTAATTACGTAATTGGTGTGAATATAAATATGACCAACATCCTCTCATAATCAGAAACCAATATGCCATATGCCTGGTCACAATTCTGAGTCAATGGGAGAGAGAACGATGAGCTTGAAGACGCGCTATAGGTCGCGTTTATAGGTCTAGAAACATCCTGGGTTTCACTGACATGGAGTGCATGCAGCGGTTTCGCCTGGACCGTTTTGCAAGACCTTTGCACATTTGCAATAACTACAATACATCACACAACCTCAAGTGAATGTGACAGCCAAATCAAAGTGGATATTGTATGGATATGGCGATGGAAATTTGTAATGATACGAGGCTTGCTTGACACTTTCAGGAAGCTTAGAAACCGTTTCTAGAACAGAGTTGCTGCTTAGCCACAACTCACGCTTATTCCACACAAATACTACGGTGCAACAGTGCAGCAACTTTTCTGTGTTTCTCTCCTCTCATTCCGTGCACACACACAACACAACTCCATCCCATTAAAATCACATACGTATAAGAATAACGCAGAACAGAACACAATTAAAGGACAACTTCGGTGTAAAATGAAAATTTGCCTGTTAAAACATCATCCCGAGTTGGTATGTGTACCGAGGAGCAAAAATTATTCAGCCCGCTGCATTCAGAGTTAAACTATTTTTTATCGTTTGCCCCAGAAGGCTAACAATGGAAGTGGTAGGTGCCCTTAGACGAAGCACGACGACAAAGCTATTTTTAAACCATTAAAACAGCTCGAACAAACTCCACACTCTATCGGTAGTACAACAAAGGCCCTGACATTAAAAACGAGGCACTGAGAACTTTGTAAGTGTACACAACGTCTATTAATAAAACAGGTTTGATAGGCAGTACCTTGCTGTAGTTTCTCGTCGCCGCTATGTTGGACGTCCACATAGCCGATTGTCGAACAAGGACCAGCGGTCAGAATAGGAGGAGAAGTAGTGCAATTTAATTCCGTGAAACTGGAGGGATTTCATCTGTTCGTGACAATATCCAGTCATTGTGCCCATTTAACAGAGCCATGGTCCCAGCAACGGCGCCTAATCCACCAAAAAGGCTACATCTGAAGAGAGGTGCCATTCGGAAACCTGTGCGACTTGGTGGAGATGTATGTCCAACAACAAAGTCAAGAGAGAACTGCAGCCATGGCGACAACAATCGGGAGATATTTCACAGGTTACCCATGCTTGATAAGGACACTTTGCAGCAGTAACTGGTCTTGCAAATCGTCGTGAAGACGCGCCCACAGGCTGAAACAGATTATCGTGTCTGTAGCCTGCATTTCAACCAAGATGATTACATTGTCCCAGCAACGGCACCTAACCCACAAAAAAGGCTACATCTGAAGAGGGGTCATTCGGAGATCTGGTGGAGATGTATGTCCAACAAGAAAGTCAAGAGAGAGCTGCAGCCATGGCAAAAGTCCATTTGCAACGACTTGTTGGTGACGATATCCTGCCATTTTGTACAAGAGACTGAAGAGGCCCATTCAAGTGTCGTTTCACTTAGGACTGAGTCTCGCGTGCTGTTGTTGACGGAAGTCGTGCTGTGCACGTGAACAGGGATAACACGATTTGGAAGACCAGCTTCTGCTGCAAAGTGTCCTTATCACGCATGGGTAACCTGTGAAATATCTCCCGATTGTTGTCGCCATGGCTACAGTTCTCTCTTGACTTTGTTGTTGGACATACATCTCCACCAAGTCGCACAGGTTTCCGAATGGCACCTCTCTTCAGATGTAGCCTTTTTGGTGGATTAGGTGCCGTTGCTGGGACCATGGCTCTGTTAAATGGGCACAATGACTGGATATTGTCACGAACAGATGAAATCCCTCCAGTTTCACGGAATTAAATTGCACTACTTCTCCTCCTATTCTGACCGCTGGTCCTTGTTCGACAATCGGCTTTGTGGACGTCCAACATAGCGGCGACGAGAAACTACAGCAAGGTACTGCCTATCAAACCTGTTTTATTAATAGATGTTGTGTACACTTACAAAGTTCTCAGTGCCTCGTTTTTAATGTCAGGGCCTTTGTTGTACTACCGATAGAGTGTGGAGTTTGTTCGAGCTGTTTTAATGGTTTAAAAATAGCTTTGTCGTCGTGCTTCGTCTAAGGGCACCTACCACTTCCATTGTTAGCCTTCTGGGGCAAACGATAAAAAATAGTTTAACTCTGAATGCAGCGGGCTGAATAATTTTTGCTCCTCGGTACACATACCAACTCGGGATGATGTTTTAACAGGCAAATTTTCATTTTACACCGAAGTTGTCCTTTAACACAGGTTATCAAAATATGTTTGTTGCAGTTGGGTTTGAAAGCCACAGCGGTCGGGGTAACAATTGCTTGTTTGTCTTGACATTCAGTTGGACACAAAACATCGGAGTGATTTCAGTTCTCAAATGTGAGCATTGTAACAAAGCTGAAATATATATATAATATAAGCTGTACCGTTTGAGTGCCTAGAATGTAGGCTACAGCTTACTTTTTAATTTTTCAATTAACAGTGTTGCGCTTCACAACGAATATAGCTATTGTTTATTTCATTATCGCGGGATATAGCCTACATTTTGTAAAGTAATGGACTAGAAAGATCATTTGCACCACTTGTTTGTGTGCATATTCAAATTTCAAGTTTTTTTCTGTTTCCCATGGACTGCCACTGCTTTTATATGTGTAAGTCAGAAAGTCCATGTTCCATGTTTTCTTCTTATCCGTAATAATTGCACTTGGCACTGATATTGCTTTCATTTTATATATATTACGCCCATGTTGAGTTACGCGCTGTATTTCGGAGTTAAGCACTAGGGGAGTGGCAGAGGTTCAGAGCGGAGAATCCGTGCAAGTCGAAAGTGCTTAAAAAGCGCTTGCGTAAAAAAGACTGACGCGCCAATGGGAGAATCGGGCCCTTAATACACAATACACAAACACACGCCCGCCTGCAGACACACACACACCTTCTCCTACGTTTTCACGGCAAGTATTGACAGCTGATCAGGGTGGTTTGATGCGACCTTTGAGAGACCTTTGGCTGACAAGATTTAAAAGGGATTTCATAGATAGTAGATGTTATTGTCTGTCTCCTGTGCAACCAAAGTATATCAGTCAAAGTATGACTTTCTCAGCCCAAATAAAAAAATAAGATAAGCACATCGGCATATTTTACTGTGCTACCGTGCTGGTCCAAAGAAAAGTGAGGCTTTCTAAAACAGAATCCATATTCTTATTACTTCAGAATCCATATTCTTATTAGGCCTATTTCAAAATGAATGACCAATTTTCAACATTTGTAACACAAGACAGTTTTCCATGTCTTCTGCGTCCATCTGAAATTACAAATTTTGAAAATTTGTCATTCATTTTGAAATAATGGAGTCTTGTATCTTCCAAGCTACAGAGGAGACAAATCATCCTTCTTGTTTTAGCCATAAGTTCAAAAGGCAGCATCTATGATGGTATGGGGGTGCAGTACTGCCTTGGTTATGGTGTGCTTATTTATCTGGAGAGTTAAAATTAATGGTGAATGATAAGTAAGAATGATAAATAAGTTTTGAACAGCACAAAATTGCCCTCAGATATTTTGAGGGTGGACCTTAAATATTACCAGGTAATGAGGTCAAAATGCATTCTATACAAAATTTCAACAATGTTGCTCCATCATAAGGGCAACCAGATGCTAAAATGGCCAGCGTGCTGTCCAGATCTGTCACATTTTAAGCATAATAAAAAGGAAAACATGATGAAGAAGACACCTGCCAGTTAGGCTACTGAAATCATGTCAAGGACAAGAAAGAAACCTCTTTTTTTTACAAAAAATAATCTTGTCAGTTAACATAATTAACTGTAAAGTGTCCTCCGTTGTTTTTCTTTAGTTTTACTGAGCTTGCCTTATATTGACTCCATCCCAACTTTTTTGAGACACGTTGCTGGCCAAAAATTTGAAATGACCATAAATATCCCATACAACAACAAAAAAAATCCAGTTTCAATAACTTATATGTTGTCCTTGGACGTCTCAAACACATATATTGCTTGTATGATTTGAGAATTATAGCATTTATTTTTTATTTACATTTAACACAATGTCCCAACTTCATCGGAATTGGGGTTGTAGTTTTTTCTTTACGGTGTGTGATGCCTTTTCAAATGTCAATTTTAAGTTGTGTGAAATGAATTTAAAAAAATAAACATTTCTAGTATTATCAGCCTATATCGCTACCTCCATCACTACAACATTATTATCACAATTGTTTTGTTTGACTTTAAAAACACCCAATGGTACAAAAGATTTGTTTTGTGTTGGGGAAAAAAAGGACAAGCTAAAAGTTATTTATATAGTGTGAATACAGAACAGTGTTTTTACTTTAACACTTAAAGGTTGAAGAGTTTTTATTTCCCATGCGTGCATCCAGGCTCATTACTGTGTAGTTGTGCAGTTCTCTTAAAGGAGAACTTGGGTGTAAAATGAAAATTGGCATGTTAAAACATCATACAGAGTTGGTATGTGTACTGAGGAGCAAAATTGATTTAGCCTGTTGCATTCAGAGTTTAACTATTTTTTATAGTTTGACCCAGAAGGCTAACAATGGAAGTGGTAGGTGCCCTTAGACGAAGCATGACGACTACGCTATTTTTAAACCATTAAAACAGCTCGAAGAAACTCCACATTCTATTGGTAGTACAACAAAGGCTCTGGCATTCAAAACGAACCACTGAGAATATTGTAAATGTACACAACGTTTATTTAAAAAGCTGTTCTTACATGCAGTCGTTTGCAGTTGTTTCTTGTTGCCGCCATGATGAAAGTCCAAACAAGTTGATTGTACTACCTCTCCTCCTATTCTTCCTGCTGGTTCGTGTTCGTCAATCGACCTGTGCAGACTTTCATCATGGCGGCGACGAGAAACTACAGCAAGGTACTGCTTGTCAAAACTGTTTTATTAATAAATGTTGTGTACACTTCAGTGTTTCCGCTATGTACAAATGACTGCGGCGGGCCGCCGCACCTTAATTTTTACCGCCGCACCTTCAGGAATTCCCACTACCTTTTTTTTTTGTATTCCACTACCCATTTTACGTTGCTTGCCCAGTCTTTGCGTTTGGGCCGAAGCGGAGTTCCACCGGCCGATTTAGCAGTTACTTGATTGGTTTCCACGGGTCGCCGTGAGCTCTGATTGGACAACGTTCTGCCTAAAGCAGCATAGCCAAGCCAAACTGAGGTAAAATAAATCGCTACTACAGAGCTGTCACTTAAGATGCCAAATTAGGAAAGGTAAGTGTTGAAGATGTTGTGTTACCTTATATTTCCAGTGATTATGTTTCGCTTTGTCACATAAGTAGGCTACTTTATGTAAAACTTTATGTAAAACTGTTAGTAGGCAACGGTTAGGTTATGTTAGACAAGACGTCTCGTTTGGCCTCCCGGTCTTCTGTGGTAGATCACGCGCTCACACACTGAGGGGATAAATAGGTGTAACGGATGCCAGCTAGCAGAGCTTGGCGTAGAACATTAGTAAACCTCCGTTACATAGGCATATCCACATCCATATAGCTCTCTTAGATAGATTATAAATGTAAGGACGATTTTTACAGCTAATCACCAGAGCGCTAGTTTTCATTTGAGCTGACTGATAGAGAGAGATCTAACGTCAACGATATCTTTCGATTGCCGATGAGCTTGCTTAAGTATTTCGCCCAAAAAAGAAAGGAGATGAAGAAACTCGTCAGGGAAGATTCGTTCGTGCAAAATTAAAGTCATTCGAGCTAAGGATGGGCATTGCTTAATAATGAATATTAAAGTTGGCTATTCATATTGATAGCCTGTGGAAACTTCGACCCTCTTCCTCATGTTTTACTATCAAAGCCATGACGTTTGTATTAACTAGCCCACCTCAGTTTTACTATGAGACGTTCAAGCTCCTTCTTGTCCGAGTCTAACCGAGTCGACAGCTGGAATTGAGATGAACCGCCACCGTCATTTTACAAAGCTCCGGTGCGCGCTGTTCAAATGTTGTTGCAGGTGAATTGTTGGCTATTTATTTACGCTCCATTACAGTGATGACAGTAAACTTGGACATAGAGAATATGTGATGTCCATCCCTAATTCGAGTATGTATGATTAAACACAGTCCTCTCCCCAAACGTCAGTGTTTGCTCATCTGCCAAATGCCATATCAGATCAGAAATGGTCAAAACCACGTTAATTTCAAAATGTGCACGTAAATGTTTTGAAAATATGAATGTTTTATTAGAGTAGCAGTAATCAAGCAGGGGAGCAAAATAGGCTGGAACAAAGAGAATGTGAAGAGAGGGTAGACAGAGAGGAGAGCAGCCAAAAAAAGGGCAAACACAGGGCCACGGACCTCCTGTCAGCGAGTTCCCCCATGAGCAAGCCTTAAAATTGTTTTTTTTAAAAACCCAGGAAAATGAAGTGCTCTGAGCAAGCCTGCAAACTTTGCCACTAATTTCCAATAAATGTGTACTTGTAGTAATCATGTGTTGTGAGATTTATGTTTAGGGGGGTGGGGGTAAGAGGTCGCTCTGGCATTGGTGAAGGGGGAGGGGGATTTAGTCTTCCTGGCTGTTTTCTAAAGGTTATGGTTCTTCTTTCAAGACTAGGTTTATTCATTTATTCCCTTACAAAGGGTCACCATTTTAGAGTGTTGTGTCAAAAAAAAAAACCTCTCATAATGCTCCTGTATCCTCATACTAGGGTCGATACGTCGTACGTCGTATGTCTGAGCACAGGTCTTGCCACCGCACCTTCAGACATTTTCTAGGGGAAACACTGCACTTACAAAGTTCTCAGTGTCTCGTTTTTAATGTCAGGGCCTTTGTTGTACTACTGATGGAGTGTGGAGTTTCTTCAAGCTGTTTTAATGGTTTAAAAATAGCGTAGCCGTCATGCTTCGTGTAAGGGCACCTACCACTTCCATTGTTGGCCTTCTGGGAGAAACGATAAAAAATAGTTAAACTCAGAATGCAACAGGCTAAATCAATTTTGCTCCTCCGTACACATACCAACTCGGTATGATGTTTTAACATGCCAATTTTCATTTTACACCGAAGTTCTCCTTTAAGAGTGAACAGTTTAAAAATACAACAACATAATAAAAATATAAAAACACATACAAAAAGGTGGTAATGTGTAAACAGTTTTCAAATTGGGAATGGGCATGTGACGTCACACGACTTCGCGCAGGACAAGGAACCGCCCACCTAATGGCCAAGTTTTCCCTTGTTCGGTGTTAACCTGTTAACTGGTTAAGTGAAAGAACTCTTTTTACTCTGCTAAATTATTTTTATCTACAGTCTGGACAAAGACTACCCCCCCCCTTCATGACGTATAATCCAACATGACTGCAACATAATGCAATGTTTCTTAAAATCTAACGATCTAAAAACATGGGCCCATAATAGCCTATCTGTCATAGACTCTATGTAAGAGAATGTAGCCTATATGCTTTCTAAGGCTTCTACACCTAATGTTTTTGAACAGCACCGAACACAATATTGTAACATTGTAACATTTTCATGTGGGAACTTGTTTTAAAACATTAAGCATCCCTGGATGGCCATTTGATTATAAGTTTTAATGTCTGTGCCATTATAGGTAGCCATTTTCTCAAAACAGTGGAGATGACAGCCTCTCTAACATTAAACCTAAAGGCAATGTCCCTATTGCTTATGCCCAAGCTCAGTTTCATCAACACAATTAACAGGTGATCTTCCAAGGTCAAAGTTCCATGCATTGTCTCTACAGTGTCTAGTGCCTAGTTTTGATAGCAACTACATGAAAAAGTCCAGTAAAGAAAAGGAACTGTTGAGCTTTACCTCCCACTGAGATGAAAGAAAATCTCCTGCTCCCAAGTGCCTCCTTCAACTGCTCATTCTCGTCTTTGAGTATGTTGCATGTTTTGCGCAAGTTGATACACTTTGCCAGAAGCTGATCATGCTGGACTTTGAGTTCATTGTAGGTGGCTTGAGGGACCATGGCATCTTCCTCACCTGAGAGAGATATAATAGTATGCATGACTTAAAATAATAATAAAAAAACATGAAGCATGTCATAGCCAAAAAGGATAAACAAAATTATTGGACAAAAAACAACTGCAGAGGCTGACCTAAGAGAAGAAAGAGGGCAGAATATCTGTATCTGTAAGATATCCTAACTCTCTTAACAAGGTAAAATATTAGAAAAAAAGTGAGAAAGTTACCTGTACAATTTCTTGGGTGCTTTGAAACAGTGACTGGGTACTGTAAGTAAACAATGTGGGGATAAAGTCTGGATGTTCTGGATGCTTGCCTCTCCTGTAAGACAGCATCAGTCATTTAAACATGTGGTCCCATAGCTTTGTGTTCAGTCATAATGTAGAGACATCGCAAATATAAGCAAATTTATAAACAATTCGGTTACATGCTTAAGCTACAGGCTCGGTTACAATTAGGCTACATGTTACCTTTCAGGTTGGGTTAACGGTTTTAACGGCACAAAATATAACTAGGAACGCCCATTGCTGCCATACCCTTGTTATCGTTATTGACTACATCTTTGTGAGAGATCAACAGAGGAGAACCTCTTACCTGATATGAAAAGAGCACTGCAGAGCCGAGAATTTTTGATGATTTCGCTTGTCCAGTCTGTCCGTTTGATGGCTTGCAACCATAAACGTCTTTGATTCGCCTCAAATGGCGTCTCTTACAACGGAATATGATAAAAATGAAGGCTCCCATTCTTTGTGTTCCGGTTCTGACAGCCAACAGCACAACACGACATTTTTCTTTATTTTGTTCTCACTGTTTTCGCTACTCTTTCCTATCTCTCTGTTTACCTCAGTCAGTTTGCTGTTTACATCTGGTATTTTTCTGCCACCAGGAACTCTGCCTACATAATTGTGACGTCGACTCCGAAGTGGTCTATACTATTCATTGTGTTATAAACCAAGTGCCACCTGGTTGTTGTTTGGGTGTTTCTGAATTGCTGCTTCTCACACAAAATGTGACCGAACACGGCAAAACCAACCACAAGTCGTCCCAGCGGCATTTTGAGTTATTCACAGATTCTGAAAGTGTAAATTCTAAGCCTTCCAATGATGTCTTACACATGGAAATCATGCATGCACACCTTAAAACACAAAACTGAGAAAACTCCTCTTGAAGATTGCCTCACTCAAGGGCTGTGAGGCAGAATGGTGGTCATTTGAATGACATTAAGATAAGCCCTCCCCCGCCTACAGACTGTCACTGAGGTGTGGTATTATGACTGAGATGCTAATGATTTAGCAACTAGTGCTGAAGTAGCTACCAGATGTAGATGTAATCATTAGCACCAGTCATTTCAATCATTATTCAAATTAATCGCCCATCACAAATCGAAAATATGCTGTAATGGGAGGTTTTGGCTAGTAACATGATGCGAATGTTAACAATTAAACAAGCTCGGTTGCCCCCTGCTATCAGCTAAATATCTCCCTTTCATGCAAAACTAATGACCACCCGAAAGCTGAATTAGTACCAAAGATCTTAGATTCTACAAAGATAAATATAATTCTGTGTAGTGTGTTACTGTCTAGAAGTATGATGCCAACAAACTCCTAGTGTGACAGCAAGCTAGCAAGCTAACGAACTAGCTCATTTAAGTGAATGGTAGTGAAGTTAGTCATAGTTCTATGACAGCACCAATGTGCTAAACGCTAACAGTGATTGACTCACCTTGAATTTAACACATTGCTGTAACCTTACCCCTTATTATTACTTTGTCCACTTGAGCTAATATCAGTAACAGTATCTAGGTGGGTGTTGGTGAGTAAGGTGACAGCTTTCAATTTAAAACATTAGCTGCGTCTGAAACCTTAGTAGGCACTGCATTCTATGCCAGTTGCAGGTACAATTCGGACAACACTGCCATCTTGCCCGTCCTCTGACCCGGATGTTTACATCAACGTCATGATATTAGCCTCATCCAACTTGGCCGACGCTGACTTTCTTCTGCGACGAGATTTGCTGGGTGCTGGAGGGGCGGGGATACAAACCCTGCAAACATGTGGGACATTCTACTGCCTGTAGACATGACGAAACCGGACGAGACTTGGCTGGATCGATTCTAGGTCGCCATCTTGTGGACTGTAATTTTTACTACAGGAATTCTAATTAAAACTGCAACTCCGCGACCTGCAGAACAATTAAATTTGAGTGGCTTGTGTGTGCAAATTAATTGATTGTTGCATAGTCTTTTCCACAATATTTATTACATATTTAATATATCTTGTCAAACATGATAAAAATGACTTACACGACAGCTGCTTTTGCATGCAACTTATGATGGAACACAATGTGGTTGTGGCATTTTTGACACGACAAAACAAACAACCTATCATCACTTACACGTCGTTTTAACTTGTATTTAGGAACACTGTGTCAGTAGTAATAATATCAGACTATCGCCAGTGGCATATGAAAAACAGTCTAACTGGGCATTGAACCCGGGTCTTCCACATGGAAAACAAGAGAGCTACCACTGCACCATCGTTTCCACCTTGAACCACTTGATGGAGGCAGATAATACATGTCACGTATTCACTTCGTTATCATCACTGCTTAATGCAAGGTGAATGAGAGAACTGACCAATTTATTTACAGCACGCTTTAGGGTTGTTGCATTAGATTAAGCAATTTATAGGTTTATTCATGTTCACGTGCGCCGAGGTGCGACCATACAGATGCGACTTATGTGACACTTGAGCGGCAAACACGGACATGTGCCTACGGACATGGAAGTTCATCAAAACAAATGCCATACACGTCAGCGTAGACAGAAGCCAATCAGGGCAAAGTGCCGACGTCATGGAGGCGGTTCCACGACTGAGCAGCGAGCTGAGAGCAAATGCGCTGCTGCGCAGCAAAAATCTTGCTCCCGCGATGTATTAAGGCCATGTGACGTGGAATGCAGAGCAGAGAACACTCCCACCTAAACCATCGTGGACAAATTTCTAACCGGCATGCGTTACGGTCACGCAAAGCGCATGTGCGCTGCGTCGATTTGCGCAGATTTGCGTGATCGTGGATGTACCTTTTGCCAGCTTGTAGCAAAGGGTTAGCTACCACCGCTAGTTAGTCATGCAGTCATGGCTATGTAGTCTGCAGGCTCATTTTATCAGATAACCTTAACTTTTGTGTGCATTGGTGACGTGAACAACTATTTACATGGCTTTTATTTACTGAAGTGCACATTTGTACACCGTCAGACAAGCGACCGGTGTCTCCGCCATCTTGGTTACTTTTGTCGAGCGGGAAGTTTTGGGTTCTTCTTCTACGGTTTTCAACCTCCCAGTGACTTCTGGGATAGTGTAGTGTAGTTCGTTTGCACACTGCAAAATACTACCAGAAATAGCAAGCCATCCGGGTACTTTTGGCCCGGCTTCGCCTACTACTGGAAGCCTACTAAGGTATTCGCACGTTCTAGATCGTGGCTTCCTCAATTTTGGCTACTATGCAGGCGGCTAGTAAGGGGATTCGGATGCACGGATTATGTTGGCGTAGTTCGCTAGTGTTAGCGCACTAACAACAACATAGTAAGTGTTACTGCCTGACCTGAAGTAAAGCTCATTTTCTCAAAATCCAAACAGTAACAACTTAGACTATTAGGCTTGAAATAATCACAAACAGTTGCGGATTATGACACATGGTTCCAAACATCAACAAGTCCAGAAAGACGTAACGACCAATTTATTAGTTAAACTCCACACGCGTCCCATTTATTTCAGTGAAACGAGTCTTGACTGCTCTGCATAAAGGGGGACTTCCCCCTCCCCTCCGTCAACACTCTCTGTTACTTCACTCTCTTTTGGCAGCTAGAGGATCCGATTGCATTCTGTACACTCTGGAAAAAGTTTCTGACTATGTGAACGTCCCAAGACGAGACATCTCCTTCCTTCTTATGTAGCATTTACAGTCAAAGTTACACAGCTTAAGTAGCCACGAGATTTGCTTCTAGCAAACAGCTGATTGGCGAAAAAAAAAAAAAAAGACCACTGTAATCGTGACGTGAATGGCCAGTATGGTAATTATGGTAATTTACACACACCCCAAGGAAGACGAGATTCTTTCCTAAAAACTAGCCAATTTCAAAGACAAAATGTATGCTTTTAAAGCAACCAATACTGTTATCTGAAACATGGAATGGCTTCTTCATGATCTCACATTTAGCAAAAAAACGAAAATCACAAATTTTGAAAAAAAAAAACTTCTAACGCGATTTTCTCCGTTTCACTCTGGTCGACATGAGACCGGTTTTGCTGTGGTTGGTCACAAATGCTGCGTGAATCGTGCGTGATTCATGCATGAAACCGTGCAAACCGAAGTAGCACCCATAAGGCTGGTGGAACCCATTGTGTTTATACCTTTTTTTTTTTCTTATAATAATAATAATAATAATAATAAACATAATCTTTCTTCTACCATTGGAGTCCCATAGAACCAGCCCATAGAACCGTCTGGTAAAAAGTTGTGAAATTTGGCACACTAATTCAGGACCGTCCCATGATTCTTTTCAGCAAGTTTTATGCTGGCACCTCAAGCTCTCTAGGATGGTGTATTGGAGATGATGTTTTTTTTTTTTTTTTCCCAAGGTGTTTCACTGCCCAGGAGCCCTGCTGTTTTTAGGGGACATGTAAGTGGACATCATCCAGGCGGACTCATCAACCTCGGACAAGCTGCACTCTGTCAGCCATGGCTTTTCACGTTCCCCTGATTGCTGGGACTACAAGAGGGTAGGGTGGTTAGAGAAGAGCGATACAGAGGGAAGAGTAGGGAAACTGTTTTAAAACTGAGAGAGAGAAAGTGAGAGAGAGAGAGACAGAAAGGGGATGGAGAAGAGAAAGGGAAGCTTTACCGCTGGGAAGCTAGAGTGGACCCAGGCCCCGGAGCACCACTCTCCTGCCAGCCCTGAAGTGTCAGAGCTAAGCTGGGAGGGAAAGGAGGAGGAGGAGGAAGATTTCCTGAGCCAGATGGATGAGCGGGGGATTATTGGCCTGCAGGAAAACCATGAAGAAGAGCTGATGCTGGGCTTGGAAGAGGAGCTGGATCCAGATGAGGACTTTGGTTTGCCTCAGTACTCTGACAAGGTACGGGCTTTACTTTATGGTCTCAATTAGGGCCGCACTTGGCCTTTTTTTAGACACTTCCCATGCACGAAAACCCATGAAAATTGGTATTCAGTGGAAGCTCTTGCAGGAAAATTACCTGTCCATGCTCACTTCCAGCAATGAAAATGTTGAAATACAAAAATAAAATCAAGTTGAAGTGAGAAAACAGCACAAATAAGATTCAGGAAAACAGAATAGATGAAATCATGGGTTGCGGGACCGGAAGTGCGAGGGCCTGTCATCGCCCCTGGTAGCTACATTTTTATTATTTGTACTTGGTCTGGTCTTCACTTTACAGTTCAATCTACATGATAAGAAAGACTACAGGACTGTGAAATGTACTATGGAGGGTGGCTGAAATTGTAACTGTGACATTTTGAATAGTTTGAAATAGTATGAAAAACCATGTTACTTTGTGTATGTTATCTTTTTAGAATCTCTTGTTTACAATGTTGTGTTTGCCCACAGGTACCCAGTGTAGAAAGGCAAGTCTGGACTGTGGGTGAGAAGGAGCAAGGTTTCGGGAAGAAAGATGAGTGGGACGAAGAACAGAAGCAGAGAGGGAGTGGGCTGTGGGACACAGGGACTCCTGAACCACATGAGGGTCCCCCCATGACTGTGCAGGACCTGACCTTTTGTCTCAGTGAACTCCTCAACTCTGACCTAGTTAAAGATAACACAAACATGGAATTGCAATGTGAGTTCAAGCCTGGTACACACAGAGTCCAGTGCTTAAAGTAATGTTTCACAAGCATCTTTGCAGAGCATTTTCTCTGTTGTTGTCCCTCAGTGGTGGAACAACCTACCAGTCGCTACAAGAGCAGCAATATCACTCTCGACCTTCAAAAAGCTTGTGAAGACCCTTCTCTTCCGAGACTTTCCTTCTTAACAAAACTAATTTCTAATAACCATCTCTTTCCATAGGTACCTTCGATGTTCTCTACACATCTGTTAGCTATCATGTCCTCCTTTTGTAAGTCGCTTTGGATAAAAGCGTCTGCTAAGTGTAGTGTAATGTAATGTAAAGAGCAGCACTTTAAACTTTACTGCCATAGAAATGTATTTTATTTCTTTTATTTTTCTTTTGTCACTCACCTTACTTTTTGTTATGCGTTCTCCCCTACAGTTCAAAATCAGTACATAGATGGGCAGGACAGTGCAGTCATGCAGGAGTTCTGGAGTGAAGATGAGGAGGTGCATGTGGTGGAAAAGGAGGGAGACGCGAACCAAGTTACTTGCAATCAGAACCGGACTCCTTCACAAATAGATGGTCAGCTGGATATGACTGAGGATGAACCACCAGAGTCTGAGTGGGAGGAGTCAATGAATGGCCCTGCCACACAGGCCAAAACCAGGGAATCTGGGTCCAGAGCAGGTCATAGTTCTTTAGAGTATCAGACTCCATCTAATGGACTGGAAAGTTCTGAAGGCAAGAGCATGAAGATAGACCTGCTAAGCCTGCAAAATGCTGATCAGCTTACCTCAACACCTTCCTACAGAAGAAAAGATCTTGAAGTTCAGGAACAATTTCATTCACCTCACTCAGTCTGCAAGTCTGACCTCAAGCTAGGGGACAGGAACATTTCAGAGTTGGAACCTGGTTGTAATTCATCAGCTAAACATGATCTACAACTTCAGAAATGTTCAGAGTTCTCAGATCGAACTTTTTCTAAAGAAGAGCTCACGGACTCCCTATGCAGATCATCTAGAAGGCCAAGTCATTGTAGGAAACAAAAGAACAGGTCTTTAGTTGCGTACTCACAAGTCTTTGATGCACAGGTGCAAAGGTGCAAAAGTGATGCACAGAATGTTGCGCAAAAGATCTCTGTTTGCACAAGGTACTCTCCTTCTCACACCTCGACTTCATCCCCTTCTCCTGCTCTTCCTGCAGTCCCACAGATCTGCCCTCCTTCTCAAGTCCTATGCCTGTCACTGGAGGATCCAATAGATTTCAATGACATTCAGGAGGAGAGGCTGCCAGAAGTTTCCTGCACAGAGAGCCTCACAGAATCCAGCATGTGCTGTCCTCGACCAACTCCGTCTCCTTGGAGAGCCAAACATGACCCTCAGGACAGTCCACAATCCTTAGCTCCTCCCCTGTCTAAGGCTGAACACACAGAGTCGCCATCCAGGTCCTCTCTTCACAAGAGTCGCTACCATCAAAGCCCAAATATTAACAAGAAGCAAGGAATGAATAACAGTCCCTGTCACAGACACACAGGTCCTGCTGCTAACCACACAGATGTCAGGCAAGGATTATTTTCATTTATTTCATTTAGTTTCATTTGCATTGATTATTTCCCTTATATATTAAAGGTCTGATTGCATCATTTTGTCATTAATTTTGCAGTGGTCTCCAGTATTAATGAATGCTCTGTGAGCTGGAAAAAATACTCACATAAAAATGCTAAATGTTACAGGCTGTTCTAATTTGGTGGAGGAGATGGAGCAGGGAGAATGACAGGTTCTTGGCTATGCTAGTCACAGGCTACAATCATTCAAAGCCCATTCAGTCATAACACACCAAATAGAAGATCTAAACGTTGTAGACAAACAAATGTAGACCTACTTACTTATATTTCACTAAGTTAATGTGTGCTGCAACAAGACTCTTCCGGTAATCACAATTGTGGCATGGCTTTTTCTATTTAACAAATTTATGTCACTTTGTTTGCCTTTTCTTTATTGCCTTGTTTTCACCCTATTTTCTTTCATTGACTAATGGAGGCAATCAGGGTAGAAGAACATGTTCACGTGCACCATGCATATTGTTACACCCCACCATTTGTTGGCCCTACGGGCAAACAATAAACCCACCACTGATCCAAGTAAAACCAAAACACCTAAAAGCAACCCAACCTGTGGGAACTTCCTTAGCAACTTCGGTGGTTTGAACAATGGTCTTATTACACTGCTGTTCCCCAACACCATCGTCCAGACTTAGCAACTAACAATGTTTACAACTACATTAGTCCGATGGATCGTTCAATGACGCAAGTGTCGCAAGTGACAACAAGACGCAAGTGACAACAAAGTCTGGACGATCCATCAGAAGTTGCCTCATTAAGTTGTGCAGTTGGACAATTAGCATGGACCTGTCGTTAGACCATCGTGTTTGTTCACGTGATGTCTTGCTTGTCACCTTCGGCCTTTTTGGGGCGGATTAGGCAGCCATTTATGCATTACTGCCACCATCTGCATGAATGATGTTACTCCCAATTCGCATTTCGGTCTGGCATTGCCAGATCATGTAAAAAGAAGGTAGAAAACACACCCGATAACACACAAAAAGCTGTTGCAAAATATGGTTGGATCAAAGTACATTTACGTCAGTGATGTTAATGAGCACTTTGTAATACTGTGATATGAGCACTGATTACTGACCCTCAGGCAAGGTTATTCCATTGTCCCACAGATCATTTCTACCTGTTTCAAATTGATTCCTATTCAGCAGGATTTGAACCCATATCTCACCTTAAAAAGGTAGCACACTTCCTTAGAAAGGCTGACGTGCTAACCACTCATCCACCACACCACTTACATGGAGGGAGTGGTTACAAACTGACATTTGGTTGTTGCTTTCAATGAGTAAGGTACATATGTTTTGATGGAGATATCCCAGAGTTTCTACAGCTGTCATACCGGCTTAAATGAAATGAGACTATGTTTCTGTCCTTATGTAGTTCAATCGTTTCTGTCGTTATCCGCAACGAATGCATCCGAATACTCTCCAAGCACTTCCGAAACATCTGGGTACTTTGCAGTTTGAACCACGGAAGTCCATACTAACATGGTTCAGACTTCCATTGTACTTTAGTGGTTGGAGATTTTCGGGAAACAGTCGGACGCGGGCTGCTGGGTAGTTTGACCCTACGTTGTACAACGGTGGTTTAATGCTAACCTCTGTCATTGTTTGGGAAACGCACCCCTGAGAGGCAACAGCCAGCAGTCCCACACCAAACGCCTCTCCTTTTGCAGCAGGAAGCAGGTGGTTCTTACAAGGAAGCTTCATGATGTGTCCAGGTGCACCTTATCAGGCAAATCCCATCACATGATTGCTGAGCAGGTAGAGGGTATGGCAGAAGCAGAGGAGCAAACAGCACAGAGAAATACAAAAACGACAGGAAATGCATACAGCCGCAACACACCATGCATATGCAACTTGGAATGATCTGTCGTATTTCAAAAAGAGCAAATACTGCACAGTTTCTCACGGAATGAGACCTTTAGGTAGTGTCTACTTCCAAATTGTAGTCAGTGACATATGTGGACCTATTCAAAAGGGCTGTTGCAGTTTTGGATCATATGTAAAAAAAATGATTGCAGAAAGTGGAAAGGTGAAGACACAGGTATTTTGAAGATAATTAAGTAATAGTTATTTGTTAAGCATACACGGACAAAGGCCTATAGTGAAGACCTACCAAGTTGCATTACCTTTTGTGAACTGACACATTGTGATATATTTTTTTCATAATCCTTAATAATGTCCCTATTTTTGTCTTTTCTGATCCAAATTTGCAAGTTTACAGAGTCATTATTACTTATGAAAGTTCATTGATAAGACTAATTCAAATGCCACTGGCCTTTCTGTGGCCTCGCTTGCATACATTCCAGGCTGGAATAAAAGTTGAGGGAATGAGAGCAGCCTTAAACCAAACAGCATCACCACTATTCTCTAATGATTTGCGAAAAGCAATATACATTTTTTTCTCATCACTTAAATAAACCTCATAAACTTGAATTAAATTTGGCAGTTCAGAAAGATTCAGGAGAAAACATAATTTGATTAAGGGCTCATGGACTTTAAAGCAAGCTTTAATTTAGGATATGATACTTGGCTCCAGCTCTCTGTGCTGTATTTTGTCTCTCCTCAGTCCTCCTGTCAGTGTATTTAAATCTCCTCTGCCCGTCACTAGGCGAGGGAAGCTCACCCACCCCTGCCCCGACTTCTCCAAAGTTCAGCCTCGGGTGCATTTCCCCAAGAAGGACTACAAGCCCCCCAAGAGCAGACGCAGCGTCCAGCAGGAAGGCATGGCCGCCGAGCCCCCTATGGTCTTCAAGTCTCCTGCCGAGATCGTCCAAGAGGTGCTGCTAAGCAGTGGTGAAGGCACCAAGGAGCTTGAGGGCCTCAAGGAGGGGGGCACCCCGTGCCTTCTCAAGCGCACTGTGCCCGAAGACTTTAGGGACCCACAGCAGGCCTCCACTCTCATGCAGCAGCTGCAGGTGTGACCAACACATCACCACTAGAACAGAACAGAACGGTCTCTAAGAGTCTCCTCAGCTCTGTCACGCTTTTACATTGCCACCAAACTCACCTTTTTCTTGCGTCACCTCTTTACCCTACCCTACCAAGTGGACAGAGTTTACTAGATCAAGATATTTATACTTTACATCTCCACCTCCTGAGTGCACAGACGTTACAGAGGCCAGACATGGTTTTATAGTCTTATGTTGTATACCATAGCTGCACACACACAAACGCATGCATACACAAACAAAACTCTGTTGAAGACTCAGTTGGCAGTTGTTTGTTGAGTTGGCAGAAAGTCACAACTTGGAGAAAAGCCTTTCATTTAAACCTGAAGCGCCTGTTTGGAGCCAGCACAGTGGTTTAAAACATGTAGCCAGTGGCACAGCAATTGGCTTTCTGGGATTTCTTTTAGGCTTTCTGTGATGTTCTTGTTTGGAGTAGAGCAATGAAGACTGTTCCTTTCTTATTTAACTAAAACTGTGTGTTTTTGTAACAGGAGGATTACAAGAGACTGCTTACAAAATATGCTGAGGCAGAAAATACTATTGACCGACTGCGCTTGGAGGCTAAGGTTTGTGAATGTATGCATGTGTGTGTGTGTCCAGGTCTGTGTTTATGTCTGTGCCCATGTCTGTGTGTGTGTGTGTGTGTGTTTCCAAGGGGGGACTGTGTAATCATGTGTGCAGGTGTACTGTATGGTTGCATTTTACCATTTAAACTGAACACATTAATTTAAACTCCATCCAGCTTTACCTCAGTCCAGTTCTGTTCCTCTGTTGAGTGTCTTGTCTTCATGAAGTTTAAGAGTACAGTATCTTTCATCCTGTGTTTCCTACAGAGAATTTGTTAGTTAAGGGGGTGGTAGTCTGGGGAAGTGCGGGGTTATAGTTACAAAATATATTCACATTAGTCCTTTGCATCATGTTTGTTTAAATCTTACCAGTTGCCATGATTGGAAAGTAATTGATGAAGTGCCTGTTGTCATACACGTTCCATAATTTCATCACCTAATTTAAGTCCACGTCAAATTTTAAAGTGTTCTGTTGAGACAACTTAGTGAAGATGGGAGGGATGTGTTTTTAAGGTTGCCACCTTAACTTTGAAGCACTGGTCTTAGTCTAGACTCATTGTATCCCCCTCCTCTGTTCCTCTTTCTCTGTTTCTCTGCTCATCACTGTTGTGACCATCATTTGATTTTGCTTCCAAAAGACTATTTCCAGCCCTCGCCACTCGGCATCTTAAGCTCCTGCTACCCACCACTGCACAATGTGCACACAGTAGCGGCTAGACTCTTTTGTGTGGCACGGCTGATTATAACCCTGCAGTTCTGGGGCGGGGGTGGAATGGAGAACCACAGTGCCCACTACTCTATTCTAGGGGTGCAAGATGGAGAACCACAATAGTGGAGACATCCAGAGAGCAGGCTCTATTTTCGATGGGCTGGCAATGACAGTCTCTTTGTGGTTGCGGAGACACGGTGAAAATTGAATTGAATTGAAAGCAAAACAGGCTGGTTCTACAGTAAAACCCTAAGAACTAAGGAGTCAGATAGCGAAACCCTAAGAACTGAGAACCGTTTACAGCCCTAGTGCGCAGTGGAAGTTACATATATTAAAAAAGACATCTGAGGCATAAATATATTATATTTTGATATAAATCTTGTCTTGCAGTTCGTCCAAATGCTGAATGTTTTGGCAAAGTGCAAAGTCATCAAATTACAAAGATAAATTTCACAATTTTAAACTTCAAGTGGGTTTTGCCAGCACTGTGCAGATATTACAGTTGGTGTTTTTTTTTACCTGCTGACTTATTTCCTGTGAATGGGAGAGGGAATATTAGCCTGTCCCCTGACTCTGTTTACTGATAAAAAGAGTGTGTACAAAAATGTTGAATTCTTTTAAAACACTCGACCTACCAGCAGGTTATCACCGTTCAGTTCAAAAGCTAGCATTGCCGATGGTATGTTGGTGTATTAGTGCGCATGGTACAGGCAGCATGCATATTTTATGCACTATGGATGCTGAAAGGTATATAAAGGTTTTACAGCAACATATGCTCCTTTCCAGACAATGTCTATTTCAGGGAAGGTTTTGTGTATTTCAGCAGAACAATGCAAAACAACATACCACAGTTATTACAAGAGCATGACTTTGCCATAGAAGAATACAGGTGCTGAAATGGCCTGTCTGCAGTCCAGATCTTTCACCAGTAGCGTATAATGAAACAAAAAATATGTGAGACGACCCCAAACTTTTCAGCAGCTGGTATATAAGACAAGAATGGGACCATTGTAACATCAAAACAATCAACTCATGTCCTCAATGGCCAGATGTCTGCAAACTGTTTTGAATTGAAGAGATGTTACACCATGTCCCAACTATTTTTAAAACCTGTAGCAGCAATCAGTTTTGAAATGAGCTCATTTTAAGAACTTTTTTAATTTCAACATTTGCCATGTTATTTTTGTTCCATTGTAAATACAATTTTGGCTTATGTGATTTGAAGTCATTGCATTTTATATTTACATTTACATTTTACATATTGTCCCAACCTTTGGGGAATTGGGGTTATATTACTGATCTCATCAAAATGCTGACCCCAGTACCTCTGCCCTTGATGTAAACTGTCGATCACACTCCCACCTGCCGTTCAGAGGAACGGTGGTGCCTCACCCATATTAAATTCAGCTCACCCCAACAATGGTGGTTCTCACCATCTGTCCCCCTGCAATTCAGACAGACTAGAGGGGGAGGGCAGTGAATAGCTTAATCTTTACACAGCACCCCACCCCCAACCCCACCCCTCAGAGGAGGCTGAAGGAAACCGCCCTCCCGTAAATGTAAGCACATAACAAGCAAGAAACTTTAGAGGAAGTTGTTTTTGTCTTTGTTAATGATGGCAGTTGTTGGCAGAGGGTGTGTTTTGACCAAATGCTGCAGGGCTCTCAGCATGGCAGGTAGGGGGCGATTTTGCCTGGTACGCAGGAGGGGATAGATTGTGTTCATTGTGTAAATGTGTGCGACGGTGTGCCTCCATAAATTTGCTGAATATGTTCATTATTCAGCAGTAAAAGGTTGGGCGTTATCAGCCATACTGGGCAATATACAAATGTGGCTGTAAAGTCTTCCTTTCGCGTGGCTGGGTTTTATTAGCCAATCCGAGTGTTGGCTGCTTGCTGAGATCTGTCTCCCCCATCACTCTGCAGTGGTCACTGGGAGGTTGTAAATCACTGCGCCACAAAGGCTGTAAGACAGGATGGGGGCAGGGAGTACGATTTCCAGCACAATTGCTCCTCCACACGCCCCACTTTCATTACACAGCACACACACTCACACACAGTTACAGATTATTACGTACATACACACATTATTAACACTCTTTGTGCTGCACTGTGCACCCAGCTTTGTGGGCATTTTTAGATTTAATTTCCATTCAAACTGATTCCATTCAAGCAGAAAAAGAAAAGAGTCGGCTTCCAAAGGAAACAAGGTGATGTTGGCAAAGGCACCCCATGTGTTTGTATGTCTAAGGCAAAATATCAAGCCGCCATCAGAATTCTGTCTTAGATCAGGGCTGTGGTGTTCACTGCACAATGCCTCAGAAGTGCTAGAGTGCTGATAAAAACTACTAATTGCCTGGCAGCAGTGCTACCCTCTTCTACAATCAGCAGTTCACCATGTTCCAGAATATTCCCAACTGCCTGAAATGAGCCTTAAAGGACAACTTCGGTGTAAAATGAAAATTTGCCTGTTAAAACATCATCCCGAGTTGGTATGTGTACCGAGGAGCAAAAATTATTCAGCCCGCTGCATTCAGAGTTAAACTATTTTTTATCGTTTGCCCCAGAAGGCTAACAATGGAAGTGGTAGGTGCCCTTAGACGAAGCACGACGACAAAGCTATTTTTAAACCATTAAAACAGCTCGAACAAACTCCACACTCTATCGGTAGTACAACAAAGGCCCTGACATTAAAAACGAGGCACTGAGAACTTTGTAAGTGTACACAACGTCTATTAATAAAACAGGTTTGATAGGCAGTACCTTGCTGTAGTTTCTCGTCGCCGCTATGTTGGACGTCCACATAGCCGATTGTCGAACACGGACCAGCGGTCAGAATAGGAGGAGAAGTAGTGCAATTTAATTCCGTGAAACTGGAGGGATTTCATCTGTTCATGACAATATCCAGTCATTGTGCCCATTTAACAGAGCCATGGTCCCAGCAACGGCACCTAATCCACCAAAAAGGCTACATCTGAAGAGAGGTGCCATTCGGAAACCTGTGCGACTTGGTGGAGATGTATGTCCAACAACAAAGTCAAGAGAGAGCTGCAGCCATGGCGACAACAATCGGGAGATATTTCACAGGTTACCCATGCGTGATAAGGACACTTTGCAGCAGAAGCTGGTCTTCCAAATCGTGTTATCCCTGTTCACGTGCACAGCACGACTTCCGTCAACAACAGCACGCGAGACTCAGTCCTAAGTGAAACGACACTTGAATGGGCCTCTTCAGTCTCTTGTACAAAATGGCAGGATATCGTCACCAACAAGTCGTTGCAAATGGACTTTTGCCATGGCTGCAGCTCTCTCTTGACTTTCTTGTTGGACATACATCTCCACCAGATCTCCGAATGACCTCTCTTCAGATGTAGCCTTTTTTGTGGGTTAGGTGCCGTTGCTGGGACAATGTAATCATCTTGGTTGAAATGCAGGCTACAGACACGATAATCTGTTTCAGCCTGTGGGCGCGTCTTCACGACGATTTGCAAGACCAGTTACTGCTGCAAAGTGTTCTTATCAAGCATGGGTAACCTGTGAAATATCTCCCGATTGTTGTCGCCATGGCTGCAGCTCTCTCTTGACTTTGTTGTTGGACATACATCTCCACCAAGTCGCACAGGTTTCCGAATGGCACCTCTCTTCAGATGTAGCCTTTTTGGTGGATTAGGTGCCGTTGCTGGGACCATGGCTCTGTTAAATGGGCACAATGACTGGATATTGTCACCAACAGATGAAATCCCTCCAGTTTCACGGAATTAAATTGCACTACTTCTCCTCCTATTCTGACCGCTGGTCCGTGTTCGACAATCGGCTAGTGTGGACGTCCAACATGGCGGCGACGAGAAACTACAGCAAGGTACTGCCTATCAAACCTGTTTTATTAATAGACGTTGTGTACACTTACAAAGTTCTCAGTGCCTCGTTTTTAATGTCAGGGCCTTTGTTGTACTACCGATAGAGTG
Organism: Coilia nasus; assembly: GCA_027475355.1. Taxonomy (NCBI): domain Eukaryota; kingdom Metazoa; phylum Chordata; class Actinopteri; order Clupeiformes; family Engraulidae; genus Coilia; species Coilia nasus. The sequence goes on from CM050209.1 coordinate 1,777,394, forward strand.
TGGAGTTTGTTCGAGCTGTTTTAATGGTTTAAAAATAGCTTTGTCGTCGTGCTTCGTCTAAGGGCACCTACCACTTCCATTGTTAGCCTTCTGGGGCAAACGATAAAAAATAGTTTAACTCTGAATGCAGCGGGCTGAATAATTTTTGCTCCTCGGTACACATACCAACTCGGGATGATGTTTTAACAGGCAAATTTTCATTTTACACCGAAGTTGTCCTTTAATATGTTCTCTCTTTTAACTGCTCTGAAGGTCGGCCTGCACTTGAATCTGCCTAAGCCAAGCCACTTTGTCCAATCCGGAGCCATGAGGGAGGGGTCAAAAGTCATGACCCTGACGTTTCCTCAAGCACAGAGGGCTGAGCTAGACACACCTCAGCATACCCCTCACAGGTCAAACTCAGGTATAAGTTCCATTTGACATATTTCGGTAATTGTGGCAGTGTAGATTAATATATTTTGCCAGGTATTTTTATTAATAATATGATATGGTGCAAATGTGTAGTTGTATGTGTGTGTATTTGTGTGCTATGAAATGTGATGTAATGGGTTCTTTTTTATTGTAGGTCGCTTTGAAAAAAAAAAATTCAGTAATAATAGCCCCACAATGCTCTGAGGTAAGTTCTGTTTGGATTCTCTCAGGTTTAGGCTATGCGGCCCTGTACCCCAGCCGCCCCTCCTCAGTGGCCGCCCCTCCCCAGCAACTTACCGCCGACCTCCACTCTCACATCCAGAGGTTTTATCTGCAGGTACCCAAAGTCCATCACCGCTTACAGCAGTGCAACAGACTATTAAGAAATGAAGGGCTGTACCAGTGCAAGTCAGCTTAACTATAACAAATATAGAGTAACATGGTGAAATTTCAGTGGCATTTTTTTTTACCAGCTTGACGCATTTGAGGAGTTGATGAAAAGAGGTGAACTAAAAGCCTACAAGCAGATGAAGGTAGAAATCTGCCTCCACACATCTCACAAACGTGGCATAGGAGAGTCAAACCACTTTGAGTGCACTTTGGGTTCAGTTTATTGCAATGTTATAGTTTCAGATAAGCTGTCTATTTATGCATCTGTTTCACTACTGAAAGTCTGATGATTGATACTCAAAGCTATTGACATTTTCTCTTGCTTCGTCAGTACGAGTCTGCAAATACCATAATTTCCTGATTATAAACTGAGGTTTATACATATATTTTACAAAAATTATTCTGCTATGAGGTTAATACATGGCGTGAGGTTTATACATGAAAATATTTTTTTTAGAGTCTGACACAAGCAGCCACAAAATACTAAACTCTACAACAGCTCGACAGAACACCTTGTGTGCACTGGTTTGCTGTGCTCTCAGGGGCTGTGTGAGCTGAGCCAGGGGCAGGAGGCTCTGGAGAAGGCATACCTGGCTGCACGGGAGGAGCACAAGCTCATACAGGAAACAGGGGACAGACTTCCACCTTTTGACCCAAACAGGTGAGACCTGTTGGTCGTTGTGTGTGTGTGTGTGTGTGTGTTTTGGTTTATGTATGTGTGCTGTTTTTTGTGTGTGTGTGTGTGTGTGTGTGTGTGTGTGTGTGTGTGTGTGTGTGTGTGTGTGTGTTTTGGTGTATGTATGTGTGCTATTTGTGTGTGTGTGTGTGTGTGTGTGTGTGTGTGTGTGTGTGTGTGTATGTATGTATTTGTAGAGGAAAGCATAGGGACACAGGTTGCAATGTTACACACTTGCAGAAAGATGCATTTAGATGTGCTGTGTACGCACCAGTTAACAGTGCATGCATACTTACACGTTAGCTTTTCTGTCACAGGGACCTTGAGGGTCAAATCTTCCAGTCAGGTATGCGATTGGATGAGCTTAAGGAAAGGGTGGAGCAAACACAACAGGCCCCACCAACATACGCGCCTCAAGCGAGTCCCAGGGAGAGTGATGAGATGCCACATCCACGGGTACTCTCTCCTGTCACTCAAAAACCCTCCTGTCTGCAGTTTGGCACAGTGATAGGCAGACACTTGGGACAGCTTCCCTAGTGTGCCAATTACACCAAAAAAAAATATCCAACCCCTCTGAGGTTAAACTCTTTGCTTCCCTCTGTCTCTCTCTTTATGACACACGCACACACACACACACACACACTCACAGACAGATACACACACACACATACATGAACGCACACACTTAGAGGTACTGTATGCATTGTCATTATTGTTAGTGGCTGTTAGTTTTTTGTCAGAGAAGCAAACCATTTTACATGTGAACACCTGTTGTGGAGTTGTGAAGGATTGTGAGAGGGACAAAGGGAAAGATAATCCTTGATCTTGTGTAATGTGATTTACATGTTGATTGATTCAGATACACAATCATGTATCATATAGAGTTTTGTTGCAATTAGTTACTGTTCATGAAAAGGTAAAAAAATCAAGGCCTTAATTAATCAAGTAACTTTATAGTTTATAATAATCCTCTCTCTTTCTCTCTCTCTCGCTCTCTCTCTCTCTCTCTCTCTCTCTTCCTCTTTCTCCTGTAGGGTGCCATTTGTCCTGTGGGTGTAGGAGATCAGACAGCTGTCCAGGTGGAGGTGAGCTCGGTCAGTGGTGTGTACGAGGGAGGAGATGAGGTGGAGGAAGACAAAGAGGAGGCGCTGCCATCCCTTCTGCTCTACCCCCTGCACCAGAAGCACCAGTGCGCGGAGCGGGACTTCAGCAATCTGCTTGGCCGGTGAGTTCACTATATAACCCAGTTCACTATATAACAAGTGCTTTTCCTTACACACACACACACACACACACACACACACACACACACACACACACACACACACACACACACACACAGAAGGTATACTGCATAGCCATCAAGGGCAGGTGCAGTTTGACCCAGGTGTCCTATATTTCATCCCAAAGCAAAGCTACAGAGGCAACTGGAGCCTGAACAGCCACTGTGACACAGCACACGTAATGTCACATATTTTATTCAAGCAGTATCTACACAGTATCAAAGCAGGATAACACTTGGATGCATTTGCCATTGCTCAGCCACTGATGTAATCAAAGTGCCTGTGTTTGTGGTGAGTTGTCATTATATGCAATCCATTTGTGGCCAATATTCATTTTTTTATCTTACATATGGTTAAGTGTAAAGTTGTAAACTGTGAACATATTGACAAGATAGTAACATTAGTAAACTACACAAACTATAGCTTTGTTCAAAAATATATTCAAAACAAAACAATTTTGTCAGAAATAGTAGGAAATCAAACATTCAATTACACAGGTAAGAAAAACATGCCAGTTAGTTGCTTTTCATGCTGTGAGTGCTCCTGTCCAAAATAGTTTGTGTTACATTTTTACATGTTAAAAAGTACAAAAATTGTCTGGTGCATGGCAAGTTGAAATGACACCAAAATGGCTGTGCATGAGCAGAAGGCATGTAATTTTACAGACTGTGCCAAATATCTATAAAGATAGGGCAACATATTATGGTACTATGGAAGCAAATGTGAACACTTCCGGTAGTTTTTTTTTTTTTTTTTTGGTGGGGGGGGTCAACATAGGGGGTGTCCCGACCCCCCCCTTTTCTTTGCCCATGATTATAGTCATTTACATTCCATTTTCAAGTCAAGTCTAAGTCAACAAAAAGTCTCATAATTGTAGTCTTGTTTTGGTCAATGTATTTTAGTCTAGTCAAGACAGTTTAGTACATGCCCTACTATTGTTGAAACATACATACATACATACATCTATCCGTGTTTCAACAATGGTAGGGCATATTTGCTGTCCCACTCATTCTCCTGTCTTTCACATCATCATATTTTCACAACTGTCAGTTTGTTTCGAGTGTTGATCCTTACAATCAACATTAGCTTATAACCAAAAGGTTAGCTAAAGTTAACTTACCTAAATGTGCTAGTTGTTAGCCTTGTCATACCGTTTGTGGTGTTATTCCTGGATATTTTAAATCCGCACACCTTCCTGCCAGATACAGTTAAAAATTAGATTTTCTTGTCTGTCTCGTGTTTCAAATTTTTTTCCAGTTTTTTCCTTCCTAGTGTGTCATGTGGCTGTAGTAGAAAACAGTGTTTGCAGCACTAAGCTACTTGCAGGAACTTGAGCTCTAATGTAACCAAAGATTCTATGCTCTAGAAACTTTGAACATAACTCTTTTTAGTAACATTTCCAAGGTGTGTCAGCTTAAGGACAAAAATGAATATAGATTTTATCTCAGTTTTTTTTCATGCAAAACATTGTCTCGTTTTTTTTCATCAAAGAAAATGGAGGACTAAAGAGTTATGCGTTTTGACCTGAATATTCAGTATGAGTATTGTTCAGTTTTTTTAGATTTTGGGATTTTTGACTTTAATTCGTTGCACTTTTCACAGCATAACAACCAGATGGATGAGTGCAGTTAGGTCCAAGAGATATGTAAATAAAAACAATGATCAATTCTCCTTCATTTTACAGTTATCAGAGTCTTAAGGAGCTGCCGCAGGCTCTCGGCGTGGACTTCAGGTACAACCAACACAGCACCCCCAACCCAGATGTCTCTCCTCCACCATGGGATGATGGGACACATCCAAGACCCTGCTGGCACAGTAACAGTGAGCTTGTCCAGAGCAGCTCATCTCAGGCGTGAGTGTCCTCTCCACCTGCCAGCTTGGCTGGCCTCATGAACAGAGGCAAAGTTCCCAGCTAATGACTAGCTAATGTTTCCAACTAGTTATGTTAACAATGTTTATTAGCTGACTATGCTAATGATAGCTAATGAAGCTAACTGTGCTAACAGAGTTACTCTGCTAACTTAGTTAAAGGGCATGTTGCAGGTTAACCACCACTGTCGATTAGTAGGTACTTAAAGCACTCAAGATATGTATACTATTTGAAAAAATTCTCTAAAATCTGTTTAAGACCATTTATTGTCCTTTTTGTTTTTTTAATGAATTTGGTGATGACGTCACATTGGGGACTTTGAGAAGGTAGCCTCAGCAGAGAGGGGTTCTAATCTATACGATCTTTGCTAGAACTACGACTAGCTGGGATGAGGAAGAGGTTGCAAGAACCATAAATAGTATTTATGTTGGCCCACAGCCATACAGTTTTGAACCTGTTAGATTGCCAAGAACTGATGGTCATCAAAGCCAATTCAGTTCGTGGTCAGAGAATGAGTGGAGAGTTGGTGAAGCCTCCTGGTGAGTTGCTATCAAAGTATTATATTCTGTTTTGTGATACCCATCAAAATCAAATACAATGGATAACAGTTTAAATGTGTATTACCAACAAGAAAGTGGTGTAATTTTGTTATTTGTTGAACCCTGCAACACGCCCTTTAATGTTAGCAATTATGCAAACTATGCTAATCTTACTAACTATGCAAACATTAGTATTGGGCGATTAGTCTAATGATTATTTTATGTTGTTCAATTAATAAACCCCATAATGCATCTCAAATACCAACAAAATCTTGGTTTATTAAGCACTTTTGCACAGCAAAATAAAAAATGAATAAAATTATACAAACCAAAAAGGGCAGTATCTTAGAGTCCAACAGAAATCTCTCTTGTACAAAATTGCAAACGATAAAAAAATGCAGTGCAAAAACAAACACTGTGCTGAGCACAGTACAATAATTCCTCCCTCCCTCTACTCCATCACAACTCTTTACTCCCTACTCAGAATTACTGTGGAGGAATGTGAGCATGTCCACATACTCTTCGGTGAGGCTTGCTCTTTTTTTGCTCACAATAACGGAGTTTACATTGCGGAGCCAAAGCCGAGCCGACACGGGCGTACCGGTGCTAAGTGACTTCACACGTTCAGGGCCAGGTGCTAACACGGGTCTACAGGGGCTGTCCTTGGGCTAGTAGCCCGCGATTTCTGGCCTAACTCAAACGATGGTCCTACAGGGGCTACAGCGGGTCTAGAGGCGGTGTCAACATTTGGAAGCAAAACAAAAGCGAAGATGGCAGAGTATTATCTGCACCTGTATCACCGTCATTACTGAAGATTAGTTCTGGTCATCTAAAGATATCCGTGCTCTGCCCATGGTCTGGGCAGAAGACGACGTGAATCAAAAAAAAAAAAAACGATGAAGTCATGAAGCGGCACAGCAAGTTGGGCATTCCGCCAACAACAACCCGGCAAATTCGCGAGAAGCATAAACAAGGCAACATAAACAAGCCAATCCTCCTTCCCGACATAAAATAAAGCTGAATTGCTTTTACTCAAGCAAGCTTAATTCTACATTCTCTGTATGTCTCGTATTTGGCTGGTAACATTTCAATTGCCCACCATGATGATGTGAATTAAATGACTCCTTGTCAAATTAATTGAAACAAACAAATGACTAGGCCTATAACATTGCCTGCCTTGTGTAATTTTAGACTACTTTTCATGCAATTTTGTAGTGCTGAAGTGTGCAGCTGCCGACATAAAATCAAAACTTCAGTGTCTCCTTTATATGCCTTGTGCATCGCATCGTGGTTCTCCGCGGTGACTTTGCAGTTAACTGTTGCAAACATGTGTGTCAAGCCAATAGGTCAAAATCACTTGGTTTTCTATGAAATTCATATATATTTGCTATTTCCGACTGTTTGGGCTGAAGTTAGTGGTACCGTTGGTTTGAAACAAGACTTTTCTTCCGTTAGCAACCGCATCGATAAACAAAAGTAATGCAAGATGACCTAGCTCATATTTGTCTGATAAAAATTGCAATTTGTTGATCTAACTACATGTACCGCATAGCGGTACATGGTATGACCGCCGCAGTGTATTGAAATGTGGGAACTGTTGGTATGATGAGTGTGTGGAAGAGCAGTGTTGGGAGGTGAGAATTTATGTGGAAATGATTTCTTGGAAGTGGGCATGAATGTGGGTTTTGAATGAATGACATTGTGTGTGTTTGTATAGTGTGTAGGAGTGATTTCTGAAAGGAATAGGCAAAATGAGATTTTGTAAAATTACAGCGGCTGCTATAGGCCCAATTTTATGGCATGTGCTGTGCTTTTAGAGGTCTTTGTGTTGATCGTGCATGAGATATTTTATGCAGTTCCTACCTTCTTAGTCCAAAATATTGGCAATTCAAAATCCCAATTGTTGCATTTACCCATATCACTAGGTGGCGCTATGCTTCAAGTGAGTGTTTATGGGCTGGGTCGATATGTCTCTGTAACACTGACATACCAACACAAAATCGTTGTCTTGGGCAAAATTGTTGACGAATTATTTAACAAAAACTGTTTTTTGACACCTAGCTTCACCAATAAACATCGCCCCCTATGACGAAATGTCACAAAATTTAGCACACATGAAAAGAAAGCTGTTTAGAGATGGCAGGTCAACGTTGACCAAATTTGAGCAATTAAAAGCCAAGATATGGACTTTTGAAGAATTTTAAGCTACGTGTTAAATGTTCATTGACGTGTAACTTTGAAACCCACCTTCCCACCTTCTCGGTCCAAGATATTGGCAACTCAAAATACCAATTTTTGCATTTACCCATATCACTAGGTGGCGCTATGCTTCAAATGAGTGTTTATGGGCTGAGTCGATACGTCTCTGTAACACCGACATATCACAAAAATTTCATGTCATTGGGTGAAACGTTCATTGAGTTATTCAGCAAAAACTTTTGCCGGTCTCCCCCTCTTTGACGGACCCTGGCAAAGCGGGGGGGGTGGCCCTTGGGGACCAAAAGCTTCTAGTCGCTCAAAAAGTTCTAGGGCTACATGCCTACAAAGATTCATGTTCCCCGTACTTCCAGTGTCCCGGAAATCGTTGACGGAAAATCGGTGAAAAAAAAGAAAAAAAAAAAAAAAAGGGAAAAAAGTCTCGGCAACACTATAATGACCGCTATCGCTAGCTTCGCTAGCGGTGGTCATAATTAGTATTAAAATACAAGGATACAAGGACATTTATTATGACCGCCGCGACCATTTTTCCCTTTTTTTTTTTTTTCTTTTTTTTCAGTGAATGTCCGTCAACGATTCCCGGGACACTGAAACTCGGGGGGACATGAATCTTTGTAGGCATGTAGCCCTAGAACATTTCGAGCGACTAGAAGCTTTTGGTCCCCCGGGGCCACCCCCCCACTGTGCCAGCGTACATCAAAGAGGGGGAGACCGGCAAAAGTTTTTGCTGAATAGCTCAGTGAACGTTTCACCCAACAACATAAAATTTTTGGGATATGTCGGTGTTACAGAGATGTATCGACCCAGCCAATAAACGCTCACTTGAAGCATAGTGCCACCTAGTGATATGGGTAAATGCAAAAATTGGGATATTGAGTTGCCAATATCTTGGACCGTGAAGGTGGGAACTGCGCAAAATACGTCATGCACGATCAGCACAAAGACCTCTATAACCACAGCATGTGCCATACAATTTGGTCAATAGGGGGCGCTGTAATTGTACAAAATGTCATTTTGCCTATTATCTAGAGAATGCTTACGTTTACAACAATTTTTTTTTATCATGAAATCTGTTGACCCTCACGCATTGAAAACACTGGTCGACGCCCACTTCCAACGAGAACAATTTCCGTGAAATTTTAATATTGTGAAAACGAATCTGAACGAACTCGTCATAGGCCGTTCATTTGAATCTCACCAAATTTGGTATATGTCATCTACAGACAATGCTGATAAAAAGTTATCAAAGGATTTATCTTGAGATAAACCGTTCCGAAGTTACACGTCAATGAACATTTAACACGTAGCTTAAAATTCTTCAAATGGCCGTATCTTGGCTTTTAATTGCTCAAATTTGGTCAAAGTTGACATGCCATCTCTAAACATCTTTCTTTTCATGTGTACTAAATTTTGTGACATTTCGTCATAGGGGGCGATGTTTATCGCCGAAGCTAGGTGTCAAAAAACAGTTTTTGTTAAATAACTCGTCAACAATTTTTCCCAAGACAACGATTTTGTGTTAGTATGTAGGTGTTACAGAGGCATATTGACCCAGCCCATAAACTCTCACTTGAAGCATAGCGCCACCTAGTGATAAGGGTAAATGCAAAAATTGGGATTTTGAGTTGCCAATATCTTGGACCGAGAAGGTAGGAACTGCACAAAATACATCATGCACGATCACCACAAAGACCTCTAACACCACAGAACATGCCATAAAATTTGGTCCATAGGGGGCGCTGTAATTGTACAAAATCTCATTTTGCAGATTCCTTGCCTTCACAAATCACTCCTACACACTACACATTCAAAACCCACATCCATGCCCACTTCCAGGAAATCATTTCCACAAAAATTCTCACCTCACAACACTGCTCTACCACACACTCATCACACCAACAGTTCCCACATTTCAATATACTGCGGCGGTCATACCATGTACCGCTATGCGGTACATCTAGTTTGTCACATGCATGAGTAGTAGGACATGCAGTGAAACCTGTGATTGTGAGTCTAGACTGTGCATGGGGAGTGGGGAGTAAAGTGGGTAGAATGCACTTGAGGGGATGACTACTATATGAAGGGCAGAGGTAGAAAAGGTGATGGGGGGGTGCCAGGGGTGGGATAAAGTGCATAAAGTCCTAGGTTGGGAGGGAGGACTGGCTGTGGTGGCAGATGACGGGCTGTGTGTGGGGTGGGGGGTGGCACTGCATGTGCAGCTGACAGCGCTGAGGTGGGTTTGGACAAACACAAACGTGTGTGGAGAGGGCTGAGGGTAGCAGGGAGCAAAGATATGTGCTGTGTGCGTGTGGGAGGGGGGCTTGAGCCGTGAGGGCTGTGTCCTCTGTGCTGTATGTGTGGGGGGGGGTGGAGGGAGGTGGCATGAGGCGGGGAGCAAGGCTATATGCTGTGTGCTGTGTGTGCGTGGGGGGCGGGGGGCTGTGTGTGTGTGGGGGGGGGGCAGTGAGGGCAGCCGTGCTGTATTTGTGTGGGTGGGGGGGTGTTGGTGTGAGGGAGGCGGTGGCGGGGTGGAGGCGACAAAGGACCGTGTCCTACATGGTACTTGTGGGGGTGGGCTGTGTCGTGTCTGGGGGGGGGGGGGGTGGCATGAGGCGGGGAGCAAGGCTATATGCTGTGTACTGTGTGTGTGTGTGGGCTGGGGGGGCTGTGTGTGAGGGGGTGGGGGCTTGAGCCGCGAGGGCTGTGTCCTGTGTGTGTGGGGGGGGGGGGGGGGATGAAGCGAGGAGCAATGCGCTGTGCTGCATGGTGTGTGAGAGGACTGTGTGTGAGGGAAGGTGATGAGGGGGCAGGAGTCAGGGGGCGCAAGAGCTGTATCCTGCATGCTTTGTGTGTGTGTGTGTGTGTGGGATGGGGGGGGTATCTTGAGCCGTGTGTGTGTGTGTGTGGGGGGGGGGTGTTGGTGTGAGTGTAAATGATCTGTTTCTGTCATTGTTATACCTTAAAGTAGCAGTAAATTGTGTCATTTTGCTACGTTTTCTTGGCAGCTCTGTGTGGAAATGCTAACCTGCATTTGACGCTGCGTGGCTGTCGGTCTTGTTCCATTAAAACATAAGGTGTATTTTTGCTTTATAGCCTAAAGTAATATATAGAAATATATTGGAACATGAACAACATGGAGGACGATCTGTGCCAGCAGAGGTTCCATGGCGTCTATATCCTCCAAAGAAGTATTGCAGTCAGAGGTATCGGCCGTAGTTGCTGGTCTGATACATGGCCGTATAGTCATCTTCTACTTTGTACTACTATTCTGCTGCTGAATTGCCCGCCTATCCTGCTTGAAAATGGGCTGTATCAGTGACGTTTTTGCAGACGAGGGCGTAACCCAGAGGGGCTAGTAGCTGGGCAGTGTGTAGACAACCGGTCTCAGAGCATGGGGCTACCACCCTGGGGCTACAAGCACCGAGGGAGCCCCCTAAAGGCCCAGCCTGGCCCGGCTCCACAATGTAAATGCGGCTAATGCTGCTGAAAACAGACGTTCAGAAGGTGTGGATGTTGCAGGGGCAGCCAGATAAGACAGCCAGGGCAGGGAACCTTGTTTCATTTTCTTTCCACCCTTGGAGTGGGTTTTTGTCCTTTGGGGTCCCTTGGGGTTTCTCCCCAAAGTACATATGCACCTCATTCCTGACAGCATCTTCCCTCTGGTCATGGGCTTTGTCTTCATCGTCCAGCTCCTCCTCCTCCTCATCTCACCCAAGCAATGTGTCTAGGATAGACTTTGGCTTCTGTCTTCTGTCTTCTTGAGTGATCTAGCTGGCCACTGGGGAAGTCAGGCTCTTCCCTCACTCGTACTCGTCTGGCTTCAAGTGCAAGGGTGTGAAGTTTGATTTTTACCTTCAGGATGTCATCTGTGGACAGGAATTGGAGATTTCGGAATTTTCGATAAAGGGCTGTGGTGATGATGCACACATTGTCCCTGTCTTCATCATATGTAGCATCAAGGTTTCATCTGAAAAATAATGGACGTAATTTGTACACTTTAAAACCAAGAAATTCAAGGTGATTCAACAGAAAGATAACAGTAGGATCAATAGCTGTACATGATCACAATCACAATGGTAAAACATTGAAAGATGCAAACTCAGTTTAATTCAAGTATTCAGTTAGTTCACTATAAGAGCTGAACAATTAAACTAACCTTGAAGCAATTTCTGTTGTGGCTGCAGTTTGGAAGGTGGCAATTGGAGCAGACTCAAAGGCTGTCTTTGTGGACTTCTCTAGGCCTTTCACCAGTGCAGGCAGGACAGAGACTGTGACATATGCCTCTCCACTCAGGAAGACGGTGGCGTGCTCGAAGGGCTGAAGTGCTTGATGTAGGTCATCCAGGGTGCTCCACTGTTCAGCTTTCATATCCAGGTAGTGCTTTGCTGCCTTGGTGACCTCCGGGTCTGGGAAGGTTGCGGTTAGAGGCCACCGCTGCTCAAGGAGGCGTTTGATCATGTAAAAAGTCCTGTTCCATCTGACGGATACATCCTGGACAACTTGTGTTGAGGTGTGCCCATTTGCTCTTGTTTGAGTTTTAGCTTCAGGGTGGCGACCTCACTGCTATGGAAGTATGTGATGAGGCTCCTTGCTGCCCCAAGTGCCTTGTTGATTCTGGGTTCTTTCAGTGCATAGTTGGCAATCAACTGGGTGGTATGGCCAGCACATTGAAGTGAGGCAACACCATGCTTCTCCTCAAGGATTCTAAGGGCTTTCACAACATTCACTGCATTGTCATGGACAATCGCCTGGACATCATCATGTAGTGAAAAGTTAAACTTCTCAGCAACCTCCAGAGAGTGGTGTTGTCACCTGTGCGTCTGTCCTCAAGGGGCAATGTGCAGAGAACGAATGAGACCATCTCCCAGTTTTCGTTAATGTAGTGACAGGTTACTCCAAGGTATGCCTCTGTGGCAGTACTTGTCCAGGCATCGGTGGTTAGTGTTGTCTTTGAGGACCTCTTCTTTAAGTTTCCCTTCAGATCGTCAAGAACACGTTGGTACAGCTGCTCCATCTGCTTGGTAAACCACCACCTGGAGGGACACTTGAAGGCTTGGTAGGTATATTCAACCATATCAATGAAGGCTTCACCCTCAAGAAGAGACAAAGGCCTCGTGTCTTTGACGATCACCTGTAAGATAAAGAAAATTATTATTAATGACAACACAGCACCTTTCATAGAGCCATGTTGCTTACAAGAAGGTTATAAGAAGCTTAATTATTACACAAACTAAAACAATGACACAAAGAAAAAGGCCAAGTGAAGAAACACCCATAACACAGCTAATAAATCTGTCATGGTTTTACTCTGTTGGGTGGTGCTTTTTGTGTTTTTCCTGGTTGGGTTGTATTTTCTGCTGCACTTTCATTGTCTGGTAATTGGTTTCAATCTCAGTCACTTTACTTCCCCGTTTGCTTTCTCCGCTCTGATTACCTGCATCTGCTCCGCCACGCCCATCTCCAGCTGCCTCTTGTTTCCTGGTTTCTCTCTCTCGCTATTTAGTCTCTCATTTTTCACTCCCTCACTGTCAGTCCGTCTGCGAACCCACGGTGTATTCCTCGGCAAGCTTTTTTGACTCCTGGCTCTTCGTTGTCTGCGTAGCAGTTCTCCCGGTGTCTGTCTGTTCCCTGTTTGTTCCTGTTTTCCCCTGCCTGTTTATCGCTGTGGCCACTGGATTACCTCCCTTTTCCCCCAACCCTTAAATAAAAACTCTCTTGTGAACGTGACGCTCTTGGGTCTGTGCTTATCTGTTCTGGTTCTGACAGAACGGACTGACCAATAATGGACCCAGCGCACGTGCCCAGAACTGTCGACCTGGAGCCGGCGGAGACTCCCTCCGCGTTACTACGGCTCGAGATGACGGAAGGAGAAGTAAGACGCATGTCAGGGGACGTCGCGTCTCTCCTGGCTGTAGCCCAGCAGCAGCAACTGCAGCTCCAGCAGCAACAACAACAACTCGCTGAGCTAACAGAACTACTTATACGACGACTGCCCTCCGTACACCCACCTGCTGTCAACGCTCCTGTCGCTCCCGCTGCTGATCCAGTTCTTCACCCGCCTGCTCAGCCAGTAGAGCCCGCCGTAGCTTCTCCGAGCCCCGTGTCGGAACCCCGGAGAAATTCGACGGCGATCCTGCCCAGGTCCGGGCTTATATCACCAACTGCCGCCTGATCTTCGACCTGCAGCCCAGAAATTTCGCTACCGAGGCGGCGAGAGTTGCCTTCGCCATCAACCACCTGACTTGGCGAGCTCGACTCTGGGGAACAGCAGAGTTCGAACGACGATCACCAGCTTGCTCCTCTTTTCGTCAATTCGCCGAGGAGATGATTAAGGTCTTCGACACGGGATCGTCGTCTACCGAGGCTTCGAGGGCTTTGATGCCATTTCGTCAAGGGAAGCGGACTATAGCGGATTACTCCATCGACTTCCGCACCCTGGCTAGTCTTAGCCGCTGGAATATGGAGGCTCTGGTGGATGCGTACCTCCATAGCCTGGCGGATTACCTCAAGGACGAGCTAGTTTCCCACACTCCGCCCACCAACCTCGACGATGTCATTGCCCTGACAGCGCTTATTGACCGTCACATTCAGGCTCGTCGCTGAGAGAGGGGCAGCCAGAACCAACCATTCGCCAGCTCGTCCGGGATGTCCGCGAAAAGGGGAAGCTCACCGGACGTAGGAGGAGTCCGGCTGAGCTCTACCACTGTACCGTCCTCCTGTGGGGGTAAACCCCTGCTTAAGGCCCATCTTCACCTCTCCAACTCCACTCACTCCCTGTGTGCCCTTGTTGACTCAGGCGCAGAGGCTAATATTATGGACACCACTTTTGCCCACCGGATGGGGCTAAAGCTCCATCTGCTGCCTGTCCCTATGCTATGGAGGAGTACATCTCTGACGGCTTGGCTGCAGGTATCATCCGTCCTTCCTCCTCCCCTGCCGGGGCGGGCTTCTTCTTTGGGAAGAAGGATGGTTCGCTTCGCCCCTGTATTGACTACAGGGGCTTAAACGACATCACGGTGAAGAACCGCTACCCGCTGCCATTACTCGCCTCCGCCTTCGAGCTCCGTGTTCACCAAGCTTGATCTGCGCAACGCCTACCATCTTGTACGAATCAGGGAGGGGGATGAATGGAAGACGGCATTTAATACTCCTACCGGACATTACGAGTACCTGGTGATGCCATTCGGACTAACAAACGCCCCAGCCATCTTCCAGGCACTCGTCAACGACGTCCTGAGGGATATGTTGAACCGTTTTGTTTTTGTTTATTTGGATGACATTTTAATATTTTCAAGAGACCTGTCAGAACACAAGCAGCATGTACAACTGGTTCTTCGCCGTCTCCTGGAAAACTCGCTTTTCGTTAAAGCTGAAAAGTGCGAGTTCCACTCCAACACCGTCTCCTTCCTGGGATATGTTATTACTGAGGGTAGCATCAAGATGGACCCGGCTAAGGTGTCAGCGGTCACTTCTTGGCCCATTCCTGAAAACCGTAAGAAGCTGCAGCAATTCCTTGGTTTTGCCAATTTTTACAGACGCTTCATCCGGAACTACAGCTCCATAGCGGCTCCCCTCACGGCTCTCACCAGTGTCAAAACCACTTACCTGTGGACCCCAGCAGCAGAGGACGCCTTCACCACTCTCAAGGACCATTTTACGTCTGCACCCATCCTCCAGGTGCCTAACTCCGACCACCAGCTCGTGGTGGAGGTTGATGCCTCGGATGTGGGCGTCGGGGCAATTCTGTCGCAGAGGATGGCAGAGGACAATAAACTCCACCCCTGTGCTTTCTTCTCGCGCCGGCTATCCCTCGCCGAGCGGAATTACGACATCGGAGACCGGGAACTATTGACTGTCAAGCTGGCCCTGGAGGAGTGGCGTCACTGGCTGGAGGGGGTGCCTGTTCCCTTCCTTGTCTGGACTGATCACAAGAACTTGGAGTACATCCGCACGGCCAAGCGTCTCAACCCTCGTCAGTCTCGTTGGTCTCTCTTCTTTGCACGCTTCAATTTCATCCTGTCTTACCGTCCGGGCTCCCGCAATGCCAAACCTGACGCCCTCTCCCGCCAGTTCCAGAGGGAGGAGGATGGCTCCCGGGATTCTGCTACCATCATCCCCGGTTCCCGGGTTGTGGCAGTTCTTACCTGGGACATTGAAAGACGAGTGCAGAGAGCTCTACAAGCGCAACCTGGTCCCACTGCGTGTCCAGATGGGCGACTGTTTGTCCCGGAACCTCTGCGCCCGCAAGTCCTCCAATGGGGGCACGACTCCCGCATCGCCTGTCATCCAGGAGCTGCTCGTACCAGCCGCCTCATCGCCCAGCGCTTCTGGTGGCCGTCTATGGAGGGTGATGTCAGGGAGTACGTCCAAGCCTGCATCGTCTGTAACCAGAACAAATCCTCTAACCGTCCTCCCGCTGGTCTTCTCCAACCCCTACCGGTGCCCTCGCGTCCTTGGTCTCACATTGCCATGGACTTTGTCACGGGACTACCTGTTTCCGATGGCATGACGGTCATCCTCACCGTTGTGGACCGATTTAGTAAGATGGCACACTTCATTCCGCTCCCCAAACTCCCCACGGCCAAGGAGACTGCGCAGGCAGTGCAACACCACGTTTTTCGGATCCATGGAATCCCGAAGGACATTGTGTCCGACCGTGGTCCCCAGTTCACCTCCACATTCTGGAAGGAGTTTTGCCACCTGCTGGGGGCCACTGTCAGCCTTACATCTGGATTCCACCCCCAGTCCAACGGCCAGGCAGAGCGTCTTAATCAGGAACTGGAAAAGGCACTCCGATGTATGGCTTCCCGGAGCCCCCTCTCCTGGTCTCAGCAATTGGTGTGGGTGGAGTATGCCCATAACTCACTTCCCTGCTCTGCCACTGGAATGTCTCCCTTCCAGTGTGTCTACGGCTACCAGCCACCGCTGTTCCCCAGCCAGGAGGGGGAGGTCTCCTGCCCATCGGCCCTTGCGAACGCCCGTCGCTGTCGACGCACTTGGGCACGAGCCCGTGCTGCTCTACTCCGGGCTGTCACGACTTACACCGTCGGAGCCAGCCGTCGGAGAACCCCTGCACCGCTCTACCGGGCTGGTCAGAAGGTCTGGCTGTCCGCCAGGGATCTTCCTATCCGGGTGGAATCCCGTAAACTGGCTGCTCGGTTCCTGGGGCCTTTCACCATTGAACGTGTGATTAGTCCGACGGCGGTTCGGCTCCGGCTGCCCAGTACTATGAGGGTCCACCCCACGTTCCATGTCTCCCGTGTCAAGCCAGTCCATCGGAGCCCGTTGGCGCCGGCTGCGCTTCCTCCACCTGCTCCCCGTCTCCTGGACGGAGACCCCATCTACACTGTGCGACGTCTGCTTCGCTCCCGGCGGCGTGGGCGGGGTCTTCAGTACTACACTGTCAGTCCGTCTGCGAACCCACGGTGTATTCCTCGGCAAGCTTTTTTGACTCCTGGCTCTCCGTTGTCTGCGTAGAAGTTCTCCCGGTGTCTGTCTGTTCCCTGTTTGTTCCTGTTTTCCCCTGCCTGTTTATCTCCAGTCTTCGGTTGCCGACTCCTGCCTGTCCCTGACTCTGGTTGGCTCTCCCGCTCCTGGCTACGACTTCGGACCGTCCCTGGCTCTCCCTGGCTCTTCAGTCCTCCGGTACCGACCCCCGCCTGTCCCTGACTCTGCTCTACGCTCCTGCCCCTGGCTTCGACCTCTGCCTGCCCACGACTCTGCTCTGCTCTACTGCCCCGGTAACGACTCCTGCCCGTCCACGACTCTGCTCTGCTCTACTGCCCCGGCTCACCGATCGGCGTGCCCACGACGACGCTCTGCTCCCCTGCCCCGGCGATCTGACCTGCTGCTTGCTGTTTTCCCCGAGGACTCTGGTCGCTATCAGTTCCACGCACCACAGCCTGCTGGGCTGTGGCCACTGGATTACCTCCCTTTTCCCCCAACCCTTAAATAAAAACTCTCTTGTGAACGTGACGGTCTTGGGTCTGTGCCTATCTGTTCTGGTTCTGACAAAATCAGCACACAATAAATGGGATCTGGACAGCCATTCCCCCCTAAAAGATGCTCAAAGCAAGCAAATAATTACTTACTCTCAAGATTCTTTTGCTGAGTTCGGCTGCCTTCTGTGGAGTGCATTGCGCCTCTTTCCCAAGATAGGGCAGCAAGGTTCTTTGCTTTGTCCCAGAGATGTTCACAAGTCATTTTTTCCAAGTCCAAGTCAAGTCTCGAGTCTTTGTAGTCAAGTCCAAGTCAAGTCTCAAGTCTTTGAGGGCAAAGCCAAGTCAAGTCTCGAGTCTTTTGTCCCAAGTCCAAGTCAAGTCTCAAGTCTCAAATGACTGAAATGAACATTCTGTCATCAGATTAAAAGCATACTGTACCATGAGTTTTTATTATTATTATACACTGCAGTATCAAAATAGATCTGTCCCTCACTGGTCGCTCTCTTAGCATTGTTGAATTCTGCAAACCTGTAGATGAACATGTAAATTCATTTATTTGCTTACTATAAAATGTGGATGACAAAGCTAATATTGTCATTTATAAACAAAATACTATATGTGTGAGTAACTTGACAAAAAAACCCTGTTGATTGAAGAGTTTACCGATGGCCACTAGGTGGCCCCCTTCCCTTTAAGTTCACTTCTTAACAAAGATTCTACAGCACTACGGGTGGCTCAGTTGCTATAGCGACCAGCCATGTCATTGTTTACTTGAGAACTACTATGTGATAAAGTGTTAGACTGACATATCCTTGTGGGTTTTGAGGTGCCTGAAGAAATTTGATGTAGTTGAGCCAGCATCATGGATGGTGATACCACACACTTTACACGAGGCTGTCCGTTTGTTGCCTGCCTGTACGAAGTCTTTAAAACCAAATGAAATAACAAATGGGACAGCCCCAGCCGAACCCGCTGCCACCATGGTCTGTCTGTCTGTATTTCAAATCTTTGCCTCCCCTGCACGCATGCGTTGCGCGTATGAAGGGAGGAAAATATTCAGTCTGTCTCAGATTTTCACACCTTGTAAATATTTCAGTTAAATGAAATAAATAACTTAATGAATGAAGATTGTTCACGAGTCACAACACACAAGTCCGAGTCAAGTCTGAAGTCATTGAGGGCAAGTCTAAGTCAAGTCCGAAGTCTTTCTTTGTGCGACTTAAGTGCGACTCGAGTCCAAGTCGCTACACTCGAGTCCCCATCTCTGCTTTGTCCTAGAAAACACAATAGCAATGCATATTGGAACAGCTATGACAGTGGGGCATATTAAATCTACTCTTAAAGTCATTGCAGTGCTATGGTATGATTGGCTTGCTTGATGGCTAACATGGTTACTTTTAACACCCTTAGAGACCCAGGCCATCTTTAATTTCAAGCTGTTATCTAGGTCATTATAAAAGCTACATACATGTCCTGTATCTTGTTTTTTTTTTCAGGACACTCTAGGCTATCCAAATAATATATTAAAAAAAACAAAAGACCACTGTAATCATCACATTAATGGCCAGTATCGCCAGTATGATAACTATAGGAAATTACACATGCCCCAAGAAAGAGGAGATTCCAGGCATATTTTTCCGGCGCACGTGCCCCAGTATTGGTCTGTAGTGCCCCAGTATAAATTTCACCAGTAAAAAAAAAAACACTTTTTTAGGTCTACATGGCATAATCTACACAATGCACACACAGCTACTTAATATAGCAACACATTGCTACTTGATTCACTCTGCACACAATGTGCACATGGCTACTTAATATGATACTTTTTTCACACGACTTTAGCTGGGACATAACCTCTAACAACGGTGTCTGAGGGCTATTTCTTTCCACCTGTCTTACAGGTTAGTGCCAGGTAAACTGCCCATCATGGCTGTTTATTTTCACCTCTGTGTGAATTTAAATGTTACAACTTTACTTTTTACGTGTAATGTATGAGGCAGCTGTCATGCAAGCTAGTTCTTGCTGTAAATGGAAGTAGCTAACTGGAGACATTAGCTGCTGTCTTTTAGCTAACTGACATATGCCTATTGTCATTGTTGATTCATGTAACGGTTAGCCTAGCACTGTGAGCTCCCACACTCAGTTTCTGGAGATTGCTATCTTACATCTACGATATTTGATGAGCATATCGCTCACATTAATTGTCTGTACCCCAGCTGTGCCCCAGTACAGTCTAGTAGGTCTAGTAACGCCCCTGTGAGATTCTTTCCTAAAAACTAGCCAATTTCAAAGATGTATGCTCTTAAAGGTGTACTTCCACGGGAAACCGTCTTTTGAAATATGATAGGTCACCCCGAGTTGCATATGCATGCTGCATATCAAAATGTTTTTCTACCCCCATTTTCTACATCAGTCAAAAGAAGACAATAGGCGAGAAAAACGACCCAATGCGAAAAGGGCCTCCAGCGTGACGTAGACGTGTACAAATGCATATAACAGAAAATGACCGAATGGGCTTTAAATGATGTTAGCCTGTGACTGACTCGCATAAGATTAGCAGGCTAGTTGAATGACTGAACTGCATTTAGCCGGGCACTTGCACTGTTTTGTCATGCAAATATTACTATTCTGAAACGTTCATTGACAAACGGTCAGGAAGCGACTGTGCTTGTGCCATCTCTCCTTCCTCTTCGGATTCAGGATCAAACACATAAGGCTGTATCTCCGAAGACATTCTGTGTGCAGTTTTAGCGCTGTCAAGTTGACCTTTTCCCTTTACCTTACTCTGCTGTCAAGTTGACTGTGGGGCAAAGGAAGCTGCAGGGAGCGTCACGCCTCTGGTGAAATCGTGTCGTTCTCCCGGCCCCACCCCCTCCACCAAACTAAAACAGCCTGAAACAGAAGCACTAGAACATTTTTTTCATCAAAACCAGCGCACAGGGCAATTATTAATACTAGAGAACACCACAAAATTAATGAAAACATGATGGAAGTACACTTAAAGCAACCAATGCTGTTATCTGAAACATGGAGGGGCTCCTTCATGATCTCAAGTTAAACATTTTTTTCTGAAAAAAAAAAAAAAATGCTTCTAACATGATATTCTCCTGTTCGCTCTGAGCGACTTGTGAGGGGTTTTTGCCACAGTCGGTCAAATATGCCCTCATTTTGTGTCCTAGTGTTTGTATAAGTTCATTAATCAGAATCAGAAAAAAATGTAGCT
Source organism: Coilia nasus (assembly GCA_027475355.1). Classification (NCBI taxonomy): domain Eukaryota; kingdom Metazoa; phylum Chordata; class Actinopteri; order Clupeiformes; family Engraulidae; genus Coilia; species Coilia nasus. Next base: position 1,797,944 of record CM050209.1, read on the forward strand.
CTCTGTGCAGTTTGTTCGTGCTGGGTTAGCAGCAGCTAGATAGCTGTGTTCTGCAGCCATAATCCAGCTACCATTCCGTTATTGTTCCCGCTACGCGAGACAAGGGGGTGCTTCCGCTTCAAGTGTTCCAACATCGCTGTTGTGCTGGTGTGGGATGCCAACTTGATTTGGCAAAGACTGCAAATGACAATTACCTTACGTTTCAGACTAAATTCAAAGTACTCCCATACCCTTGAAGATTTTGGATGAGCGGTTTTTTGGGGGGCTTTTGAAGGGCTTTGTTGAGTATCCGTGAGGAGTTCGCCATTTTGGTCTCCATTGTCCAAATAGCGAACAGTTTGTTTTGGATGACCCACGTGTGCGTCGACGACAAAATATGATGAAGATTTTTTGAAGTCGACGTCATCGATGCGTCAACGTCATCGACGCGTCAATGTCCTTGATGTGTCGCTACAGGCCTATTGAACATGGTAATGATGCTAACTATGCCAACTGTGTTAATTACATAACTTGGCTAATGTTTTTTAGCAGTTATACTAACAATGTTAACCATGTTAACAATGCTAAAAGTGTCACTTAGCTAATTTAGCTAATGTCTGTTAGCAGTTATGTTAACAATGCTAATTATGATAATAATGCTAACTATGCAAGTGAGGACTTTTGAAACATTGTTGGCAGGTTACTTGGTGGTGGATCCTCCGCGGCCTAATACAAAATTACAAAGTTACGACCAAATAATAACAAATAGAAATAACAACTAACAAACAAAACAAATAACAAATAAAGTAATGGACCCAGTAATACTGAATTTGTTGTTTTTATTTTTCCCCAAAACTTAAAAAAATGTGCTCCAGCCACCCAGCAACTAAAGATGTGACAGCTGTGAAAAGTTTAATAATGAAGCCATTCCAAGATCAAACGCAGAGCCGATCTTCGCCGTGCGGAGGATCCACAAGTAGCCTCCGCTGAACGGTGAATGAAGTTCAGGTTTGTCGGGTGGATTCAGACGCACCTTCCAAATGAGACAGAGCTTGGCATGCCACTCTGACATATTAGCTGATTGAGAGCCATTGACACACTTGTTAACAGCCACGGTAGGCTACAGCTAGGTAGGCCACTCCATAGCAGCGCACTCTGAAGCATGTAGACCCTTAAATGGGACAAAGTGATAGTTGATGACAACTGATGGTTTGAATGGCTGAATTGTTAAATAGTTGAGTAGTTTAAATAGTTCAACTATATAATAGTTAATTACTGTAGTAAGTATTTTTATTTTGAAACAGTTGTGGCCAGAGGAAAGAGGTGAACAGGATATGTAGTTCTAGAAAGCCAGTTTGTATTCCTAAAGCCTTTGACAGTTCCATTGCTGCAGCTGGTCTGAACACCTGGCACAGGATGTGACACAAGTGCTTAACGACCTTATTGTGATGTTATAATGCTCAGTGTTAAGTCTTTGGGGAAATATTGTTTGGTTTTTAATGAATATCTCAAAAAGTTGAATGGTGACAAATTAAAAATAGGTTACATGATTGCCCGGTAGAAGAGCTACGCAACACGGTTCGAACAAAGTTTCTATGTAAAGTAGTTTAAGCCACATTCATTTTAGAATTTTTTGATTAAAAGAATAGTAAGAAGAAGACTTCAAAGAACAGTACAGTGCATTTTCGTGCAGCAGTCCTGGACATGAATTTTAACTGTCAGATGCCCACAACGTTTGCATTTTCATGCAGTGGCGATTCCCTGGAACTACATTTTCTAGTTATTATTTTCGTTCAGAAAATAGTTGGATCAAATATGTGGCAGGGTGAGGAGAGCTGTCAGCCCTTAGACTGTGGCTATAAACCACAACATGGATAACATCATGGAGAAGCTTGTGGCTTTGCAAAGGCAATTGGAATGATTCAGGGACCAGAATGGACAAAAACAGTAGTCGTGCAAATTGGAATGCGGCTACTCGCCCCAAGCCTAAACAACCCCAATCTTATCTGATTTTGGCTCCCTCAACTGGTACTGGCTTTAGCAAAGGCCAGTGCTAGAATAACAACTCCCCCAGGCAGGCAGGTCTGTGTGACCAGCGCCGTTATGGTGGGTTAACCCCAGAGACTTCCTTACCTTGTCTTACATGTTGTAGAGTGTTTTGATTATGTGCTCTGTTGCTGTTGTTTTTTTTCCTGTCCCACACCATGCTCCCCTAGGAGCATAGTCTGGGGGTTGGCTTTTTTTCTCCTCCCCTTTCCTCATCTGATGCTGTTTTACATCCCTGTCCACCTGTCCTGTCTACCCCCTTGTCACATCATGTAAAATGGTAAATGGACTGCATTTATATAGCGCTTTTCCACTCCTCCGAGCACTCAAAGCGCTTTACAGTATATGCCTCACATTCACCCATTCACCCACACATTCACACACCGGTGGCGGAGGCTGCCACGCAAGGCGCCAACCTGCCACCGGGAGCAACTTGGGGTTAAGTGTCTTGCTCAAGGACACTTCGATGGGGTTAGGCAGAGCGGGGCTTGAACCTGCAACCTTCCGATTGCCGAGCGGCACCCCTACCACCTGTGCCACCATCGCCCCACTGCCACCATCGCCCCATGTATGTTTGTATCCATCTGGATGGGTTGATGGCTAATTTCACTGACTAAAATCAGTGACAATAAAGGGCTACTTATACTTACTGATACTTATCTCTGCAGGCTCTTGTCTATGGTGCCTCTACCCAGGAAGCCCATCTCAACCCCCGAGGCCTCCCCCGTGCTCTTTGGCGAGTCACAGAGTGGCAGCCTGATGGAGGTCCCCCTGGGTGGAACCCAGCGTTGCTCCTCCTACCCCGGCAGCCAGGACACCTCCAGCCCCAGTCTGGCCTTGGGGAGCAGGAAGTCGGGCAGCAGCAGCCTGTACAGCCTGATAGGACATGGAGCTACCCCCACCAGCACAGCTCTGAGCAAGACAGCTGGCAAGGCACAGGCCAGAGCTAGAGAGCCCTCTCAGGTTAGTATTGTTACTATAGCAGGGAGTGTATTACTACCAGTATTACCAGTACTATGTGCTTTCTTCAGGCTTCTTTCATAATTTTTATATGTGTGTGCAGGAGCTTCCCTTTTGGTTTTCATTTTTTTACAATGTTTAATACGGTGGCTCATTGCATTCACATAATAACAAAAATTTCACCAGGTTATCTCGTAATTACGAGATAATTATCTCAAAATTATAAGAAAATCATCTCGTAATTATGAGAAAATCATCTCGTAATTATAAGATAATGTTATGTCCGCTAATTGACTCCGCAGTTGTACTTCTAGGCTACTATAGTATACGTGATTTGTGGCTGTGATTTGCAAGGCATTAATGGACGTTTCTCGCGGAATTTGTTTTTATTTCCTTCTTGGCATGAGGCACTGGGAAATATTAACATTTCTCAGGATGGATGGGATTGAAATAAACATGTCAACCATAGACAGTAGAAGATGTCAACGCTGCAAAGGCGACTGAAATTGTTGTGGAGGAAAGCCCAATCTGACTTGCTGGAAGTTGCACTCTTCATGCATGAGCAACTAAACCAATATGGCATGTTGCATGGCTACTCTATTGTATACTGCAGTAAATGCAATCATGATTTAATCATTAGCACGTCAATTCAAGCATTATTCAAATTAATCGCCCATCGCAAATCGAAGCTGTGCTTTAATGGGAGGTTTTGGCTAGTAACATGATGCTAAACAAGCCCCGTTGCCCCCTGCTATCAGCTAAATATCTCTCTTTCATGCAAAAATAATGAAAAAAGCTAAATTAGTACCAAAGATCTTAGATTCTACAAAGATAAATATAATTCTGTGTAGTGTGTTATTGTCTAGAAGTATGATGCCAACAAACTCCTAGTGCGTCTGTACAGCGAGCTAGCAAGCTAACGAACTAGCTCATTTAAGTGAATGGTAGTAACTATGACATCACCAATGTGCTTAACGCTAACAGTGATTGACTCACCTTGAATTTAACAGACTGCTGTAAACCTTATACCTTTATATTACTTTGTCAACTTGAGCTAATATCAGTAATAGTATCTAGGTGGGTGTTGGTGAGTAAGGCTTAGTTCGCTAGCTTTAGCGCGCTAACAACCACATAGTTATGACACATGGTCCCAAAAAAACCATCAACAACTCCAGAAAGACGTAACGACCAATTTATTAGTTAAACTCCACACGCGTCCCATTCATTTCAATGAAACGAGTCTTGACATCTCCGTTGTCACTACCGTACGTCTGTTTGCCTCCAGATGTCCAATTATTCTAATATCCTGTCACTCTCTTTCGGCAGCTGGAGGATGCGATTGCATTCTGTACACTCTGGATTTCTCAACGTCCCAAGGAGAGAGTTCTCCTTCCTTCTTATGTAGCATTTACAGTCAAAGTTACACAACTTAAGTAGAACACGATTTTCTCCGTTTCACTCTGAGCGACTTGAGACCCTGGAACTCGAATCCGGTCACATAGGTAATAGTGGCCACTAGATGGCATCTCATAGGAGAAAATTATCTTCAAATTATGAGATATTTATCTCGTAATTATGAGATCATTATCTCATAATTACGAGATGATTTTCTCATTACGAAATGATTTTCTCATAATTATGAGATCCTATCTCTTAATTTTGAGATCTTATCTCGTAGTTATGCGAAAATATCTCATAATTATAAGATAATTATCTCGTAATTACGAGATAACCTGGTGACATTTTCATTATTATGTGAATGCAATGAGCCACCCTAGATTAATTCATATTTTTTCAATGTTTTTAATTCAGTTGTAATTTTAATTAGCTCAAATTTGGCCAAACTGGGCCATTTTGTCTCAATGTGTCTGTTTCTCACCTGCCTGCAGGATGGCGTTCTCTCCCCAGAAGCCGACAGTGGTTTTGTGGGGTCCGAGAGGAGCCGCCTCACCCCCGCAGTGCACAGCCCTCTCCAGCAGGGGGAGAAGTCAAGGTGAGCTGCTCTTCTCCCTCAGGAAGGCTACTACTCCTATTATTTCACACATTTCTCATTTGGATTTTGGCACTGTAACAACATCTGTACAAAAAGTCATCGTGCAAAACCATTTACATGCAAATGAGTATGGGGTATTGCAGAGTTTACAGGCCTCTGTTTTAACAAATGAATTCTTCTGACTGCCGCTGTGCTTCAGGATAACACCTCTTGAGGAAACAGAGGAAGTCAACAGTGCTCATATGGGCACAGACTCAGCGCGACCTCCCCCTCATCACCCCCAGCAAAGGCCTTCCTCTCTGGGCCAGGCCTACCGGCAGAGTGTGAGCTCAGCCGGGGCAGTGGAAGGGAGCCCTGTGCTATCAGAGAGGAGAGGGAGAGGCAGCCAAAGAAGAGATAGGAGATCCCCTCTCATGCCATCCTCCAGCCACTCCCACCAGCACTGTGCTGAGGAGCCACCACGCGCCTGGGCCAGCAGTGGGGGCAGTGAGAGTGAGGACTCATATATACTGGACATACACATGCACATGTAGAGACATAAACACATACATACATACACACACACACACACACACACATTGATGCTCAATCACAGTATGGGTTAGTGAGCTAGAAGCAGAGACTGATCTTCAGCTCACTAGCAGTGACTGTAGATACACATGCAGGATGACTCATTCATGCTCATATTCACACATGTATGCACACAAGGTAATAGGTGTATTGGCTCCGGAGATACACTCCTGTGCCCTGCTTCAGTAACTTATACTAACCTAGGTTAAAGGTGAGGGTATCAAGACTGGGTTCATTTAGAAGGGTATGTATTGTCTTATCTAACCTAGGGTAGATGGCAAAATAAGCTAGTTTCCCAAAGAGATGGTGATTAAAGCTTTAACCTCAACATCTTAAACTAATCACTGGTGTGCTTCTCAATGCACTCTTCTTACACTTTCATTCATGTTTCTGACTTTCCTCTGCCTCTCTGTCCATCTCAGCTCACTCTCTGTCAGGACAGGGAGATAAGGAACAGAACGATCGGTTCTATCATCCATCAGCCAACCAACAGCCAAATTACCAGAGAAACTCCTCCCTCACTGTGCCTCATTGCTATGGGGACCCCCTCAAATCCCAAAGTTCTGTCCAGCTGACCAATCAGTGGTGAGTAGTTGGTGGTGGCTGCCATGGCGATGTGTGGCACAAACAAACAGGGAGATTTATGACTCCCCTCGGAGGGTGATGGCTGGGCTGTGAACACTGCAGAAGGGAATTGAGAAAAAGTGGAGAACAGAAAAAAAAGAAAGAAAAACAAAATTAGGTGCAGTAAAACAAAACTGTCTCCAGTGCTGCAATAAGTGCTCATGTCACAAATGGAATAGTTTCCCCCAATGGGGCCCTAAGGAAAGACTCCTGGGAATGGGTCAAATGTCAGAGCCAGAGGAAGGGTAGACAGGGTCTTTTACCTTAGAATAGCTGTAATGATGGGAAAAATCCTGTCTTAAAGGTCCCATGGCATGAAAATTTCGCTTTACGAGTTTTATTTACATTAATATCAGTTCCCCTAACCTGCTTAAGGTCCCCAAATGACTACACACGACGAAATGTGGAAAGCAAGCAATTTGTATCCTCCTTCACTTTTGAAAAAAAAAAAAAAAGAAAGAAAGCTCAGACATGCCAATTTTGAATCTTCCCCTCATGATGACTTCAGATTCAGTTTAACATATTGCAACTAAATTGATGAAATATTGTAGCATTATGACTGGAGTGTCCATTTCTTTTTGTTTGACTGTGATGTGTAATAAGACTTGGTAATGACAACACATTTAAAGTGAAATGATACAACATTGTTCATATTGCTAGTGTCCTGCTGCAGAAATAAGAAGATTCATTTCAGTTGAAATCTTAACCAAGAAAAATAATTGTTTCATAAATGTTATGGTTATCACCTCATGATGTTGAGAGATGTTCAATCTGTTGGCCCATTCCGTTGCAGTCATGACACCTTGGTATATCTAAAATGGAAGTCTAAATTGGAGGTACTTTGAACACTCTAGTGTGATTCTTTCTCTCTGCATGGAGTGTGGAACTGAATGTGTTTGTATACATAAGGAGTGTACATGGCATGCTGTGGAGCATAGTGTGGTTATGCACAGCAGTGTGTGAGTCTAACAAACCGCAACTAAAGCATGTCGATACATATCTGCATGTCAGGCTTTCCACCAGGTCCACCAAGAAAGATTTTATCTTCCCCCTTTTAAACATTACAGTCTGTTGTAATGTGGTCACAATATGGTGATCTTGAAGGGGAAGGCACTCGTTTCTTGCTAAAGACCCTAGTGTGTGTGTGTGTGTGTGTGTGTCTGTGTGTGTGTGTGTGTGTGTGTGTAAACAGTGAGGCCCTCCAGTCCCTGCAGGTGGAGGTGAAGCGCCTGAAGGAGTATTTGGAAGGCACTGTGTGCCTCTCCCTCTCCCCTAGCTCTCAGCCTGTCGACCCCCACAGCCCTGCAGCGCACAGCATCCCCGACAGGTACAGCTTTCTCTGTACTGTTGAGCTAGTATTTAAGTATCGATTATCATGATATCCTGAAGGGTATTCTTCATTATTATGACATTCTAAGAGGTTTTCTTTACTATCATAAAGGGTACTCCTTTATACTACCTGTGGTACACTCACTCTCCATTAACACTTTGTATATACTGTACTATGCATTTTCTTTCTTTTTGTCATGCTACCCACATCTGTTTTACCTTTGGGACCTGTAATAATCAAGTCATATTCCCATTGTGCATGATTTGTAAGCCATAGCCTTTGTAACTTAACTTTTTTTTTGTTTCTTTTCATTTTAAGGCCACCAAAGCAAAGCAGGAGACAAGAGGAGGGTGGAGTAGAGAGGATGAAGGAGGTGGAGGTGAAGGGACAGGACAGGACCACTTCCAGGACTTTCCTCAGGCCCCCGTTAACATCTGCATCCCACCCTCCACCAGACAGTGAGTGCAGTAGACAGGGCCGGATCGGTGCAACGGGGCACTTGCCCAGTGGGCCAGGACTTATGAAAGGCCCTGATCACAAATAAAAATATTATACAATAAGATGAGGTTACGTTAAAATAACATTTGCCATAAAATTTGGTCCATAGGGGGCGCTGTAATTGTACAAAATGTCATTTTGTCTATTATCTAGACAATGGTAATGTTTACAACCAATTTTTTTTATTGTGAAATCTATTCACCCTCACGCATTGAAAACACTGGTTGACGCCCACTTCCAACGAGAACAATTTCCGTGAAATTTTAACTTTGCGAAAACGAATCTGAACAACCTCGTCATAGGCCGTTCATGTGAATCTCACCAAAGTTGGTATATGCCATCTACAGACAATGCTGACAAAAAGTTATCAAAGGATTTATGTTGAGATAAACTGTTTCGAAGTTACATCTCAATGAACATTTAACACGTAGCTGAAATTCTTCAAAAGTCCATGTCTTGGCTTTTAATTGCTGAAATTTGGTCAAAGTTGACATGCCATCCCTAAACAGCTTCCTTTTCATGTGTACTAAATTTTGTGACATTTCGTCATAGGGGGCGATGTTTATCGCCGAAGCTAGGTGTTAAAAAGCAGTTTTTGTTAAATAACTCGGCAAGAATTTTGCCCAAGACAACGATTTTGTGTTAGTTTGTCAGTGTTACAGAGGCGTATCGACCCAGCCCATAAACACTGACTTGAAGAGTAGTGCCACCTAGTGATAAGGGTAAATGCAAAAATTGGGATTTTGAGTTGCCAATATCTTGGACCGTGAAAGTGGGAACTGCACAAAATACGTCATGCACGATCAGCACAAAGACCTCTAATACCACAGCACGTGCCATGCAATTTGGTCCATAGGGGGCGCTGTAATTGTACAAAATGTCATTTTGCCTATTATCTAGAGAATGCTAATGTTTACAACCATTTTTTTCCTGTTGTGAAATTTATTGACTCTCACGCATTGAAAACACTGGTCGACGCCAACTTCCAACGAAAACAATTTCCGTGAAATTTTTACATTGCGAAAACGAATCTGAATTAACTTGTCATAGGCCTTTCATGTGAATCTCACCAAATTTGGTATATGCCATCTACAGACAATGCTGACAAAACATTATCAAAGGATTTATAATTGAGATAAACCGTTTCGAAGTTACACGTCAATGAACATTTTACACGTAGCTTAAAATTCTTCAAAAGTCCATATCTTGGCTTTTAATTGCTCACATTTGGTCAAAGTTGACACGCAACCTCTAAACAGCTTTCTGTTCATGTGTACTAAATTTTGTGACATTTCGTCATAGGGGGCGATGTTTATTGGCGAAGCTAGGTGTCAAAAAACAGTTTTTGTTAAATAACTTGTAAACAATTTTGCCCAAGACAACGATTTTGTGTTAGTATGTTGGTGTTACAGAGGCGTATCAACCCAGCCCATAAACACTCACTTGAAGCATAGTGCCACCTAGTGATATGGGTAAATGCAAAATTTGGGATTTTGAATTGCCAATATTTTGGACTAAGAAGGTAGGAACTGCATAAAATATCTCATGCACAATCAACACAAAGACCTCTAAAAGCACAGCACATGCCATAAAGTTGGCCCCATAGGGGCCGCTGTAATTGTACAAAATCTCATTTTGCCTATTCCTTTCATAAATCACTCCTACACACTATACAAACACACACAATGTCATTCATTCAAAACCCACATCCATGCCCACTTCCAGGAAATCATTTCCACACAAATTCTCACCTCACAACACTGCTCTACCACACACTCATCATACCAATAATTCCCACATTTCAATACACTGCGGCGGTCATACCATGTGCCGCTATGCGGTACGTCTAGGTAAAAGAACAAAGTCGAGACTATCAACAAGAACGTGGTGATTTGTAGCTTTTGTACAAAAGAAATTTTCCTATCACCGAAGCTGCTCCAGCCTGACTTATCATTTGAATGCTAAACATGTCCGGAAAAGTTCCATTGTTATGGGTGATAGTGCTACCGTGAGCTCACTTCACCAAACCATGCTTGCAGAATTTGGGAGCAAAGCCACCACAGACAAACGTTAGCTTTTAGAAGTTACTGTAACCCCAGCTCCTCTTTTGGGTTTGAGTTGTTATGCCCCAGATACTGTAGCTTTTGATTTTTGGTCTGCTTAAGTGCCTATTTGGGACTCGGCCTCACCCATTTCTGAATTTTATTTATTTAGCTGTATTTGTATTGCATTGTTGAATAATGCACCTGGCCTAATTGGTTTGCTGGGATGTGCTTAACCTTTTTCTTTAGAATTTCATTTATGAAACACACTTTACCAATAAAAATGTGGATTTCATTACATTACATTACACTTAGCAGGCGCTTTTATTCAAAGCGACTTACAAAAAGGAGGACATAATAGCTAACAGATGTGTAGAGAACATCGAAGGCACCTATATAAAGAGATGATTAGTAGAGATTAGTTGTGTTAGGAAGGAAAGCAGTCTCGGAAGAGAAGCGTTTTCACAAGCTTTTTGAAGGTCGACTGAGAGCTTGAGAGGTAGCGACTGGTAGGTTGTTCCACCATTGAGGGACAACAACCGAGAAAAGTTTGGAGTGACCTTGCTTTGTCTTAGGAGAGGGTACGGCCGGACAGTTCATATTAGAGGATCGCAGCGCTCTGGACGGGATGTAAGCATTTAGTATGATATTAAGGTAGGCAGGGGCAGATCCGCAAGTGATTTTGTAGGCTAGAGTCAAAGCTTTGTGTTGAATTCTGGCAGAAACCGGAAGCAAATGCATGTGACATGTGCCCTTTTGGGTTGATTGAAAACCAGTTGTGCTGCTGTATTCTGGACCATTTGCAATAGTTTGATTGCACAAGCAGGAACGCCAACCAGGAGGGCGTTGCAATAGCCGAGGCGAGAGATGACCATAGCCTGTACCAGGAGCTGAACAGCATACAGGTACTACTCGGAAAATTTTAATATCTTGAAAAAGTGCATGCATTTCAGGTGTAACTTAAATTTAAAGATTAAATGTTTAAAGGCTCAGGAACCTTTTGCAAGTGTTTTGCATTACTTACCTGATTAGTGTATGACACTTTGAGCCTACAATACTAACGATTTTCACAGTATTCTCATTTTCTGAGTTTTTGGGTTTGAGGTTTTAATAAGCTGTAAATCATAATCAGCAAAATTACAATAACAAAACCCTTGAGATGTCTCATTTTGCATGTAATGAATCTATAAAATGTATTGGTTTCACCTTTTATGTTGGATTGCCTGAATAAAACAACTTTTACATGATATTCTAATTTTCCGAGTAGTACCTGTATTGGGTCAGATACGGTCTGATTTTTTTAATGTTGTACAGTGCGTAACGGCATGACCGCGCTATGGAGGCAATGTGGTCAGAAAATGATAGCCAGTCATCAATCATGACGCCCAGGTTTTTAGCAACCTTGTTCGGAGCAACCAGGATAGTGCCCATATTCAGGTTGATATCATGGTGGATTGACTCCTGGGCTGGTCTTAGACAGATTAAGTTGGAGGTGGTGTACCTTCATCCATGTGGACAGTTTGGAGATACAGGCAGAGATGCGTGCAGAGACCGTGGTGTAGTCTGGTCAGAACGACAGGTAGAGCTGTGTATCATCAGCATAGCAATGATAGGAGAAGCCGCATGAGTGGATGACATGGCCTAGCAAGGTGGTGTAGATGGCGAAGAGAAGGTGGCCCAGCACTGACCCTTGGGGCACCCCTGTGGAGAGGGTGTGAGTTTATGACAGTTGTCCTTGCCATGGCACTTTAAAGGAGCGTCCAGTGAGGTAGAATTTAAACCAGGAGTGTGCTATGCCTGTGATGCCCATGTTTGAGAGTGTAGTTAGCAGTATGCTGTGGTTGACTGTATTGAAGGCCACCGATAAATCTCTTCTTAGTGTATTCAAATGATTAGTCAAGCACTACAATTTTGTAATGTCCTAGAATTTGAATACTTTATTTGGGGACCGTTAGCAGATTATCGCCTGACAGTACTATACATAGTACATAGTACAGTATATAGTGTGTGTATAATGACACTTGTGCTTTCATATAGGCTTCTCCTTTATGTCCTGCATGTCCTTTCAGTATACTTCCTCACAATCTTCTTCCACTTTGTGTGCTTTCAGTGTATGGCTTTGCACTTCCCTACATAAGATTGATCTTCCTTATATATGCTTATAACATGCCTTCTTGTTCATCTTGCATGTGCCCTGAATGTGTTCCCCCATGACTGCAGTGATGGTAAACACAGTGGTGTGTGTGTGCGTGCATGCTCGTGGGTGCGTGCTTGAGTATGTTTCCATGCATGCATATGTGTGTATGCACATGTGTGTTGTGTGTTTTAAGCCTCAGATGACTCAGCGAGATGCAACCTAGTACCCAAAGCTCCACACAGGAGGAAGCACACAGTGGGCTCAGGTACAAAGGAGAGCAGAGGAAGACATGCCTGTAAGATATTAGTGTTGATTTTCCATTTTTAGAACACATGGAACCACACACACACGGTCACACGCTAATAGGTGTACACACGTATACACACATACACACATACGTGAACACAAAGAGTTTAAAGGGTAAAACAGTGTGTTATAGCAGAAAGTGACTTGGTGTATGCGGCTAAATATAGTAATGAAATGTGAAGTGGGTGTGATGGTGCTACATGTGGCGGTGTGTCAATTGCCTTTAGGCCAGACTGTCAGGCCATCTCTTACGCCTGAAGACGTTGTTGATGCCAACCACAGACGGAATCCTGGCAGCATGTGTCACAGCTTTGCCTCAGGGCACTATGCCAGTCCAGGTGAGGAAAGATTATAGAGATCCCATATTTATTGGCTCTTGCACTCTCTCTCTCTCTCTCTCTCTCTCTCTCTCTCTCTCTCTCTCTCTCTATTCTGATCTCTTTCTCTCTCTTTCTCTGTAGCAGCCCTGGCTCATTTCAGAAGTTGCAAAATATAGAGGGATATTAATAACAATGGATACATTTTATAGTTTACTTCAAACAAAAGTCTACAGGAATGATGTGTTTGTTGTTGTGCCTGTGTAATGGAAGCCAGCTAGCACAGCTCGGCGTAGAACGCTAGTAAACCTCCCTCTCGACGCCTCAAAAAGATACGCTACTGGCTGAGCTAATAGCCCGGCTTTTAGCTAACTTGGTAGCTAAAGTGACTTGTCTGTCTCCCATACCGAAATTGCTGTGAGGTCGCGAGTTAGAGACTGGGTTACACGTGTATGGATGCAATGTTGGCGTCAGTGTCAGTCTATCAGTTCAACAAAAGCAGAACAAGAAGTGAGGGGAGACTTCACACTCCTTTTCTCTCTCTCTCTTTCTTTCTCTCTTTTCCCTGTATTTGTTTGTGCAGCTCTCCTTTGGTATGTTCTTTTTTCTTCGTAAATTTACTTCCGTTACCACCCATGTCTCTTTCTTTTTTTCCGAGTCTTTCCTTCTATCCATTCTCTCCCTCATGGGTGTGTCTCATGTCTGTGTGTGTCACCAGAAGGGCCAGACAGGAATGGCACTGGGCAGCCTCTTAGTAACTCAGCCTCTCAGTGTCCATTGTGTGTAGCCCCAGTGTCCAGGACAAGCACTGCTGTTCAGACAGGTCAGTCATACAACTACAACACACGGAGAGCTCAGTCATACGCACAGCCTGTAGGGTGGCTTTCAGTCTGGCATTCATATCTCAAGTCATACTCCGTCATCGTGTGAATGTTACAGTTGCTAGATGTTAAAAATGCATTTGGTCTTGCGCAATGACTTCTCTATTCCTGACAGACAACTCTGCAAAGTGAAAGCGAACTAGAATGCCATAAGTTAATGCAGGGAAACAGCCGTGGGCTGCTTGGGCGTTTAAGCATGGGTTATTTTGTTATGGCAAATACACCCTGCCTTTTGTCTTAACGTGTCACACCCTTGGATATGAACTCCTTCTCTGCTCGCCAGAACGTCCAACAGGCAGAGAACCCGGCCCATCCTTCAGACAGCCTGGCACAGGGCGCTCGCGACACAGGGATGCAGGGCGTGTGCTCCTGGCGCCTCCGCCCATTGCTGTGCTGGGCAACGCGCCCTTGCTCCAATGTGTGCCTGTTTATCCGTCCATGCTGTGAGTGCTAGTTTCTTTCTCTCTCACACACACACACGCACACACACATCCACCCCACCACTACCCTCACCCACCGCTTAAACACAGTGCTCTGTTGTAATGTGCTGATGTGCTGCATCTTCATCTTCTGCCACAGTTACTACTCCGGGTCTCTGCTGAAGGCAGCCCCTGTGCCGTACATGTCAGCAGGAACGGGACAACCCAGCCAAGCCAAAGCCTGCCGAGGTCGGGAGCAAGAGAGAACAGGAGGACAGTCTGTCAGCAGCTCCCTCAACCGAGCCATCATGGCGGCTGCCAACATGAAGACCTCCTCCCAGCACATGGTGCGCTCCCTTGGTGCCAGCCTCCAACACCAGAGGGCGTTCTCCTGCCTCTTCTGACTAGGGTTGAGGTTGAAGGGAATGTGCATGTGATCGCTAATTCCGTTGCTCAGACAATGTCATCTGTCTGAAGCTAAAGACTTTACTGATTCTGCAATGGCAACATCACAAAATATTTCCCAGTGGTAGCAAACTGTAGCATTTTGCCATTATGTTTACCTTTTCTATAAGCATGTCAGTGTCATCTAACAGTTGCTAGTTGCTAATATAGGGTACCTACTTGAGGTATTTTAATATTTGAGGTATTTCAAAATAAAACTCTGCACTATAATAAATTAATATCCAACACTATATTACGTAGAAGTAATATGCTGCTCAAAGTTCAGTTTTGGTCTTTGGTTTAAGTCCATGTTCTTCCTTCAGTCTATACTTGTGGAGTTTCAGGTGAAAAATGTGTGACTACTAACTGGTGGAGCACTGTGAAACTCATAGTGTTTGAGATAGGGTGGATACCCTGCTCCACCCATAGGGCAGACATGATCCTTTTTCATTTGTCGCAGTTTGATGATGTAGCTTTCAGGCTGAACAAGTCAGCAGTCATGTGCAATGTATTCTCAGGTATACAAAACATGGCAGCTATTACAGAACCTTTAAATAGACACTTCTTGAGCTGGAAAGTTTTAACTTTAAGCTGCTAATTCCAAAAAAAGTGTGTGTGTGGGGGGGGGGGGGGGGGGGGTAGAAATGGCAACACTTGGCAGTAACAGGTCACAATACTTAATAGTTGAAAATATATTGTTGTTAATAAATAACAATGTATCTTTTCTGAATGGCTAACCTATTGGGTAACACTTCGTAACAAAAAGCCAATCAACTGCAGTGTAGCCATTCCCTACTAGTTAGTTTAGTTTGCATAACTTGTTTTTACCTGCAACTACCCTGGCTCCATTTCAGAGGTGGCGTAAACTCGAGCTGAGAAGTTAGCTAAATAAGTAGGACGCTAACTCAGTCATTTCAATTTGCCAGAAAGATTTACTTAATGTACATCTGTCAGAATATAACAGACAGCATAAAAACTTGTAAAATAGTGTGTGACATACATTCCTACCTAAAGGCTTTGTTGTTTAATTGTAGTGTTAAAAAATAATTTAAACACCCACATACAATCTGCTAATTTTAAGAAGTTCAACCAGTTATCTATGACAAAATCGAGTTAGTTGTGAGGTTTCTGTTCTGATCAGCATGCATTGAAGTTAATCCATTATTGTACAACCCCAATTCCGACGAAGTTGGGACATTGTATTAAATGTAAATAAAAAATAAATGCTATAATTCTCAAATCATACAAGCAATTTATGTGTTTGAGAATAGTCCAAGGACAACATATAATTTATAAAAACTGGATTTTTTTTGTTGCTGTGTGGGATATTTATGGTCATTTAAAATTTTAGGCCAGCAACGTGTCTCAAAAAAGTTGGGACGGTGTCAATAAAGGCAGGAAAAGTTGAGGAAGACTAAAGAAAAAACTTTATATACAATCATCTTGTAACATAATTAACTGTGAAGTGTCCTCCGTTGTTTTTTCTTTAGTCTTCCTCTTCCTTTTCAAAAACTGATACGTTGTCCTTGGACTATTCTCAAACAAATATATTGCTTGTATGATTTGAGAATTACAGCGTTTTTTTATTTATTTATTTTTATTTCGTTAATGTCCTAACTTCATCGGAATTGGGGTTGTAAATTTGTTGTTCCACTAAATGACACCTAGATTTTATGGTATATCTTAGATATAAAAAAGACATAAAAATATATGTGGTTTGCAGAATTATTTTGTCATACCGTTATTACCATTATTGTTGAGGTCATCTGCCTTAACAAAACAGTTTAACAGAATCTGATAATCAGTCCATGATTTCAGCCTGATGCTGAAGAGCCTTGTGCTCCCCTGTCTCACTCAGGAGTAGATGTCATCTGTAAAATCATCTCTGATCATCACTTTATGTGTGGATGCATAATACACATGAATGCTAAGATATTATTTTAGCTATGATTGTAAAATATTGTGTAATTTCATAATGTTTCTAATGTTAAGAAATTAAATGTACTGTAACTTCCACATTTTCTAAGCTGTGTTGTATAGTTTTTTTGTTTTTTGATTAATTTGCTTAATGAAATAATAATCTGTATTTCATATTATTTAAAAATGTTAAAATGATGTTTTGGTGAGATATTACATTTAACAACTGAACTGTAGCAGTGAGACTGATTTAAGTGTCATCTTTTTTGAGAGCAAATGTTTAGTAACTTACACATGCTTACACATGTGCATGTGCTTTCAGTACTACTACCTGTTTTATTTTATGACAGGATTACACCTTTTTCCTGGATTAATCATGAGTCCTCCATATGCAGATGAAGTTATAGTCCAAAAGTGCTATCAATTCATTGACACCTGTGTTGATATATTTTTGCCTTGAGACATCCAGATTTACTGAGGTGCTTTCATGAAATCCACCAGTATCTAATATATCTGAAATGTTATTAATTTATCAATGGGTGATGGAAAAAGAGGTTGTGTATGTTTTTTTTTTTTTTTTAACACAAAAAACCAGCATCAAACCACTCTGGTTGTGTTTAGTTTAAAAAGGAGTCTGACATCAGTCCTTACCTCTAACGTCTTATCTCGATTTTCTGTGGCGCAAGAACGCACTGATTCTATGTCCTTGGTAATGGAAGCCAATTTATTAGACAGCCTTAGTACATTAGGTACACACGAAGTATACTTTTGTTTGTGCTTCAACACTCGCATACATAGAATCCCAGTAAGCTCAAGAGGTGTAGGACAGACTAACGTTCTCATTTATTATTTTCTATGATAAATAATTTTGATATAAACCAAAAAGACACAGTCAACACTATACACAGGAACAAGTTTAAATGAACATAAGTATGAAAAAGAAGTAAATAAGCATTGCATCACAGAAATCGTATAGTGCAATATACAACCTTTTGCCAGAACAGAAGTGGGAAGGAAACGGAGAAATCATTCAGAAAAATAAATATATATACATCTTAAGAGGGCAGAAAGGATCCTTTGCAAAGCCATTCACCAGTGGAAGGTTTATCATTGCACCAGAAGAGAACTAATAGACATGGTTTATTGAGTCCATTTTATCACTACAACTACAGCATAAACGTCACTAACACAGCGGCTTCACATTTGCTTTTTTATAAGGATTTTTTTTTTTACTACTTCACAGTCAGGAATATCACCACTCAACAGTGAGACGCTAGAACATCAAACAAATGGCATACAACATCACACCACTCAGTGCATGGGCTGGTTAAACATTAGTACTAACCAATGATAAGACTTAATCAGACAGGATACAATACTGAAATACAACTGGCCCTTTTTGTATATTCTTTAAACGTTTTTCGCAAGCAAGCTGTGGCCATTTTGACACTAAATGTGAAATCTTGAGAGGAAAAGAAACAGAAAAAAAGGTAAGAGGACGTGGCAAGTTCAGAGATCCCCCACTCTGGTTGGCTGGAAGGACAGCCTGTGGTCTGCTGGGTTCGCTCTGATGCCCCTTACTTGCAGAGTCTCAGCCGTTTTATTTCCATGCAACAATGGCCCTCCTCCCTACGAGCTGCGGGTCCAAAACCGTCTTGCAGGTCACACCAGCTAGGTCTAAAACTACACACTCTCTGCTTTTATCAAGGACCAGATCAGAGTCCATGTCTCCCTATTTTAAATGATACAGCTCCGCTGATTGGATCTACAGCTTCCAGCGATATGATTTTATTCCATCCTGAGTCTTTCCTCCCACCTCCCACCTACTTGCCTCCCCATCCCCTGCCCCATCCCCTGCCACACCAATAATTTAACTAAAAGGAAACAATCCAACAAAGGCTCTACCTTGAACATATTCTAGCAAGTTGGATAGCATACAATATAACATTTGGTATTTCCAGTTTTAAACAGTGTCTTTGCAGTTAAACCCATTTTAGTCATTTGCATCCATTGTAAAACATGAGAATACTTGCAATTTTTTTTCAACATACTATATTATATATATTATACTATATATAACATACTATATTATATATATTACATATATATAATATTTGTAATCAATGATTTTTTGGGGTTTTTTGTTTTTGTTTCATCAAGCAAGATGCATACACAGTAATGTAGGAGTAGAGGGATAAAGGTGCTGGGTGTGGGTGTGGGTGTGGGTGGGACGGGGGACGGGGGGGGGGGGGGGGGGCAGAACTGAGAGATGAGGAGGGATTTAGCTTGTTGGTTCTTCGTCTGGTTTATTCATGTTCTTGAGAGCATCCAGCAGGGAGGTGGGAGTAAACACATGAGTAGATCCTTAGAGAAAGAAAGCGAGAGACAGAGCGAAAGACAGGGGGAAGGGTGTCGAAAAGAAGACAGAGGGAAAGAAGAGTACGGAGGGAGCAAGAAAGAAGGTGTTAGACATGTCCAATTAAACCTTCAGCCTGAAAATGTGTTTTCAGCTTTTTGTACAGTATGTTTTACCCTGAATGGATAAAAAGGTATTTAGCTAATTTATCCAATAGTAGAGATGAATGTATTGTAGGAGTGAGTAGATTAAAAACCACAATAATATGCATACACTGCAAGAGGAAACACATCTAGATAAACTAGACTAGAGGAACTTTTAAATGAGCTATAAAATACAATAATGACATTGTGTTGTTAGTATAATATATGCCTGTAATGGTAGATAAGACACACGTGTGTTTGAATGTCCTATTTGTTGAGTTAAAAGACCAGTTTTAACCAAGTTTGCCCAAACTTCAACAAATAAATCCAAATAAACTGAATATAGCCAGCAATAGTCCTATTCCGGTAAAAGACATGGAAATGTGATCAGTCCTACTCTAACTTCACTAAAACAGAGAGAACAAAAAATGGGTGTGAATCTTTTAGCTGAAGACACATTTCTGATATAAACAAACCAAACTTCTGTCCCACGATTGCCTGAAGTATATCTGAGAAGATGTATATATGTGTGGCAGCTCCAAAAGGATGCTTTGTGATAATCTTGACCCTACTGTGGAACAAAAGTTTGATTGTGTCAACACAATTAGTACCCACAATGTTTCAAGAGATCCAGTTGATATCAAATGTGTTTCTAAAACAAAGCTGTGGTTTGCACAACGACATGCAGCTTTTGGATGTTAATTTTACCATGTGAATGTCAATCCACAATTCGGTGTTGTCTAAATGCTTAAAATTAACGTTAATAACCTTTCAAACAGACCGACAAACAGAAAGTTTCTAAACAGACAGAGAATAAGAGGATTTGAAGCAAGTCCATCTGAAGTTGACATGGCGGGGTGGAAGGTGGAGTCAGTAACAGTTACAGATGGTTAGAAGTACCACTCAACTTCCGCCTGGGTTTGCCCAATGTACTCTAATCTCTGCCTGTTGCAGGTTGTGACAAATACACAGCTTTGCTGATGTGGTAGTCTGAAACACAGTTAGCCAGGTTGCTATCCAGTGCTAGCTCAGACACTCATATCACTCGGTTGTCCTATGACAAGCATTTCTTTGCTAGGTTGTTTTTTGTAGAAAGCTAATGGCTATTTTTTTCTATTCGGGAGGTGGTGAACGCAACAGTATGTGAAGGAGCTGGCCATACTGCAAATGGGTAGAGTTCTATTTTCTGTGTCTTAGCCACTATACTCCAGAAGAAATGGACTTGTTCCTTTTCTTGTTGAGGAGTGGAACATCAGTTGGCCAACGTCTTTAAACCTTGTGCTACAAGTTGCAACCTGTCTGCACAACATAATTTCTTTCATTGAAAGGTTCCCCATGAGGATTTTAGAAGATGAGGTGGTAGTTATGCAGCTAACTAGCCAAGTGTTTAGCTAATCTGGTGTTCCACTACTCACCAGGTGACGGAACAAAGGTCAAGTCTGTGTACAGCATAGCAGCGTTACGACAGTCATAGAACTGTGTTTAATTTTCACTGTGCACATTAAGAACACAAACAAAAATTTGTGATATGGCTTTAGCGAATGAACACCACCCACACTGTGTACCCTACTATGTGGTGGACTTCTTAGGAGAGTAACTCGAGGGCAGATATAAGGCTTCAGCATGTACAAAATCTACGTTCTGTCCTTCGACTAACAGAGACAGAGACCTTCACTAGTTACTGAGCACAGATATGTTAGTAGTCTACAAACATGCATAAGCCTTTATAGTGTCTCACGAAACACAGACTTTGTACGATATGATTAGAATACAAACATGATTAACAAAAATACTCCATATATTTCTACAGCTCTATACACACAGTTGATTGTGTTTTGACTTGGGAGCTTTGTAATGCCATCAAACTCACAGCGTTGACTGTTTGAGAGTAGCACAATTAACATAATCAAAATGGATGTTGTAGAGTTAGAGTGGGTTTCACTGTTGTTTCTATCTGAACCTACTGAACAAAATCAGATTTGTCTTCAAGCAGGTGCTACCACTTTAACAGAGTTAATAACAGAATGGGGACTTTCAAAATGCCAGTTTGGACCAACCAATAATTTGGAAAGGCTGGATATACAGACTCCACATAAAGAAGCTGTCGTTCATATTGCCCAAGTAATTATTCCATCCAGGAGTTCACCAGCTGATCTGAGTAGCAGAGCTTTAGTTTTTCTCACATGTATGTATGTTGTACCACTGTATATAACATGTGCTGATTTCCTAGGGCAAAAGGCTACTGGAGATAGCTGGTGATGTGTGGAGTAAAGAGGCTGCTTTACGAGAGCTTTTTTCCCTTATGCTAAAGCATATCTAGCAGACATAGCTACATCTACAGTCTGGCTGTCTGCAGAGGTCAGCTGGATCTTGGAGGGGGTAGAAAAGTTTTCCAGATTTGCCAGGCTGAAAATTGAGTCTCCTCTACAGACAACCATGCACCAGTATAGGGATATGATGCATGTTGGGGTTGGAGAAGAACTTTTGAACATTTGAAGGGTTTACAAAAACAGGAATCATGAATCTATATTTGCTACATCAACCTTCTCCTCAAAGGAAGAACAATTTGAGACTATATATTTTTGTGTTATTTGTAAAATTAACCATCCAACAAATTGGATCTCCAGGCTTTACATTAACTATGGGGGTGGGGTGGGTTGGGGGAGGGGTTGGCGGTGAGATGAAGAGAGGCTCCTCATCACCCGGATCTGGCAGCTGTCGTGGGTTAAGAGGGCATGCCGGGCAGTGTCATCCACCCAGCTGAATAAGAAAATGGGAGGTCACAGGGATGACGTCCACACACCCCACATGGAATCATTGCCCCCTCCTGCTCGCCCCTGTCACTATGGCTATAGGACTATGAAAGGGAAAGGTACAGGCCATATACATTAGATAATTGAATATAATTTTCTGAGCTGTGCACTGCAAGGCCATCCAAAAATGTACACAATATATTTGCTAAGAAAGTGGTAAATGTTCATGAATAATAAAAATAAGTATCAAACGAAACCAGCCTCACTTGATGTTGCATTTGTGTACAGTGGTTTATAGTATCTAATAGTGAATCTAAGCTGTAGAAACAAAAACCAAGGGTATTGCAAGGCCCTTTCTCTGCCAATTGAAGCTAATTAAAGTGTAGGAGGAGCAAGCAGGAGGTTGAGCCTTTAAGGCTGTTTCTGACTGGCTGCATCGTTAGACAGGGGTGGACTCTCATCCCTGGAGGAGGTGGAGGGAACGGAGAATAAAAAAAAACAGCAGAAGGTAAACAAGAGTGTGGTAGCAGGAGGAAACAGGGAAAGAAAGCCCTTGTGCTGCAGGATGTCAGAAAGGGCTTCTTTGCGCGGCTGCCTTTACTTTGTTCAGTGTGACTTTGTCTCTCCCTCCCTCCCTCTCTCTCTCTCTCTCACTCGTCTGATGCTTCTCGGTCCTCAAAGGACACCCTAGTGGACTCTCGGAAGTCGGGGTGCTGCAGGTCCGTTAAGAATTTGGTTGGGGTGAGCAAGTGGGTGGAACCTGCAGAAGAAGAGAGGTTGGGCCGGCTTCATGCTCGAGTACACATTGCCCACCGCCAATAAAACAAAAAGGAAAGAAAGATATAACCCTGCATGACACTCTTGCTCACACTCACCCCCCTGGCCAAGGCCCATCTGGTTTCATGAAGAGACACGCTTAACCACAATCAAATTCTTTGTCAACAACTTCTTCATATCCAATATGACTCAAAGGAACCATATCCTATTTTATTATTATAAAGTTGTAACAGTTCTTTTCTTTAGTTATCCTTCCAGTGGGAATAACCAAAATGACATTTTAAAGGATAAAAGTTTTTAAAAAGGTTAAACATTTTAGGGCCAGAAGCCTGTGTACAAATTAGTTGATTTCTGGTTTGGGGTTTTGTGAGCAATGGGGACATTTGTGGAGATTAGAAGAGTAGTTCCAATACTTGTTGTAGATATAAGAAAATAAATAAAAGAGCACTATCTCCCAATAAAATAATCTTGAAGCATGGTACTATGGTACTTCTACAGCTGCAAATGAAGTCAGCTGATCACCATTCAAGCAGACTAAATCTACACTGGTACATTTGTGCTTGCCCTCAGAATGGTAGAAATAGACGACTAAGTAACATTACTGTTAGTATTTTCTTTCTTTTTCTTTTTTTAGCAGTTTTGAATTGTGATTGGTTTTACTTTGCCATATGTACATTAGCCATTGTATTACTGTCTACTATATTTTTCTTTCTATAAAGAAAAAAACTAGGAAAAAACAAATACTATTCACCCCAAAAGACAACAAACAACAAATATGCACATAACACACTGACAAACACACACACACAGAAAACCCAGACTTACGAAAACAGACTTGGCTTGTCTGCAATTCAAAAACAAGTTAAAATAGAGACAGCACACAAGCACAGGACAAAGCCATAGAGACAGCAACATTAGATAGACAAGACAGATGTTAGACCTTCATATTTAGAACACTCATCATTACGAATAACACAGAATCAATCAACAACAACTGCTCTAGAGCACAGTTAAGGCCACTTTCAGCACACACACAGACTCTCTCTCTCTCTCTCTCTCTCTCTCTCCCTCTCTCTCTCTCTCTCTCTCTCTCATACACACACACACACACACACGCACACACACACACAAACACACACACACACACACACACACACACACACACACACACAGGTACAGAAGCAGAGCATGCAAGCTGTTAGAAACAGAAACCAGCCTCTTATTGTCTGTAGCTAACCTCTTGCAAAGAAATGTATTCTCCAACTGTATGCACAATCAGTCTATTTTGGTAGAAATACACTACTACACTAATGTGTTGAGATGTCAATTGGAAGCAGCTTTAAATAGCTTTGGGCATTTAAATTGCTTTAAAATTGCTTTGATCATTAAAATCCTGTTGTGAGATGACTTAATAAATCTGCTTTACCTAGGACTATAATGCTATACCACCCTGTCTGACACTGAGAATATCAACCTGGATTTTTGACTCTGGCTTTAGATAGTAAATTAGCAGTGACCTGTGCTTGTATGTTTGTGTGTGCTTGTCTGGATATGCTGTAATGACATTTTTAAGATGAAATATCAAATTATTTCTTTGTTCATCAGCCATGGACACTGTGTAAGAATATACATCCATCTGTTTTCATGTCTGTTACTGTCTCTCTAAATCTCCATTTGGTCTGAACTCGTTTATTTCCACTGCTGCAGTAACACTCAGTACTGTGGGACTCACCAATGAGGACCTCCCATTTCCCATTGGACTGTGTCACCTCATAGGCGCAGCGCATCTCGCTGAAGGACACTCCTCCGATGACAAAGACGATGAGACGGGGTCCAGTGCGGTACTCTCCAGGGGTCTTATTCTTGTGCCAGTGGCCATACCGGGCACTACCCAGACAAAGGGGAGGTAGGGGACATTAGAGAACAGAACAACATATTAGCATTAATGCTCACATTTCTTGGTAGGAGCTCTGATTGGGATTGTCAGATATACCTGTGATTAGACAGACATTATCCACCAGGGCAGAATACCGTTTCAGCAAAACTCTCTGTAGCAATAATAGTGTTTATAAAAAATAAAAACGGCCAAAACCCTGATCTCAGAATGACAGTATAGACTTGGTTTTGCTGGTGAAATATTGATAATGGATGCTTCTTTTTTACCTTTTTCCACAGCACACATACAAAAATGCTATGCATCACCTCCACACAAACACACACACACACACACACACACACACAAACCTTAATATAATCAACACCTAGTTCTCACTGTCTGAACAAATCAATAAGCAGCATAATTAGAGCAGATATTGTTGAGCATGGGGCTGAGCTGCACTCAAATCGATAGCACCAAAATGATACGGGTCAAAGAGTCAGCTCTGTCCTCTCCCTTTCTCCCACATACACGCACAGGGTGAATGAGACTGTTTCTGGCTGTAAAGAAAAGCAGATTTTTGCCCCCTGTTTAAATCATATTCATCTCTTGTGCTATTGGTGTATTAATGTTTAATAGAAATGGTATTGGTGTTGGATATATTTTGTTTTTAGCTGTGATGTTGGACTGAGTGGTGTGAGGACCAGTCCTCCTCGATCGCTCCTCTGCCACTGTCTGTCCCTCAGCTGAAATTAGTATTGATCTCTCAGCCGTCTGTCTTTAACACTGAAATGTAGTGCCAAAATAATGTGCTGCTTTAGGGGCTATTTCTTAGTTATGTGAACATGTTGTTGCGTGGGAAGGCAGATGCAAACATCGTAGTAGATGTGTTTGTATATGAACATGTCATGGATGAACATGGATGTGTTAGAGTTGTGGGAGAGCCTGTTTTTGTTTTTAGTGTGTATGTGTGTGTGCGTACGTATGTACGTTTGTATGTGTGCACGTGCATTCGTATGTGTGTGTTTGTGTGTGCGAGTTTGTGTGTGTGTGTGTGTGTGTGTGTGTGTGTGTGTGTGTGTGTGTGTATGTGTGTGTGTGTGTGTGTACCTGACTGCAGTGGTGCTGAATGAAGCTGAGGAACGAGTAGAGATATATGGGTAGTGTTTTGTGTCCAGCTTGTCATCAATGGCATCCTGAAATAAGCAAAAGAACAAGCTATCAAAAAAGTACATAAAATTACATACACATGTCCAAACACACATGTACACACCCCCCAAAAAACTGTCTACACTGTTTACATGTCACTGACCTCCATGATGTCCTTGACCACTGGAGTCCAGCGAGAGAGCTGGTAGGTCTGCTCACTAACACGCTCCTTGCGGTCCATCTTTTTCCCTCTGCGCAAAGTGGACTACATGTGCACAATAACAGCACGGAAAATGGAGACAGAGGACAGGAACACACAGACAAGAAGAATGCAGAGGTGGATAAGTTAGAGGATTACAGGACTAAATTGTAATGAAATAAATCTTTTCAGTTTGATTGATATACACAGGATCCACTTTTTGTTCCAACAAAATGAGAAAGTATAGCCTGTAAGTGTCTACTAATTATGGACACAGAAGATATACAAAAAATACAAGAGACTCAAAGACGGGATGGGTTGTGCAGGGAATACATGTACAGTATGAGACAGCACTGAGAGGGGCGATGGGGATGGGGGGGTAGTAGTCTTGGAGCTTACGTCTGTGATGATGGGCACCCCCAGGTGGGCCATGTTGCTGATAATCTCACTGTCCTCTGGGGGGATCTGCGCATGCTGAATCAGCTTGTTCAGATTCTCCTCCGTAATCCCTGAGTTTGCACAACACACACTGAGCTGTCACAAAATGTCTGCCGCAGCAGCACAGCAATTAGGACACAGAGAGTCTTGGGGGAATCAGGAGACTCCAAAAGCAATCACAGATGTAGTGTAGCTAATAGCTCCGGGCAAAACAATTCTGGTGCTCAGTTGTAGCAGAATATGAAGTTGGACACATTTGTTTTATTTCAACCTACTTGACCGTGTACAGCACGTAACTGTGTACAGCGCGTGAGCGTATTGTGAGCGTATAAGCATTTCCACCGGACATCTCTGCGTGTACAGCACGTGAGCGGGAATTCAGCTGCCAGCCCCGTCTTTAAATGCACTTGGTCAGTGTCTTTAATGGCACGTTAACATAGCCCGTTGATCTCTCACTTGTAGAACATGTTTGACTGGACAGTGTGACAACTTTACAGGTATTTCAGTTTCTGTGTTCACGTAGGCTACTCACTGCACTTGTAGTGCAGAGGTCAATATTGATAGCTTTCCAGCGTTTGTTTCATGCAGTTGTAAGCGAGTTCTGAGTGGTAATATTTTGCAGACAGTCGCAAGGTTTTTTGAGGTATCACCTTTGTCAATACATGCATTGATAGCACAGTTGACATGAATTGTATAGCTGTGCCATAGCTTTCAATGAGATTTTGGCTGAATACACTCACATCACATGCAGAAAAATAGACTCAGTTTCTATTTTCTAGCTGCAGCCCGTATTCTGAGCTTATTTCACAGACAGAATACGCTCCGCTCACGCGTGCGGTGGAAATGGTCTAATCTGTTAACGTGCATTCTAAATGAATACGGACAGAAAACGGGCACTTGCTGTCTACGCGCTGTATATGCAGAGTGTTTGGTGGAAATGAGTCCTTATAAGAGAAAGTAAATTTTGTCCTGGGAGGAAACCCATTTCTGTGATAACTTTCTGGGGTAAGACATTATGCAGTCTGCTTTCTCAGTTAATGAAATCGGTTCTCACACAGAAGAACTAAGACAGATAATCCCAAAATGGCTTTGTCTTTAGATGGTGTAAAAACAGTCTGATCTATTCTCTTTTAAGTACCCTGTGGCTAACCAAGAACCAAGAACCAGGTGTCATTGTCTGTGGTTGGTCGTGAAGGCGTGGTAGCACTGCCGTAGTGCCTCCACTTAATACGTCAGAAAACACTCCAAAGACTTTGGTTAAAGAAATACAATATTTTTAGCATCCAATCAGCAAATGTAGGTTAAAGGCAGGCCCAATAGTTTAATCGTAATAGAAAGTATCTGCCCAGCGGGTAGTAAACGTACACCTATTAAGCATTGACAGACTGTTTTTGCACAATGTGAAACAAAGTAAAAGAGTCTATTCCATCAGGCTAGGAGGATCTCTCACCATTCTTGAGGAAGATGTAGAGTAGGATGATGCGGATCTTGTCATAGGTGCTGACATTGGCATCGAGCAGGATGGGCACAATGGCGCGCATAGGGTCTTTGATCTTCTCCCCCTCAGCATCAGTGCCCATAGCAAGGTCCTGGCAGAAGGACAGACAGGAAGATACAGTGTGAGAGGTGAGAGTCATCTTTCCTCACCGTAGCAGAAGGTCCACTGCAGGTAATCATGCAATCGCGAAAACACACACACAAACACACGCACGCACAGACACACACAGACACAGACACACACACACACACACACACACACACACACTTACTGACTTGCTCTACATGACACAGCTTATACACAGTTCCTTGGACTAAATGAAAACTATTATTTAGCCCATTTTATTTGTCTGCTATGCACATAGCCTTGAGTATTGTGGTAATTTGTGTTTAAAGACTTTTACACAGAAAATAGAAACACACACACACTGACCTGCTCTACACGGCACAGCTTATCCACAGTTCCTTGGTAGTGCTTCATGCAGTCCTCAGCCAGCTGCAGGTGAGTAGAGTACTGCAGAGAGGGAGAGAAGGTTTAATGTTAAACCCATCACACACACACACACACACACACACACACACACACACACACACACACACACACACACACACACACACATTAAAGGAACTGAACTAAAACTGAAAATAAATAGTTATTTTGTAAAGCAACACAATTGTCCTTCTTCCACTTGGCAATGGCTTTGTTTGAGTATTAGAGTCACTGCATCAATGTAATTCAGGTCATCCAGGTCAGGTCAAATACTATGACCTTGAAGGGGATAAGGTTCTTTTGAGATACCTCTCCAGCTCATTCTCAAGAAGCACTCATGAATCCCACATTATTAAAATGAGGCCATCTGGATCAGGGCAATATCTTTAAAACAATGTTAACTATGTTAGAATTGTTATTATTAAACAGACCTTGCTCAGCTCCTTTTGATACTGGGGCATTTTCTTCAACATCTGAGACAAATCCCTCATGGTAGTCTGGAGAGAGTTACACCTTTGTCAGATATTGCATCATATGTACATACACACAAAACAGATACACTTGTATTTATGAACAAAGTACTGTATTAATGTAAATGTCTGTTAGCCCAAAACACAAAAACTTTCCTTTGTCTTCATGAATGTACAACAAACTCGCATACACATACAGCAATACACTGTGAAATGTATTATTTATAGTGATTTGCCAGAAATGGTGTTTCACATTTCAGGGCTGTGCTTGTCAAAGACAGTCAATCAACATTAAATTTACAATGAGTCAGCATTTCCTTGCTTTGCTAAACTACGCTACACTGTTCAATGTTCAACTCAGACAAAAAGGTTTCCTCCTCCAGGACAATAGAATTTTAAGTCATCCCTTCCCCCATCACTGCCTTTTTCTCTTCAGCTGTCCCTTCTTACCTTCTCGCCAGTATTCATGCGTTTGCTTGAGGAGAAATCCTTCAGAGAGCGTGTTACTTCCCTGTGGAGAGAAGAGAAGGACAGGAGATTACAGTCAAGCACAAAGAAAGGGAGACATTGTAGACAGGCAGAGAGTGAATGACATAAAGAGAGAGAAATAGAGACAGTAAGAGGCCATAAAGAATTATGACCTCTGTCGTACACATTTATACGATTACATGCATACAACAAATGTGACCCTCGTATGTTTTTTTTCCAAATAGAGTGAGTTAGAACAAAAAAAATTGAGACAAAGGAAGTGTGAATGAGGATAAAGGAAACTGGGTGGACCAGGTGGCCCAGCAAATGAAATGAGAAAGTGAGGGAAAGGGGTTAAAACAGATGAGAGTTGCTTCTCTGGAGAGAAAATAAAAAAGAAGGAGGTACTAAAATGAAAAATCCATTGGAAGGACAAGCCAGACTGTTAAAGTGCTGAAAGTTCACATGGGGGGTTCAAACATCTTGAAGAACCAATTTGGTGTAATTGGTTGATCATACACCTGACTATAATCCTGCAAAATCCCTGACTTTGTGTGTACCCCTTTGTGTGAATTGATGCTGGTTTTCCTAAATATTTGTACAGTACTGTATCTTTTTATCCATCCACATGTTTACTGTTAAAACACCCATGAGAAAGGGCGTTGTCATTCATTTTATTTTGAATTATCGGTATTCATAATTTTACAAAATTCATAAAGGGCAATGGTAGTCTCCATTTCAATTCTATACAAATCAATCTGATTGGTTGCCTAAGTGGTTGTGTTAGAGCGAGCAATGAGGAAGACAGATGCGGTTTGTGTGCTGGACACTGGAGGCTGTGCCTTACTTACTGGGACACCTCAGCAATGTGTTTGTGACGCAGCCCCACCCACAGGTCATCGTCCTCATGCAAGAGCACTTCCTTCTCACGGGAGTCTCCCATCCCGCTAGTCTCATACCTACACACAGAAGAGCAGGCTGAATTAGTGGTATCAGATTACATTATTTCATTACATTACATACCATTACACTACATTTAGCAGACACTTTTATCTAAAGCGATTAATAGAGGACATAAATCAAGCTACAGATATGCAGTGTAAGCAAAAGCGTAACAAAGTAAGTGCAGACAGGGTACAGGACAGTACTGGTAGGCAAGGGCAGACTGGGATTGAAAGTCAGCTCGGGGAGCTTGGTTTGAAGAGGCCTTTTATCTGATTGCATGACGGATGCAAGTGAAACCGTAATTTTAACACGAATACTTTATTTGCAGTATTAAAACAATCTAATTATATTATACACAACACACACAGACTAGTCAGTCAGTATAGTCTGTTGAAGTGCATCACAGGGAGTCAGTGCTCAGCAAAGCACAACAGCTTTCTGTTGCCCCCTGCCCCCCCCCCGCACACCCAACACACACACAAAAATAATAATTCAATATTTGGCAATTGTGTTAATTTTCCAAATGAATGTTGTGATGTTTTAGATACAACCCAATGTCAATAGCACTACAACCCCAGGACTGTATAGAAAGGGAAGGAAGTAAAATCTTACCATACCAAAAATACCATTACCATAACAAAAAACACCTGTGCAATAACTAGTGTATATAACTCAAAACTGTATGTAATATGTTAGTGGAATTTATTCGACACTGCATAATTTACTAGCTCTGGAAAGAGCATTATTCTATAGAACTTCCTATGTGACAGAGAGTTGATGAAGGCCCTATGTAGAGGCTCCAAAGGGGTGCCCTCTTGACTTTCTTGGCTGCAAAATAATGTATCAGGTTATCATTGACAGTGACATGACTTTATTTATTCTGTGCACATTCATTAAACCCCAGATATTCACCAGCAACCCTCCAAGAAAGGTTCAAAAACGTCATGTACATAAAGTTCAACATTTTCAACATTATTTAAATGAATCTGTCTGTTCACATGGTGACTACCCAATGGCAGAAGGGGTGCAAACACCACAGGGAAGGTCGCTGGTAATGTGAGGCTGTTGAATGCAAATGTGAAACTACTCTTGGAGATGAGTATAGAGTTGTTGGTGAATATTTGGGGTTTAATGAATATGTACAGTGAAAATAAAGTCAAAACTGATTGAGCACCCTACGGCTGTTTAAGCAAAGGTCAGAACAGAAGTTATTTGTGATATCGACTGATTTTGGTTCCTGTTTTTCTTTTAAAATCTGACATAGGGTGAAGATGCACTGGGTGAAAGGGCTCTGTTTCTGGGGATATTGGTAGTCACATAGTTCTGGATATTTTACAATAAACGGAGATATATTGATGGGTACGCTCTGGATACGTTGTGTCAACACTAGTCAACAGTAGCGCTATCATCAAACATTTTACTCCTCTACAGTTTTAAAACTCTTTCCACCCATTTTCACCCATGGTTAAAAGACAACACAATGACCTGTCTTTCAAAATGTGATGGTAATTAAATATAAAATGATATATAAATCAGCATAGCATTTCCCTTACCGCCTCCACTGTCTTGTTGTTTTGTTTCTAATGTTTGCCCTGGCTTTGTTTGGTATTAGTTGCTCAATTGTCCAAGTTCGAAAAATGTGAAGAAAAAAAAAGCTCCCACTACCTAAATGCCAAAAAACAACAACAGCCAAAGTGGGGTTCACCGTAAGAAATTCCCCTTTGAGATAATGCTCTTCTTTTATATCTGCTTTTTTTTTTTTATAAGTTGACATTAGGCAAGCCAATGGTAAAGTTGTACGTTTGTGTGCAAAGAATAAACAAAACACATGCATGTGACTTTCAGAATACACTTGAAAATATATATTAGGGACTTCCTTGACATCATTGAAGTTCATAGACATCCATGCAGGTAATTTCACAGCTGTTCCACAATATAATAATAGAATTCAAACAAGCCCTTGAATACAGTGGTGTTACTTAAAAAAGATCATTTTTAAAATGATGTACACAGTCATTTTTCAAAACAATGCAATTTAGCATATGTACACTTTAAAAGGATACACCAAGGTTACATTTTAGAAACTTGCTTGTGTACTGTGTAGTGGCATGTCCGAGCATGTGTGTGTGTGTGTGTGTGTGTGTGTGTGTGTGTGTGTGTGTGTGTGTGTCAGTGTGTGTGTGTGTCTCTCTTTATGTCTGTGCAAACTCCTTACTTGTAGACATCGTTCTCAATGGGCAGCAGGTCGTAGCCCATGGCCTGGAAAGTGAGCTCATGTAGAACGGGTGAGACTGGGTCAAAAGCTCTGTCCAGGATGATGAGCTGAGAGCGAGCCTTGTCTGGACCCTATGAGGACAGTGAAGAGACACATTTATGACAGGAGGATGACAGAAAATGATAATTTGGATTCCTCTATGGTAAATGGACTGCATTTATATAGCGCCTTTATAAAGTAGGCAGAGTACCCAAAGCCCCTTCCAAGACGCTAACCAGCACGTCGTGAGCAGTATGGGGTTCAGTGTCTTCGCTTCGACCTACCCAGGAGGAGGTGGAATTGAACCAGCAATGCTCTGAATTCCGGGTGAATCCTAAACCACTACATGGCTCCTACCTGCAGAGTTACTATTATACTAGGGATGGTAGAAGTAGTGGGGAAGGTAAGAGTGATCTTTATCTATGTCAATGACTTTACATTTTTTTGTTGTGTTTTGTTTTTGTGTTTATCTTGTTGTTGTAACAAAGGGCAATACGACTTTATCTAGGTATATAAAATAAGCATTTGCAGGAAAGCTACTAACTTGTAATAATACACAATCTCTTGTTTCTTTTTCTGTGTCTACACAATACATAATCACAACCTGGTCTCATTGAACAAACGTTCCTCTGACTACGTTTTCGCAGACCTGCCTAAACGTGCCTGGGAGCACATTTCCAGGAGGAAAATGCCGCTCCACAAGGGGTGCTAAAGAGAGAAATAAATGCTACATAAAATATAATATTACTGGCTGTTGCTGTTCGATATTAGTTTCATTAACTAATTTATGTTGCGGGATTCTCATTGTTCTTTGACCTTACAGAAAAAATGCTGCGTGTTTAACAGTGAAAAGATCACACAGTACAACCAAGTTCACCTCCGAACAAGTGAAAGGGCAGTGGTGGCCTAGCGGTTAAGGTCTCCTATCAGCTCTGTGACCACAGAATTACAAGTTCGGATCCCGGGTCGGCAGTAGAGCTAGTTAGGTACACCGAGCGTGGTATCATCCCCACGCGCTGCTCCCTGGCCGCTGTTGTCATGGCTGCCCCATGCTCACGTGTGGGATGGGTTAAATGCAGAGATGAACTTGGTTGTGTGTGCTGTGCTGTGTGATCTTTTCACTGTTAAACACGCAACATTTTTTCTGTAACGTCACAGAACAATGAGAATCCCGTATCATTTAACATAAATGAGTTAATGAAACTAATATCGAACAGCAACAGCCAGTAATATTATATTTTATGTAGCATTTATTTCTCTCTTTAGCACCCCTTGTGGAGCGACATTTTCCTCCTGGAAATGTGCTCCCGGGCACGTTTAGGCAGGTCTGCGAAAACGTAGTCAGAGGAACGTTTGTTCAATGAGACCAGGTAGCAACATCAATATCACTGCAAAAATGAATGTTTGGCATGTTCAAAAAGATTTAGACTCTCTGCAGCATCTGAATCTGCTCTTCAAATGATTTTAACTTGTAGCTGATTGACACGTAAAGAGAAGTTATGAGCTTGAGGGGCCTGCTGTTTCTGTTTAAGGTTATTAGTGGAAAGGTCATCCTGCAAAAGAAGCAACAACACACCCAGCCACCAAGCATCAAGCAGCCCCTGACATAGAAATTCATTTAAAGACTTTCGTTTATTTGTCTTATATAACTCTGACATTCAATTTAATTGTCATTATCTCTCTATTGTTCCCCCTACAGGTCACTTCTTTCTTCTGCAGAATAATAAAATGTGCTTTGTGACTGTTTATCTGGTGTTGCAACATGAATGTTAAAGGGATACTTCAGTGTTAAAATGAAAATGGGTATGTTAAAACATGATAACGAGTTGGTACGTTTGGTGAGGAGCAAAACTATGCTAGCCTGTTGTATTTCTAACTTCACTATTTTTACCGTTTTGGTCGAAAAGGCTAACAATACTAGTACTAAGGACACGAAGGAAGCTTGAAGATAACTAAGGGGTCCTGTCTGCATTACATTAGAGAATGCAGGATGCTGGGTAGTGTGTGTGTGTCAATAAGCCTATGGCAGAATTTGCAAGCAATACACATAGTTATTAACTTCAAATAAACCTTGCATTAATTACTCAGCACTTTATTACACACTTTTTTTCTTTTGTCCCTTCCCCTCTTTCTTTGCTCTCACCTCTCCCATGGTGGGATCATCAGCCTTGTAGGCATCCAGTTTGTCTTGCACCAGCTGTGCCAGGGTGGAGTTATCTTTGTATTCTCTGGGAAGCACAAAAACAAGCAGGCAGACAGAAAGTAAACTTCCACAATTGTTCCAATAGATAGACTTGGTTGGTTACCTCTCCTGTTTCTGACTCCCCCTCAAATCCTTCCCATTTAAATAATTTTTTTCACCAAAATGTAAAATAAAGTTCAGGACACTGTGTGGAAAAAATTCTCATTACTGGGTCTCAGAAAATCAGACCTACAGTAAAGTGGGGCTGTAGTATCACACCTGAATGGAAGGCCCACATAAAGAGGTACAGACACAACAACGCCTGCAGTCTCACTATTATCAACCAGGATTTGTAAATCCCCCTATACTTTTCTACACAACTAACCTCTGCGTATTATGGGCCTCATTCACGAATATCTTTTTAAGAATTTTCATGAATTTATTCTTAGGAAACTTCCTAAGAACGATCTATGTTGGATCCACAAAGTGTTCTTAAGTATGTGCTTAACTATGTATAAACTATGGGGGAAAAAAACTTCAGTAGACTTTTCAATACTAAGCTACTACAAGAAACACCAATTGACACATATCTTTTATATTTCGTTAACAGTGACAAGTTCAGACATGGAGAGACATCACCTTATTTGTGAACAAGGTGCAATATATCTATCTATCCATCCATCCATCCATTAATTGTCTTTCTAATGTTTGTCCTTGATAGAATACTCTTTATCAGCACAGTGGATTACCAAAAGCCACTATCTCATCTCCAAACATTCTAGGGCCCCTTTTTCTGTGTCACAATCAACGCCCCCCTTTTGCCACACTGCTCCCTGTCTCTCACCCTCGGTATCGAACAGCAGGGTACTCCTTCAGTGTGGCGCACAGGGTGGCAATCTGCTCAGCCAGCCGCTCCATCACTGGGTTCTTCAGCTGAGTCTTATGAGGGCTGTAGAAGCTTTGGAAGGCGTCAGAATTGTCTAGAGAGTACACCTGTGCAGACACATAAGCAGACAAACACATGTATGCACACCACACACACATAAAACACACACACACACACACACGCACACACAACATATATTTACATACACACACAAGTGCACACAAACACACACACACACACACAATGACAGATGATCATCAATACCACAGTACAAAACATGACATGATCAAATTACCAGCAAGCACCAGCATGTCAGTCATATGCTGGAAGATGACATGTTGTCTACACAAACTGTACCAAAGTGTATGCTGTCTAAACCACAGATATCTATATAGATAGACAGAGTAACACAGTGAAAGATTAGCCAGATTTAGAATAAGGATTTGTTTTCTGTGTGTGTGGGTGGGTGGGGTGGGGAGAGGTATTGGCTGAGGCCCTGGATAACTGCAGAGAGGTGAGAGTGTTTGCTCTACTCCATGCTGCAGTGGCTGTATAACATTTCAGCAAGTCCTCCAATGGCTAAAGGACAAAGCCAGTGCTGGCTGGAGTGTAAAGACCTCTGTATGTGTGTGTGTGTGTGGTGATGGTTGTGCATAATGTGTGTATGTATGTATGTTTAGATGGTTGTGTGGGTTTGAGTGTGTGTGTACAGTATGTGTGTGTGTGTGTGTGTGTGTGTGCGTGTTTGTATTAATTTGTATGTGTTGATGTGTGTGAGTATGCATGCCTACATGTGATTGTGTGTGTGCATGCATTTATGTGTCTTTGTGTGTGTGCGTGTGTGTGTGTGCGTATGTGCGTGCATGCGTGTGTTGCTGCTGGGCAATGCAGCATCCCTGTGTCTTTGTATGGCTGTTAGGGGGGTTGTGCTGCTCTCTAACAGCACTCCCTTCCCCCTTTTTCCTCCCTCCCCCCACTCTGCATGGCCATTGTGGCCATTGCTGTGGAACTGTCTGGCCAGAGTGTCCTCCACTGACACACACAGACACACGTACACACACAAATGTGTACCAGAAAACCAACATGCATAACATAGACATACCTATGCAGAGCATAGAAAAACACCAACCTTACACATACAGACACACACACACACATACACATACACACACACACACAGTCTCCTAGGCTACTGTCAGATGCGGTTCAGCACTGGCACACAAATGGACAGTGACATGGTCCTCTTTTCCATCTCCATTTTTCTCCTTGACTTTAAATACCCTCTTGCATTCAGTTTCACATCCTGTCTTCCTCTCTTTCTTTTTACGGCCCTTTTAACTCTCTCTTCTTCCTCACCCTCTCATTATATTCCTCCCTTTAGTAACCCTCACAGTTGCCCTCATCTGCCCAAGGTCACATGATTGCAGAGCAGCAGATTGCTCAGCATATGGATATTTTACGCACACCTAGACCCTGTCCATTCCTGCTCTGATTGGCTCCACCACGCCATGTAACTACCCCAACAGCCAATAGCGCATGGCGCATTATTACTGTGTTTCCTCTCCTGTTCCCTTTGTTTCTCTATATGAAGTAAACTGGGCTCATCCGACTCTTCAAAATGAATCTTAGCAGACAGGATGAGCAAAAAGACTGTTGGCTACCCAACCAGTGCACAGATGATTTGCTTCTGCAACAGTCTACAGTTTGGGCACAAGGTAAGGATGAGAGAGAAAGGCACTGGAAGAAACAGCTATCCGGGGATGACAAAGAAAAAGTGAAAAAGAGAAAAAATGAGAGGAGACAGATGGGGTGTGTGCGTGTGTGTGGGGAGAGGGGGGGGGGGTGGCTTATGCAGCTCCCTCTCATAGACTGATGCATTGATGCAACCGGCTGCTTTCACTTCCTGCAAGCATCTGAAACATCAGCATTGCCATTCGTTCACTCCATGGTGGGCAGATACTTTCTGCTTCAATCAACCAGTACTGCTTGGGAAATTGAGCTTTTACAAAAACCCATAGGAAGGAGGCCAATAACGTCTTTCCCCTACATAAAATTCAGGCATTCAAGCATTCTTCTTGCTTTAGCTTTAAATCCTTAATTTCATGAATCGTTGCCAACACAGAATGTATAGCTTGGTCTACATCCATCTCGTTACCTTCGTTCAGTGCTGCTGAACTACAACCGGAAACTCAAGCTTGAATGCCAATTGCCAAAGCAGTCATACAGAGGATCACTATTTCTCTCTCCCTGTCTCTCTCTCTGTCGCTCTCTGTCTCTGTCTCTCTCTCGCTCTCTGTCTCCTTTCTCACCCATCTCTCTCTTATCCTCATTCTGCCCCACCACACTTTCTTTTCCTCAGAGGTCTGACTGTGTACCTGAGACTCATAAGGCAGGAAAGCGATGTTGATCTCAGTCAGCGTCTTGATGGCCTTGGAGGCGCGGCTCTTGACCAGGTCGTTGAATATGGGGTCAGGACAAGCTGTAGGAGGCCGGACAGAAGGTCAGGAGTGAGATGCACGAAAGAAACACACCCACACACACACACACACACACACACACACACACACAAACACACAAAAACACGCACGCGCGTTTACATGCAATATAAACATATACAGCAGACAACAAAACTCAACCTCTGCATTTAATCCATCATACGTGTGAACAGGGACATGACAACTGCCCCCGGGGAGCAGTGTATGGGGATGGTACCATGCTCAGGATACCTTAGTGGCACTTCTAGCAGTTGGAGGATCAGCATATGTGTGTGTATGTGTGTGTGTGTGTGTGTGTGTGTGCCCACCTCTGTGAAAATACAGCATACAGCATGCAGGGTAATTCGCTATGAACTGAGGTGTTCTGTGCTACTCACAGTCAGTAAAGAACACATGGGCTGCTTTGTACTTGGATGAATGAGCATCTCTGAAGTCACCAACCAGAGTCGCCACAGACTGGAGATGAGAAGAAAGAAGAAAAAGAATAAGGGTTTTGTGTGTGTGTGTGTGTGTGTGTGTGTGTGTGTGCGTGCACGTGTGTGTGTGCGTGTCTATGTGTGTGTGCGTGCGGATGTGTGTATGTGTGTGTCTGTGTGTGTGCGCATATGTGTGTTTGTGTGCAGTAGCAAATAAAAGCGCTACAAATGGTCCAAAGGAAAGGGATGCTGGGATGTCTGCGTAGGGTGTGTCAGTGGCATGTTTGCCAAGACGGAGACATTCTGCATTGTTTGTGGCATATGGCCAATATGTGCTGTTTCGAAACACTGTACATTTTTTCAACTTAAGCTGCTGAACATTGGCTATTCCAGCAAATAGTGTTGTCCAAAAAGCTGAACTAAGTGTGAAACAGGTGTGTGTGTGTGTGTGTGTGTGTGTGTGTGTGTGTGTGTGTGTGTGTGTGTGTGTGTGTGTGTGTGTGTGTGTGTGTGTGTGTGTAATGTGAAGGCACCTTCTCAGTGGGAGTGATCAGATAAATAGCCTCAAGTGAAGGAAGAGGCTCTCGCCTTTTATTTATGTCCTCAACAACTAGAAACAGAGAGAGATAGAGAGAGAGAGAGATGTCAAACAGGACAGAACACTATGTCTTGTATCTCATTACAGTTTTTTTCTGATGGCTTAAGCACATTTTTTAAACTATTGGCTATTTTTGCAAAACTCTACACACAAATAAAAAAACGTTTCACCAGATTAGCAAAACATTGTAGTCACTTTGCAAAAGCTAACACATCATGCTTATCTAAATAAACCTTTTTGTACCAAAAAGTTAACACAAACCATCATATTAATAAGCACACAATGCGGCAAATACACACTGATGGTATGAATGAAAAACACATCTGGCTTTTGGTTTCTCTGTGCACAAGGTATGTCAGTCTGACATCATACTTTTGTCATACAGTTTTTCATGGTTGCTTACAAATGAATTTCAAAATGTACTTCATTGTTTCAAAACTTTACACATAACACAAAATGCTGGGAGAGAAACATCTCACTTCTATATCAAAATGAAACTCCACAACCAAAACTTTAAACGTCTTTTTCAAAATGATATTTTTATATCAAAGTAGTAGAGACATGTATCATCTGAATGTTTTTCCTGTATCAGCAACAACACACTGCCATGTTTTTTACAAAACATTGCTGTCTTTGAATAATTTCACTCAAATTTTCACATATAGATATCGGTAGAAACAAAATAGAAGTTATTCAGAAATCAGCATTACACTTTTTTCTTTACACATTTTTATAATTTATTAAAGTTTTTTAAAGTTTGTTTGCACACACTTAAACACATTATTATTATTATTATACTGTAACGTCACATTCTTTCCATTTCAAAACAGTAGCTATCAATTGATTTTGACTTTGCGACCAACTGGTTAAACACTACCATCAGGTGCCAAAACACCAAGGGCCAACATGCAAAACTCAGCAATGAAGCTTACAGCTTTTCACTATTGTTTAAGCTCAATTAAAAAAATTGGGCCCATTTTGTCAAAACACTACACACAGTTAACACAACCATACACCCAATTCAAACCAAATAGGACTTTCACTTCAATTCACAGAACACCCCATATCTATTGCAAAATGGTATTACCATAAAATACCAAATAGTAGCCGGGGCTATTATTTGCTTCAATCACTTCATATACCAGGCATTTAGTTGAGATCAGGTGGCTATTTGGGACAGGTGATTAATTCCTTCCTCACAAAAATCTTGCTTAGCAAAACTGGGAAAAATAGTTCATCCCATGAAACACCTGTGAAACTCCCCCATATCCAGAGCCTGTGGTACATTTCTTCGGTTCCGCATGGAAATCAGGACGTTTGGAGAAATCAAGGGGGTAGGAACATATCCGGAAGTTGAAGCACCCATGGGGAAATCTCAACTCGGAAAGGGACCAATAGCCTTTAGCATTCCGTTGACTTCCATTCATTTTAGCGTCACTTTGAAATGAAATAACTTTACATGAGAAGCCACCCATACCTTGATATTGGCATTGTTGTAAACCGGAGAGGACAAACATATTTGCTTCGAACGGACATCTGTCATGTTATTGCCTTGTAAGAAACGTTTATCTGAAATTATGCTAAAAATTACGCCATAAATCATGCGACG
This sequence comes from Coilia nasus, assembly GCA_027475355.1. Taxonomy (NCBI): domain Eukaryota; kingdom Metazoa; phylum Chordata; class Actinopteri; order Clupeiformes; family Engraulidae; genus Coilia; species Coilia nasus. The sequence continues at coordinate 1,838,408 of CM050209.1, forward strand.
GCTAGTGAGTTTCTGTCGCACAGTAGAAAATTTACCGTACTGTTTGGATAACAAGCTGTAGCCACAGCCATGCCCGTTTACTTTTCTATTCATGTTGGGGAAACATTTACATCAGTATTTCTTGAAAAATAAGCTTAGAAATTGGAATTTGTTTGTAAATGGAATCGCTAACTTTATGGATTTTACTATTCGATGCAAGTGAATTGAGAAAGATGGCTAAGCTACACACTATAGCTTGGTATGTACATGCTAACTAGCTAGCTCCCTTGACATGCTGGCTTGCAAGACTGCCTGGAACCAAAGTTAGTTGACGAAGAATGAAGTCCCCACGTACAATATTAGCCTCCCCCTCCAGTAAGTGATTGCAGCTATAATGGTAGAAAAATACTTAAGAGAATAAGAAAATTATCGTATGCTGTATGATTTGTGATTGAGCATCTACCACTCAATTTATAGTACTTGGGTTCGTTGGCCGACGTGAACGTACGTCACCCCGCGCTTGCCCAGTTGCCTGGTGACCAATTAAAAATCTCAAAATCGTGCTTCAACGGCTCCCACTGAAAACGACGCCATCCCTCAGTCCATTCTCTTCTACTGTCTATGGGAGAGATGCATAACCAAGGGGGTAGGAGCATAGGCAGAAGTTGCAGCACCCATGGGGAAATCCCAAGCCGGAAAGGGCCCAATAGCTTTTAGCATTCCGTTGACTTCCATTCATTTTAGCATCACTTTGAAATCAAATAACTTTAAAGGAGAACTTCGGTGTAAAATGAAAATTGGCATGTCAAAACATCATACCGAGTTGGTATGTGTACTGGGGAGCAAGTTTGATTTAGCCTGTTGCATTCAGAGTTGAACTGTTTTTTATCGTTTGTTCCAGAAGGCTAACAATGGAAGTGGTAGGTGCCCTCAGACGAAGCATGACGACTACGCTATTTTTAAATCATTACAACAGCTCGAAGGAACCCCACACTCCATCGGTAGTACAACACAGGTCCTGACATTAAAAACAAGGCACTGAGAACTTTGTAAGTGTAAGTGCTGTAGTTTCTCGTCGCCGCCATGATGAAAGTCCGCACAAGTCAATTGAGGAACACGAACCAGCAGGAAGAATAGGCGAAGAGGTAGTACAGTCGACTTGTTTGGACTTTCATCATGGCGGCGACGAGAAACTACAGCAAGGTACTGCCTGTCAAAACTATTTTATTAATAAATGTTGTGTACACTTACAAAGTTCTCAGTGCCTTGTTTTTAATGTTTAATTTGCCTTATCACACTGCTGCAATCTTGACATCTATCAAAGACAGTCTTCATTTCTTGTAGGCATACTGTCTTTACATCTCCCGTCTTGTCCCCCCATGCCTTCAAATAGCCCATATCCAGCGCCTTTAGCACAGCCGCACAAGAACAGTCACAGTAAGTGGCCTTATTTTGGACGTGTGCAGGAAACATGCAACAAAAACATCTGAATACAATGTCCTACTCCTACATAGACTATTTAAATCAAATATATTTTTGTTTGTGTCCTCAGACTGGTCGGAGATCTTTTTTGCTTTTTAACGCTTGTAAGATCCATCGTTTACGTTGCTCTTAAGCCTAAGATCCATCGTTATCGGGAAATGCAGCCCTGTTTGGATAACAAGCCGTAGCCATAGTCATGCCCCTTTACTTTTCTAGTCATGTTGGGGAAACATTTACATCAGTATTTCTCAAAAAATAAGCTTAGAACTTGGTATTTGTTTGTAAGCAGAATCGCTATCTTTATGGATTTTACTATTTGATGCAAGTGAATTGAGAAAGATGGCTAAGCTAAGCTACACGCTAGTTTACATGCTAAATTAATTGGTCACCAGGAAACGTGACGTACGTTCACGTCGGCCAACGAACCCAAGTACTATAAATTGAGTGGTAGATGCTCAATCACAAATCATACAGCGTACGATAATTTTCTTAATAAGTACTTTTCTACCATTATAGCTGCAATCAATTACTGGAGGGGGAGGCTAATATTGTACGTGGGGACTTCATTCTTCGTCAACTAACTTTGGTTCCAGGCAGTCTTGCAAGCCAGCATGTCAAGGGAGCTAGCTAGTTAGCATGTACATACCAAGCTATAGCGCTGACTGACATGACCATACGTCACCCCGCGCTTGCGGAGTTGCCTGGTGACCAATTAAAAATCTCAAAATCGTGCTTCAATGGCTCCCATTGAAAACGACGCCATCCCACGGTCCATTCTCTTCTACTGTCTATGTGCATAACAGAGCTACGTTTGCACCTTTAAAATGCTAATATCCAATAAACTGTGATGTTTTAAATGACCAGTGTGTATAATGGTGTTTCCTTGCTAGTAGATGTGCTTTAAACAGATGAGAGATGATAATTATTATGATTATGAAATGTGCATTGTACACATGGGTTTGACAAACAATTGTTACTTTGGAATGCTGGTAGGCCTTTTCCTGCACCTCTCCTAACATTGCTATGTTAATAAAATGTTATTGCAAATGATGGCGTACAACTGAACTCTTTTGATAACATGACCTGGATGAATGGTCATCTTCAGACATATCTCCCCTGACTGTGTAGTGATCAAAGACTTACTGAAAGAAAGCACAATATGGCCATGTGAAAACTAAACCAAACAGGTGAAGAAGAAAAACATGTAGCGGCAGTGGTCACGTCTTTTTCCTTTATTTTGTTTTGGTCTGGATTTTTTTTTTTTATTACACCCAGCATTTATTTGGAACCGGCCTTTATTTATCAAAATATATACCTGCACCTGGCATTTAAAGGGAACCCGGTGGTTAATTGGAACTCCGCTATTATTTGGTATTTTACAGTACACACATATTTATAAAAATGCAATTTTGTCGCCAAATCGCACACACGATTCATATGACCTATTTGCGTTTGAGTGAATTACACACTATGGTAATCAATCCTAAACACTTTGTTACATTCTGACTTTTCAGATTCAGACTGCCTGTAAAAGTGCCATGCGGTGATGGGGATGACAGTCATAGACCTTTCATCCCCAGGCAGAGAATAATTCTTTCAAGAATCTGGTTGTTTACACGGCCCATTACTGTACCAGTTTTTACTCTTCTTACCCCTCCTCCTTCCTCTTCCTCTTCCCTTCCTCGTCCTCCTCTTGCTTCTTCACCTCCTCTTTCTTTTCCTCTAACTTCACCTCCTTGTCCTTGTCCTCATCTTCCTCTCCCTCTTGCTTCTTCAACTGCACATCCTCATCCTCCTGCTTGTTCACCTTCACATCCTCCTTCTCGCCCTCCTCTAATTCTCACTCTTTTCACTCTTCCTTCTCCCTCCATTGTACTCAACACCAAAAGTGCTCAGATCAATTGCAAAGTAGTTATCTAAAACAATTTTACATATGACAGTGTGGTCAAACAGTTGACAAAATTGTGTAAATAATAGTAAAGATAAATGTGTATAGTTTTGCTAGTGTGTTGATCATTTGGAAGTTGAGTATAAAGCACAGTTCTGCAAAAAGAGTGTTGTGCAGTGGATTGTGGTTACATTTTTGCAAAGTCTTTGTTACAAATTACAAACTGGGTGCAAACCAGAGTTTGTGCTATTAGTATTAATAGTTTTAGAAATTGTGCTACAAGAATCACTGTTAGTGTTTAAGCATTCAGAAAAACAAAAAAAGACCATCAACTATGCAGAGCAGATGAACCCAAATGAAGCCCTGGACTTACTAGTGATTCCCTCGGACATGATGTCTGTCATCTTGCAGCAGGACGACAGCATCCTCATGCTCAGCTGATCCACAATCAGAGCCTGCACAGACAGAAAAACAGCTTAGGTCATATGTGGCCTACACACCTAGGCCAAATCAAACCTAGGCTGAACCAAATACAACTCTGTGGCATAAAGTCTGATCTACTATCTCTGGTTGTAAGTGTAAGTGGAGGCTGAAAATGACCCATACTTGCTGATTTGGTTGAGTGACACAGTAACAGGAGAATAACCATGGTACTAAAAGTACAATCCCAATGTTGGCTGTCCCTGTTGTTGAGCAGTCTGGATATATTATATTATACATATATATTTTATTTTAGATTATATATATATATATATACAGTAATGTGCAAAAGTTTTAGGCAGGTGTGAAAAAATGCTGTCAACTAGGAATGCCTTCAGAAATGGAAGTGTTAATCATTTATGTTCATCAATTCTTCTTGTAAAAGAGCATCAATTCTTCTAGGTCTATTGCATAGAGTTTTTGAAGGAACTTGGCTGGTAGCTTGCGGCAAACATCTTGAAGAACTACCACAGATCTCCTGTGGATGTATACTTCCTGACATATACAACCTATTTGGTGTAATTGGTTGATCGTACACCTGACTATAATCCTGCAAAATCCCTGACTTTGTGTGTAAACCTGTGTGTGAACTGATGCTGGCTTGAAGGCACCTGCCTAAATCTTTGGACAGTACTGTATCTTTTTAGCCATCCACATGTTTAATGTTTGAACACCCATAAGGCTGAAAGGACTTAAGGCATAAGATGGGCATAAGCTGTTTTTTGACAAGTTTTAGGCAGGTGCACACAAAGTGTACACACACAGGGGTACACACAATATCGGAGATTTTGCAGGATTATAGTCAGGTGTATATTGGTTGTATATGTCAGGAAGTATACATCCACAGAAGATCTGTGATAGTTCTTCAAGATGTTTGGCGCAAGCTACCAGCCAAGTTCCTTCAAAAGCTCTATGCAATAGACCTAGAAGAATCGATGCTCTTTTGAAGGCAAAGGGTGGTCACACCAAATATTGATTTGATTTAGGTTTCTCTTTTGTTCAGTCACTGCATTTTGTTAATTGATGAACATAAATGATTAACACTTCCATTTTTGATGGCATTCCTAGTTGACAGCATTTTTTCACACCTGAAACTTTTGCACATGACCATATATATATATATATATATATATATATATATATATATATATATATATATATATATATATATATATATATATATATCAATCTGCCAACACAAGAGCAGTGTGCAGCTGTACTACAGTTTGTCTCTCTGAGCCTCTGGTGTCACAACAAGCAATCGTAAGGCAGATATGGGCAGGTGGTTTACCCTATTAGTCACATTGAGGTCATCATGGACATCAGATTATCATCACACAATTTTTACTTCTCAATCAATCTTACCTTCCATTCACCCTTCTTCTTCACCTTCTTAATGACATCATTCATAATCTCTGTGAGAGGAAAGGTGAAACAAAATGAGCTTGTGATGTCAAGGTTGATATTTCCTGTTGTGTTTTTTTTGTTTATGTGGTAGAATTTGTGACATGGTTTAAAACAGTGGCATTCCACATATTTAGTACATAAAGGACATAAAGGACACACAGTTAATAAAATGTAATTTGTTTCTATTCTAGAACTGTTGCCTTCATTTCAGCCATTTTCATGCACAGTCTACCAATAATGTTTAGTTTCACAGAAAGCAGTTTGCTTTTATATGGATGGGTGTGCTGATAGCAAAATGAAATCTTTCTCACATGCATGCACAGTCAGAGGTCTTCAATGACATCACCCACACAACTCAGCCTCAGCGTACGCCATTCTTTCTGTCAGAACAATGCTTTCACCCTCCAACCCTGATTGAATGCCAGCCGCGTCACCATCTCTCTTTGACTTGAGGGCACCCACTCTGTGCCACCCACCCCCCTGTTCATTAACACCTGGCTGTGCCCACTAGCAAGTATGCTAGTGTGGAGTAGCGCCAGGGATACATACTGTGCTACATTCTGGCTGACATGTCTACACAACACAGCTGTCAGGCTGTGGTCTTAAAGGTCCTGTGCATTCACATATGTGTTTTGTTTTGTGATGCATGCAAACACCTATGCTCAGCAATGTATGCTTGTAAACATCCCACAAAAGCTTTTTTTTCATGTGCCTTATCCATTGTTTCCTGTCATTTTACATTTGTCCTCACAGTGGTTAACTAGATGAGCACTCAGAGTGGTGCTACACACGCGCCACCATGCACTTAGCATGGGGCCAAAACTTTGGCAGGTGTGTGTGCATCTAAGCTGAGAAGCATTGAAGGTGTAGTCCTTTTGGCTACAATAGATTGTAGGTTTAGGCCTCTCCTAATGTTGTCCACACCTTGTTGATTATTAATAAAACCAGTTTGGTCTGGATTTACCAGTTTATGTAGAATTTTTTAGATTCTTTTTGCTATTATTGAAGTAAGAATTTAAAAATCAACACAAAGGAGGCTGATTGGACAATATGGTGATGTACACTGGACCCGGTCTTTATTGTCTTTATGAATCACACTTATAATCACACTTATTGCTTCTGACCATGATTCAGGTAGTTCTCCATTCTCTAATGTATAGTTATAAACCTTAGCACTGCTGAAAGGCGCAAAGACACAAGGGTCTTGGATCTTGGTAATCAAAGTCATCATCTTCGTCTTTCATAAAATCTTCAATATTCGTCGCAATTTTTATTCAGTATACGAGAAAACAAACTTCTAAACACTGTAACAATCTCACTGCCTACCTCACTGCCTACCAGTAACAACTCCCCGCTTGTGTGTTGACGGAAGTCGGGGGACAGTCCTTTGCCCCCATCGGAGATAAAAATTATTTTCAACACTGGATTACAGAACAGATCAGAGAACAGATTACAAGCCGGCCCAACAAAATTATGCCCTGGTTTTCCCGTGGGCAATACAGGGTTGTTCTAAGTACAGCCATGTCTTTTCAGTTATTATGGTAGCCCCCTCAACAAACAATTCAAACTCGACATCTTTGCACTACTGTGTCAATGCATTGTTGTTGACTGCACTAGACAGAGTTGTTCAACCGGAAGTATGCAGACAGAGACCGGAAGAATGTAGCGACGCCCTTGTTCTCTTCCAGAATAAGGTCAATATCTCTGGACTACTGCAGGTGGAGCTGTGATGTGTAGACTACACCCCTCATCATATGTTCAACAGGGTCAGATGAGTCACCCATTATCATATGTCAAGGTGTGAACTAGAGTCATTATGGTCACAGGATCCAGAGAATGAGAACTGCTGTGATGGTGAAGAGCAGTTAAACTTCCTGGGATGAGATCCCAAGGCAGAATGGCATGTAGCAGATAGATGACGATGCAGCCCCCCTCCACAGCCAGAGCCATAATAGTCCTCCTGGGATATGGATTCCTGTTAGATGGCCCTGAGTTTTTGACTTCTGTTATAAGCTTGATCACTTTTGTTAGCCTGTCCATGGTGTTGGGATAAATGGGATTACAGCAGAATCTGTTTGCTGTTTTGTATCACAACAAGCTTAGATTGCAAAGCTCCTCCGCAAACATCTGGAAGCCCTGAGCTGAAGATGGATTATCTACCAGCCAATATGTTTTCAAAACCTGTGTATCGTCTTACTCAGTCACACAAAGATTACACAGGCAATTCAGGCATATGTTGTTTACTGTATTCCTTGCTGAATTACCATCATAACAGTCTGAGGGACAGGAGGGTGTACAGGCCTGCTAAATGATTAATAGTCAGTGTCTGTTAATAAAACTCCTTGTATCCTTATATCCTTGTCTTTGCCAAAGAGACAAAGAGAGGCTGAAGTGATGCAAATCCATTGCCTTTCAATCATGTCCTCCCTACACCTGGATCACAAAATTCATCCTCATTTGCCAGTCTAATAGTCAAGGGCTACCACTAAAAGTGATTTAGGTCAAGCTGTTTTAACTCTTTCACATGCTCTCAGTATAATAACCTTTTGGTCCTGATGGCAGGGTTAGCCTAGCCTGATGCATCAGCCGCTGTCACATCGTTTCACTTTGTGCAAAGCATCTGAAATTTCTGCATTGTCAATCATTTGCTCCACGGTGGGCAGATACTTTCTGCTTCAATCAATTGCTACTGTTTGGTCGAGATGCTACTGATGCTACGAATAACGTCTTTCAAATTCCTCAAGCATTGTTCTTGTTCTGACTTTAAATCCTCAAATTCGGGAATAGTTGGCAACACAGGATGTATACCTTCATCTATATCCATCTCACCAGCTTCATTCAGTGCTACTTGAACTACAATGGAAACTCTAGCTTGAATGCTAGTTCAGCGTCATCATTTTCAGCCCTCCCTCTGTTTGCTGATTGGCCCGTATACATTTAGAGACTGAGCAAAATTTACGGCATGCTCCCTGACAGTTACTGGAGGTAAATAAAAATTGAGTGGAATGACTAGGCGGTGGTAGCCTGGCTGGGGTTAGCCTGGCAGTGCACAGCAAACAGCTGCTGAATCAGGCAAAATGGAACTAAAATGGCTTATTTAACCTTATTCAACCTTATTTAGTTTTTGGACACAGACCAGGGATCTGCAGAAGCTGCAGAGGATTGCAGTCTAATCTTCATTCTCTGGTGATTTCTCAGTGGTGGAATGATCTCCATTATGATGTTTATTTAGTGAAAGCCTTGATAACCTTTTTTAAATTCAATCTAATTCAGTCTAATTAGTTTCTCATATTAGGTTTACTCTACAACCATGCCGTTATTAGTGATTTGATCATTGATGTGGTATTAATAGTAAAATGACTTTTTATTGTAATTCAAATATCAATATTTTTATTGTAATTCAAATATCAATATTCTAATGTTTTTATTATAATTCAATAAAATTGCTTAATGCCAAAACATATAAGAAAGCCATGAATTCTAACAGCTCCTGCTTATGGAAAAAATGACCCATCCACTCTGAAGCATGGCTTAAGAGCTTTAGATCTTGTCCCGCATCTCTCTAATGTTCAGACATACCCCTGCCCATAATTTACCATGAGCTGCATTACCTCTCATCTCATCTCCCACAGGACATTCATCAGCTTCATGGTACAGCATCTTTACCAGCCTGCCCCCATATATGGTACAAATGTAATCAGGGCAGTTGCACTGTGCATGTCAAGTACCTTTCTCTGACCTCAGGGCCATGACCAGGCTGGTCATTTCATCCTCATACATATTGCTCATTGCATTTCAGTTTTATGTGTCCTTCCCATCCTCAACTAGAGGCCACAAGGTATGTTATATTTATATAGGGCTAGAAAAAAGCCAACCTTGACTGATGTTGAAGCATTTCACATTTAATTAGGTACGTTTTACTTTCTGCTTTCAATTATATATTTAACACTTGATAAATACATAACAACAGCATATTCGTATAATCGTTATAAAATCATAATTTATTTAGCCATACCTTTTTGTGTACAAATTCTTGTGCTTTTTGTAGAAGGAGCACCATTAAATGGCCACACAGCAGATGACAGGGAGGAAGGGATGAGAGACCTTGTCAATCTCAGCAGTCTTCAGGCAGACACCACCTCAACTAGCAACTTACAGGGCATTAGGAACCATATAGCCTGGAGGTGGTGACCAGACGTGCGTTTTGTGTCATGCACTCCTTGTGATGCAGGAGCAATGTCAGAGGGATCTCACAAATCAGAAAGGCTGTGATCATTTGAATAATCCTTTCTGGGCTAGATCTATAGTGCTACAGATGTTTTGTTAACGGCAATCCGCAGGATGTTTTAGATGGGGCAGGGGGAAACCTGGGTACATCTGAGGAAGGAAACAGTGCTAATTCTTGCCAGGAAGGTCAAACAGCATTAAGAACGCTAGTTACAAATGTAACTGTGGTTATGTGAGTAGTGGATGACCGCTAGGGCAGTCTGTAGTAGTGGACATATCTCTGTTGCGCGTGCTACAGACTCTGTGACCTGGCATGTGACGTCACTGGGTTTCCATTATATTAGCCCCGAGTGACCAGGAACCCTGGCAGTCATCCACTACTCACATAACCACAGTTACATTCTTAACTAGCGTTATGTTTTGTACCAGTAGCGGTTCTAGGGGGGGTCGGGCTGGGCCTTCGCCCAGGGCGCAATTTCGTGAAAGGGCGCCGTGCTATTGGCTTCACGAGAGCTTGAAAAAAAAATATATATCATCTAAAAAAGTTTTTAATATCAATCACATCACTGTGTAGGAAATTGGCAAATTGGCGCCCCCTTTGGCTGCCCGCGCCCCTGCTGAAAAGTTCCAGTGCACAGTTTATTCCTACCATTATATTTACAGGTTTATAATTCCTGCACATCTTTTAATTGTGTGAAAGGGCTAATAAAACAGGGCAATACAAAACGAGAAGGCGGTCACCAAGGTGAATAAGTCTTAACTCCTAGTCGGCAGTGACAGTGTTCGGGGATGGGAAATACAGTATGTTGACTGTCGAGTGACAAACAGGAGATGGACAGAAAAAACGTCAAAGCCATTAGAAGTGTAGAAACGAGCAAAAGATGAAGGTATGCAACTGTTCTCTCTGCATGATCACATTATCCATACCATGAATGAAGGGCTAATGTTAATCATGGTATAACTCTTACATTTGTTAGCCTTCTAGCTATGATGCTACGATTGCTATACTCAACAATAATTCGGTCTTAGCTCAACAAACACAAGATCTAATTTCACCATAAGATTTGGCTTTGCAACAAAACGGTTACAAGTAAAGTTATTACTGATTTCCATAATTTGGATTAACGTTGAGCCCTGTCATTAGCCAACAAAATGTTATGGTAGTTTCAACATTTGCAATTTGCTGCAACTCATAGTTTGCACAGTTTAACTATAGGGTAGTTTAGCATAGTAAACCAGTCATACCTGAACGTGTAACAAGCATACTGTAGAATTCGAGGCAGTAACCAAGGAGCTAATTGTTCCTCCCTAAAGATAGCGTCTAATGACGGACATTTGGCATGTAAGGGCATGCTATCATAATGAAATTGTAATTTATGGATGTTTTGTATAAGAGTTTTTGTAGCCTACAGTGTTTTGATGTTAATTTCAAGTGCAATTCAATAATAAGAATCACTATGTGCTCATAACAAAACGTGCAAAATTATGTTTTTTTTTGTCATGGGGGGGGGGGGGGGGGGGGGGGCGCTCGGAGGGGGTCTCGCCCGGGGAGTAATTCAATGTAGAACCGCCACTGTTTTGTACCTCCTGACCGCCAGGGCAGTATGTAGTAGTGCACAGGTGTCAAACTCTGGCCCGCGGGCCAAATTTGGCCCGCCGTGTAATTTCATTTGGCCCGTGGGGCAATATCAAATTAACATTAGAGCTGGCCCGCCGGTATTATACAGCGGCGGTGTTGCTGTAACACCGCATTCACCGCGAATACTACAAATCCCATAATGCTCTGCGGTTGTTTTGGCGCGCCAGCTTGGTGTCAGTAGATTTCTAGCAAGCAGCGTTCTTTCCAAACGTGCTGTGGCCCAATACTACAACTTGATATTTAGCAAATTGAAAAGAGGCATTCATTTTTTATTTAAATGTTATTTAATATGCCATTGATGTTTCTTCGTTTGTTCTTTGACAGTTGATTTTGCACTATTAAGTTAAGTTAAGCTATAAGCATGGCTTGTTCCATATTCAGTGTTAAAGCAAATCAGTGTAGCAAACTGAGCAAAAACATTTTATTCATGCACTCTTCTCTTGCTACTTCAAGGCTTGAATGTTTGATTCATTCATTATTGTTATTTTGTTTTCAAATGTATTTATTAGCCTGTGGAAAAAAGTTTATTTTGATATTTACCTCAGAAGGCTGCAAATAGAAAAGAGGCATTCAATTTTTAACATGAAACTCGGGTTTGCATGTCATTATAAAGTTATATAAGCCTTGCTTGTTCAATTTTCAATGCAAAACTTGTTTGGGTGCCTATTAAAAGGTAATTTTTTTCAACCTTGGCTCGCGGCTTTGTTCAGTTTTAAATTTTGGCCCACTCATTATTTGAGTTTGACACCCCTGTAGTAGTGGATAAAGAGTACCACAACGTCATGAGGAGTGACTCAGGTCAGGTCTGCCTCCATTCGAGATAGCACTGCAGAAGAAAGACTGTTTGAAGATGCAACACTGACTCTATAAAAACAACTAAAGGTACATGGTGATGACCACGTAGCAGGCGCACAAATGTCTGACAGGGCAATCCCCTTAAGTACATCCCAAGACATTGCTACGCCCCTGACAGAATTCCCCCGTGACAGGTGCCAGTAAGGTCTGACCAGCGTGTTTATATGCCGCTTCTATCACCTCAATGAACCAATGCGATGCCTTTGTTTAGAGAGCTTTAACTCCCTGACTGGACATGGACACTGTCTGGGATCACTGCTGCCTATGTACGCTGGCAGTTCGATAACCTGGTTGATGAATCCAGGTGAAAGCACCTCAGGTAAAAAAGTTGGGTTAGGCCTGAGTCTCACACTTGAGTAGTCCACGCCCCACTGAAGGCACAGGGGACTGACAGACAATGCATGCAGCTTGCAGGCACGTTTGGCCGTTGAGACTGGAAGAAGGAATGATGTTTTTAAAGATAGCCATTTTAGGGGGGGCTGATCGAGGGGTTCAAATGATGGGCTGCAGAGAAAATCCAAAACAGTTGAAAGGTCCCAGGGAGGCGGTCTAATTGTCCTCGGGGGTCGGAACCTCCATGTTCCTTTCAGAAAGGCAACTATTAAGCGGTGTGAACCAAGGGATGAACCGTTAATTGGTGTGCGGTAACTAGAGAGGGTTGCCACGTATACTTTTAATGTGAAATGTGACCTCCCTGCTTCGAAAACTGACTGAAGGAATTCTAATACTCACTCCACTGGACAAGACAGTGGGTCCACGTGATGATTTGTGCACCATGTGTGAAAGAGTTTCCACGGACTTTCATACATAGTGCAAGTCGATGGGGCCCTAGCATGCAGAATTGTTTTGCGGACCTCAGACATGCAGGATATCAGCTCTGTGCTGATCCCAATGTCCATAACCATAACTGGAGAAACTCCGGTTGTGGGTGCGAAACCTGTCCCTCCAATTGCGATAGGAGTCTTTCCTGACCGGGACTTTCCAAGGTGTTCCTTGCAGAAGTGACAGTAGTAGAGGAAACCACATCCACAATGGCCAGCAAGGCACTACCAGGAGCACCCTGTGTCCATCCTCGTGTACCCGTGTCAGCAGCACATGAAGAAGAGGAATTGGTGGGAACGCGTAAAGCAGTACATCTGGCCAGCTATGAGCCAAAGCATCCTGTCCCATAGGACTGTTGTACTCCTGCTCCGAAAACCAGAGAGGGCAGAGAGTTGTACTTGCGGAGGTGCATAGGTCTACCTGTGCCTCGCCTAACAGACTTTAGATCTGTTGGACCACCTCTGGATGGAGCCTCTAGCAGTGTTGGGCAAGCTACTTGTAAAATGTAGTGAGCTAAGCTATCAGCTACTCAACCATAAATTAAGCTTCACTACACTAAAGCTACCACCATTACAAATGTAGTGAGCTAAGCTACAAAAATGTGGGGAAAAGTAGTTTACTACATGAGAAGCTACATTGTACCGACATAATGTCCCAGGGATAGCTTATAAGACTAGGAACATTTGTATGGAATAAAATGGTTATAGTTTCTTTAGGAGCCTAGATGCTTATGTCCAAAGTGACTTACAGCACAGGACAGAAACAAAAAAAGATAGGCCTACTTTGTTGTCTGTGTTGTGCATGTGCGTATGTGCCATAGACTGTGCACTGTGTAAGTGTAGGCCCAGCTGTTTTTTTTTATTTATTTATTTATTTTCAAACCTCACTTTCAACATTTCTTGAGATGGTAGTATTTGCTTATGCTGTATTATTTTCATATCCACCTTAGTTTTTTACCATCCCAAAGAAAATATGTAGGAAGGCTAAAAGACAAGTAAAACTGACCACCAGCAAATACTAAATGACTTGCCATATTATTTTCTGTGTATTATTGTACACAAATATGCAATAATGCCACTTGGAAAGTGAAAGCAAAGAGGCGGATATCCCTGGCTTCAGAAAATACTGCCATGAATTCAGACAAATATGAATGATTGGGTTGTGTTAGAATCAGCTGGCTGATAGAAATAGCCTAAGTGGTGGAGGTGAACAATCGTCTGCAGTAGCCTACTTGTCACCTTCACACACACTGCATTTGAGCAACAAACTACTAAAAAAACAGTCACTTTGTGTGTCGAGTGTAAATTGCAACCCAGATCCAACAAAAATAGGACAAATAAGCTTACCGATCAATTAATTCAACATGTTATAACCTACGTGCAATATGAACTACGAGCCTGCTGAGTGGCACGGTGCCATCTGAACTCGCCCGTTTCCAAAGACAGCTTACATAACGATGCACTTTGAGAAATGTTTGTCATCTCATTTATTGTTTTCCTTTTCCTAAGACATTTATGCAAGTATCAACTGCATTAGTCTCCTCTTGGAAGCTTTAAAATCCTCGCGTTGTTGTAGCCATTTCCATATCGAAGTGTTGGTCGCCAATAGTTCAAGCAAGTTATCTAGCGGGACCTCTATATGGATATTATCCGATGTCAGTGATCACGTCGCCAGCCAGCTTACCGTGGCAGCCTGGCTCCCACACGAGTGGGAGCAGCTTGCCCATGATGTTTAACAGACATTCACTTTATTGTGCTCAAAACCATATTGTGATGCAGGTAACTGCTGTTTTCCTCAGGCATGCCCTGAAATGTGTAGCTTTTGTGGACGCTACGTCGCTACTTGACAAAAAAAATAGCTTAACTACAGGGACGTTACTCCATAAATAAAGTAGTGACGCTACGGCCAAGCTACTGGGAAATGTAGTTAAACTAGTAGCTTCGCTACAAGTAGCGGCGCTACTGCCCATCACTGGCCTCTAGTGGCCCAGGTTCAAGGCTTGTCGAGACAATGCGTTTGCTACACTGTTGTCTACCCCTGCCAAGTGTATCGCCTTCAGAGAGAGAAACTAGGGATAGGCCCATATCCACATCTCCTGGGATAACTCCAGGAAAGCCAGTGACCTTGTGCTCCCATAGTGGTTCACATGGAATGCTGTGGACAGATTGTCTTCAGGCTCGCTTGAGATACCATCACTGGTGTGCGCCTGTGTCGTAGGGGGTCCAGCCCTAGACTCCTTGTCCACATCTGAAACGGCCTGGTGTGGAGTTTGCCCAGCGCAATTACCTGTGCTGTGGCCGTTAGCAGGCCCTGGAGCTGGAGAAATGTGAAGTAAGTTACCATAGATCCTACTCTCAGGTACCGGATAAAAGACACAATTGTCTGGGCTCGATCCAGGGGGAGAGACGCCAGCATTGTTTTTGAATCCAGTCTCATGCCTATGAACTGTGTTGACTGTGTCGGAAGTAGATATCTTGTGTCCTTGTTCACAGTGAGGCCTAGTGCATGGGTGTGAACAAGTAACCTGTAAGTGTCCCTGAGTGCCTGCTGCCTGGTGGGGGCACAAAGGAGCCAGTCATCTAAATAAGGCAGGATTTTGAGGCCCTGAGATAAGAGGGGTATCAGTGCTGCCTGTATGCACTGCGTAAAAATACGAGGGGCCAGCGACAGCCCAAATGGGAGGACCCTGAATTGATAGATTTTGTCCTGAAATGAAAAGCGGAGAAATGTCTTATGTTCTGGTGGGACTGGAACATGAAAATAAGCGTCTTTTAGATCCACCAGTGTGAACCACTCTTCTTTGCGAACACTGCAGAGAACGTCTGCAGTACGAAGCATACGGAAAGACAGAACTTTTAAAAACTTGTTTAACTGATGGAGATAGAGGATTGGCCTGTGACCTCCACCTTTCTTCGGAACAATGAAATTAAATGAGTAAAATCCCTCGTTCTGAACATGAGGGTGAACAATTTCCATGGCTCCTCTGTCCAAGAGAGATGTTATCTCCTTGGAAAGAATTAGCGCTCGTCCTGGGTCGCAAACAACAGTGAACCTGGGCCGGGAACTGAGAGGCGGCCAGTGACGAAATTGCAGCCTGTAGCATTCATTCTCCAAACGACCCACAGGTCTTTTGCTGACGGTTCCCAATGTGCCCACTGCTGAGCTGACAGCATTCCCGCCACCGGCCAAGGCCCATCAGCGCTGAGCCTTTCTTGGCTTGGTGTCAAAGGCAGGCCTCTGAGTTGGACCCTGTGCAGGGCGGTTGCGTGTGCCGAGGAGGGGTTTGGCTGTCGTTGGTGTCAAACCTCCCTAGGCCATGCGAATCTGGACGGGCCAGGACAGGGGTGAGGGTGCACTGGAGACCGAACGTTAAAGGGTCTTTGTGCTGTGTCTTGTCAGCGCGATTCAGAAATAAGAGCACGCCAGTCAGGAGCATCCTTCACTGCGGGACCAAAAATGTGGCCTGGAACAAGAGGGAGGGCCCGTATTGTGGCCCTGCAAGACTCTGACAGTGGGGATTGGGCTAACCACACCTAGCGGCAGCCACGCACTAAGGCGGCTACAAGTCTTCCCATGTCCTGGGCAATGTGGCCCATAGTCTGAAGGGCAGCACCCAAAAGCTCATCTGGAGCCTTGTCAATGGTAGAGCCTGGCAGTGATGACTGCAAGGCAAGCAAGAGGTGAGCCAGTGAGTTAGGCATCCGTCCGACCCGGTCGCAGTATTGTGAGCCTTGATGAAAAGCACATCTGTGCATCTGCACTCCGCGCAGGGGCAACATGGGTCTTGGCGAAGCACTTCATCTGGAAAGACTACCAGTGCAGCCATACATGTGTCCACAGCTGGCATATTTGCAAGGCTACGGTTCTCAGTGTCTGCCATAGCTGAGTCCTAGTCCTAGTCCTCTGAGGGGGTGCTCCAAAGGCTACAGAAAACTCTGCCACAAAGTCTTTGCAGATGGGGATGGAGAAATTGTCAATAACCCTTGCTCTCTTGAAGAAAGCGCAGGACTCTGCTGCCTCACATGTGGTGTGTCCAGGGCCAATTTAGCAAGAGCCGTCTTCATAGTGCATTGCAAAGAGGTTACGGGTTCCACTGTTGTGCTGTCTAAAGCTGAGGAATAGTGGCCAGACCTCCCTGAATGTGTGGCGGAGTCCAAAGAAGTAAGAGGGGCTGGCTGTTCACAAGGCACAGAGCCATTGGGGATATCAGAGTTAGCCTGGAAGACAGCATTGGAGGCTGTAGTTGATAAGACATCACACTCATCCTCTATTTCTGATGGTGCACCCTGTGAATGGACCTGTATGAAAGGACCACCACTCAATGCCAGAAGCATGGATTTAATCTGCTCCATGTCAGAAGAAAGAGACTGCACCTGCTGAGGAAGGCCAGAAGAAGATTTTTTCTTTCGGGGCTCTACTACCGCATCGCTAGTATTGCGTTGCCTAGCCGACCGCTTACCCAGAATCTTTGAGGGCGCTGGCAGTGATGGGTCACACAGCGCATCCAAGCCTGCCAGTCTGGCCCGTCTTTGAGCAACAGACATTATTGCACAGTTCATGCATGGGTTGATCAAAGCCTCCTGCAAGTGGTCTGGGCCAAGGCAAGATGGGCAAAGTGTAAGACCGTCATATGCTTCTAGAACGTTAGGGCACTGTGAGCACTGAGAGTAGCAAAGAGAGTAGCAGCTTGCAACATACTCATCGAAAACATGTGCGCCTAAGCTAACAATACCAATGGGGAAACTGCAACGCAACAACACTAAGCTAGCAAAACAATCGACACCTGTACTTACCACTTTTTATTTATTTATATCTTAATTATTTTTAAGAGAGGCAATCGTGTTTTTCCCGCACTGTCACCGAGCGGGGCTCAAAGTCGCAGTTGCATGGCACACGCGAGCTAGTCACACACACACCTGCCGAGCAGGGCTCCAGGCAAGGTTGCTGTTTAAGTGGTCAACTGGGGACAGCAGTTACCGAGCTAGGCTGCTGAACTATGTAGATCAGAGACAGATTACCGAGGACTGCTCTAGGTACTGTTCTGTGTTGTGTAGTTTACATTTAGCCATGACCGAGCGGAGCTAATACTGTGTTCATTTTAGGACATCTTCAGATCTCAGACTTAGGTGTCAGACTCAAATGAAAAGGCATCAGGTCGACGGTGTCAGAGTCGCCTAAAAGTCACTCAGTCTCAGAAAAACCTTTGTCATCTTCAGACCAAACTGCATCAGGTCTCAGAAAAAACGACCTCGGGCCAAAAGTCGTCAGTCTCCTGCCTTTTCAGCTGAGAACTGATGCCTTTTTGTTTGAGTCTGACACCTGAGTCTGAGATCTGAGGATGTCCTAAAATGTACACCGTAAGCTCAAGGCGATGCTAGGTTGGGACAATATGTATATAGGCTATAACAGGAGTATAAACTGAGTGAGGCTCAAGGTTTAAACACTGCTGAAATGCAATCTAATTATTTAGTTATCACCTGAACAGCCCGTAGAGGACGAAGTTTTCCTCCGTAGCTCCGACGAAAGTCTCCAGGCTAAATACTTATGTAATATGTGATCCAACTCAAGTCCGATATAACTGATAGGTGTGTGACCGCGGTTAATATAATGTAAACACGGTGATGTCACATGCCAGGTCACGGAGTGACATTTGGTATACAACTCTCGTCTGTGGCACGCGCAACAGAAATATATCTGTGTAAAAGTTTAAGTGAGTTGAAGTGCTGTATTGCAGCTTGGTGACCTCCTGAATTTTGTAAAAAAAAAAAATGCACTGTACAAACTTGGAAGATTTAGTTCTCTGTGGTCAGACATTTGCAAGTCCCCTTTCCTGCTTGGATTTCTATAAATCTGTTATGAAATCCATCCCAATCAATACAAATCTCAGAGAGGGCTTCCATTTGCCCATCACCTATGAGACAGTAAAATTCTCTGATGCTCTCCTCCTAGATAGGCATGTTCTCTTCCTAATGTGAATGTCATCTGGCAGTCACTACACTGCACCTACTATGGTCCATGATATTTGTATCATATATGTGGTTAGATCTGGGCATTCTGGACAGATGTTCTCATAACAGCCCCAGACCAATCACAGGATCTAAAACTTTTTTTTTTCAACAAACCTATGAAGTATCACGTAAAATTGCAAATATAATTCCAATACCCACTGCAGGTTCATAGGTCTATTGCAATAGCAGTATATTATTGAGAATGAGATGTGGGGATGGGGTGTATTTATTAGGGTGTACTTATTGCTCACAAATTAGAGCTCAATCACCTCAGGTGCAGGCTTTGGCCTATTGCTTTACAAAAGATTATTCTTTCCTTTATTCTTCTTCTGCCAAACACTGACTTTTTGAGACACTTCCCCTGCATGAAAACTCATTAAAATTTCTACGCACATTGGAACTAATGACCACTTCTCAGGGACAGAGGCTTGGCTGTGGGTATGGCCCAGAGACTTCATAGCACCCTCTTATGTCTTAGAGCCTTGTGGTTGGAGTATAGTTTCAGTTACTTTCACCAAATTTAGTAGGTGTGTTAGGGTCACCAAAGCGACCAACTTTTGTATATTGAAGCGAAGCCTAAACTTGTTTAAAAGTCCATATATTTACTTCTTCTAGCCCAAATTTGGTCAAACTTGACATGCAAACTCTACACAACTGTTTTTGAATGTGAACCAAATTTTGTGACATTTCATGACAGGGGGTGCTGTTTCCCATCAAAGCTAGTAGTTTTCTCTAAATAACTTGCCAGAAATGTTGCCCAAGACAATGATTTTGTTATGTATGCCTATGTTACAGAGGCGTATCAACCAAGCCCCTAAAGCACTTCTTTGTAGTGTAGTGTCACTTACTGAAATGAGTTAATATAAAAATTGGAATTATAAAATGCCAATATTTTGAACCAAGAAGGCGGGAACAGCACAAAATTTGTCATTTACAGTCTGCACGACAACCACTGAAAACACGCCAACTACCATGAAATTTTGCCTATAGAGGGCGCTGCATTTTTTACAAAATGACATTCTGGCTATTATCTGGAGAATGCTGTGGTTTAAAAACATGTTTTCTCTCAAATTCCATTGAACCTTACGCATTGAAAACATTGATCCATGCCCACTTAAAATGACAAAATTAGAAATAAACAAACTTGACATCCAAATCCCACCAAATTTGGTATACATCATCTGCAGTTGATGGCAACAAAAAGTTATCAAAGACTATCTCTTGAGATGAGTCGTTTCAAAGTTGCACCACAATCAAAATTACGCAAATAGCTTAAAATGTCTTTACAGTCAATATCTTGGCTAATTGCCTGCATTTCATAAAACTTGACAGATTATATCTACACAGCTTTCTCAGCATGCACAGAAAATTTTGTGAAATTTCGTCATAGGGGGCAGCGTTCCCCCTCAAAGCTAGAAGTGCGAAAAAGTTTTGATTAAAGGAGAAATTCTGTGTAAAATGAAAACTGGCATGTTAAAACATCATACTGAGTTTGGCCGGGTTTCCCAGATGCAGTTAAGAAGTTCTTAGCGTTAAGAACTTCTTAAGACCCTTCTTAAGGCTCCCGTAAGAAGCAACTGCGTTTCCCAAAATGCTCCTTAGCCTAAGAAGACCTGCCGTTAAGAAGGATCGCTAAGAAGTTTCTGGAGCCTTCTTAACACCCTTCTTAGCGGAAAAACAGTGAAAACAACACCCCCCTCGTGCAGGTAAAGCAATGTGACACTAAGCAAGGAGATATTAAAGCAGTACGGCCATTTCCCCTGATTGTGTTTTCCCCTCTTCCCTGTCGTTCTTGCACCCCCACTACCCCTCGAGTCAAAAAAAAAAAAAGAGGAGGAGGGAGGTGTCCCATATGGTACCATGTTTGGAATTGTTTCCAGAGTTCCCAATTTCTCTGTCTCTCACATATTGACCACTAACACTGTCCTACTTGACCGTTTGGTAAAGCAACTCGAGCTGCAGTGCATGTCTGAAATCAAGTTAAATAAGGTTTAGGCACAGGACAGGTTGCCTCTCCACTCAGGGACAAGACACTGAAGTGAACTTAGCTGGGAAATAAACAGTCGATGCTTTGTGTCGGAAACAAGAGGTGCTTTATTCACACAAACACGCGCGCAAAACACAATTAAGGGGGGGTCGCCCTCCACATCCGCGTCACCTGCAACAGAAAGGTTAATTAGCTAAATGGAATGATATAGATTGCGGAGAAACGTACTGTACGGCATATGACACCTACCTGAACCCTGAGGAAGGATGATGGGCACGGAGATGGAGGGTCGAGTGAACTGCGCCTCTGCTAGGTCCAACTGCCGCCGCTGCAGCTCCATCTCCTCCCTCCTCATAGCTATCTCCTCCCTCCGAAGTGCCATCCTCTCCCTCTGCAGCACAATCCGCTCTGTCTGCAACGCCAACATCTGTTGTTGGGTTGCGCTGCAGAGGGCAAGGTGGGCTTCTATGCCCCGCAGCACCACCAGCTTCTCCTCCTCAGAGGCCATCAGCCTCTCGCTGCAGGTGCAGCGGGTGAGCGTTGGCCGCCCCCGCCTCATGGTGCCGCGGATGCGGATCCCGGCACGACCTGCAGGTGTGGTTGGGTATGGGGGAAATGGCGGGGGTGGGGAGAGGTCACTGACCACCCTGCTGGTGGTGGTCAGGTGCGCCGCCGTCGGCCCGTTGCCAGATGGCTGCTCACCATCCTCCTCCTCCTCGCCGTCCTCCCCCTCCTCTTGTGCCGTTGCCCCCGCTATCCCCTCACAGGCCGTGGTCCCAACTATGGACAGGACCCTCAGTTCGTCAGGGGTGAGGTCCGGACGTGTCGGCGCCCCACCATCCGTGGCTTGGGCGGCCCTCCTGGCAGTTGCCCCCTTCTGCTTCGTCTGGCTTGCAAATTCCTGCCATTTTTTGCGGACTCCCTGCCAGTCTCGCAAACCACACGGACTTGGGGGTGCCATGCATCTGGCAATGGTTTCCCAGCGCTGGATTTTAGCGGCCACGCTCTTGGCACCCTTGGTGCCCCCAAACAGTGTAGCCCGGTGTTTCTGCACTTCATCCAGGAGGATGCCCATTTCCTCCTGGGTGAAGGCAGGCGATCGTTTAGCCCTGACCTTTCTCCCTTCCACCATGCTGTCTGAACGTTTGCAACTACCCACCATCATAAATAGTCTGCAGTAACAGCTGTGCGTATTTGCAAGTGATTGCCAAGTGAACGCACATGCTGTTGGCCCAGCCCTAGCGCTATCACTAACACACGTAATTTAACGCGGCTGGGACATAATCAGGTGAGAACCAGGTGAGTAGTTATAAGTAGGGCTCCACCTGCCACACATGCTTTGTTTCATAAGTGAGACACAACATGGCTGCTAGACAGTTGATTCTTGGCGACAACCAAAGGCGTCTGCGTATACGGGGCCGGATTGTGTACGTGAATACACACATTCGGCAAAACTGCTGCCCACTGGATGTGCTACCCGATCATGCTATCCTGATGAGGTATAGGTTGCCGAGGGATCACATCAGGAAGGCAACCCGCTGCAACTTCGCCCTCAGCCCCGAAGTGCAGCTCCTGGCTGCGCTGCGTTTTTACGCAGTGGGGAGCTTCATGGAGGTGGTGGGAGATGGCACTGGCCTGAGCAAGGCGTCGGTGTCACGGAGTGTGACAGCCGTGACACCGATCCTCATGCGATACATCCAACACCATATCAGCATGCCCACAACGAGGGAGGAGGTCTGTCGGGTCCACCAGGATCCCCCGGGTGATAGGTGTGGTCGATGGGACATTGATCCCTATCCTGAACCCATCCCTGGACGACCCCAGTTGGATATGACGAAAACATTACCCGGCCATCAACACCCAGGTGGTGGTGGACCACGATGGCCTCATCACCGACATCGTCGCTAGGTGGCCAGGTGGCACACACGACAGCTTCGTGTGGGCTAACTCGGATGTGGGTCAGAAGGCTGAGAGGGGAGAATTCCAAGGGAGCATCTTCCTCGGTGACAGCGGCTATCCCCTCCGCAGCTACCTCATGACCCCTGTAGCAAATGCCACATCACCGGCAGAGGAGTACTACAACAAGGCCCACACGACCACCAGGACCCACATAGAACAGGTGTTTGGCCGGTGGACTGCATCAACCGGTTGGCAGGTGGACTGCGCCTGTCACCGGCAAAGTCCTGTCAGGTGATCGCCGTCACCGCTATGCTGCACAACATCTCAGTGCTAGCCGGAGCAGTTGACCCACCTGTCCTACAAGATGAGGATGACTCATCGGATGACGATGACCCACCACCACCTCCCCAAGGACCCCAAGCAGCACTCTATCAAGCCGGTGTCCAGGCCAGACGGGAGATCATCAACCTGTTTTGAGTTCTGACTTCCACACTTTTTTTACTTTGCAGTCACCAAGCAGTCCATTCATTGAGCACGAGACACACCCCCCCCCCCCCCCCCAACACCCCCACCACATCATACCGATTTACAATAAGCCCCTGCCACCATGCAGTGCGGCAAGCATCATATCATGTCACTCTCATGACAGTGACAGAATACACTGCATGTGTTATATGCAGATTTATATCATTCAAATAAGAATATAGGCTACACATGAAATGGCATGTCATACTGATTCCATTCCGTGTTTCTATTTTTATTTCCGTTTATTTTGTGTGTATCGGTAATTATTATTTGTGTCAATTTGGTTTTGTGCGCGGGTGTCGACAAATGTCTTAATTTTAGCCGTTGTTTTACTGATGAGTTCGGTCGGACGGCAGGTATTATACCACAACTTCAGTTGGGAGCATTTTACCAAAGATTCTGGAGTAGCGCTCTAAAATCTTTGATTTTACTATGGTAACTATGCGCTCCAATCGGCAATTCTGGGATCGATTGCTCATTGCGCCCCAGTTAAGAAGGCAGATAAGAAGGGTCTTCAGACGTTAGTAAGAAGGGTGTTAAGAAGGCCGTTGTACACAACGTTTATTAATAAAACAGTTTTAACAGGCAGCACCTTGCTGTAGTTTCTTATCGACGCCATGATGAAAGTCTGCACAAGTCGATTGACGAACACGAACCAACAGGAAGAATAGGAGGAGAGGTAGTACAATCGATGTACTATTTAATTATAGCATAATCTTCATTCTTCGTCTAAGGGCGCCTACCACTTTTATTGTTATCCTTCTGGGACAAACTGTAAAAAATAGTTAAGTACTGAATGCAACAGGCTAAGTCAATTTTGTTCCTAAGCAAACATACAAACTCAGTATGATGTTTTAATATGCCAATTTACATTTTACACAGAATTTCCCCTTTAAATAACTCACCAACCATTTCACAGGAGACAATGAGTTTATTTTGGTATGTCGGGTGTCACAGAGGCGTATCAACCCAGCCTGTAAACACTCATTTGTAGCATAGCGTGAACTGAGAAAAAACACTCGAACAGGATTTGATTTAGCAAAAAGAACAGGCGAAATATCATTGGTTGCGGGACGGGAGGTGCGAGGACCCATCATTGCCACATGCAGCTGTATTTATGTTATTGAACTGCATATCTATGGTCTTGAAATGAGATGAGAAGACACTGTAGTCTAGCCAAAATGCATCCCTATGTTTGACCTTCAGTGTGTTTCTCAGGACCTGTGCTGTAGAGCTCTTAATGTCAACGGTTGGCCAGGTGTGGAGTGAGGGGACGACGTCACGGGGAGGAGGAATACCTCTATGCTGTTAGCTCTAATGGCTATCCCTTTAGACACAGCAGAAAAATACACTTAGGATTTCTTTCTCCTTAACTCATGGCAAAGATGGAAGATGGTATTAGGATGCATTTGGCATTATGTAATTGTAAGAAGGCATGATTTTGTCATGATTTTGTGTGTATGTGGCTGTTCTGAGCACAGCTTCAGTATGATGATGCAAGGAGTATGAATGGAGACATGAAGCAGTTACTTGTTTACATCTGGGTAGGCAATGTTTTGGTATAGCTTGTGTAACAGTTTAACATATGTAAATGTATCGACTGAATGTATTTTCACAGAAGACTTTCATTGCACACCATATATTAATTTCAGAATGGCTTGTAACAATTTGCATTACACATGGCCCTTTAACCTTCCTATTATCCTCAGGGTCAATTTGACCCCATTCAATGTTTAACATATCAAAAATACAAAAAGTACATATTTTTGGCTCCCTCTTTGATGACTTATTAATTACATTAAGCCTAATTAGATGGGGGGAACTTTATAAACATAGGGAATAGTGGTGCGCACATCCAAAAAGAAACGTGCTGAACAACAGAAATAGACAAATGAAACAAAATGAAATGTCCGCACAGTTGCTTGAAGAGCGTAAGCTCGAAAACGTTCACTTTGGGTGATCATTAAAAAAGACTAAACGGGAGCAACTGCACAAACTGGATAAACATAAAATGAACATGATAATTTGTTTTCAATGTCCTGTATGCATTTTGTACGCATCTGTGATCCTAAATTAGGGTGATAAACGCGAGATATTCAGCAGTGTGAAAAGGCCTACTGATAATTCTGATGACATAGGGGAGGGGCAAAACAATTTTCATGAGAACTTTGATCTTTGATATAATAAAATCTTGCACAGTAGCATTTTACACCATTTATTTTGGTGATCTGTGTGCTCTCTTATTAGTGTCTGTGAAAATTCCAAGTTTATCCAAGTCATGTTAGACAAAAGTGATAAGTTGTAAACAAATGGGCTTCTTTTTAGAGCTTGAAGACATTTCACTTTTCATCCAAATATACTTCTTCAGTTCTGACCTGATAATGGAGAACTAGTGGGAGGAAATGTGACAGGTGCCAGGTCTCTTCAAACATGACTCCAGGACCAGCAACACGTGTGAAATGCAAGAAATATGTCTGTAAGGAGCACGAAGAAACCTTGTGCTCATCATATGCACAGTAGTGCAAACCTGTAGAAAGCGTGACAAATATTATGCTTGGATTCTGTCTATGATGTTCCTAACATTCCTTTGGTGACAGTGTAACTGTGTTTTTACCTAACTGATGTTCTGATGTTACAAATAAATAGTTAAACGTTTCAACTAAATAATATTTAAACAAATAAAATCTAAATGTTTGAAATTTTTCCCAGGGTCAAATTGACCCCACTGATAATAGATGTTACTATTCTTGATAACTAAAATGGCTTCTTTTTTCAAATGTTAAAAATAACACAAATATGTATTTAGAGATACTATGAATCCATTTAAATACCCAAAAATATCAGTGTTTCCATTTTTAGGTCAATCAGTGGGATTTTATTGCTATTTGCATATTTTCCCATAGTCATGGAATAGGTTTGTTTGGATGTAAGGGGGGTCTGCTTGGGGGGGTGGGGGGTTGGGGGGGATAAAGTACCTGACACATAAACTATATATTTTGAATTATAATAATAAATGAATAAAATAATAAATAATAATTAAATGGCTGGGGTAAAATGGATACCAAGGATAAAAGATGTTTGAAAATTTGAGGGTAACAAGAGGGTTAAATGTATTATACTGGAAAAGATGAGATATAAAACTGAATACACACACACATGCAGAACACTCACAGAAGTAGACCTTGGTCACAGCAGGAATGTTTTTTTAATCCTTCTCTTTCATATAGAGTAGGCTCTGGGCTTGACACTTGTGATTCCATGATCTACTTATACTTGTCCACATATATTTGGCCATGACAGCTCGTAAAGAGACAGTCATCCAATTTCTCAACCATCTGCCACAATGTCTTAATGTGCTCACCCTGGATGTGTTGTACCTAAATTCTCGAATGACAGTGTCCTGCAATAACATGCATCACACTGAATGTGTCCTTTACCTTGTTGTTTCCTTGTCATGCTCATCACATCCTCATGTTTCTCCTCTACTAAAGAAGGGGGCTCAGTGGAGAAAAGTTATCTTCACCCTTATCAATAGCAGGCTAACTGCCTATGGTAATTGTATGTGTTTCTGTGCACAGTCGAGTCATCCATAGAAGCCATTCCCGCTGAACAGTGCCACGCAGAGTCCAAGGACACGGTGCCTTGTTCAGTGTACTGTGCTGAGTCATCTTACTAGCCAGCTCTGGCCCTCAGCAGCCCCCTTCATGCTAGGTCTGACAAGCTCTGTGAAGGGGGCAGTGGACAGAGGAGAGCTGTGAAGAGGGCCTCACATAGGTTTAGGTAAGGTTCAGATAATGAATGAGTTATGTAGTTGTTGCTTTTTTGAGGGGGCACTTTGTAATATTTTTTTTGCATTTGTCAAGTGCACTGGTGTGTGATGTATGCAGAATATTAAGATCCAGTGTACCTGTGTTCACTTGCCAAGAAATTATGAACACTTATAGTGCATGACCACAATGATTCAGAAGATCTAAAGACTTAATATGTGTATTCTTTCTGCCCATGTATTACTGTCAGAGGTCAGAAGGGGTAAGAAGTCAATATATCAGAAATCACATAGAACACACATATAACTGGTGCTTGTGAGTGCTATCTGTGCATGTAGACAGGTCCTGCATTCTTAGATATGATACTGCATTAGCAATGCATGTGCAGCCTATTTTGGTGCAGGGTCATGCTCTAAAGGATCCTAAATCTATACTGAGCACAATCTAAAATAAAGCTAAGAACTCAGTTAATGTATCAGATACTATCAGAGGCCTGCAATAATGTCTGACATATTAGATGTATTGCTTGATTGCACACCTTTAACAATACTGCTTCATGCGCAGTTATGAGCATACGCATGTGTTTGTTTCTGTGTGCGAGATAACATATCAACTGTGTTTGTGGCACTTGATTTCCAAGTTGCCTAATAAAGGATCTCTACATATTACAGGTTCATGTGTTTTTTATAACATGAAAGCTAGTGGCAAAAGACAGTTACCATTTCTCACAAGAAAAAACTACAAAAAAGTGGCAAATGACTCCAACCGCTGGTGGTTCCATTTAAAAATTAGAAAGAGCACTCGGAGAGCGCAGACCTCTGCCAAGCAGTTCAGACACAAAACAAAGACTTATGACCCTCTGGAACGTGGTGCTGCTTTCTGATTGGTTGCTAGGCATGCAGTAAAATCGTATATAATGCACGCCTTGAAAGTAGTTCTGGCAAAAAAGTTTAAAACTTCAGCACCGTTCCATATCAATACCCAATAGAATACCTACTGTAACCGTCTCACAATTAATGGTAATGTCGAGTTCAATTTCCATGAACTTAAAAAAAAATAGTAAACCGAAAATAACAACTAAATTAACGTTTTGGAATAAGTATTGCATGTGTCGCGTTGCTCAATCCAAGCTAGCTAACACCTGATGAGCAGTAGCAATCACCTTACCAAATGAAAGGTAACCTTGACAACCAATTTGGCTAGTGACTGAGGGCTGCGTAGCGCTCTTCTTGACGTTACAAATATTAGGCTACATTGTAGGCCACATTGTAGCGAAACTGAGTCTAAGTTAACCCTCTCCGCTTCGCGTCGGGAAGTTCTTAGGCTCCACCTCGTTGACTTAAAACTGTATAATGCACGCCTCGTCGGATGTTACCCCTTACATAGAGTACAGAAAAGAATCAGAAGGGACTTGTATTCTCCCTTAGGAATGCAAATGTGTATATCTCTATAGAAAATCTTCACGGGGGGGCTAAGAGTGTGTCTTGCCATGCCTGCAGATAATGGCCACAGATTTATTCATGTAGTACAGTGGTCCCTTGTTATATCGCGGTTTACCTTTCGCAGCCTCACTGTTTCGCTGATTTTTTTAGTGCACACAATCTCCTGTACAGTACAGAATGCGCTCAGCTTGTAAAATTTACATAAATCTTCCACCGCTAGCTGTGTGACTCTGAAGTGCTGTATGTTTGTGTGAAATACCTGTCTGAGAAAAGTGTATAAGTGTCGTGAGGGGTTTTACAGCCTTAAAACATCTATAATAATTGTAAAAAATAAAGCTGACTACTTCGCGGATTTCGCCTATCGCGGGTTATTTTTAGAACGTAACTCCCGTGAATAACGAGGGACCACTGTATACTGTATTAGTCTATGCAGATGCTTTGTCTCAACATTATTACACTACATTACACTTAGCTCATGCTCTTATCCAGAGCAACTTACAGATATTTACAGGGTTTCAGTTACAGTCCCTGAAACAGGTTGGGGTTAGATGCCTTGCTCAAGGGCATCTCAATCATGGGTAGGATGGGATTCGAACTGACAACCTTCCGATTGCAAGTCCAAATCCCTAACCACTAGTCCACAGCTGCCCCAACAGAGTGGGTGATGACACTACTTGGTAAGAAACCTAGGACTCTATATGGACCCCGCACTGTCTTTCAAGCCACACATAAACCACATCACCAAAAGCAACTTGTTTTTTTCCTCCATCTCTACAGTGAGGCAGTAAAACATGGCCGCCACTCCAGCTTGCCTGCTGCTGCTGTAGTCACTTTCTTCCACCAGTGAGACATGGGGAAAATAAACCTCCTCACATACAGGCATTAATGTGCCTCAGGCCACACCACTGCTCCTCTCGCCCCAATTTAATCTAATATAATTTTTCATTCTGTTGTAGCTACATCACGGGGCCTTTGGGGAGATCACACCTGACAGAATGGATTGCACCAGGGTCCATTTCTTATATATGCTTACATCTATACTTATTAGTGATTTCCCTCTGTTCTATATGTGCTGTGTTCAATAACACGTTTGGTCATGTACAGACTTGCTGAATGTGTTTTGAGCATGTGTGTGTGTGTGTAAAGCCAGCAATAATGTTGTGCAATTCTGTGTGTGTGCTGTGGTGGTGGTGGTGGGGGGGGGGGGGGGGGGGGGGGGGTCGTGTGTACGCATGTGTGTGAAGTCAGCAATGACGGCCTGTATGACTGCCCCTTTCAAAGCCTCTGCCTCCTTCCACAATACTGCCACACCATTGTGTGGCATTTCTGTGTGTGTGTGATGTGAGTGATTGTGTGTGTGTGTGTGTGTGTGTGTGTGTGTGTGTGTGTGTGTGTGTGTGTGTGTGTATGTGTGTGTATGTGTGTATTAATGCATGTGAAGGAACGGAGGTCTCTCTTTGTCATGGGGCAGGGGGCATCCTGAGGTTATTACAACCTGACAGCGGGGCCTGTTGCCCTGATACCATTAAGCACACTTCTGAGGAGATATTTTATCCCTGGCGTGTTAGGCCCAACCATAACTAATTCTCCTCTGTTTTTTTCCTCTCTCTTTCTCACTGCGTGTGCATACAGTAATAAAGTCTCACTGATGACAGAAGCATTTCGGGTGGCTTATGAGCATGTTTATCTCTTTGTGTTAAATATGTTATCCGCTCTGTTGTGGCTATGCTAAGTTCTTCAGCTGTGTGGGCTGAAGAGATAAGTGGTCTAGAAGTGTTTTAGGTAAGATGCTGGGGCCTATTTGTTGGACTGGAACATTTAATCTATGAAGGAGTCCCCATGCAATAGCGTAAAGTGGAGCGCTAACGCCAAGACCTGTGTTGCGTGCGTACTAACACGAATAGAGTCAAATGTGTTTGTGTGGACACAACACTTTGGGTCTATGTGATAATTATCACTCAAACGGACTCCAATAAGCAGCCTCCATCCAAGCTCAAGTCTGTGATAGAACCGACTAAATCATCAGGTTTTGCTCCCAAAAATATGCTGCACACCAGAAGTTTTCCTTTAAAGGTGTACTTCCACGAGAAACCGTTTAGTACTTGCTCTTTTGAAATATGATAGGTCACCCCGAGTTGCATATGCATGCTGCATATCAAAATGTTTTTCTACCCCCATTTTCTATATCAGTCAAAAGAAGACAATAAGCGGGAAAAACGACCCAATGCGAAAAGGGCCTGCAGCGTGACGTAGACGTGCAAATGCATATAAGAGAAACTGACCGAATGGGCTTTAAATGATGTTAGCCTGTGACTGACTCGCATAAAATTAGCAGGCTAGTTGAATGACTGAACTGCATTTATCCGGGCACTTGCACTGTTTTGTCATGCAAATATTACCATTCTGAAACGTTCATTGACAAACGGTCAGGAAGTGACTGTGCTTGTGCCATCTCTTCTTCCTCTTCGGATTCAGGATCAAACACATAAGGCTGTATCTCCAAAGACATTCTGTGTGCAGTTTTAGCGCTGTCAAGTTGACTTTTCCCCTTCACCTTACTCTGCTATCAAGTTGACTGTGGGGCAAAGGAAGCTGCAGGGAGCGTGTCACGCCTCTGGTGAAATCGTGTACATCTTTAACACCCTTCTTAACTGCCTTCTTCACTGGAGCTCAATGAGCAATCCATCCCAGAGTAGCTGATTGGACTGCACCCATTGGACCGTCATCAAGCCTCAATTGATTATTTTACAGCTGAGTTAAATTGTCAGTTGAGTGATGTTACTTGTCCTTGGGTTGGAGAGGTCAGGGGGTCAGGATTTGGCTGGCTAGTTTCAGCCGATTAGCAATGCACTTTCTTGTCGCCATTTTCCAGAAATTGCATCATTTCTGCTCCTGTTTTCCCCATACTGATTGTGGGAACTCCATTTTGACATTGATTTGGCTGAATTCACTAGCCTGTCATTTCGCATTGAAATGAATGGGAGTGGGACTTCCTCACTTTCTCCAGTTAATATAATACCTCTATAGTAGAGACGACATGTCCTGAGGTTAAACCTTATTCAACTTGATTTCAGACATACACTGCAGCTCCAGTTGCTTTAGTGTACAGCAAGCGGTGAAGTAGGAGAGTAGGAGGAGTAACTACTAGGGAAAATGCAGGGAGAAAATTAGGGACCATGGTATCATAGAGGATATATTTTTCCCCTAATTTTTAAGACTTAATGGGTAGAGGGGGTGCATGAAAGAAAGAAAAAAGTTGGGAAAACACAATCGGGACAAACAAGCACACTGCATTAATATCTCCTTGCTAGTGTCACACTGCTTTACCTGCCTGAGGTGATACTGTTTCCACTGTTTTGTCACTAAGAAGGGTGTTTGCAGTGCTTCTTAGAGATCCTTCTTAGGCTAAGAGGCATTTTGCGAAACATTTGCTTGTTACGGGAGCCCTAAGAAGAGTCTAAAGAAGCTATTAGTGCTAAGAGCTTCTTAACTGCATTTGGGAAACCCTTGTCCTTTTGCTTTGTTTCATTTTGTTAATTTCTGACCAGGCCATCAGCCCGAGTTACAAAGCTAAAAAATACACAATATAGATGCTACTTACAATGTGTACAATGTCTATATTTGAATAGTTAATTTCAACTACAGAACATGGTGCTATTAATAACTTATTTCTCATCTTCTTCCTTTTCAGTTCTCATGTCACAGGAGAGCAACATCTATGCACGTGATGCAGGCTTGTTGGAAGTGTAAAACTAATCAAATGATTTGTTTTTTACCATCTTGCAGACTGTTCAATCTTATTTGCTATATGGTGCAATAATATGTGATAGATGTGCAATTATTGTTTCCCGAATCAGCCAAATCTTTAAGAGACTGTTAGCTCATCGCTCATGCATGCTAACTTCTGTCAGCCTTGGATGCAATCGAGGGCCTCCCCCTTCAGTCAATGTGCAGTGCACAGGCTACGTAATTGGCTGTCAGGGGATGCCTGTCTCTGGACCTTTGCTCATTTTTGGAGCACAAGTTCCACCAGATTTAATCTTCAGTCACAAACTGCAGAACCCCAGTGAATGCCTTAGGCCCCGTTAGGCTTTGTGTATCTTGGAGAATCTATTCATCTTCAGGCTGTAATGTACAATGAATGTGTTTAAAATTTTCCCAAAATCAATTATTGGCAAAACAGCAAAATGCACCAAGGTTCAGTGATCAACCTGATGATTAACAGTCACAAATATCCCAAATGCAACCCAATAATAATAATAATAATAATAATAATAATCACAAATGCTCTGGGTCATGACAGCAAAAAGAATTTCTAGGATTGGGCATGGATGTTTCTGTTTGGTGGAAGAAATGGCAAATTCTACATAACCTGTGATGATCATGCCTTCCCAATCCCTACTATATTTGCGTTAATTATGTCTGAATGAATACATAACAGTAAGATATAAAAACATTATGAATGCAATTTACATGAATAAATTGAATTTAAAAAAAGCTCAAACTAATGTCCAAATGATGGCAATAGACCGTTAGAAAAACAATGGTACATTTCCACTGGGATTCTGGCTGCGAACTTGTGTAAATGCAGATTTTTAGCTAGGGCGCGTCATCGTGGCCTCCTGCACTCTTAATTCAACGTGACCTCAAGACTGATGTTCAGTGAGGGACGAGAAATCAATGAGAGAGAGAGAGAGAGAGAGGGAGAGAGAGAGAGAGAGAGAGAGAGAGAGAGAGAGAGAGAGAGAGAGAGAGAGAGAGAGAGAGAGAGAGAGAGAGAGAGAGAGAGAGAGATGAAGGCCACCCATCCCCCAAGCCGCGCAGGGCTGCTGTGTGTGTTCTTGTAGTGAAAAATATCGTCTCGTTTCCTCTGTAATGGCTAAAGAATCTGTCACCGTATTTATTAAATTATTCAGTTGTTTCCTTTAACCTCACTACATTCTTCTCATTGCCATCTTGTCATATGAAGCATCTTGTCATATGGTATGTTTCACCTATGGCATCAGTAGACTATTTCCCAACAGTGTTACATAACAGCTAAGGACATCAAGATGGATCATGATATACCCACTATTTTTAAATAAATAAGCAAATAGTATTTCAATGCAGAATTTAGGGATTTTTAAATTATGACCTAATTATCGTTGCGCATTTAGGAGTCAACATACTCACAATACGCAGAACCGTCCACTTAGCAGAACACAAAACACACACATATAGTCTAATTTTATTTAACGCCTAGTTTTGGCGTGAAATATCATAAATAATTTATATCTAGCCTACAGAAGATTGCACGAGTTCTTTGAAGGGCCAGTGCTTTCTTACATGAACCTTGACTACTATGTAGACCTAAGTAGCATCATTTATCTGTAGTCATCAATTCAGTCCTCCACTAGATTCCATCGAGCAGTACGCAACTCAAAAGCACGCTTTTTTGCATTTTGACGATGGAATTGACACCAGGACACCTACATCCTTCTTCTGTCAGTGAAACAAGAAATGCTAAGAGCTGATTTTAACA
The DNA here is from genome assembly GCA_027475355.1 of Coilia nasus. Lineage (NCBI taxonomy): Eukaryota > Metazoa > Chordata > Actinopteri > Clupeiformes > Engraulidae > Coilia > Coilia nasus. The sequence continues at coordinate 1,872,336 of CM050209.1, forward strand.
TCTTCCTTAGGCGTCCACTTTACAATGTTTAAGGCAACCCACACCGGGTGCCAGAAATGTGGGTTTTGAAACAGTCATTTCTTATGAGAGACCCGCAGATGGCTGCACCTCAGCCGCAGTCCACTACCGATTCAGGACGCCTCTGCAATCCTGTCCTTTCATAGTAGTCCACCTTATTCATGGATTTTGAAAATACGACCAACCCTACGTTGCGGTTAAAAGAATTGTTAACTTTCTATGACAGACCCGATATTAGGTAATTAGAAAATCACGTTTAAGACGATTCCTAGCTTATAGGCTATCTTCGTTTATCCAGGCATATCGTTCCGCCATTAACGCCTTTAACCATAGCCACTTAAATGCATGTATCTCTTGAATTACAAGACTTACTGGTTGGTAACATTTAACCAATTGGTGTTTTACGCAATGCTTTGGCCTTGTGATCAATCATCAGAGTGAGGCTGTTTTTATTACGAGGAAGAAATACGCCAGGACAATTGTAGCCTATTTCACAATAAAAAATCAAGAATTCACCCCACAACACCAAATAACATCATAAATAGCCTACACCAGAACAGTTGAGCATTTATGTATCCGAAGAATGAAACACAACATATAAAATTCGTAATGAACTGTTCTGAGGAAGTATCGCGAACCAAGCTAAATGCTTTTCACCAAACACCGCATAAATCGTCTTTCACTACCCCCTGGAATATGGGCGTTTCTAGCGGGTCTCCGCTCTAGAATTGTCATCCGTGAGGAAATAGCGTCTGCGGCCCTAAAAATTAATTGCAGACTATATACGAAATAACACAAATATCCAGTAGAGAAGCACAGTGTAGCATTTATGATGCACAGAAACCACTATAAGATACATCCTCAAATGAAATGTCACTGCTGTACCATCCAGATCAACACGGTTGGCAAATCATACACGCCATCCATGGAGGACGCATACGGAGCAGCGGTAATTAGCTACTAAAAAGGCGCAGCACAATTACTCTAACTGGTAACATAATAACTGAATATGAATAAAAATATAATATGTTCTTACTTTCGCCAACTACCGCCTTTAATCCAATGGGTGCCATGATGCTGCTGAATGACAGACCGTGTTCGCACTCTTTTCCTCCTCTGTCTCGCTGTAGTCCACCCCTGTCTCTGCCAGAACGAGCGCACACCTCACAGCGCGTCTTACTGCGGAGATTCAACCAGAAAGGCAACGTCACTGCGTATCCGCCCCTCCCCATCGCAGAGTGCAGTTCCATTCTCCTGGACCTAGGCAACCACTCCTCATTGGTGAGTCCGGTGTGCCGTGTCATGATGGTTACAGTAGCGCCAGCATTTCTTGCTTTCATGATTTGCTTATTATCTTTTTGAAAATTAAGCAGAATTTATGCTGGGAATTTAATGCTTTTAAGATTTTTTGGTAACTGAAACAATACAGGGTTAAATTGTGTGTACGAGGTGGTGGGTGGTGTGGTAAATAAGGAACGTTTCAGGCCTATAAAAGCATGGAGAAACACCCACAAAAATATACAAAAAGGTGCAATTAAAGGAATAACTGCCTAGGAATTTCTCAGTAAAGAGACCTTGGTAGGCTCGCACTCCACAAGAGGTCAGCACAGCACCTTTAAATATAGCCTATGGGGTAGTAGGCTACTGCACCTATCGAGGAACAGCACATCTGCGGCTATTGTCATGAGTTTTATTAATTATGAGGAGGAAAACCATTTGTATCTAGACCGTGTGAGAGAATTTTTGGGCAATATTGCCAGGCAACTTTACTAACAGATGCTGTTTGGGCACTTTCGTACTGATGTTGGCCACACATTTTTATCAAAGGAACTTAAATTATCAGCACAGAACTTTATCATTATCATCCAGTCAGAATATTAGGAGCCTTTTATGTTGTTGCCCGGCAACATTGCTCAAAAAGTTGCTCCGTGTCATCATCACCGTAAGCCTACAGCAGGATCCAAAACCTGTCACAATTGCTTTAACTTCAGTTAAAGCCTTTGGAGAGACATTTATAGTGCCCATACCATCTGTGTCCCTACTATCGGAATTGACCATCTGTAGGATATGCTTCATTAATGACTACAGTTGACTATTCAGAAGATAAAACAAAGACCAATAGGCCTACATATAAAAAGGGACAGGTGCCTAAATTATTAACAACCCTATGTAAAAATACATTCCAAATAGGCTATCTTTTTCAAAATTAGTCAAATAAAATATGCCACCATAATTACAGCATGCAAAAAAACCTTTGTGCACAGCCAGAAAATGAGTGTATTGCTTGGTGACCCTTACCAAAAAGAACTATAGTAAAACTATAGGATTTCTATAGTAATGTATAATATTTCTATAGTCTTCCGCATGCGGCCGCCTCCTCACTCAGAGCGGCCCGTAGGTGATTCCTTAAATATCAGAAAAACTGACTTTTTTAACGCCAACTTCATCAGTCTGTCACTGTAATTATACTGTTTGCCGCTTCATATGCAAACAATAGCAGGCCTCGGGTCTTCCCATAGACAGTAGAAGAAAAGGGTCTTCCCATAGACAGTTAGGGTCTTCCCCATCAGCAAGGAAGAAAAAAACGTGGCCATGAGCGGTGCAAAAAGAAGAAAAGTAGAAGAAAATCGTACCTTTCAGGCAAGATGGGAAGCAGAGTATCTCTTCACAGAATTCAAAGAAAAGCCAATGTGTCTAGTTTGCTTAGAAACAATATCAGTCATGAAAGATTTCAACTTAAGTCGCCACTACAACACCTTGCATAAAGCTAAATATGAGAAGTGCACTGGAGATGCTAGGGCCGCTGTAGTAGCCGATCTCAAATCAAAAGTGAACCAACAACAGCGACTTTTCACCAGAGCCTCAAATACACAGTAATCAGCACTCAAAGCCTCTTATGCTGTTTCACTTCAGCTTGCCAAAGCAAAAAAGCCATTGTCAGATGGGGAAATAGTCAAGGTCTGCGCTGTGGAAATGGCGAAAGCTTTCGGTGATGATAATGTGGCTAAACACTTTGAAACGGTCTCTCTCTCCCGACGCACCGTGACACGCAGGATTTTTGACATCAACGATCATGTCGAGATGAAGCTGACAAAAGTCATGCATGACTGCAAGTACTTTTCATTGGCTCTGGATGAGAGTACAGATGTGATGGATGTTAGCCAGCTGCTTATTTTTGCGAGAACTATTGACAGTACATTTGAAGTGCATGAGGAGTTATTAAAATTAGTTTCTCTGCATGGTACGACCAAGGGCACAGACATATTCAACGCCGTTAACACTGTTGTAAATGGATATGGTGGCTTTGACAAGCTGTCAACTGTCGTTACGGATGGCGCACCTGCGATGCAGGGAAGACACAGGGGTTTCGCAGGACTCCTCCGACAGAGCGTGGTAAACTGCCCTTTACTGCACTGCATCATACATCAAGTGAGTAACCTCATATTAATTGTGAGATGTGGGCCTGGGTTTGACATGGCTGGACAAATTATTATTTTTTAACATGCCATGCATTATATCTCCCCAGGAGGCCCTCTGCGCAAAGACACTAAACTTCAGCCACGTCATGGATTTGGTGACTAAAGTAACAAATCTCATCAGGGGGGGAAACAGGTCCCTTTGTCACAGGAGGTTCCTGGCCTTTTTGGATGAAGTGGACGCCGAGTATGGGGATTTACAAATGCACACTGAGATCAGATGGATGAGTCGAGGGAAATGTCTGCAGCGCTTTTTTGCGCTGCGGTCTGAAATCCCAGTGTTTTTGGAGAACAGTGTTAGTGGTGATACAAGTGCCTGCTGTGGAAAACTAAAAGACACACAGTTCCTGTGGGACATGGCCTTCCTGACAGACATCTCCTCGCATCTGAACCACCTTAACAGACTGTTGCAGGGGAGAGATCAAACTGTGTGCGATCTGTATGCACACATGACCGCATTCCAGCGTAAACTAGACCTGTTCATAAAAGGAAATTTGCAAATTTAGTACACTTTCCCGCTTGTGAGGAGATGCGAAAAGAAAACCCTACTACTTCAGAAATATAGAGCCGACATTGAAAAATTGCAGGAGCAATTTAGCGATCGTTTCCAAGACTTTCATGTGATGCAACCACGAATTGCGCTATTCACGGATCCCCTCTGCTGCTATCAGTGAGCAACCATCAGAACTCAGGGATTTTGCTCTCTCAATGGCCAGCATGTTTGGGAGCACTTACATTTGTGAGAGTAGTTTTTCAACAATGAAGCACATTAAGTCAAAAGAGAGAAACAGACTCACCGACGAGACACGTTTTCATTTATTGCGGATTGGATGCACAAAGATTGGAATTGATATCCAGTCTATTGTGCGCCAGCAGGCAAAACCGCAAGTATCTCACTAAGAAAGAACCTGATTTAGGCTACCTGCTGTGGTTAAGGTTGAGGCAAATGTATGTAGCCTAAATTCTAATAGTGGTGGAAAAAAACACTACATTTGATGTCCGTTGTTGCACTTAATGTTGGGCTTAATATTGTGAGTGTTACACATGCAGTTGAGTGCAGAAATCTGATATTTTTGTATGTTGGTTCAATAAACATACATACACACACACATACCTATATTTTGTTATTATTTATAATTCTTTTGTAGCTTCCCTCATATCCGATTAGTTGAGGTGCGCGGTCATGTGGCCCCCTGATGGTGATGATGAAAAAATGTGGCCCTCTTTATTATGGATGTTGCCCATCCCTGTTCTGTAGTATCTTTGTGATAATCCTATAGGCCTACAAAAGTGACTGTTCCAAAAAATGGAGGTTGCACTGGCAGTGCAGATGATGTCGATGCCAATTGCCATATATTCTTTGGCTATGCTGCCTCCCAGGCAGTTTTGAAGTTTTGGCATTTTAGCGCCCCCTTGAATGTGGTCAAATGTGGTATTGGAGGAAGTTAGAAATTAGGAAAAGGGGCAGGAAGTAGTTGTAACACATGCTCCTGTCAGTTAATGGAGAGGTCAGCTGAAGATGGAGCCAAAAATGTGTATCAGAAGACAGGCGGAAGTGGAAAGAACAGATCACCGTGTGTATTACAGGCAATGCAGTTGGTAAAATTGCAGAGAATTTTGCAATTTTGCAAGGTTTGCATGAAACCTTCAGGGTTTGTTCTGATAGGCCTATATCAATAGAAAAAGAGACATGAAGATTTTTTTACAAGGCATTTGTACACTTCAACAGTTTTTAATTTTTCTTTTATTGCTGTTGGTACAGTTTTACTTAACATTAACATATAATTAACAGAAGTGTGCAATTTCAAATAACAATTAAGGCTGCTAAAACTGATAGAACTAATCATGTAGACTCATAAGAGATGGGGTCTAGTTCAGGGAGTAGTACTGTAACTTTTAATGTTAATCGGTTTCAAATTTATTTGGAAGTGAAACCATCCACCCATCTGTATGCACACATTTGCCAACCAAATCATTCAGGAGGAAGGCTTTAATGTGTCTCGTCTTGGCTGTTTTGGCTGCAATTGTTGATGAGATCATGCGTGGACTATTTAGAACAGAATATATTTGTACAATTAGAATTGGTGTTGGTGAACATGAACATTCAGACTGGCACACACAGTTTATCTTAGAAATTAGCAAATGTAATAACTGTGCATGAATGTCCTTTATTTTTATAAATGTGTTGTCCCGTTTCAGTATTCTTTTGTATTGTGCTGTATGATACATAACATTACCAAAAATGAAGCGATCATAGGACTCAGCATACTTATTTAATACTGGTGCTTGGATAAGATTTTCTATTGCGATTTCCATTGAAGCGGTCATGTGTATTCGACTTGGTTTACTAACAGTTTTAAAAGATGCTATTCTTTGAAGAGGACTCAATCCAGTGATACTGCAGACAAATTTGCCAAAGTCTGACCAGGCTCAAAGCACAGTTCATTAAGCCGTCTAGGGATTTCTCGCCATAACAAAAAAACTTCAACAACTTGTTGAGAGACAAATTGTGTACCACTAAATAAGGTTTTTAGATAGCCATTGTTTGATTCAAATGTGAAGGCTGAGGTTGACCAAAGAGGTCCCCAATTCCAAACACTGGTTGATAAATGTGTCGGTTGATGGACGTTAAAAGAAACATTTTCTCTTCCATACAACAGTTCCATTTTTTTGACAAATGAAACCAATGAGGTTTCAGCCTTTTTTATGTCACTGAATGAAACTGACTGTTGTAATAGTAAATGAATACTACAGGACAGCAGGAAAAAGTGTTCCAAATAAGGCGCTGGGAGAATCCCAGGAAGTACATAGAATGCATAGTATAACAAAAATGCCGGCCATTCAGATGCCTTCCAAAACTTTCTTTGTGCAATCGATCTGGGAGACCTTGTTATTTCTGTTGGCGGTTTGATACTCAGGAGTTTCCTGTCAAACACTTGGATTTTTCGTCCAATATACCACGGTTGTAAGTGGTTACATGTGTCCATCCAAAGACCCATCATTTGCCTACAAACCCCTAATAAAACACAATGCATATAGTCTGGGATGAAACCTGAAACAATGTCAAATAATGGTAGTAAAAGAAGAATGGACGGTCCCTTGACTCCATGTTTTACAGTTGTTGTATGGTACGCGTCAGTGGCATCAGTTTTAAACTGGGTGTGCGTTCTTTCGGCATGTTTCCTGTAAAAGTAAGACCTGACAAATCCTCTTCCCTTCTCTACGACCTCTCCAGGATGCAAGCACCAATCACAGCCAAATTTGCCATTAAACTGCTTACAGTTTCTGAGAATTGCCCTTGCTATAGCATCAGATGAACACACAAGAGTAAATACTCTAGATATATGACATATGCCAGTACTGTCAATCCACTGTAATGGATTTATAGCCAGGTCTCTGCACTCATCAACAAAAGGCCTCAGAAATGTGTCTATGCGGGGTTTTTGGGTACCAAACCAAATAGCTGACATCATAACATTTTCTTTTCTCTGTTTAAAAGGTAATTCATTGATTGTGAACTGAAGTGGCCAAAGGGAATAATTTGATGAATTGAATATTGGTATCGCATCACAATTCCAGGTCAAAGTCAAATCATCTGAATTTAAGTTTCCTTCTTGAACTAAATTGATTGATACATTCTCCCTTGTATTATATCACTAATATTGTCTGAGGCATGATTTTTTGTTTGTAACTCAACACCATGATTGTTTAAAGTATCCATCAAAAGGTCTTTTACAGATATGGACAAAAAGAAGTGGCCATTTTTTAAACTCTCATGTTCATTAAATACCCATCCGCAGTGGGAGCAGGAGGTATCTGTGTGGCTGTTTATGCTGTTTTGACAGTCTCCGCAAAAGAAATTGGTTATGTAGGACAATTTTGGATTTCCCAGCAGTTTTTTAAAAAGGTAGTTTGATGCCGGAACCAAATCAGGTACAAGTAAATTGATCAATCCAAGTAGGTCAGTCAGCGCAGATCGAGTTAGGTGGTGTCGTAGAACGAAGAGCATAATGGCTAAAAGACATTGCCCTTTTGATACTGATGCCCCTTGATAAATTGGTTCTCCACTCTGCAAAACAAAATATTTCCAATCAGATTCATAATTGTAGATGTTTTTAGATTTTTTCACTCTTGTTGGTACATAGCCTAAATTGACCTTTTTTCCAGCGTCAGTCTCAGTTTGATATGGAGTGTCATCAGCACAGTCAAAGTACTCCTTTGGTCAAGAACAAAATGGAACCCTGCTCTTTGGTGCATGTTTCTTTTCTATTCAGGTGGAAATACAGAAAGGAGTTTTCCTGTCTAAGTGGGTGCTTTTTCGGCTGTCCAAGGACCCCAAAAAAAGATTACGGAGATGATGAGCGCCCTCTTCACCAGGGAGGAGATGGCGATGTCGTCCCTGACTGGGAAGGCGACAAATGGCTTTAAGAACCATGAAGCAAAGCCTCAACTGGATGTCAAGAAGGTCTCCGCTATCTGTTGTAAGTCTAATAACTTTTTTCCCATAGGGTGTTCACATTTGAACCCGCAGCAAAACAGCACTTCTCACTAATTTTATATTCTCTTCATATTCTGTTAACAGCGTACATCAACAAAGAGCATGGAGGCCTGGAGGCAAAAGAGGTGCTGAGCATCATGCGCTCTAAGCTTAACAACGAAGCAAAACTTTATTAAAAAAAAATAAACTCATAATGACATACAAACATTCATACAAATGCCTTGAATAAATAGCTTTTTAATCAACCATTGCTCTTATTGTGATTTTCTATTGATGTAAAATGTTGTTACATCAATACAATACAAAAAAAGAAATTGTAAGTAGATATCTGTTTTGACACTTTGGTTCAGCATTTTATTGAACTTACAATAGGCTACATGTAATCTTCTTGGATCCTATACTTTAAAAACCCTATAGGAATCTATAGGATTACATGATGCACCTATCCAGAGTAAAGAACTATTAGAATACTACAAGAATCCTATAAGAATGCTGTAATAACCTATAGTATTCCTATAGTATTTCTACAAGAATCTTATAAGAATGTTGTAATATTTACCTATAGTATTCCTATAGTATTTCTGCTGTTGGCCTATAGTAAAATGTCCCAAAATATCATAAGATTCCTATAAGATAACTATAGGGTATTAATAGTGTTTCTATAAGATTACTACATAAAAATATTGTAGTACTCCTATAGTATTACTATAATAATACTATAGTTGTTTTTGGTATGGGGAAGATTAGCATAAGCAGCCTGAGACTGAGTCTGGCAGAATGACGTTGCACAATTGTCCAATCGACCTAGTCGGTCCCTCGAGGGTCACTCGTCCCCCCTCCGTCGATCCCCTCCCTCCCCATACAAACAAGTAGACTGTTTTGTTCATTTCTTTGGCAATACATTTACAAGGATATAGAATGACAATGATAAAGACCTACTGGTTTTAATTAACGTCTGTCATCATCACCTTACACATTTCTATATAAGCTTAGGCAAACAAACGATTTTTAGTCTGTTCACAATGTTACATGCCACCGTCCATTTTACGACCCAACAGTTGTGACTCTTACATTTAAACCAGGCGTTCCTGTAGTTCTCCTCTTTCGGTTCATATTTGCCCGTGTTTTACTGTTAAAATGTGATTATTGTCACTCGTGTTTCAGGCATAGCCTATGTTCTAAAATGTTTATTGCATATGTCAATAACGACGGGAAAAGCCCATGACCTCCACCAGGGGGTAGTAATAAGTTAGGGACCTTAACTCCATAATTACCTTCACATAGGCTATAGCCTTGTGTAGCGTTTTGATGTTGCATGCAATTTTGTCCAAGTTCTTCAGGAGTGTTTTCTGAGCGCCGTCCTCCCCTCTGCCACACCTCTGTGAAGCGAAGCCTTTGACTGGACACGTTTGTCTTGTAGTGCCTTTCATTTTGAGGGTGTGTCCTGCCTTCCAAACTGGGGTAATTCTGGTCGAAACTCAAAACGTCGCCCCTTGTAACCAGTCCCATCAGCTTGCCTTACAGAAGGAGGCGTATCGAACCGAGCGTTTGTTGAAACCTTAGGCGGCTACCGCCTTTTGGGATGTTGAGGGTGAAGGCGAGGTAGGGAGAACTAGTACACTTTTTCCATTTTCATTGAAGCACTGGTAGGCCTATCATACAATCAGAGCAAACAACCGAAGAAGAAAGTAACGTGGTTGGTACACATTCTAACTTGTATCAAACTGCTGGGATATTGTAGTCCACAAACCGTCAGTATGGGGGATGTTATTTCTTCGCACCTGGATGAAGGCAAACGCGAGATGATCACAGGTAGGTAGTAATTGCGAGGCTGGTGCCTCGAATGGAACAGTAACAAAATGTATTGACAGTGTGCATTAGCCTACTTTATTTTCTGCTTTAGATGCTTGAAGGGTGAGGCACGTGGCTTAAGAACTTTTCTAAAAGTCTCTTTTGGCTGTAGTCTGTTTTTTGTGGTTAAGACGTTCGGCGTTTATTCGTGGCAGGCCATGCTGCAACAGGTAGCCTATTCACTTTACTTTACACAGGGTAAGTATTCCAATGATGTTTACAAACTTAAAGCCGTTATTATTATTTAAATACAATGTTCTTCCTTGTGACACGGATTTCCAAACACGCACACTACTGCCTACACTCTTCAGTGTCACGGTGCACTTTGAAAAACGAGAGATGTACTGTATTTCGACTGGCAGACATTTGTACTTATCAATTGATCCATGATATTACTGGAGAGATACTGGAGAGAGAGAGGTTCGTGTGGAAGTCAGCGCATTTTTCTCTGCAGGGATTTGCGATTTTCTCAAGGCAACACCACTTGGCTGTAGGAGCATGCTTTGATTCCTGGGCCTAATGTTATATTACATTGCATTACACATACCATACGCTTTTATCCAAACCGACTTACAAAAGAAGGGCATAACAAACTAACAGATGTGTAGAGGAACACAGAGTAAACAAACACATACACACAAGGACATGTGTATCTACAGTACATGTACCTTAAGTAAGCTTCCTGGTGCAAGGACACTTGACGACCCCCCCCCCCCCCCTCTACACGCACAGACTCATACAAGCATGAGGCACCTAGGCAAAGAGTTGGTTAGTAGAGATTAGTTTTGTTAGGAAGGGAAGCAGTCTCGGAAAAGAAGGGTCTTCACAACAGCTTTTTAAAGGTCAAGAGGGACCTCGCCTTGTGTGAGGAGAGACTGACTGTGGCTGTGTTTTAACATGATAAAAAATAAGCCTCAATTGACACAAGGCAGTTCAGATCAGAATTTTAGAATTATTTTTTAAGCCATTTTGTGATTGGATTAAGGTTTTGTCTGCACTTTGGTAGGTTGTGTTTTTGCCCCTCCACCTTGAGCAGTTTTATCTCTATGTGCCTGTGGGGACTTGTTCAGTTATGGAAAAGGATGGTTTGTTCAGCTGCACAGCAAAAAGACTTAACCACAAGAGCCCTCTCAAAAGCACCTTAGACGTCTGTCAGGCCAGCAAACCTCTGTTCTTCTTGCTGAAGAACCACCACTCCTGTTGCTCTGGTCTTCTTGCCAGCCAAGTGTTTTTTTTCTGCCTAAACCCTGGCCATCCAAATGGATAGAAAACTGCAGCAAGACAACAAATGGTGTGAGGGCTATGTTTGTAGTTGTAGTCACTGGCATAACAAAAAATGGCCAGGAAAAAAAAAACAGAAGATAATGTTATATTTTTATGTAAATGTCAGCTCCTATTTAGCATAGAAATGATTAGAGTTTGTTAACATCTCGCACGTCACCAACCTATCAATATGTGTGTTGGTGGCTGTGGTCTCTTTTCCCCGTCCAAGTCCTGTGGCGGGGTATTAGCAGTAGTGGTGTTGGCTTCTGTGTTAATGAGGCAAGTGGATGTTCAGAGTTGGCTACGTGTATGAGAGATGGCAGAGGAGAGGCAAACCCCTGGACAGATGACTTTCTAGAGAGATTCTGCTCCATTCACAGTCAGATGGATGGACTGACCACAAAATCCTAGGAATGCCTTCTGAAGACTTGCAGTTTGGAGGCTATGACTGGGAATATGAAAACACACACACACATCGCTAAAATGACATTTAGCTTACGTAGACATCAAATATCTTCTACACGTTTAGGTAGTAGGTATCACTGTTTTTTTATAGTGCCACAGAAAAGCTATTTAATCTTTCGATTATTTCATGTTTCTGAGATGGTTTCCCTAACAGCTTCAAGTTGGAAGACTGAAGCTAGCAAAAGCGGTCATATTGGTGTTGTAGCCCTAGTAGTTTCTGAGTGAATAGGAGCTTTTGGCCCCAAAGGGAAATTTTAACATTGCAAAAGCGAATCCAAACAAACTCGCCATAGGCCGTTCACGTGAATCTCATCAAATTTGCTATATGTCATCTACAGACAATGCTGACAAAGATTTATCTTGAGATGAACCATTTCAAAGGTACATGTCAATGAACATTTAACATGTAGCTTAAAATTCTTCAAAAGTCCATATCTTGGCTTCTAATTGCTCAAATTTGGTCAAAGTTGACATGCCAATTCTGAACAGCTTTCCTTTTATGTGCACCGAATTTTGTGACATTTTGTCATAGGGGTCGATGTTTCTTGTCGAAGTTAGGTGTTCAAAAACAGCTTTTGTTAAATAACTCAACAATTTTGGCCAAGACAACAATTTTGTGTTAGTATGCCGGTGTTCAGCGTATCGACCCAGCCCATGAACACTCACTTGAAGCATAGTGCCACCTAGTGATATGGGTAAATGCAATAACTGGGATTTTGAATTGCCAATATTTTGGACTGAGAAGGTGGGAACTGCACAAAATATGTCAGGCACGATCAGCACGAAGACATCTGAAAGCACAGCACATGGCATAAAATGTGGCCCATAGGAGGCGCTGTAACTGTACAAAATCTGATTTTGCCTATTCCTTTCACAAATCACTCCTACACACTACACAAACACACACAATGTCATTCATTCAAAACCCACATCCATGCCCGCTGCCAGGAAATCATTTCCACACAAATTCTCACCTCACAACACTGCTCTACCACACACTCATTATATCAACAGTTCCACATTTCAATACACTGCGGCGGTCATACCACGTACCGCTATGCAGTACATCTAGTTTATACTGCACTTTACATTGAACAATCTGAAAGTATTACAAAGCAAAACAATTAAAAGAGGTCACTAAAATTTTTAAGTTAAAAGGAGAGTCTATAAAATCACCCATGCAGTGGAGCTTGGTTCTGGGACCGTGAAGGGTATTTGTAGTTGCAAAGCGGAGGGTGCATGAGGAGGTCTGGGGGGTGAGGAGTTCCTGTAGGTAAGGTGCGGTATGTCCATGAATGCAATGGTGGGTGAGGAAACCTTGTATTGAATTCTGAGTGACAGGGAACCAGTGAAGATTTTTTTAGGATGGGGTTGATGTGCTCGTGCTTGTACACCCTCATCAGAATCCTGGCACTGCGCAAGCTGGTGGTGACGTCGGGCAATGAACCTGAAAACGATAAATTGACTGGTAGATGCTCAATCACAAATCAGACAGCATATGATAATTTTCTTAATGAGTATTTTACTACTGTTATAGCTGCAATCACACTTACTGGGAGGCTAATACTGTACTTGGGAGCTTGATTTTTCTTCTACAGACTTTGGTTTCAGGCAGTCTTGCAAGCCAGCATGTCAAGAGAGCTAGCTAGTTAGCATATACATACCAAGGCTATGGGAGTTCTCTCTCTCACTCTCTGTGCGTGTAAGCGAGAATGACAGAATCGCGTTGGGAAAAAAAAACGTAATCAATTTGTGGCGCTTGGTTGCTGCGCCACAGAATGGTCTATGTATGGGAAACACTGCCCTAACATGAACAGAAAAAGTAAACGGGCATGACTATGGCTAAGGCTTGTTATCCAAACAGTATGGTAAATTTCCTCCTCTGCGACAGAAAGTCACTAACTTTCACTCAACTTGTGACATAATTTTTAGGATAATTTCAGGTACACGTTTCTTACAAGGCAATGACATGACAGATTTCCGGTTGGAATAAATATGTTGTGCTTTGTCTTCTCCGGTTCACAACAATGCCAAAATCAAGGTATGGCGTGCTTCTCATGAAATAATTATTTGATTTCAAAGCGATGCTAAAATGAATAGAAGCCTATGAAAACCTAAAGGCTACTGGGCCCTTTCCAGGTGGGCCCTTTCCCCATGGATGTTTTAACTTATGCATATATTCACGCCTCCTTGGTTCATCCAAATCCCACCAAATTTGGTATGCATCATCTGCAGATAATGGCAACAAAATGTTATGAAAGGATATATCTTGAGATGAGCCGTTTCAAAGTTACACCCCAATCAAAATTGAACACAGCTTAAAATGGCTTGAAAGGTAATATCTTGGCTTCTAATCGCCCGCATTTCATAAAACTTTACACTTTAAATCTACACAGCATTCTTAGCATGCACAACACATTTTGGCGAAATTTCGTCATGGGGGCAGTGTTCCACCTCAAAGCTAGAAGGCCAGAAAAGGTCTTCATTAAAATCAGTTTATTTTGGTATGTCTGTGTCACAGTAGCATAATACTAAGTTTTGCTCCTTTGCGCTGTATTTGGTGTGGTGTCAACGTCACTGGGTGTGAATACTAACATTCCAGAAAAAAATCCAGATGCCAGGGAAGGAAATTCACCATTGACACAAATACAAGTGAACATGTAAAAAATGATACTTACCTCAGACTGAAAATCAGCTCAAATTGAAGATGCAAGAAGGGCTTTTTATGCCATCAAATAATCTATCCAAATTAATATACCCATTCGAATCCAAAATATTCAAACCAGTCATCAAACCAATTGCACTATACGGCAGGGAAGTATGGGGACCTTCTTATGTAGACTGGATTTGAAAAATTGGACAAACACCCAGCAGAAACCCTGCATGCAGAGTTTTGTAAGAACATCCTCAAAGTACAGAGGAATAACCGAGCAATGCATGCAGGGCTAAATTAGAACAATACCCTGTACTAATCAACATAGAAAAAAGAGCAAGTGACCCCAAATCATTCTGTTTCCAAGCCCTTAAAAGCCAAGAGATTAGTATAAAAACAAGCCCCCCAATTCAGCTGGTCTTGAGGCTCACGCAACCTAATGTATCTGATCAGACTAACCCAACTAACTACCAGTCTCAGGACCTTGCTACCCTTGCTCAAACAATCCAGCCCAACTAAATAGGAAACACAGATAAACTGAAACAACAAAAAATCTAAATAAACTTAAATGCTATTTGGCCATAAGCAGAAAGTACACTGCGGCAGACTACTTCTACACAGTTACTAAACACAGAAGTTCACTGAGCAGTTGCAGACTAAGTAGCCATATGAATGTGAAAGGTAAAGGTGTCCCACTAATTTTGGCTGAAATTCCAGTAATTTCGGCATTGTGAAAGGAGCTATAGACAGACCTGGCTATAACCAAGACACCGTAGAAACTGAACTTCACTTCTTGAGCGAATGCAGCCAGTGGAAAGAAAGACATAACCAATTCTTTCCTACATTCAGAAATACACATCCCAAATGTCCATTTCTATATTTAGAAATACACATCCCATGAGTCCAAACCTAGAAAACAACAAGCTGCTGAGAATACTACTAGGTGAGGCACGAGAGTGCAAAAGTTGCAGCCAATTATGTAGATGCCTGAGAGAGAGAGAGAGAGAGAGAGAGAGAGAGAGAGAGAGAGAGAGAGAGAGAGAGAGAGAGAGAGAGAGAGAGAGAGAGAGAGAGAGAAACCTCATGAGTAAAGCCCATAAGGAATCAAACACAGATACATATTGTCATGCACACATACACACACACACACACCTGCATGCACATGCATCCCATCCACACACGCACACACACATACACAAACATACACCTGCATGCACATGCATCCCATCCACACACATACACACACACAGTGTTGTGTCCTTGTTTACGTTTTTGCACACACTACTTGTACTTTGTAAAATTGCTTAATAGAATACTTTGGCAATGCAGTTCATATATTTTGTATGCCAATAAAGCTCTACTGAATTGAGAGAGAGAGAGAGAAAGAGAGAGAGAGAGAGAGAGAGACTGTTAATAGAGAACTATTGAAGGAAGAGAAATGAGAAGTGCAACAGGCATGAACATGCCCAGAATGTTAAAAGGCACTGCAGAAGAACAAGTGACTCCCTCCCTCTCCATAGATCTTCATACTTTTCTCACCCCTCCTCCCCCAAACACACACACTGACTATGGAACTGTGCTGACACAATTTTGTGTGTGAGAGAATGTTTGTGTGTGTGTGGGGGAGAGGTGTTTAGTCAGCCCAATCCTGCTGTGGAAGTTCACTTAGTCAGAGAGGATGGTCCACTCTTGGTACTGAAAGCACATTCCTTGAGGTATTACAAATGTCCTCCCTTGGATCTGGTGCTCTCTGATGGACCACCACAGAGCGTTGTACTCATGTCAGCTAAATTAGGTTTTGTGTAAATATTAGTTCAACAGTTTCACCATCCTAAGTACTTAGTTAGAGTGGAATAATATTTACACTCAATACGCAGAATGTTCGTTTCTTTTGAAGGTGTATATGTTTTGTTATGCAAGATGTAAAAATTCACATTCACATTGACAGAAAATATGGGCTTGTAGAGTATTGGATTGAAATAATCTATTGACAAAGCATTGAGATTGGCTATTTTGGATGTTTTTTAGTTGGGTCCAGGTGCATTCCTGTTCTTTGATATAGGCATCTAGTTGAGATGCCTAAACAACTAGATTAGATTGCACAAAATTAACACAAATTAAAGCAACACTACAGCACTTTTCCTCTTCGGTCGCTCTGCAGGTTGGAAGCGGAATTGTCTTCCTTATGTCTCGTTTAAACTACAGATCGGCGACCTGCTTTTGCAAACTTGTATGTTGGCCATGGAGGGAAGAAGACTCAGAAGTGCTGTTCACCCTGTTACAAGTTGATGAACCACTGAAAGGATTTTGGAAACATTATTTTAAGGTTGAAGAAACTACGTTTGCGTATGCTTTAAATAAATACCTGTTTATGTACTGCCAAGTCAAGAGAGCAGCAAAACATTCATATTTGGATTTTGTCCAAGAGAGCTCTCTGTAGAGTGTCTGAGAGAGCGACAAGCTGTTTTAGGGGCTGAATAGTCAAAATGACAAAACTTGACTTGACAAATGGCTAAAACTAAATGCAGGTCTGCATAGCACAATATTCATTTGAAAGACATGGATCACTAAAAAAAAGGAGAAGAATTAAAACACATGCTGAAGTGGCTAAATGTCTTCTAGATAAGACTTGTCCAAGGTTGGCTAACCTCAGTAGACATAGGGATAGACATTTCAAATATTTTCAAAGATAGAATAACATTATTCAAGTTCGACCATAGTTTGAAGCCCATGTGCATCAGTACTTATCCTACTCGACTTATCGGCGGCCTTCGATACAGTCAACCACAGCATACTGCTATCTACACTCTAACTACATGGGCATCACAGGCATAGCACATTCCTGGTTTAAATCCTACCTCACTGGACGGTCCTTTAAAGTGCCATGGCAAGGACAACTGTCATCAAGTCACACCCTCTCCACAGGGGTGCCCCAAGGGTTGGTGCTGGGCCCCCTTCTCTTCGCCATCTACACCACCTCACTGGGCCGTGTCATCCGCTCACACGGCTTCTCCTATCATTGCTATACTGATGACACACATCTGTACCTGTCGTTTCGACCAGATGACACCACGGTCTCCGCACGCATTTCTGCCTGTCTCTGCATGGATGAAGGAACACCACCTCCAGCTCAATCTGTCTAAGACTGAACTCCTGGTAATCCCAGCCCAGCAGTCAATCCACCATAATATCAGCCTGAATATGAGCACTGTCACGGTTGCTCCAAACAGGGTTGCTAAAAACCTGGGCGTCATGATTGATGACCGGCTATCTTTTTCTGTCATGGTCGCAGTCGTGCCATTATGCGCTGTACAACATTAGAAAAATCAGACTGTACCTGACCCAATATGCTGCTCAGCTCCTGGTACAGGCTATGGTCATCTCTCGCCTCGACTATTTCAACGCCCTCCTGGTTGGCCTTCCTGCTTGTGCAATCAAACCATTGCAAATGGTCCAGAATGCAGCAGCACGACTGGTTTTTAATCAACCCAAAAGGGTGCATGTGACTCCGCTCTTCATCAACCTGCACTGGCTCCCGGAGGCTGCCAGAATTCAACACAAAGCTTTGACTCTAGCCTACAAAGTCACTTCCGGTTCTGCCCCTACCTATCTCAACGTCATACTAAATGCTTACATCCTCTCCAGGGCGCTGCGATTCTCTAATACGAACCGCCTGGCCGTACCCTCTCCTAAGACAAAGCGAGGTTACTCCAAACTTTTCTCAGTTGTTGTCCCTTAGTGGTGGAACAACCTACCAGTCGCTACAACAGCAGCAATATCCCTCTCGACATTCAAAAAGCTTGTGAAGACCCTTCTCTTCCGAGACTGCTTTCCTTCCTAACAAAACTAATTTCTACTAACCACCTCTTTACATAGGTACCTTCAATGTTCTCTACACATCTGTTAGCTATTATGTCCTCCATTTGTAAGTCGCTTTGGATAAAAGCGTCTGCTAAGTGTAATGTAATGTGCAGACGGGTCATTAAACCGAGGAAGAAATGGCACAACCTAAGATAATATGTATAAAACCTCTGAATATCAGTTATGTGATACTGTATATTTGGTACTATGCCATTTTTATAATCCAAGATACTAGCATTTATGACCAACCCTCATCTACCCACATCTAATCACATTTTCCCAATCTCTGTCTTAAAGCAGGTCTTTTTGACCTGCATTGGTTCAGGACAATCATTAGCCCCTTTCACACTGCACGACACGGGGTGGCGACACGGTACGACATGCTAATTTAACCCGGGACCGCAGTGTGAAAGCTAAGTTTTCATTCAGTTTTTCAAAACAATCATGGTGGGACACACAGAGTTGTTGCTGGCTCTTTGCAATACCATTCAACGGCAAATTACATGGTACTGTACTGCACCTGGATGCTTACAAGGGTTTGCAAATGTATGCAAAGATTACATTTGATGCCGAATTACTGTAGCTATTTGTACAGGGTACCATCAACATATGATAAACTATAGTGCTATCATTAAATAATTTACTCTATCCACACATTTTCGCCCACGGGAAGAAAGGGGTCTTTGTGGGGATATTTGCAGTCAGATATTTCGGGATATTCACAATATATGGAGATATATTGATGGATGCACTCTGGACATATGTTTTCTTAACAAAACAGTAGAGCTATCATCAAACATCAACATTACTCTACAGTTTTCAAACATTTCACTCTCATGGTTACACAACACAATGATTTGTCTCTCAAAATATGCTGTTTATTTAACATAAAATGTTCGGCATAGCGTTTACCCTACCGTGTCCATTGTCATGCCATTGTTTTGTGTTTCTAAAAAAAAGTTTCCCGCGACCACGGGGTTTAAAATGACGCTACGACTACCGGGGTAACAGGAAGTGAACTCGCAATTTTTTTTTATTCAAAATTATGCACTTGGACTTTCGTATAGCCTTTCCGTTAAAACAACAACAAAATGGGGGATATTATTCCTTGCACATTTACATGATAAAGCTGTTGGCCAACAAACATGTACAGCATTTAAATTAAAAACAAATTACGAACTCACTTTGGGTGAGTTTTATATGATTTCGAAAGACAGTTTAAACTCCTGTTAGACCTCTGAACTCCTTGTTGGTGTTTTAGTAGTAATGCTCAGCTGTTTCCCCTGTTAAGTCCCGACGGTGGGTGGTGGCAGTTGTGAAATGTCACCATACCACACCCTGCGCCGCCTCTCACCTCGGCTCGTGTTCACATACGCCCCGGGTTGCAAAAAAGTGTAGGGTCCGAGGTGGGTCGAATTGGCGTGTCGTTTGGACATGCCACCTCGTGTCGGCAGTGTGAACGCAACAGACGACCCACTAATTTCGGCTGAAATTACCGGTAATTTTGGCAGTGTGAATGCTTAATTTGTCTGGTGTTTAAGAAAGCTGGCACATCTAATTTGATAGCACTGGCTGGCTCTGAGGAGTGCTGCACCATTTAATCTGCTGCAGTTATTGCAGGTCTCCTTAGTTACTTGTCTGTCTCTCTCATCCTCTCTTTCCACTCTCCTACTTTGTCTCTGTCTTCTAAACTGTGTACAGACAGAGCCTCTGTTTCTATTTGACATTATAGTTTTGAACATCATTTGCTTATCAGTCTTTTTTTCTCTGAGCCAGTTTAGACATTGAGGCATATCAAAGTAAACAGTGCTCAAATGTTGCTATTAGAAGGGGGTCACTATAAATAAAACCAGCCAAAGTGAGAATCTTCTGTACACTTCCAGAATTCTGTTTTTAAATCGCATAAAGTGCCTGTGAATTGTATTGCAAATTGTATTGTGCACTGGAATGAGTCATCGTCCTTACCTTATGTTTTGTGATGATGACAGGGGCAACTATTTCAGACTACGGCAATTTAGGACAATAATTTCAGACCAAATTCCCAGTAGGGCTCTGTCCTAATCTCTGTTCCCTATGCAATACTTTATCCTTCCTGTCATTGTGATGGCTAGCTTCCTAGAATCACATGAGTGATGGCTGTACAGAAAATACACCATGATAGGCTAGCTTTGTTTTGTTTACATGGTGATAGGCCTGTCAGCCTTGCTGTAGAGGGCTGTGGAAGTTCCACTCTGCCATGCCACTAACTTTTGTGAGGAAAGGACATAAAGGCTCTCTCCTGTGGAGGACTGAACTCATAAAGAGCGAGACACCCTGCCTTCTCTCATTCACGGCTGTCGGACCGTTCCTTCCTGCCGGAGAGCAGACAGGCTTTCCTGAGCCACAAATTACAGTCTGCCTTGTGTATGCGTGTTTCTGCACTACAGTGTGGTTGTACAGAGGCATGCTTAAGGCAAGAAGGGACAACACCATTATGTAATAAACTCTTAATTACAGCTAAAATCGGGGGGCAGATAAACGGGAAAACATCCTTAAAAAGACGCGAGGGGATGATGTCTGAGCGACAGACGGTGGGCTTTATAAGACCTTCATCAGACCACCTCAGACAGTTGGCAGGATGTCACAGGTGCAAAATACTAGAGAGTGTTAACTGGAAGGGTGCTATTTATGACAACAGCAACTGTGGGATGTTTGCCCTGATGGTGTCATTTTTGTCTGTAAAGAATTTTAAAAACTCCTCACATGCATCATTATTGGGAGCAGAGATAGCTAGAGCAGCTGGATTTAAAAGATAGTTAATTGTCTTGAACAGCACTCTGGGTCTATTTGCATCTTTGTTTATAAGGTTGCTGAAAAGTCCTTTCTAGCCATTTGTACAGAGAGTTGGGAGTGTTTTAGATGGTCTTGCAAGACTGCATAAGATACCTGTAGTTTTTTTTTTCTTCCATTTTCACTCAGCCTGCCTACAAGCATGACATAAAGCATGGGTGCATCATAAAGCATAAAGCATCATTAAGCCAGGTTGTATTATTCGACCTAGGTTTTCTACACTTAAGGAAGGCTAAATCATTTAAAATGTTGACACAGGTAGAGTTCTAAAGATAACGAGCTCTTTGTCATTGCAGGTGCCTAGAGCTTCGATAATTTGAGGTAGGTGGTAATCCAAAAAATAACAAACAAAACAGGAGTGGCTAAGTTGATGAATCAAGTAAAGGAAGGGGGGGTAAGAGAGGGGGAGGGATTAGGGGAAGGCCAAGAAGATTTAAGTTGTATCAAGAAATTATCTAATGCAGTGATATCAGAAATGATGGATTGTGCGACAGGGAAACCATATGACGGGACAAGATCAAGTGTGTAGCCTTTTTGATGTGTAGGACCAGATACTGATTGGGTTAAATATAAAGAGTCAACCAGATTTAAAAAGTCGCTCACCATGGGCGTTTGGACAAAACACATGAATGTTGAAATCACCTAAAATGAATAACTTATCTGAACAAGACGCCATGATAGACAGCAAGTCAGAGAACTCTTGAATTAAAGTAGTGGAGGCTTTAGGAGGCCTGTACACTAGAGCACATAGGACTGGGGCAGGACCATTGATCAGTAACAGTTGCACCTGTTTTTTGCTTCCCAAAGGTCCTACAGCATTTGTAGTGGGTTACTTTGGTGATTGTAATTTGCTATAGGCCTATATGTTTGGAAGGAATGAGCCGTTTTCAAGCCTTGAATGAGCAGTGCTTGTGTATGTTAACTTGTGATATCACCAGTTAACATGGGTGTCTATGTTTTCACCTATTTTAACTTGTGTCAAATGAGGTCAGTGTTACAATATATACCAGTCAGAAAGATGACAGGCTCGGTGATTCGTGGTGTAGTAGGCTGGAACTCAAACTGGCACGAATGTTGGCTCTAGTGATCTCCTTACTTTGGTTCGAACCCTCTCTGGTAAACTACTTTTAAATGTTTGTGAATTTTGTTACTGTTCATGCAGCATGTTTTTATTGTGTGTGGATAAGACTGGTGTAGTCGTTCATTAGACTTTCATTGCCAAAATACTCTTTATTTAGCGAAACTTTCTACCGTTGTCTCAGGCACAGACAGGCATATGGAGATCTGGGGGCGGAGGCAAGTTGTAGCCAAGCCAGAACACCGGTAGGCCTTTCCCTCGACCCCTCGTAACATTGCTATATGAATGAAAGGTTATTGCAAATGATATCTTACAACTAAACTCTTTTGATAACATGACCTGGATGAATAATCATCTTCTTGGACATATCTCCACTGAAAGAAAGCACAATATGGCTACGTGAACACTAAACAAAACAGGCGAAGAAGAAAAACGTGCAGCACCAGTGGTCACATCTTTTTCCTTGATTTGTTTTGTTTTTTGTTTTTCTATAAATTAGACCCAGCATTATTTCGAACCTGCCTTTATTTATCAAAATATACACCTGCAGCCAGTATTTAAAGGAAACCCGGTGGTTAATTGGAACTCTGCTATTATTTGGTATTTTATGGTAATTGTGGTCAGACTGTTAGAGTGCTTACTTGAAGCACTCTATATAATAGAGTCTATATAATTTCTTCTGATATTCAAATGTAAATGGTCTCCCAGTGGGGTGATCATGATGCCTGTGGCATAAAGGATAGACTGTACGTGTGCAGCTGACTGCTCCTATCTCACCACACACAGAGCTAATTTCAGCTCATTTGACTTCACAGCATATCCCCTTTGTTCCTAAAGTGGCAATATTGTAATGTGCCATTCTACTGTGCGCTGCCAACTGTCTATGTGTCTGCATAGATTTGAATAAACACACAGCCATGAGCGCACAGGGGCTGTTATAGGGAAACACTAAAAAAAAATACCTTCAGAATATTGTGTTGTCTTTGGTGAAAGGGTGTGTGGATAGAGAAGAAAAACATCAAAAATACTGACTGTCCTGTCCAATATGATACATAAGCTGATGTGTGTATATACAGGGTGGGCCAAAAAAACTGGACCACTGCTTAAATGATTATATTTCCTCAATCTGTAAGGCGACCATGGGTTTAAATGATGCAAATTGTAGGCTAGCTCATTCAGTTCTCTTTCTAGTGACATCATGGTTTTATGACCATGGAAGCCATGGTATGACCAGCCAAACGTTGCCAATTGGTTTCAGCTTCATAACCTGATAATTTTTCCTAGTTTTACAACTCACCACTGATGATCAGTGAAAAGGCAAAAGTGGTTCACAATCCCCACAAAGCTGAGTTTAGTGGGGTCAATTCCTTCCTATCAGCTGTCTTTCCAATTAGTAACATGGTCTTTCTCTAGCTGTCAGCTGCCCTGTTCACAGCAGTCACTAGCTATGCTAGACCAGAGTTTTGAGAAAACCTTAAGATAATGTTTTCAAAGTCATTTCGGTGGCTCATTAACTTGTATGCAGATGATTTTTGCTACTGTGCAGAAGGCTGTTAACTTCTGTGTCTCATGCTGACTCAACATACAAAATAAACTGGTCACAATCTAAAGCTATGCTTCAATCAAAAATGTGTCCACCTAGCATCAGTTTTCACGGCTCCCATCGGGCCTGACATATCTGGGTATAAAGATCATTCCACAGCTGGGTAATATTATGACAACCAATCTCCATTCTCTAATTCAAATTGAGCTAACCCCTTCAAAAGAAAATGTACTACATAAGTAATATACTACCATTAAACTTCCCACGCACTGCACTGGTGAAATCTAATAAAGTGGTACAGCGGGTAAAAAAACGTGTAATCAAGACAAACCTTTGGAAAATGGAATCCCCAGCGTCCCCCATGTAGCCTGGTATCATTATGCTTTTTGTCTCAAACAGTTATTACCAAAGTACCAAATTTTGGTCTGGTGCAGGCCTTTAGTATTCAAACTAGTGACAGGATTCCCCATTATAATTCGGTAGTGCCATTTTCTCTTGTCTGAAATTCCATACAATAGGCGTTGTCTGGAACACGTGTATTTAACACACTTCTGTCTGTCTGTCTGTCTGTCTGTTTCTGTGTAGCATGCACATGTGTGGTGCTGGAGGAGTTTGGGAGAGTGTACAAGCAGCAGTATGCTGTGGCGCTTTTCAACAGTGTGCGCTTCGAGATCGAGGGCGGAGGAGGAAGACAGTCCCAGCTGCTGCACCGCAAGGCAAGATGGCCCTCAGGCATTCATATCTTCATCACTCATCTATCTCTCTTTTGCTGTCTGTTTGTCAGTCTGTCTCTCTCTCGTCTCTCTCTCTCTCTACTTTTCTCTCCCCCCCCCTGTTTATTTAACCATTTCTGTTATCATTTAATGTATTTATTTATGTATTTCATTACATTGCATCTTCATTTCAACACCATCAAGTCACTGTCTTGCTTTAATCCTGCTTTATCATTGCATCTGTATGTTTCTATTAGTGACCCCTTTTCTTCTGTCCTCCTATCACTCTTGTCCTCACTGATGTTTTTTTCAAACTTGTCTACCTGCTATATCTAGCTACACTCTTCTCATTTCTTTCTCATTTCTACACTCTTTCTCTCTCTCCCCCTCTCTCTGTCACTTCACTCAGCTCTTTACTTACATTTTAACTCCTACACATATCCATTGAGAATTTGCAATACCTGTATACTCCTCATCCAATAGACAGAAGAGTTGAATGACTCAGACCGTTGCACTGAATCAGGATACCACCAATTATCACACTGGATTTACTCTCTATGTACTTGTTTGTTACAGCATATTATATATTACTAAACAAAAACGAAAAGTATGCTTCCACAGTTAATGTCCTCAACAACAGACTATAGGATAAACAAGCTACATCCTTTTTACACCGCAGCAGAGCACCGCAGTAATGGCAGTGCTGTTTACCGTCACATTCCACTGGATTGTGCGCTTGAATAAAAAAACATGAATTTCTCAGAACCTAGCGATCAAAGAATCACAAACAAGTTGTAGCCGTTTAAGTTGGGACACTATCCCTATAACTTTCAATTTTCATCATTCTATGATAAAAACTGTGGTATGAATTACAGCGAAAAATGTAATGCTAGGAAGAAGCATAATAATAATAATAATAATAATAATAATAATAATAATCACCACAGGCTGCAGCCAAACTAGTAAAAAAAAAAAAGCTTTACAATTTTAAGAGGGTTCCTGCAACTTTGCTGCTTGAACCCCTAAAAATGAGGTGCTCAATGTCATTGCCTACCTACACAGACTTGTAGACTTGTAGCTGAGTCCTCGTGGAAGATGTAACTTTACAATAAACAAACTTGACTTCTCAGCAAGTGCTTTCCAAGTGCTTAGATTTTGGAATACTAGTCGCACTTACATGCGTTTTGGAGATGAAAAATGCATTGTGTGAATGGGGTCTTAGTTGTGCTTTTTCGGCCACAATGGAAGTGTTTGAAGGGGCCTCACTGGAAGCCATGACATGGAGTACCACATAAACAGATGTACACACATGCTTACACAATGGAAGACACACACACACATGCACAGATAGTCTCAGACCCTAGTCCCTATAATATGTACAGTTCTAAGAACCACATTCCACCTCCCCATTCCACCTCTCTGTCTTCTCCTCTCCCTCCCCTCTTGCTTTCCCCCTTCCTTCCTTCCTTCCTTTCTTCCTTGGCAGGGATTAAACTTTGTCAAAGAATTAGATCTCCGGCTGGAAATCTAAAAGTGTTGTGGACAGGCATGGGGGGGGGGGGGTACTTTAGTAAACACTTTATAAGAATCACATGCTTTCCTGTCTGATCTCTGCTAGCACACATGTGTAATGGACGAATAGACCAAATGGCACCATAGACAAGCACATTATAGCTCCCAAAAGCCCTGTATGTGCTCTTTACTAGCTGTGTTATGGCACCCACAAAGACTTTGGCTTGGTTTTTGTACAGGCCTCTGTACCAGTCATTGCCCGATCTTATCCAGATTTCAACATTTCAACATCAATGCCAGCACTACAAGTCATTTGGTTGTAGGCAACCATGGGGAAAAATGTCTGGCATTTGAACACAGAAGGCCGTGTACCACTTCTCTGTAGCTGCCAGTACTTTCCATCAAAGGCTGTGGTGTTTTTGCTGCTCCAGTCATTCATGGGTGGTTTCATCAGTAAGGAATAACCCATGAGGGGTGGACCACATTTTAAATGGAAAATCTTCCTCAATACTAAGTCTATTTTTCCTGTCAAATTCAGATTGCTGTCATAAGTAGTCTTCAAAAAACGAAAGCTGTAGGTACAGCATATGATGTAAACATAGCATAGGAAATGGAGACCTCACTTTTCTTTGTGGTGTAATTATTGTCTTAGTACTGTGGGGGAGAATGTGCTGTTCTGTAGTTACTATATAACAACCATTTATTCCTTCACTTTTGGATATATCTGTGCTGCAAGTGGTGATTTAGCTGCACAATGACTGAGACATCTTGCTTCAGGACCCACTGAAAGATAAGTGCATCTTCTCTGGGAGTCTCTACAAATACCTGGATGAGAACAAGAAATGGCGTCATCGCTACCTTTATGTGGACAACACCTACAACATCGCCTTCTACGAAAACAAACAGGTGAGGAAACCCATTACCCAACACCACAAACAAACACAAACCAGTGAAACAAAAGAACCCACATACTTGCACACACCTATAAATTCTAAGATGCCAAAATCATGTCAACTCGTTGATGTCAGACAAGTGCAAAAGGGAAAAGAGTTTGTGGTTTTTTAATTAAAGTGGTTTTCAGAATGTGCTTTTCAGAAGTGTCAATCCTTGCTTTAGAAAGTAAAAACCCTGGATCGGCTGCTTCAGAAAATGCTTGCACCAAATATGTGGCAGAGTTTTTATTTTTTGAAGCTGGGATTGACACCTCTGGTGCTGTAGGAATTCTTTTGTGGGATGATATTATCCTGCTCTCCTACTTTTGTGTAGACCCACGACCGAGGGCTGCATCCCAGGGAGACTATTAGCTGTGCTGGATACAGAGCCCTTGGCTCCATGGATGAGTACCTAGAGCTACTCAACGCCAGTCTGCCAGGTGAGCCAAGACTAAGCACATGGGGAGACAAACACACACAAACACACACACACACACACACACACACACACACACACACACACACACACACACACAGTCACACACACAGTCACACACACAGTCACACAGGGGAGCACATAAACAAAATGAAACATGAAAATAGAGTGCCTTACAAAGACGTCCGCAGACAAACACGGTGACAAGTATGCTCTTCCGTAAGTACTCTGTGTATGTGGTTCTAGGTGTGAAAGCTAAAGCCAGCAGTTCGCCATTCCTCAAGTGTCCATCGGGGTACCCGCTGATCCTGTGGCACCCCTACGCCCGTCACTACTACTTCTGTGTCATGACTGACAAGGAGCACAGCAAGTGGCTTGCCGTTCTGCAGGACTGCGTTAGACACACAAATAATGGTGAGATAATGCTCTCTTGCATGCCTTTTTGTTTCATAAACAACACACACACACACACACACATATATACACACATACACACACACACACATCTGCATGTCTCCACTTACCATCAATCCACAATTTCACACACAGCCCAGGAAGGCATTTTAAGTTATTAATAACCAGCATTTCGTTTATAGCCTTCTCACCTTAACTCCACAACCAACATACCATACACTCAACCCACCCTGAGCTCTGCAGGTCACACCCTTGCACATTAGTCATCCTCTGCATCACCATCATTGTTTCAAGCAGACAAGGGCGGGTATGTAAGGTGTGTGTGTGTGTGTGGCAGCGTGAAAGTTTGGATGCCTTTAAAATGACTTGGCCATTTAGTGTCATCTAGAAAAGCTCCAAGGAATTTATGTTTAAAAAGAAACACTAAATGCTGCCCTCATTTACAGTGTGAACCTACTTTACAGGACCTGCACAGGGTGTCACAATAATGATGTTTCTCTGAAGTATTTCTAGGCCATTAGACTTTGACTATACGTCACCTGAAAGGAAAAGGGTGCGCTCGACGTGACAGTAATATCTGAGGTATTGTCGCTGCTGCTGTTCATGTTTTTAAGTCAAATCACATGGGGGTTTGCCAGGTCATGCTAACGAAGCAAGCATTGCACTTTGCCATTGGGATTTCTGGAACAATCCAGCCTTGTAATGTGTTGAGCTGTATGTTACTTATGTCAACATATCAGTAGCCAGAAAATACTCTCAGACATTTTCATATTTTCAGGTATATTTATTGTACAATTGTACAAGAAATATGGTTTAGTTTGATGAAGTGGTATGTGTTTGTTTTCTGAAGAAAAAATATGCTCCAGCTGGTTGTTTGCTAATGAAAGTGAAATGGTATCTATGCTATGTGTGTTTTTGGGCTTGGCACCATATTATGGTGTCAGGTTTCCAGATGAATAATTTCCTTTGAATGTTGTGCAGCCAATCAGTTAGGTTTATGTTTGTATGTCTTCTATGGCAGAACAAAGAGGGCCTCATTCTATTCTAATTTTGCCGCTTATATTTTCAGACTGAAGTTTTATGCTGGCATTTAGGGCTGCACAATATATCGAAAATATTGTGATATCACAATATACAATATCGTGATACACATATCGCAAAACATGGCTTAACTGCAATAAAAGGAACAGGCTCCACATATAAAGATATTTGGGAAGTCAAATGGAGTCTCTGCCCTTGATATCCACCCCCATAGGCTGCGCACTGGCTATGGCCTAGCAGTGAAGATTAAGCTGAAAGATGTTAAAACTATATTTAAATATTTAAATGTTTAAACTATATTTAAAAATGTAAATGTTTTTTTATCGCAAAACATATCGTCATCGCAACATTCAGCAGTGTTACTGCATATTGCACATTTTTCAAATATCGTGCAGCCCTACTGGCATTGCCTAGTTGCTTGCACCAAAACAATAACCATGCACAGTTTAATGCTGTTCATGGGCCATTGAAAAGATCACAAGCCCAGACCTGCTTTTTATAGACCTTGTGCAGAAACACTCCATAAATAGCTTTATAAGTGGTCTACACTGCATTGTTGCATTGGGAGTTGGTCTTCCCCAATCACATGTCAACACCATCTCATAAGGCACTCAGAAGAAAAGTGTCAGTACAGGTTGCAGAGATCAATTAGGACATGGATGTGGCATGTGTATCATACATGGAATCACCAGGTGAAGACATGCGGTACTGTGTTTATCGTAGCCCCATCACCGTTCATATTACACAGCTTTGTTTGACTGTTGTGGGATTCATTGACTTAAGTGCTGACAGTTCTGCTTTCATAATGTGTGCACGATGTAGTCAAGGAGACTGTTGCATAGTGATACTTCGGGGGAGTGATTGTCTTTAGGCAAGGCAAGGCAAAGCAAAGGACAATATGTAAAAGCATAAAAGCTAAAGTAAGTGTAAGCATAAAAGGTAAAATAAGTGTAAAAGCATAAAAGTAAACAAACTGACAAAAAGACTAAGTTAAAGAGCAACTCTTTGCTAACTCCAGGGAATGCTCTTCCATGAAAGCCTTAATGCAAGGTGATACATTTACAGTGTGGCTTTGGCTTCTATCAATCGCATGTCAGATGTGGATGCAACTGCCTGACTTTAGTTTTTCCTGCTTTTCACTGTCCCTCCAAAGTAAGTCCTTTCAGCTCCAGGAGGGTAAGGTGCCCCCTCCCTCTGTCTTTCTCTCCTTTTCACTCCACTGTCTGTCCTCTTGCTTCTGTTTTTTTCTTCCTTGAACCTTTTTTGTGACCTGCTTGAGGGAAGCCAGTGTGTGTGTGCATGCATTTGCACCCGTGTGTGAACCTATGTATGTCTATGAGCATATATGAGAAACACAATCATCCCCCCTCCCTGTGAACAGTATACTTTGAGTTTGTCATTGCCAAAAGGCAGGTAAATGTGCTCATGCTGAGTAATGTCAGCAGTTTTTTTCTGGCACTGGTGATCTGGGGATCTGCCATTTTGCTGCTGTATTTATTTGACAACAGCGCCTGTTGTAGGTCAAACATTTGTAGATCAACTAATTAGTGCACAGTTTACATGGCATGGTTTTTACTTTCTGAAGCCATGATCTCCACCTCTGACTCTGTCACCTTGCAGCTTGTCAGCATGTATTGTGTTCCATTCTGGACAGAAGTGAATAGGGTATGGGAATAGGTTATGGTCAGCGCTTGTTCTTTGCTTGCTGAGTGTACATAGCAATAGGAAGAGATGTTGTACTTCTTTTTTTTAATTCCTCTTGAGAGAGGAACTCAAGCTGTCCTCGTAAATCATGTTTAAACTGCTAAACTTCTGGTTCTACGTTGGCCTTACTCAGAGGAGGAAAAGGATAAAGCAAGAAAGGATGAAAGAAAGAAACAGAGGCGAGTAACTACAGGAGGTCACGGTGACCAGAGAATATGTTTGCCCAAGCAGAGCAACATCCAACAAAAGCCCGACAGACCCACTGTGTCCGAGGTTTTTTTTTGACAGATGAGCTTTCTCCTCCTTAGATCCACATCGCTGTTGTCATTTAATGTTTTAGAGGGAAGAACTTTTGGAGAAAGTGGAGAGGAAACTGGTATCAGAGGTGTGCAAGGTTGAGGAGAAAGGATAGAAAGGCAAGAGGTACTGAAAAAAGAAAGGATGATGAATATATAATGCAAAATGATAGTGGTTAGTGGAGCCATGCAACCGGCCAGCAACATGCAAATAATATGGCTACTGGGAACGTACATGAAATTCATGTGATCAGCAAATCTGTGAACTAGACTAAAACATTCTCACATGTCAGAAATAACACTGAAAACCCTACTGACTCAAACCTGCAATGTTGTATTCTCCTCACATGCAGAGTTAGCTCTTGAGATGTGTTATTCTTAAAGCGGCACATAAGTAGTTTTTTTCTTTGGTCACCCTGCAGGTTGGAAGCGGTATTGTCTCTCATTTAAACTACAAAGAGACGGCCCACTCCTCCAAACTTACTTATTGTGGTTATAACCAATGGAGGGGGGGCAAAGCAAATTCAGTAGTGCCTTTCACCAAGTTACAAGTTGAATCACTGAAACAATGTTGAAAACATTTTTTTAAGGTTGAAAAGAGTACTTGGTGTTGGTTTAAATGAGTCTGGTATAGCAAATAAATGCATCTATTACAGGGATGGAAATTAACTTTGGCAGGTAGATTCTAAAATCTACCAGCCACTCAACATTTTTACCAGCCACTTTCTATTCAACCGTTCCGTACATTATAATGCCTAGAAATGCAAATATTTTCCAATTCATAGTTTTGTTACAGAGCTGATTATTCAGTTGCTGTGTTACCAATACATGAGAGAGGCCTAGCCTAACAATGTCTCTTTTTGGTCATAATACATACTCTGTCCAATACATACTATGTTGTTGCAAAACAGAAAACAAAGACAAAGTGATTCAAAACGATGGTTTGAAATCTATATCTTTCTGTAACTACAGGAGTTTACAGTAATCCAGTTTAGACTTATCTGTGTAATTGAGCACTGGAGACACACAATGGAAGTGAAAACTGCATCATTACAGTAGGTGGTTGGAAATATATAGCAATATCTACATGCAGCTATAGGATGCATTCTATTAAAGGTGTACTTCCTTCATGTTTTCATTAATTTTACGGTGTTCTCTAGTATTGATAATTGCCCCGTGCGCTGGTTTTGATGAAAAAAATGTTCTAGTGCTTTTGTTTCAGGCTGTTTTAGTTTGGTGGAGGGGGTGGGGCCGGGAGAACGACACGATTTCACCAGAGGCGTGACACGCTCCCTGCAGCTTCCTTTGCCTCACAGTCAACTTGATAGCAGAGTGGAGAAAAGTCAACTTGACAGCGCTAAAACTTATGTTTGATCCTGAATCCGAATAGGAAAGAGAGATGGCACAAGCACAATCGCTTCCTGACCGTTTGTCAATGAACATTTCATAATGGTAATATTTGCATGACAAAACAGTGCAAGTGCCCGGCTAAATGCAGTTCAGTCATTTAACTAGCCTGCTAATCTTATGCGAGTCACAGGCTAACATAATTTAAAGCCCATTCGGTCAGTTTCTCTTATATGTATTTTCACGTCTGCGTCACGCCGAAGGCCCTTTTCGCATTGGGTCGTTTTTCCAGCCTATTGTCTTCTTTTGACTGATATAGAAAATGGGGGTAGAAAAACATTTTGATATGCAGCATGCATATGCAACTCGGGGTGACCTATCATATTTCAAAAGAGCAAGTACTAAACGGTTTCTCGTGGAAGTACACCTTTAACCTATTTCAACTGCATTGACCTGCTCAGCCAAAGAAATTAAAAATTAGAACGCCAGGGTACCAAGGGTGATGAGCACCCTCTACTGAGCAGTAATTACACGTTTTTATCATAACTAATTTCGCCATCTAAACAATTAAAAAATATTACAATAAAATTCATATCTGAATATAAACACAATAATGCATTAAAAACAACTAATGTGTATTTAAGTTGTTTTTATGTAGGCTACATTATAAGGTCAAAGTAAAAACTATTGAGATGGCCTAGCAGCTACCTCAAAGAACCTAGTTGCTGCGCATAACGGC
Source organism: Coilia nasus (assembly GCA_027475355.1). Lineage (NCBI taxonomy): Eukaryota > Metazoa > Chordata > Actinopteri > Clupeiformes > Engraulidae > Coilia > Coilia nasus. The sequence goes on from CM050209.1 coordinate 1,905,005, forward strand.
GCAGAAAAGAATGCATGTCTTTTTTTTCTTGATGTGCTGTCACATTTACTGAGGCATACTTGAAGAAATTGACATTGCCAAAGAGTTTGTGCAGCAAAATGAGATGCACAGGCTGGCCGTTAGAAAGTTTTAGAAACAGTATTCCGCTTTTTTTACTATAAGACATACACTACGTGCACATGGTAGGATTGGATTAGATTGGGATTGGATTGGGATTGGATTGGGTGTTGCTACCTAACGGGTGGTCTATCCCAAAATCCAAGTGCACATGGAGTTCGTGTAATCGGATAATGGTCAGAGATCTGGCTGTTTCCTCTACGCTAGGTGGCGATGTATTCCTTTAAACAAGTGGTGTTAGAACTACTTCTGGTTGATGGCTGCTAAACAGAAAATAAACAAACTATCTGGCGGCATACAAACAAAGATGGCGTTCAAGGAGGTTGACAGAGCAGCATTTGCACACATGTTGTGCATTCTCCTTTGTTTGGAAGTCCGTATGAACGAACAAACAATATCCTTGATATGACACGAACTGTGCCGTTGGCGTTTGATATTATAAGCAGTGCATTCCAGTGCATGCGCAGTACGCAAATCCAATATGATCCCATGCACAAGGCGGCACCAAGTGGATTAACATCGGCTTAAGCCAGGGGTTTCAATCGGATTCGCGAAACCAATCCCTATACGATCTTTAGCCTGTGCACATGAATTCGATACGATCCCAATCCCTTTCCAATCGGATTCAACTCGTCCATGTGCACGCAGTGATAAATCGCTTAGCCAGCGATTTATGTGTGGATACTTCTAAGTAGGCTATAGCACAGCCGAGTGCTTTCTGGATGCGTTTATGATGTTTATCTCCAAAGTGCTATTAGTATTCACAAAGAAGTTGTTGATGTCGTTTGTAAGTATGATTCTGTTGTGTGGGCTACTGTTAGATGTTTTAGGCTTACGCAAGCATTGTGCAAGCTTGGCCTATCATGGGCTAAAGATTCAAAACAATCAGTTAAGCTTCTAAGCCTATGTATTTTGTTATGTGAGTGTCTGTGTGGTGGCTGTGTTGGTAGGTTGGTAGATGAATGCAACTCAACTGATTTTACTTGAAATCTAACGATCTAAAACACCGGTCCATACATCTATTATCGGAGTAAGCTATGCAATTAGACTACTGCTCCGTGCTTCTAAATGTAATATTCCTGAACATCACCAAACACGATATAAAACATTGTAACATTTTCGTGTGGGAACTTGGCTCAGCCAGAGGATAGGCAAACCGGGACCGAGCTAAATATACAACGCGTTCAGAGCGGAATAACGTCGTATTCCACAGGATCCGCACACAAAACAACTACGTGACAACACGTGAGAATGATAGCACAGGAAATTATGATGTTGGGAGAGTGCAGTAAATCCGTGCGCTTCGCCAAATGGAGAGAGCTGGGTCGTCAGTGACTTGCTGTCGCCGCAGACGGGTCAGTCAAGTGCAGTTGTAGCTATCTATGAAATAGCGCGACAGGCTGCTCATTAAGCATTACCTAAAGTGAAATTATTGTATTGGTGGCTTGCAGAAGCTAAACGTGAGATGTTGCTAGGAAAACAGTAGCTTAAGCAACATGGTCTGCATAGTTAGGGAAGTTAAAAATACAATGGCCATTCCATTAATAAAAAAACACCCCTTTCTGTTTCTGTTTTTTTTTTTTTTTTCACAAATCGCCCCCTTCCTACTGCTCCGTGCTTCTACATTTAATGTTTCTAAACGTCACCACACATTAAACACAAAACACAACATTAAACATTGTAACATGTTCGTGTAGGAACTTGGCTCACGCAAAGCGGTAGGAGAGAGCTGCGTTGTCAGTGGCTTGCTGTCAGCGCAGGCGGCTCAGTCAAGTGCAGTTGTATGCGTGTGTGTTGTCTAGCATCTTAATCAGCATTGCCTAAGGTGAAATTATTGTATTGGTGGCTTGCAGAAGCTAAACGTAAGATGCTGCTGGAAAAATAATATCCTAAGCAATGTCTGGATAGTTAGGGAAGTTAAAAATACAATGGCCATTTCTGTGAATAAAAAACATTTCCCTTTCGGTACAGACATGTTTCTTTATTTATTTTTTGACAAATCGCCCCCTGCATCGCCCCACTGCTGCATGCCATCCAGCCACCCAGTGGAGTTCATTAACCTAGAGTGATGAAGCACAGTCTCTCCATCCAGTCTTTTTAGGTGACTTTCTGAGTAAGCTATCCATCTTTATTCGCAAGGTTTTCCAACGTAGCTGACTTGCTGTAGCAAACCGACCGGAAGTAATGTTACAATCGCGGAAGACGAGCAACTTTGAAAATGGGCGTGTCAGAATAAGGGGAATAATCATCATGACTGAGCTTTCATTACCGCAAATTGGTGAACAGTTGTGTTCTTACATCATATTTGGAATAACCATACCATTTCAGGACATGTTAAAATGATCAGAAGAAATCCATGACTCTAATATGCAGCACCCCTGGCTTAAAATGTGTTTTGTGTGCTGGAAGAAACGCTCTGAGTGTTTATCAATACATGCTGCACTTATAAGCACCTGCGCTGTCTAATTCTTACACATACTAACTATGATACAGCACACGCATGTGAATACTTTCATTATAGACTGTATGGAACTTATGGTTGGATAGTATTTGCAAAATTCACCCGCCAATGCTCATATTTACCCGCATTTGGCAGGTGGCGGTGTTTAATTTCCATCCCTGATCTATTAATTGAAAGGTGTAAAATCTGTTTATTTACATAGTATTGAGAGAGAGCAGCAAAAATGTGGCAATTGAGTTGAGGGAGGGAAAGTCTAAAGACTGTGTTTGACTATATAGAATACTGGAAAGTTCCCTTTTTTGCTTCAATGCATGGGCACTTCTCTTTCTGTGGTTTGGGTGAACAGCTCTGGTCATCTCTGGGAAATGTTCAGGGTTCAGAGCAGATGTGTAAAGGCCTAGCCTCAGAGAGTAGAAACCTTTCCATGTACTGTATAATGTTGTGTGTATTTACCTAAGTAGCTGATTCTAATTAGCACATCTCTTCAGCCATGTAGATGGTCTAGTTACCGGAATCACCTAAAGTATTTTAAAGGTCCCATGGCATTAGCATGAGTTCGTCTAACCTGCCCAAATAACTAGACATGACAAAATGTGTAAAGCAAGCCATTTTAATTCTCTTTTGCTTTAAAAAAAAGAAAGCTCAGACACAATCTTCCACCTTATGTTGTCATAGGGGGAAAGGTTTCCACCCCCGTTCTCTGGTTTGAGATATCAAACAAGCAAAGCATGGCAGTTGTTCTGTGTTTGGATGTGATAATGAACAAAAAAGTATATATTTTTTAACTTCACCTGAGCCTCATAGTGGTTTAATTTAATTTTTTGGTGGGAATGCGCCCCCAGAAGTTTCTAAAATGTTGTATGCGCCAAACATTTTGTCAATTTGGACAAATACAGAGCAGGATACCCACTGCTTGCTTTACACATTTAGATGTGTATCTTGTGGATCATGTGGGTTAAACCTGGATCAGTGCCACCTCTTGCTGGCTCAGCTACAAACCTCGGACAAGTAAATCAGCTACAGTGGTCCCTCGTTATTCGCGGGAGTTACGTTCTGAAAATAACCCGCGATAGGCGAAATCCGCGAAGTAGTCAGCTTTATTTTTTACAATTATTATAGATGTTTTAAGGCTGTAAAACCCCTCACTACACTTATACACTTTTTTCAGATAGGCAAAGTTCACACTTGCAAACATACAGCACTTCAGAGTCACACAGCTAGCGGTGGAAGATTTGTGTAAATTTTACAAGCTGAGCGCATGCTGTACTGTACAGGAGATTGCATGCACAAAAAAAATCCGCGAAACAGCGAGGCCGCGAAAGGTAGAGAGGGACCTCTGTATATCATTTTGTTGCTTTGCCGTGTGTTGTTGCCTAGACTGTTACCCATAGAATGTGACTGTAAAATTAGCTGTAAAACAGCTATCAGCTATCAAAGAGAGATCACTCCAAACTTTTCTCGGTTGTTGTTGCTCAGTGGTGGAACAACCTACCAGTCACTACAAGAGCAGCAATATCCCTCTCGACCTTCAAAAAGCTTGTGAAGACTCTTCTCTTCCGAGACTGCTTTCCTTCCTAATAAAACAAATTTCTACTAACCATCTCTTTGCATAGGTAGCTTCAATGTTCTCTACACATCTGTTAGCTATTATGTCCTCCTTTTGTAAGTCGCTTAGGATAAAAGCGTCTGCTAAGTGTAATGTAATGTAAATGTAATGATCTCAGCTGCTGCTTCAAGGGGAATCTAACTACAAATAAATACAACTGTCTTTTACCAGCTACGTGTCCGCAGTAGTTTGAGCGTTTTACTGATGATGAGACAGCCAGTTAACTCTTCCTAAATCGGAATAGGCCCACTCGTGTTTTCCCCTCACACCTGATTCAAATCAATAAGCTATTAGCAGGTGTATGCAGAGCTTTTTGTAATTGTTCCCCAATTCGTGTGAGGAAGTTATTAGGCTCCGCCAGCATTGATTAATTTGGTGGCTGTTATCCCTCACATAGTGAAGCAGAGCAACATGAACATGGGGTGGACCATGTATGGTTGTCCAAGGAGATACATGTTTTATAAAAAATAGAAGCTTTTTTAAACATTAATGAATGTGCTTGAGTACACAATATAGTCACTCTGACCACACTGCTTGAAAGCAAATTGCACACACCCATTTAAGAATGAGCTGAGTTTGTTTTTGCGCTCCTCAAGTTGGAATGAAAATGTATAAACAGAACATTCTTCTGAGGTTACAGATACCCAGCAGACACAACAGGAAAACACACTTAAAAGTCAAAAGTTGCCTTGGTGTTTGAGGTAGCACACATAAACACACCCACACGTACACACACACATGCATGGAAAGTAGGGAAGTCCTTGGGAAGACGGGTGCCTTTCTCAGGAGCAGCAAGCAGCCAGTGCCAGGGAAAACAAGGCAGCCAGAAGCATTTTAAACACAACCACATATGCTATTTATACCCAGCTGCTGCCTGGCACACCACATCTACAGCGTGATCCCCCACCCCCCAAACACACATACAGCCACACACACACACGCGCACTCACTCACTCACTCGCTGGCATGTACATCACCAAAAGCTAGCATGTTTCCAAAAATATGTATACGCATGCACAAAGAACGTAGGATTCTTGTCTACTGGCATGACTGTAAGCACATACCCTGAAGTAGGTCTTTCAACACCAACTACACCTATACACAAACTAACCCGATTGTTCTGGGTACTCAGAAAAACCCCAGCAATATACTTATGATAGCATGTGCTCTCGTTGATGTTTAGCAACCAGTTTGTATAGGTAATATTTACCATAACAAGTGTGAGGGCAGTTTGGCACAGAAATTTGGCAATTGTGGCTGACAAAAAAGGTCAAGAGATATGTTGGGTCTTAGAAAAGAGAACTTGTCAAACAAATATGTAGAGCTGGAGTGCTCCAGGGACACTGCTTTTGCCCTTTGTCCAAAAATACCCTCATGAGAGCAGATATGCCAAGGAAAAACTAACTCTGTTTTTTTCCATCTCTCTCTCCTCTCTCTTGCTCTCTTTAGCTCTCTCTCTCACTCACTCTCTCTCCTTCCCTCTCTGTCTGTCTGTTCCTCTCTCCTTGCTTTCTTTTCTGTCAGTTTTCCAGACCTTCCCCAATTTTCTATCTTTGTCCTTCTTTACTTCACCCCGTCTGTCAGACAGTGTCACTTTCCCTTTCTTTCATCCTCTTGTCCTTGTCTACATCTGGCTTGGGATTTCTGGACTTCCTGTTGCTGTGGGATCTACCCCCACCCTCTGCTTGTTCACTTCCTGTCTTTGTCACACAGAGTGGAACACATCAAAGCAATATATCTCCCCTGTCATTTTTTAATGAGAGCTTAGTGTTGAAGACTGAGTTGGAGATACCAGTTAGATCCTTTGGCTGCTCTGGCCCTTACCCCAGCCATGGTGACAACAAATCCAGAGAGGAGCCCATGACTTCTGAGGGTAGAAGGCAGGGCCGTCGAAGGGCGTGTGAACATGGACCCTTAATCCCCCTCATCCACAACCACCCCAGATGATGGCTGTTCCTGGGCAGCCAGTTTCATTGTACACAGCTTACCCCTTTGGAATATGTGCCTTCTATTGTATAACTGCATTAAAAGAGGGTTAGTGCTGAAGGGAGATCTTATTCAGGACTCCCCCGCCATGCTGGATTGATACGGAATTGTCACCATCTCTTGTTCTGTCATAGTAACCAAACAGGCCTTTTAACAGCAGCCTGCTTGTACCACAAGGGAGACCAAAAAAGATTTGTCCTTCATGTGTCCTTCATATCACTCGACAGCCTCAAAGACTCTTGATTCATGAGTAGTACTTTCAAAAATGGTCCAGTTTTTTTGTCCACCATGTATATGTATCTGCTAATACACATACACATTTCCTACCAAATATACATAGCACTGACTTTGGTCCAGCTGACCTGCCTTTGTGTTTATTGTTTCTGTCTGTGCAGCTGGTGCTCAGCCATTTCCTGTAGTTATTTATGTGAACCTAAGCCTGGCCTGTCACATCCTGTAGACTACAGGATGGCATCAGATATGTTATAGAAGTTGTTCAGTTAGATGTAGATGTTATACACACACACACACACTGTCATACACTGTCAGCACACACCCTGAGCCTGCTCATGTATACTCAGTAAGTGCTGATTCAGTCCTTTCCGTGCGTCTCAGGTCTCTGCCTCCTTTGACTGTCCAAGGAGGAGCCACTGCACACACTAACCTTTCTGCCAAAGCACCTCCATACCTCCATGTCTCACAGATGTCGCCACAGATCACTAGTCTGAGGCATCTTTTGTGAATGGCCCTGTGATTTTAATGATTCCAATGTAGAGACCCAATCAAATTAGTGCATACCACTTTTTTCCCTTTTTTTCCTTTTTTCCCACTGATTTTTTGTCAACAATTGATGGGACACTGGAAATCTCGGGGACATGAGTCTTTGTAGGCATGTAGCCCTAGTGGTTTCTGAGCGAATAGGAGTTTCTAGCCACCAAAAGGGGGAGACGGCCAAAGGTTTTTTTTTTTACATTACATTACACTTAGCAGACGCTTTTATCCAAAGTGACTTACAAAAGGAGGACATAATAGCAAACAGATGTGTAAAGAACATCGAAGGTACCTATGTAAAGAGATGGTTAGTAGAATTTTGTTTTGTTAAGCAGTCTCGGAAAAGAAGGGTCTTCACAAGCTTTTTGAAGGTCGAGAGGGAAGTTGCTGCTCTTGTAGGGACTGGTAGGTTGTTCCACAACTGAAGGACAACCGAGAAAAGTTTGGAGTGAGGTTTTTGCTGAATAACTTAATGAACGTTTCACCCAACAACATGAAAATTTTGTGATATGTTGGTGTTACAGAGGCATATCGACCCAGCCCATAAACACTCACTTGAAGCATAGCGCCACCTATTGATATTGAATTTTGAATTGCCAATATCTTGGACCGTAAGGTGGGAACTGCACAAAATATGTCATGCACGTTCATCACAAAGACCTCTAAAAACACAGCACATGCCATAAAATTTGTCCCATAGGGGGTGCTGTAATTGTACAAAATTTAATTTTGCATAATATCTAGAGAACGCTAACGTTTACAATTTTTTTTTTGTGAAATTAAAGGAGAATTTCAGTGTAAAATGAAAATTGGCATGTTGAAACATCATACCGAGTTGGTATGTGTACTGAGGAGCAAAATTGATTTAGCCTGTTGCATTCAGAGTTTAACTATTTTTTATCATTTGTATGAAGCATGACAACTACGCTATTTTTAAACCATTAAAACAGCTCGAAAAAAACTCCACACTCCATCGCTAGTACAACAAAGGCCCTGACATTAAAAACGAGGCATTGAGAACTTTGTAAGTGTACACAACATTTATTAATAAAACAGTTTTGACAGGCAGTACCTTGCTGTAGTTTCTCGTCGCCGCCATGATGAAAATCCGCAGAAGTCGGAACTATGTGAACTATGAATACGTATACAGAGTATACAGTATTGACAATATATACATATGTGGTTTGGATGAAGTGTGAATGTAATGTAGTACATTCAATGGCATTGGGAGAGATGAAGATGGAGGGGGTGAGAGTGGTGGCATAGTAGGGGGATAAGGAGACACTGGGAGACAGAGTTCAGCAGGGAAACAGCTGTGGGAAGGAAACTGTTCCTAAACCTGCTGGTTTTAATCTGAAGGCTCCTGAAGAGCCTTCTGGAGGAGAGGAGTTGAAAAAGTCTATGGTTAGGATGCGAGGGGTCCTTTAAAATGCTGCAAGCCCTGCATAGGCATCGCTTCTTCTGGATGTCCTCAATAGCAGGTAGTGGAGTCCCTGTGATGCGTTGGGCAGTTTTCACTACCCTCTGTAGTGCCTTGCATATCATACAACAAATGTTCAAGCACTAATGTACAAACTGCTTTTGATCATTAGTGTTTTCTCATCTCTCTCTCTCTTCCCCCCCCCCTCTTTCTCTCTTTTTGTTCTTTCTCTCTCCCTCTCACTTTCTTCCTGGGCCTCCTTTGTGCCCCGCTGTAGGCCTCCCAGAGGAATCAGCAGTGCAGACTCCAGCTTTTACGGATGCTTTGCGGCTCTACCGACAGTCCAAAGGTCACTACGGCACCTGGGACATGATGTGTGGGGACCCTGCTCAGGTAGGAGCAACTGTGAACATGTCACCACCCCTGGCCCGTGAACATGTCACCACCTCTTGCTCGTGGTTAGGATTTTTACAGCAGTGCATTTCTACTGGTGTATATGTACTGTGATTGCAGTGTGGTTCTTATTATTATGTTCCCTCTCCTTCACTAAGTAATTTCAGTTTGTTTGCTTCATACCCAATCACTAAAGTCCATTAAGTCATTCATCTCTATTATTTTCCCTCGATTTGAAGTGGAAGAGTCATTTCATTAAGAACCAGTTGGAATTTTAATGTTTGTTCTTGGAGAGTGTGCATCTTTGTGTATACACAGACAAGCATGCATGTGTGTGTGTGTGTGTGTGTGTGTGTGTGTGTGTGTGTGTGTGTGTGTGTGTGTGTGTGTGTGTGTGTGTGTGTGTGTGTGTTAGGGGCACACTGATAGAAGCAGTAATTAGGTCCCTTTCTTGAAGAGAGTGTGAGTGTACACCCAGTATGACGTAGGCCTTATGCACACTCTCTCCTCCTCTTCCTTTCCCTCATCTCTCTCTTGCACTCTCGCACTCCACTAACTCCTTTCTCCTCTGCCTGTTTTGGGTGGAGTTTCCTCTGAATAAGCTGAATTCTCTCTTTGTCTCCTAGAGTCGGTACAGGTGGGAAGAAGTCCAGGCCACACAAAAGACGTGTGTGTGTGTGTGTGTGTGTGTGTGTGTGTGTGTGTGTGAGTGAATGTGAATCTTTAGAAGAGAGGTTGAGTCCACATCCAAAAAAGTAACCACAGGTGCCAGACAATCATGTCTTTCATTAATAGGGAAAAGGTCCCCACATTGTTTTAGCCCCACAAAAAAAACCTTAAGTTGTAAAATCAGACAGTATATTACGGTCCTGGATCCTTGACTAGAAAAAGTATATTTTGTGGAGCTAAAACACTGTGCAGACCTTGTCTCTCTTATTGTGTGAATGTGTGTGCAGGCAGGCGTGTGTGTGTGTGTGTGTGTATTGCCCACGACCAAGCCTAATTTATCCTCAGGTTAGTTGTCATTTGATATGGGCGTGTCTGCTTTGCATACAATGTTTGCATGCAATGTTTGCAGCAAGTAGAGAAGATGATGAGAGAGAGAGAAGAAAAAGAATGCAGGGCCAGAGAGCACAAAAGTGTGATAGGAGAGAAAGAACGTAGGAGCCGAGTAGATGTGCAGGATAAGATGGGGAGACACATATCACCCAGGTGATCCCTTGCTTCTGATCCCTCCTGCTTATGTAAAAGAGTTAAGTCTCAAGTGTCACAGTTTTGTGTGTGTGTGAGAGAGAGAGATTTTTGGTAGTCATTGCTTATCCATCTCTCTCTCTCTCTCATTTTGCCTCTAGTTCTATCTCTTCTTCTATTTCACACACACACACACACACACACATATACACAGACACACACACACACATGTCTTCTCTCTCCTATCTTCTTTAGCTTTAACATATGCTCACAAAGGATTTGTGACAGATAATTGTGCGTGTGTGTGTGCGTGCGTGCGTGCGTGTGTGGTGTTAGTGAATTGAGCAAATGTAAGCCACATTCGTATCTGCATATACTTGCAGCTCTTTCACATACATCAACAGGTGTGACCCCATTGACTGGTCTGTGTGTTCAGGGCTTGCTAATGTTTTTGAAATAATATTGATGTCCCTCCACTTTTTTGTAATGATGGCCACCAGCTAAATAATTTGACTAGCTTTTTTGCTAGCAAAATTTTCACTGTTTATGGGTGGATAAAAAAATGTACCCACAAGGAATGACAACAAGGATAAAGTTCAAATGTTCACTGTTGAACTTGGCATACAACAAAGCTACAATATCATCTTGCTCCAACGAAGGTACATCTGTGCCTCATTAGGGCCTTTTGTTGTGTGTCTAAGCAGCAATTATACTGACTAACACCCGCACACAAACAAACACAATTTGAACTCTATTGGTCAGATATAGTACAGCATTAACACAGGGTCACACAATAGTGAAGGCTGAATTCAAAGTAGACATAATTACAATATGTTCTGTATGTAAACTAGTAAGTAAACTAGTTTTTTAAAGGTGTCATTGCATAGTTTTTTCATTAATTTTGCAGTGGTCTTTAGTATTAATGAATGCTGTAACAGTTTTGGTGAAAAAAAAAATGCTTTAGTGCTCCTGTTACAGGCTGTTATAGTTTGGTGGAGGAGATGGAGCGGGGGGAATGATAGGTTCTTGGCTATGCTAGTCACAGGCTACAATCATTCCAAGCCCTTTCAGTCATAACACACCAAATGGAAGATCTAAACGTTCTAAACAAACACACAAACTTACCTATGTTTTGCTAGATGACTGCGTCAACAAGACTCCTCACAACTATGGTATGGCTTTTACTAATTCACAAACTTGGTCCACTTCATTTGCCCTCTTCTTATTCGGTCATTATTCTGTCGATTTTCTTTCATTGACTACTCTGAGTGACCTGTCGTATTTCAAAAAGTAGTAAGCGTTTCCTCGTGGAATGACACCTTTTAACTTTTTAAATGTGTTGTGTAGAGTTGAAAGAAAAGACCATAGAGATCCTAGGACTCTGTGTGTGTGTTTAATTGGTGTGTGTATGTAAGGGTGTGGTTGTAATTAGTCTCCCTGTAACCCTCCCCTGGCTGTCTCGATCAGTCAACACAGTGCTACTCCTAGACACACAGTTACCCACACACACACACGCACAACCCTTGGTGTGTTATTGCCATGAGGTGTGAGCTACATTTTTTTTTCCTGGCCACAGTGCCCTGTCAGCGTACACCTGGCTGCTTCCCTACCCTGTGTTGCCATGGAAACTGAGTGAGCGATACATTTTTGCCGCTGTTTTAAGTGTGTGTGTGTGTGTGTGTTGCGGGGTATTGTGACCAAATTATTATCATATGGCCTACATGTTCATTATGCTATTAATATGTTTGTATCCTATAACTGTGTGTGTGTGTGTGTGTGTGCATGTGCATGCATGTGTGCTTGTGTGTTTGTGTAACCTTCCTATGCCAAACTTTTACTAGCCCACCGTTATGTGAAGGCCTCTGTGTGAATGCATGATGTTAGCTGGTGAGTTGAAGCCAGACCTGGTTTGCTCTGCAGTAGTAAACTCACCTTCCACACAATACTTCTCTCTGTTCACCTCAAGAGCTGCGTTCAGTAAGCAAATATCCTGCTCTGTACTGTGGTGTTTACATTATGCCTCACTTAATGTAAGATGAAGTCCTTATTTACACACACAGTCTTATAAGAACAGGTTTTAACACACTGTCATAACCTTGCTGTCATAACTGAACATATACTTGACCCTAAATGCCCACGGATAAGTGTGTTTAAAGAAGGGAATGCTGTAATGCCCGTGGTATGGTGTGTGTGTGCATGCGAGTGCCTATTTGTGCCTCTTCAGATAAGGTAAATGTAGTGCAGGTTAATCCAGGACTTAAAATACATGTGCGTTCACACATCTTCGTTAGAGCCTTAGTATATAAGGGTAGCATAGATCATAGAGGAAACGGACACCATTTCAGGTGTATGGTTGTGTTAGCCTCTATGTTTGTTTAACTAAAACTGTGTTTTAATGTTGAACTTTGTAATGTAATAAACTGGAATTGTAGAAATCACTTCATAATATTCCTTAAATATGTATTTTTGTCTGGATTTCACAATTGGAATGGTAGATGCAGTATCATAGGCTTACATTGCCACATGAAATAATCAAAGACTTGTGTGTGACAGAATATTTTGTGAACATGCTGGGAAAATGAAAATGTCTCACAATTAGTCATCAAACTGCTTCAACACTACCTCTTTTCACACATATACATTAGGGGTGGCACTGTTCACAAAAGTCGCGGTTCGGTACGTATTGCGGTTTGAGGTCAGCGGTTCGGTACGTATTGCGTTTTTTTTTTTTTAATTTAATCTTAAGTACTCTATATTTGGGCATATACTATTTACCTCAAATAACCATAGTTTTTAAGCATTTAAGAGAGGTTAAAATTATAGTTAGAATGAAATAATCATGCACAAACTGAGTTTGAGTTGACATAAGCGTATTTTATGAACAATCTCTGATAAAAAGCCAGGTAGTATTTTGAAACAGCAAGAGGGAAGACATGGATGATTTCAACAGCTTTTTTATTTACTACAGTATTTATACAAAGTGTCAGGAGCATCTGCTGCCATCTTGTGGCATCTAGAGGAACCAGGTGTCTGTTGTCACACACATGGCTCTATTTTCACGATCATATGCACGTTGTCTAAAGTCTGTCGCGCAAGTTGCTTTGGGGGCGTTGCCGAGACAATATGCTATTTTGACGACGGGAAAAGTGAACATTGCGCCTGGCGCATGGTTCAAAAGGGTTGGTCCTAAGTTACCTAATTAATCATAGGTGTGTTTGGGGCGTAACATGCAATAAACCAATCAGTGTTTATACTCTCATTCCCTTTAAAAGGCAGCCGCGCTATGTCCATGGCTTGTTGCTATTACGATGGCGTGTTTCCCATCAGGAGCGTTTTACTTTGAAGACCGATCTGCTCGTGCATGAGCAGTTAATCTTCCGGGATGGATATTTAAGTCTGTTTTTTACACTTACTGTTTCCCTTTGGTTATGAACAATGTGTGTTTCCTTTGGTTATGAACAATGTGTGTATGTTTATTAAAAACTGATTGCTCAGTGAATGTGCATTATTGCAAAATATGTATCAGTGTTTGTCGTTGCACTTAGTAAATAATCAGATTTGTAGTCGTATGCAATTGGACATCTTTTTGGAGCTTGAATATGTTTTAAGCCCTGTTGTTGGCATGATGTATGTGTTAATAACCATGCCTTTAGTGGATAGCTATTGTCCCCTAACAGCGACTCATCAAGAGGGGATCCCTCTCGATCTCCCAAAGCGTTGTGCGCCCATAAAATAGCTTTTCAGCAATGCGCAACTGACGACAGACCAGGGTTTTGTTGGTCACTGGCGGATTTATTTTTTGCGTCCTTATAATAGCATCTGGCACGCTTTGCGCCAGACCACACCTCTTCTTTTCGCTGACACACCCGTGATGGCGCAGTGTCATCTGCTATCTAGACAACGTGATTTTTTTGCCTGAAAAAATGAACGGTGCGCTGGCACAGAATAGTAATGACACCATGCGCACGTCGCGAATGCACAGTGCGCCGCGGCATGATAGGGCCCACAGAGTTTTCATAATTGGAAGAAAGAAAATGAGTTCTTAAAGCTTACTTTTGAACAGATGTGTGTGTTAAAACTTAAACTTTTATGTGGCGACCAACCAACCACCTATATACAAAAACAGAATCAAAAACTCTTCTAATTCCTGACAGTGAGGATGTATTTTTTATTTTATTTTTAAATTAAAGTGCAGTGTATGGCTGGATTTGTTATCTAATTTGCACTGCCACTGTATTCTTATAACGATTTATAACAAAATACACACACAGCCAATATAAAATATTGCAATAAAACCAATCACTGCACTGTTTAAAACAAACATCCCCTGTTCACTTAATTTTCATATTCTTCTGCAAGAAAATCAGTTTGTCAACGTTTTCTGGCAAGAGGCGAGACCTACTTGCAGTTAGAAAATAGAAAGTCATTTTTCTGCGCGTGTTCTGCACGTATTTAGCCAAAATCCCATTGAAAGCTATAGGCACAGCTATACAATTCATGTCAACTGTGCTATCAATGCATGTATTGACACAGGGAATACCTTACCATTCGCTTACAACTGCATGAAACAAACGCTGGAAAGCTACCAATATTGGCATCATATCAGATCTGCACTACAAGGGCATTGACTAGCCTACATAAACACAGAAACTGAAATACCTGTGAAGTTGTCATGCTGTCCAGTCAAACATGTTGTAGGTATAATTGTTTAGCTTTTATGTTCTTAATAGAAAGAAGCAAGATTTTGCTGAAGATTTCTTCTTCAGTGTATTCTCAATACAAGAAAAGCATCAATCGCTAGTCTGGTGTCGGCCACTCGAGCTATAAAAAATAGCCACCTCATTCTTGTCATTGTTTCCTACTTGGTTTGATAAATCTAGTCAATAAGGCACTAGGCAAAACTGAGGTCCATAAGTCACTACATTTAATAATTTATTTACCCGATGTAGACAAAGTGACTGTTGGCAAAGAGGTAGAGTTTATCATAACTTTATGGAAGGGGTTAAAACGTGTTCGCTTTTCTTGTACCGGGAGTGAATAAAGGCTTTGACAATTATCAGCCTACATGAGTTCTAAATCAAATTTTTGCTGGCGTCATCGTATGTAATGGGGAAACCAAAATGTTCCCACACACCTGATTTGAATGATGCGGGGGCATCCTCAATGTACGACATGCCTTCTCCACTGTCACTTGCCATATTTGCACTTGTCATCCACACTCCGCTGTCACTTCAATTCTTTCGCGCGAAAGAGAACCACGTGGTTTCATACGTGCATTCGGCTTTTTTTTTTTTTTTTTTGGCGAACCGCGGCCTACACGCGTATTGCACCGCAACAGGCGTATTGTTCGGTTCGGTTTTTTTCCCAGGACCGTGCCACCCCTAATATACATATACATACTCATTAATTTCACACATGTACATACGGATCCGCACTGTGTGTGGTTGTTCATGTGCATGTACGCTTGTTTTTGTGTGCGTGTGTGATTGTGCGTGTGTGTGTGGTTGTTTGTTTGTTTGTTTGTGTGTGTGTGTGTGTGTGTGTGTGTGTGTGTGTGTGTGTGTGTATGTGTGTGTGTGTGCTTGCGTGTAGATCTTGGCTAACCTGGTGATGGAGACCTTGCACCCTGAGCTCAGGACACTGATTGCTGTGCGGCTGAAAGGGAAACTGCAGCAGAGGCAGAGGAACTGGATGCTGGTGAGCCCAGACTCCACTGATCTTCATTTTACTTTTTAAATGACATGGTGCTTCTTGATGCTTTTATATAGGTCTTAGCAGTCCCCTAATACTGTATCTGAAGTCTCTTTCCTGAAATAAATCCTTAAAGAGCCTCTTTGAGCCAGTCCCACTAACAGCTTTCCTCTGGATGTGCCATTCTGAGTCTGTAGCTTTAAATGCTAATGAGGAAGAGATATGTGGGCCAGTGTAGAGGGTGGGGGTATGGCTTCAACGGTGGAGCCTAATAACTTCCCGACACGAAGCATGGAAACTAGGGATGCAAATTATCGATTAATTCATTAATGATTAGTTGACTGGCCTTGTCGATCGGTTAACAATTAATTGATAAGTGGTGATTTCTCCCTGAATTTCAGTGTTTCAATAGAGTCTATAGGAAACTAAAACTATACATAGTTAAAATACTAAATTAAAAAAATGCTATATTCCTTAATGAAGTATTTATTGTGCCATTAGGAACTTTAACTTTAACATGAAACTAAATTGTGGACTGGCTCATTCGTTTCATTTGAACCATTTATTTATTAGAAACATAAAAAAACAGAGGACATTGTAAATAGAGAGCTAGAGAGAATATTATTTGGCTTTATACCACGGCTTCTTTCAATTTCACATTGTGAATTGTTCTTTAGAACAGTTATTAATTTTCTTAATTTTCAAGGCACACCTATGAAGTAGTCCCTTCTTTCCGACCATATCACGTTTATGTATCAATGTGCCAAGTTCGTGGTGAACTGTAAACACAGTAAAAATGTGACAGCTTTAGCAAATGACAAGCAGATGGAAGAACACTGAGTTGCAACGTTATATGCCTCTGAGATTGTCTTTTAGTGTTGTCATGCTGCATTTGGACTCTCTACAAACGTGATTCTGCTAAGCAAGGTTTAACAGAACTTTGGAATAGCTAGCTTGACTACCAAAGGCATGGAACTAACGACTGGGACATGGCCTTAGCAATCATGGTGCATATCCTGTCAGTAATGCCCTCTGCTCTCCTATCATCACATGCTCGCCTTCCCAACAGTGCTGTGATTGTAGGTTGTTCTGATGAACTCCATGAAGCACAGCTGCATGCACGCTATTGAGGTGGTAACTCAGTGAAGTAGTTGAACTGTTGTATTTAAATGTAGCACCACGCAGAGTACATTTGGCTTCTTTTCGTCTTGACCACTTAATGTTTTTTGAGCTGGGTCTCTCACATTAGCATTTCACGTTGCGCTCAGCGGCGCCCTCTATTAGCGATACCACTAGTGAAAAAGACAATTAACTGACAGTTAATTGAATTTATTCGACCAAAATCTTATCAACAATTAATCAATAGTCGATTACTTGTTTGCATCCCCAATGGAAACAATTACAGCAAGTTCTGCAGACACCTGCTAATAGCTCATTGATGAATCAGGTGTGAGAGGGGAAACATGAGTGGGCCTATGCAAATTTAGGAGTTGACAGGCCATCTCATCATCAGTAAAATGTTGTAGAACTACTCAGGACATCGTTTTTTGGCTGTAACCCAGCATTTGGGTTACTAAAATAACCCAGCATTTGTATGCAGTGTATGAATCAGGTGTGAGGGGGGAAACATGAGTGGGCCTATGCGGATTTAGGAAGAGTTGACAGGCCATCTTATCATCAGTAAAACGTAGAACTACTGCGGTCACATAGCTGGTAAAAAACAGTTGTATTCGTTTGTACTGAGATTCGGGACATTCCCTTGATATCCAGGCAGTTGACATTAGTACCTGTAGCCCCGTTGCTGTAAGGCGCTTAAAATTTTGCCAATTCTCATTTGATCACTCATGCACATCATAACAACAGCAGAATGGTTATCCAACAAAGATCTTCACCCATGCTAGTGTTTGTATTCACACACATACTTGATGGAATCCATGATTTACCTTTACATTAGCGAGTCTGCTAACTGAGCTGATGGCTGTTAGCTGCACAGCTAATGTTACAGCCACATTGTATGGGTAACAAGCTAGTCAACCATACATAACAACGCAACAAAATTATATAGCGTTAGTTGTTTTTTTTGCAACGTAATTTTTATTGGGTGGATTTTCAGAGTTACAGCATTCACAATCAGTCCTTCTTGTAACTTTTGATACTGAACAAATACCATGTCTCCACACAGTAACAAACATACCCAAAAAAACAAACAAACAAACAAATGAAACAAAAACAAACCAAAAAAGAAAAAGGGAACAAAACTAAACAATACAACAAAACAAAGCACACACCACCATCAGTTGTTTACATCCAGCAGGTCAAATCTAACTATGTACCGACTGTCAGAGCTATGTATGAAGTATAGTCCCAACCAGAAACCCTATCATCAGCAAGAATAATTCTCCCCTTCCATTGCCTCCAACCATGGTGTCCATCGTTCAAGAAATTGTGACTCCTGTAGTCTCAGTTTAAAGGTTATCTTCTTGTGTATATTCTCTTAAATATATTGATTCATGTTTCATATGTTGGAGGATCCACCTTAAGCCAACTAAGGGTTATGGACTTCTTGGCTGCAATGAGAAGTATATGTAATGAATAGATTCTCTTTTTGCTCATCCCCTCTTCCTGAAGTGAACAGAATGGCCACCAGTGGACCCCTCACCATCCGACAGCAAAAGATTTTATCTATAGAGTCAAATATCTTTTCCCAAAACTCACAGGGCAGGACATCTCCAAAACATGTGAAGGTGATCTGCAGAGTTTTCTCCGCATGATCTCCAGCAAGCCCCGACTGATTTGGATCGAATTTAAAGAGGATGTGGGGTATTCTAAAGAATTTATTAACCACCTTCAATTGAAATTCTCACCAAATATTCGCCAAATATTGCTCCCTGTTGGATATTAATCAAGTATATAGCGTTAGTTGACTTACAGTACTTGTCCAAGGTTTGTAGCTGAGCCAAGGAGAGTTGGTAGGCTACTGATTCAGGCTTAATTTTTATACTTGGCCCAAGTTGACAAAATGTTTGGTGCAGACATATATTTTTGGAATTTGTGTCAGTGTATTTCCACAGAAATTAAAATTAAACCACTGCTGTGTGAGAGGTTGGATGAAGGAACTAAAAATACTTTTCATTCATTATCACATCCAAGAGCAACTACCATCCTTCAGTTGTTTGAAAGCCATGATGTATCTTGAGTAAAACCCAATTTGGCGGCGCTAGCATAGTAAAGGTTGCAGGTTGTTTTTTCATAGGGCGGGCTGAATTCCCTCGATCGGGCAAACCAGAGAAAGGGGTGGAAACCTGATAACATGAGGGGAAGATTCAAGATTGACATGTCTGAGCTTTTTTCAAAAGCGGAGCAGGATACCCATTGCTTGTTTTACACTTTTCGTGTCTAGCCATTTGGAGACCTTAAGCAGGTTAGGGGAACTCCTACTCCTACTGCTTCCAGTTGAAGTAGTGAGCCTACATGGCAAATTTGATGTTATGACGACTTTCTTCACCCAAGATATTGGCAATTCAAGTTTTGTAATTGTCCACATTTCATTATACCTCCCATAATCAATGGGCACAACATTCCTTAACAGCACACCACATTTTATAAAATGTCATGCATTGGGCTGCCATTCTCTTATGAAATGTGAAAACCATTTTTTTTTCATACCTTGGGCTTGACAAGGTGTATAAACTCCATAAATGTCCATAAATGGTCATGTGACTACTTACCTACTTGACTTAACTTGACGAGTAGTGCCACCTAGCCACCTATGGAAAATTGTACATGTAAAAATTGAGGTTTTAAAATGCCAGTATCTTGGCAGAGAAAGCCATTATCACATCAAATTTGGCATATAGGATCACCACTTAAAACTCTTGAATCACACTGTTTTGCTAACTATGTTCTATAGTAAGCACTGTAATTCCCAAAAATTACATTTTGGCTAATAACTACAAAATGATTATGTAAAAACACAATTCTTTTACCCCACATTTCTTGTATAGACCCGCATCAAACACATTAACACATATCCCTTTCTGTCTGTACACATTTCATGCACATGTCATTATTTCTGAATGTGTGTGTGTGTGTGTGTGTGTGTGTGTGTGTGTG
This sequence comes from Coilia nasus, assembly GCA_027475355.1. Taxonomy (NCBI): domain Eukaryota; kingdom Metazoa; phylum Chordata; class Actinopteri; order Clupeiformes; family Engraulidae; genus Coilia; species Coilia nasus. The sequence continues at coordinate 1,924,754 of CM050209.1, forward strand.
TGTAGATTTCAGATGCAGTGTATAAGCAGGTGCTGTCTCAGACGCAGGCGCAGTATGAGGCACTGGTGCAGGTGTGTGAAGGCCAGCGCCCCCGTCTGGATGCAGCGCTCCGCACAGACATGGATCAAATCATCACCTCCAAGGAGCACATTACTGCGAAGATGCGCTGTAAGAACCACTCTCTTAGCTGTCCATCGTGTCCGATGATGACGCTTGCTCCAGAAGGGGGGGGGGGGGGGGTTCAACGTCGTTGGCGTTGGTGCCACTTCATGTGGCTATGGAGGCCGATTTGGGAGCCGCACACTCGTCCACAGATGGAGCAGACATGTCCTGATGTTTGAGGGACATTGTCTGCCCGCTGGTGTCGTAGTGCACGTTTTAGGGTCCTCCTCTGCAGGAAGATGTTGTTAACCTGTTCAGTTGCCTTGGTGTAGACAGCCTGCCAGGTTGGTCTGCTAAGTGCTAGCGACTCGAGGTGGCCAGGGTTGATGTTGCAACGCATCAGGAGTTCCTTTAGGAAATCTAGCGCTTTTTCTGCCCACCAGCAGCCCGTTTGGAATTGAGCAGTTGTCCATAGAGGGTTTGGAGAGGTAGGCGATAGCCAGGCATACGGATGGTGTTTAGACCACCTTTTCCAGGTCCTTCCCCGTCAGGGGTGAGCAGTGTGGAGCTGCTCAGACACAGTGAAAGCTGCCGAAGTGTTGCACTGCCCCGTCCCGCAAACACAACGACCGTCACTCCACTGCCGCCTGTGTGCATGGTTTGGCTAGGCACTTCCAGCCACATCCTTGGCCTGTGCCTACCGCCATTCCATATCGCCACAGGGCTTTTTGGGGTAATGGGGGTAATGGGGTGGGGGCGGGTGGAGCAAGGGGCTTGCGCATGGAGAGAGTTTAAGGTGAGGGTGTGGGTGCGCAGTCCTCACTCCCACCATCTTCGCTCTATCAGAGAAGCTTCCAGTGGCACAAGAAACTCACGACAACCTTCACTCTGGTTCGAGCTGCAGGGGCCTGCCGGTGGTCCGATCTGCTGGACTCCGCCTGTTGCCTGTCCCCGACTGCAGATTTGTGTTCAGGGTTTACTCCCCTGAAACCACACACACATACAGACACTCAGATAATACACTCAAATACTTGGATTGGATACATAAGGCCAGTTAAAAGTGACCCAATTCTGATTTTTTGCTCACATGTAGCACAAATCTGATCTGCATCATGATGGTGTAAACAGTAAAAAGTTACATGGATTCCGATTTCCCCAGATCCAATTCAGGCCTCTTTCATATGTGGTAATAAATCATATCTGTATCGGATATGTGTTGATAGGGCTGGGCGATATGGCTGAAATCTGTATCACGATATAAGTGTTTCATATCGGTCGATATTGATAATTATTGAAACATTGTGTGACCTATTTAAAATAAATAACAGGAGGGAAAAAAATCTAAATTTTAACATTTTTATTTTTAACTTAACCTTCCTCTGACAGGCAATAAGCATTCAGGCAAAATGACTGTCAACACACGTTCAATGTTACGATCACAATGAAAACTGAACAATTATCAATAAGCTAATAAAGTGCTTAACAAAGCTGAAGTGTTATAAAGACATGCAAAGTGTTAAATGTAAACATAGCGAAACCTGATACCTGAGAAGAACTATCATATATGTATATAGTTTTACTGCATAAAATTTGCAGACAACATTTGTCTGACTACGATGAGATTTGTAAACTCCAAAAAAGCTCCCATACTGGTGAGCAGAGCTTTCTGTTCTTAGGGCTCATTCACACCAAACACTGCATATTCAGCGCGTGGCCGTTTTCTGTCCGTATTCGTTTACAATGCATGTTAACAAATTAGACTCTTCACACAGCACGCGTGATCTGAGCGTATTCTGTCCCTATACAAACATATTGTATACTGATACGCGCTGTACACGCTCAAGTTGGTGTGAATGAGCCCTTATCCACATTTTCCTCGCTCGTCGCAGTGGCACTCATCTTCCTTTCTTGACCATGCTGCTTCTGGAAAAAAACACGACTACGAGACAAGAGATGGCGCAACCAAACACGATACTGTGACATGATTGGCTATTAGCGTGTCACTCCCCATACGTTGCTAGGCTACAGAGGGCCTTTGCTCATGCAACCAAGCTTGCTTCGCGACAAAGATTTAAAGCGGCGCTAAATCAGAGAGTGCTCTGACTAAACTTACGCCGTTTTCTTTATTCTATCTATATTCTATCGAACGCATTTTCTATTGTTATCGAGTAGGTGTCTATCGAGATACATATCGTTATCGTTTTATCGCCCAGCCCTATGTGTTGATGTGGCTGCAGTGTAAACAGGCAGATCGGATAGTTTGGGGCAATGCGCTTCCCACGTCATTAATCTAAGACAATTTTGCACGCTCTGTACACACGGTGCAGGGTATTTTCAGAAATGTATATTTTAACTCTTTCGTATGAAAATGAACAAGCAAGAAAATAGCTATCCATAGTTATCCATTTATCCTACTTTTAAGTTGAAATTGAAACAGATCTGCACTACTAACCTATTAAAAATGATCACCAAGCTATGGTAAATGTGTTATTCAATATGTCAGATGTGTGCGCTATAACTAACTGTAAATATTCAGCAATGAGTTGCAGTGACTCTTGGCTCAATCATGGGAACATTGCTGTTACAATGTCATAGACAGGTGATTTTTCCTCAGTTAAAAACATATGTCGTTGTGGTCGGCAGCTTGTTTATTTTCTGAAGCATTGCTAACTGTTAACTTTAACGATATGGATGGTGTTTGTTCGAACTCTCCAACAGCCAGCTAACTTTTTGAGTGACCTTGTTCACTTAACAAGTGGATTGCCAACTAAAACGTGAGGAGAATAAATAATGTTAAAGTCAGGAATTAACAAGCATGATCTATTGGATTGCTCAATATCCAGTGGATGCAGCAGGTAAGCTATTTCTTAGTTCCTGCAGGTTAGCCTAGTTGATCGCAGCTATGGCAAATTATTGATCAAGCTGTTAATTGCTAGGCTACGTGTGTTCTTCCTGGCCATTACAGTGGTGCTTGAAAGTATGTGAACCTTTTGGAATGTCATGGTTTTCTGAGTAAATTTGTCATAAAATGTGATGTGATCTTCATCTAAGTCACTAGGGAGAATGAACACAATGTGCTAAAGCTAATACTGCACAATAAACTATTACATTGAATGTCTTTGTTGAAAACATACACAAGACATTCAAAATTCTGTGTGCAAAAGTAAGTGAACCTTTGGGATTAATCATTTGCTAAACACTCTTTTGAAAAACACACTGAAGCAAGGGTTTCCTATAACTATGGATCAGATCTGCACAAGATTCATGAGATATACTTGTCTTTTTTTGTTTTGTTTTTTGCCTTATTTTCAGGATGTCTGGTGGAATGGTTTTCTGTTCATCTCTATGTGTAATGGTCTTTAAACTATTGAAAGGTTAATAAACTTGGGAATTATTTTTGTCTTGCAGTGATGGCAATATTTCCAGCACCTGCGACATCAAGCAGCCATGATGTTCCCCCAACTGCACCTTGTAATAGAGAGAGTGCAGTAATGGTACCCTGAGTGTGCTTATGGCAGGACATTACAGTGGAGTGCAAAAAACTTGCTGAAGAGCTCATTGACACTCCACAATTGTACTTGGAGAATAGCTTGTAGATTGGCGAAACATATAATGAATTGTGCACAAACAACGCAGAGCACTGTTTAACTACAAGTTTAACCACAATTTTGCTGTGATGGCACTTCTTGTAGATGTTACGTAGGTTGGCATTTGTTATACTATTGGGACAAAAAAATGATCTGAATATGGCACATACCCAGGAGAGTGACACAAGATGGGACAATATAATATAACAATATAATAAGCCCATGTCGAGTTTGACAAGCGTAAATGCACAGGATTTTTTTTTTGCAAATTTATGGTATCAATACACTGCAACTACGCAAAGTAATCAGCTAATGGCAGCTAATTTGTTTTTCAAATAATGCTTCACATGTGCTTATTTGTGGACTGGACACTTCTCTTTTGCTCTGTATATAGTTCAGTCCGTTATCAGGTGCAAACAAACCTTAAATCTTGGTTATTTAAGCTGCTTGTAACCTTGTTTAAGGCAGTAGGCAGGCAAAGAAGCACTGCTCTGTCAGTACCATCCTCAGTAAACAAACATGGCACACATATTTCTGTGTACCGTTTAGGCATGCGGGCCATTTCAAGAGTTCAAAAGTGTCTGGCAAATGTAAACAAGCATATTGGGTTTGGGTCACTTTTGAAAATAGATGTAAACTGGCAGTCAAAAAAATTGGATATAAGCAAAAAATCAGATTTGAGTATGTCCGACGTGCAGTATGAATGCAGCTTAAGTTAAGTTTTGTGAAGAACAATAAGGCTGTTTTTACACTGCCAGTGAAAAGTGACCCAATTCTGATTTTTTTGCTCACGTGGCACAAATCCAATCTGCATCATGACAGTGTAAACAGTAAAAAGTCACATGAGGCGTTTTCACACTGCACGACACGTTGTGGCGACACGGTACAACACGCTAATTTACCCCGGAACGGCAGTGGGAATGCACGGCGTGTTTTTGAACCCTCTTCTGAAAAGGTGGGTTGAGAAGGCGTAGCCCAGTGGCACTGTAACATTACGCCAGGCATATTGCTGGGCGTGTACAATGACGCGAATGACCCTTGCATCGTAGTAAATACACCTGTCTGCAAAGTTTTCATTCAGTTTTTTAAAACAATCATGGCAAGATGCACAGAGTTGTTGCTGGCTCTTTGCACAAACATTCAAGGGCAAATGACATGGTACTGTACTGCACCTGGATGCTTACATGGGATTGCAAATATATGCAAAGAATACATTTGATGCCAATTTACTGTAGCTATTTGTACACGGCACCATCAGGTGAACTATAGCGCTATCATTAAATTATTTACTCTATCCACACATTTTCGCCCACAACACTTAGGGTGAAGATGCACTGGGCGATAGTGGTCTTTGTGGGGATATTTGCAGTCACATTCGGGATATTTACAATATATGGAGATATATTGATGGATGCGCTCTGGACATATGTTTCCTTAACAAAACAGTAGCGCTATCATCAAACATCAACATGGGTGAGTTATATGATTTAGGCCAAATAAACAGCATATTTCGAAAGACAGTTTGCAGTTTGCCTCTGAACTCCTTGTTGGTGTTTTTGTAGTTCTGCTCAGCTGTTTTAAAAGCCCCGACGGTGGGTGGTGGCAGTTGTGAAACGTCACCATACAACACCCTCGTGTTCCCACACGCCCCAGGTCGCAAAAAAGTGTAGGGTCCGAGATGGGTCGAATTGGTGTGTCGTCTGGACACGCCACCCCATGTTGGCAGTGGGAACGCAACAGACGACCCACTAATTTCGGCTGAAATTACCGGTAATTCTGCCAGTGTGAACGCGGCTATGGATTCTGATTTCCCCAGATCCAATCAAATTCGCATTCATTCCTCTTCCATTTGTGGTAATAAGGCTGTGTTTACACTGCAGATCAGGTATATCCAAATCTGATTTTCTGCCTGTTTACATCTACTTTCAAAAGTGACCCAAATCCGATATGCTTGTTTACATTTGTCAGACACATTTTAATTGAAATAGCCTGCATGCATAAATGGCACCGCTCTGTTCCAAAATGGATAGGCCTACCACAGAAATATGTGTGCCATGTTTGTTTACACTGAAGATGGACAGAGCAGTGTATCCTGTGCATTTACGCTTGTCGAACTCCACATGGGCTAATTATGACCACCGCTAGCAAAGCTAGTGAAAGGGATCATATTAGTGTTGCCGCAACATTTTTCCCTTTTTTTTTTCACCAATTTTTTGTCAACGATTGCTGGGAACCATTGAAATTCTGGGGGACATGAATCTCTGTAGGCATGTAGCCCTAGTAGTGTCTGAGCAAATAGGAGCTTTTGGCCCCCAAGGGCCACACTGACCCTCACGCATTGAAAACACTGGTGGACGACCACTTCCAACAAAAACAGCTGTGAACTGCACGGACGTGTTAATCCTAATTTCAGAAAGTAAAACCCTGCTTTTATTCCTTCTGCCTGTGCACTTAACACAGGTGATTTTACTAATTCACTGATATACCGATTTTGTTGCTCATTAGGATCAGCTGGATTAGAAACTGGTTGGATCAAATATGTGTCAGGGTTTTTACTTTCTGAAGCTAATATTAACACCTCTGATATTGTGCTTGTTAATATAGCAATATTGTGATATTTTTTATTTACACATATATATATATATATTCATATATTGATATTTATGAATAATAATAATAATAATAATAATAAACTTTACTTGTATAGCACAATTCATACATGCAAGATGCAGCTCGAAGTGCTTTACAGTTTAGCAGGGTTGTTACAGGACAACATTTCTTGCAGTCCAGTGGTGCCGGAGCAGATGAATACAGTAGCAAACTGACTCTTGCGTGAACACGGGTAGACAGTCCTTGTAGGCCCTAGTCAGCAATCTTTGTAGTCCAGTGGCGCTAGAACTATGCAATGCCCTGTTAATGCGGGCTCTTATGTGAACATGTGTCCGCAGTCCTTGCAAACCAGAGGCATTAGACGAGGAAAGTTCATTTAGGCGCAGTCGGTTGTTAGTGTCCCCAGGGAGCAACAGGGGTGAGGAAAAACTCCCTGTTTGTTTGATTTGTGTGAATTCAGGAAGAAACCTCAGGAATCAGTGAGTAAAACTCCCTGTTTTTCTAGAAAGAAACCTCAGGCAGAACCACGTCTCCCGGGGGAGCCCATTTGCCGGGGCTGGTAACGGGAAGTGTGATGACGCGACTTGCTGGTGCGTCACCACAGCGTCCTAATGGCGGCCGCTATGAACTTCTAACATGCCATCCCCTTCCTAACTTCTCCTGCCCTGTTTTACCGTTGTCACTGTGAGTTGCATCAAAGCACTGCGGGCAAATATCTACTTGTTTCCTGCTGTGTACTGGTCTGTCGCTAACATGGGTGCACACATATCGTTAGAACCACGACAAACATTTCACATGCGCAAACACTCCACGCACTCACAAACTACGACACGGAGATTCAATTCATTTACGTGCATCATTTATTTAAATATTACTGTTACGAAACATTCTGTCTTCTCAGTGGCATCGCTAGGTTTTCTAATGTCTAAGTACTCTTAGAAATGTTTGCTTAGCATTGTTAAAATCTTACCGTTGTGGCAGCGCTTCCGCGTTCGTCCAAAAGAGTGCTCCTCTGTTACGAGGACATTAAATCCCTGTTCACGTTCGCGAGCGTGCATGGTTGCACCCTGGTGAAATCAATCAACTGTTTGCTTGCGTGAAACCATGATCAATGTACATGTACATGTTTAGTTATTTTGTAGGTGAGGCCTGTTATGATTTATTATTGAATGGTACCGTTTTAAATGTTATTATTGATGATTGTGCTGTATATGCCTAAAACACCCCTGCATGTTGCAAGGGCTATGGTTTGCTCCATCTTGGGGTGCGCGCAGGTATCCCTCAAAAGTGGTGCACTTTCAGTTGTTGAGAGAGCTGTGTAGGAGAAGGTTGTGTATCTGTGTGCTCCAGTGCAATATTCCCTCAGCTGTGTGAGGTTGGTTTTGACATTTTAATTGTCTACTTTGAGCCATTGGCTATATGTTCTTTTTGGCTACTCAAAGCCCATTTATTTTTGTAAATAGTGTAAATAGTATAGTTGTATATTTTTCTACTTTTTCTTTGGTTTTGGCTGTGGCTCACGATATCACTGTGGTGGACATAATAAATGGTGGAAAAGACCATTTTCGCCTCTCTGCTGCTTCAGTGTGTCTACACTTAGACCCCTCGACACTCTACATCATAACAGGAAGTCTGTGACTGTTTGAAGGGCCTTTGGTCTGGGCGGGGGAGTCTGGCTGAAGGGACTTTGGTCTGAGTAGTTAGGTATAGGCATGGTTGAATCGGTAGGTCTTTAGTTGTCGCTTGAAGATGTCGATGGATTCTGCTTCTCTGATGTGCTGTGGTAGGGCATTCCATCTCTTTGGGGCGTAGTATGAGAAGGCCGATTCCCCGATCCTTTTGGATGGTGCGTCTGGAATCCTCAGGAGACCGGCATCAGCGGATCTAAGGGCTCGTGCAGGGGTATAAGAGGATAATGCGTCAGTAATATAGCATGGGGCAAGGCCATTTACAGCTTTGAATACCAGTAGTAGTACTTTGAAGTCAATTCTATAAGATACGGGTAGCAAGTGTAGTTCAGCCAGTACAGGAGTAATGTGCTCCATCTTTCTTCTTTTTGTTAGTAATCTTGCAGCCGAATTTTGAATAAGCTGCAGTTTTTCAATTGATTTTTTGGGAGGCCTGTGAACAAGGCATTGCAGTAGTCTAATCTACTTGTAATAAATGCGTGAACAAGTTTCTCAGCGTCTGGCTGGGTCAAAAAGGGACAAACTTTTGCAATATTTCTTAGATGGAAGTATGCTGTTTTAGTAACTTTGTTGATGTGTGGTTTGAGGCTTAGGTCAGAGTCAAGGATGACACCTAGCCTAGTTACCTGTTCTCTGACATATTGGTTTAGGTTACCTAGACTGGGGAGGAGAGCTTCGCATTTGTCTTTAGGGCCAATAAGTAGTAGTTCGACCAGAAAGACTTTGAGTATATGGTAACATAATAATAATTTGATTACATGTAATGATATGGCACAACAAAACTTTGGCGTAGGTCCTGTCCTTTGTCCTGATCAATGAAACATGAAAACTGAATAGATGCTGACTGTAGTAGTGGCAGGGCATAATAGTAATACCCCCCTGACAAAAGGACAAGAACCCACTGGTGGTGGTCATGACGTAGATAATAGACTTTCAGAAGCATAAGATGCAGAACATAAACATTAAATGTGACGATACATAGTACATCAAAAGAGGAAACTGAGGATTTCAAGAGCACAACCCTGGGTCCCCCCGGAGCACCGGGGCAAGGAAAAACTCCCTAAATATTCTTTATGAGGAAGAAACCTTGGGCAGAACCACGTCTCTAGGGAGAAGCCTAACTGCCTGAGGCTAAACTGATGCGCAATGAGCTGATAGAGTCCAGGTTGTCGCTCAGGTGACAGGAAATCCAACATCCAGGAACAAAGCAGTGTCACCCCAATGCATGTGGCAGAGAATGGAACTGTTCATGGAGGGGCTTTAGCTGGAATCCTGAGTGAGTATAATGGAGGGATCTGGAAGGATAAGGAGGAGACCAAGAAATCCGAGATCGATCAGTGGAGATGCAGAGGTAGAGGAGACATCGGGAGGCCAGTGAAGAGGCAGGTGTAGATGAGACATCACAAGATCGATCGAGAGGCATGGCGGATTAGACATCATCGTCAGGACCCACTGGACACGGACAGGACCCTTGGATGGATGCTGGGGAGGGAGGAGGGCGAATGGCAGAATACACCTGTGAGCAGCAAAGCAGGTAGGAAAGATGACGTATAAAAAGACAGATGTTACGTGCTGATTGGACAACAGCTAATTGATGACACGCATTACGTCTTCCTGGTAGAACTTCACGCTACGCTTACATTTCAACCAGAAAGACTTTGAGTATATGGTAACATAATAATAATTTATTTGATTACATGTAATGATATGGCACAACAAAACTTTGGCGTAGGTCCTGTCCTTTGTCCTGATCAATAAAACATGAAAACTGAATAGATGCTGACTGTAGTAGTGGCAGGGCATAATAGTAATACCCCCAAAAAAGAAAGAAATATTGTAGTGATACTTACACAAATCAATTAAACTTTACCCCCCAAAATGAAAGTAAGACCTACCGAGTCGTGAAGAGATACCCACCAACACTTTAGTTGTCACCATCTGCAAACAAGCACAATTATGTGGAAAAAAAACACTGAAAAACGAATCATGCAAGCAATTGAAATTCCTGGACATGGGTGACGGGATGAGATGCAGACAGGGTAGGAAGGCAGAAGAAAAGCCCTGTGACAAATACCTTTGCTATAGGCGCAAACATAACATTACAGGACATTACAGGACATTGCAGTTCATTACACTGAAACAGAAGAGGAGGCCACCACAATCGGATGCCTCAAGTTGCAACGCTGACATACGTCACATTACATGTTATTATACATAGAAAACAGTAACTGATGCTTCCACCATAGGTTTGAAAACAAATGCTTCAGAGTCCGGCACATACGTAACATTACATTGCATTTCATCACACTTAGAAATAAAAACGAATGCCTCCCCCATCGCTGAAAACGACTGCATCAGGGTTCGGCTTACATACGGATGCTTCCACCATCAGCTGAAAACGACTGCCTCAGGTTTCGGCGTGAACATAATGACTGCCTCCGCCATAGGCGGAAAATGACTGCCGAATGCCTCCCCCATCGCTGAAAACGACTGCATCAGGGTTAGGCTCACCTACGGATGCCTCCACCATCGGCTGAAAACGACTGCCTCAGGTTTCGGCGCACACATAACAATACAGTACATGTAATTACACCTAAAAAGAAACGAATGCCTCAACGAACAGCTTGAAAACTGATGCGTCAAGGTGCAACACAGACATGACATAACAGTACATTTCAATACACAAAACGAACAGAAAAGGATGCTTTCACCAGACCAATGACGGATGCCCAAGAATGGGCGCAGATAATGACGGATGTCTTCGATAATGGCAGAGAAGACAGATGAGACACAGACAAGGCCACACAGCCATTATAATACAGCACATTTCTTTTACAATACATGCAGTGGCGGCGCCAGAGAATTATTATTGGGGGGGCTATGGGGGGGCGAATTGTTTAGGGGGGGGGGCTGATGAAACCTGTCACAAGACACCTACTACACGAACAAATAACACAATAGAGGCCAATTACTCCCAACCCACGCCAGTCCGGTCCAGGATTTAACCTTTTTTCATCCAGGATTTATAATTTTATCAAACACCGCGCTCTCCCTCATTAAATCCCTTATGCATACAAGTAGGCAACCGTAGCGACTCGACGCCAGATATTTGCTGAAAGTATTAATACAAGTACAGTATTGTTTTTTGTGCATTAATCGATCTTCTTAATATCAAATATAACATTTCAAACATACTTGCGCTCATTCCCCACTTCAAAGTTACTCCTACCGTTTGTTGTGGCCTGTATCGTAAACCATACTCTTGATCCTGACAACCTTGGTTTCGGACTGTCGGTAAGAATACATAGAAATAAAATATCCATGCTGTTTTGTCGACAATATATTTATTAGGTGCATAAACCAGCTCAAAATAAAGGAATGCTGCTGCAGTGAACGAACTTCACTTTTCACAACTTGCCACTTTCTGCTTCCGTGTGTCGTCACACTGTTTTGTGACAAAATTTCCTTTGCAACGAATACAGCAGCCTCTGCTGGGCCCACCTACTGGCTCGTGCAGTGTATGATATTCAGTTTAGCGTTAATGAAACCAAGCCTAGGGCAAAGGGTGTGTGCAAAACTGCTGTGTAAAGTGAAAAATATTTCTAGCAACATTTTCTAAAGGGAACCTTAGCTTTTTACGTCATTATCTTTGACTGATGACATACTAGGACAATGTATTCATACAAAAATCAACTGAATAAATGACTTTGCAGATCAGTTTTCTATTCAAAGAGAGATAAAAACAAAATGATCTGAAACAATGATTTACAGTTATATCACAAGACATTGTAACAGGCCCAATTTGTGTTTCCAAGAGATAAGATACTGAAGGCCTGGGTTGTGGTCATTTTCAATTATTTAGAATATTGCTTTGAAGAAAAAAAAACTGTTCTATGGCTCTTGGTCAGTCCATAATCACAGTAAGCATTTAAGGAAATCAAGCATTTGATGGTAGGTCAAAGTTTTTGTGAACAGGAACCTTTTAAAAAGGTACATAAGCAAAGAAAAACTCAAAATGGGTGGCAAGGACCAACTCTTTTAATAATGAATAAGATTCAGTAATAATACAGAAAAAGCTGAAAACAGAACATATATACAGAAAATACATAAAGCCATAAGCTTCCTTATATGGAAGATAAATGACAAAACAATGTGACATTTATTTTTAAAGTTAGCATAGTGTTTTGTATGTGTGTGTGTCTACATGTGTATTTTGTGTGCCTGTTTATTGTGGGTGTAGTATCTAGTACTTTGAGTCTGTGTGCGTGTTTCTGTGTGAAAGAGGATGTACATGGGAGTTAACAGCAGCACGTCCTTCACCTCAAGTCCTGCCTTTCTCTCTCTCCTCACCATGTCTTATTACTTTCACTTGTCCCTTTTCTTTCTCATCTCTGCTCTCCACCTCACCTTCACTCTCCACTCCTGCCATCATAGAATACAACAAAATAGTCATTATACTTTATACACTGTACAACAAAATTAAACATTCCATCTAAAACAGTGCACTAGGAAAGCATATAAAAACAGATGAATAAGATAATACATACTACATTCTCCCTCTCTCACACACATACACAGCATCTTTTTTCAATCAATTCTGAACTCACAAATGACAACAATCCTCCTGTTTTTGTGACTGGCTGCAAACCGATCAATGACTGCTTCAACATTGAGTCCTTTTGTTCTTGTGGAGCTAATTGCAAGCACACCCAGATTGCTGGTTCGGGCATCTCCACTTCTGTTCCGCAAGTATGTTTTTAAACGGCGTAAACAGGAGAAGCTCCTTTCACACGTAGCTGATGTGACAGGCAGTGTTAGAGAAATGCATACAAGTTTGTACAAGTCAGTAAAGGCCTCCTTGTACGGCTCCAATAGCACCAGCACATCATGAGTGGTGCTCACAGTATCTCCAGCTTGTTTTTTCCTCTCTATTAGCCGTTTGGCCTGGTGAAGTTCAGCAGCAAGATTTTCTTCTAATATCCCATAGTGTTCAGCCATGGGTAGAAGGGCATGTTTATCCAGGAATGTTTTGTTTTTGGGGTTAACTGCTGCTGTACCTTTTAAAATGTGGCAGCTTTCAGAAGAAAAGCGTCTGTTCATTTCACTGATTAATCGATCGATTACTGGGAAAAAGCAGTGGTTCCTATAGTCATCTGAACTTTCCAGTGGCTCTTTTGATCCCGTTTGGCTGGTCACCACAAACTCCTGCAGGCGGCGGGGCTGTATTTTTCTCCTCACCTGTGGGCGCTGCATGTCAATGCCAACTGAATCACACATGTTACAGGCACACTCCCAGATTTTAGCCCAGGTTTCAGTATTGCGTTTGTCATTGAGGTCATCAACAACTGTAGCAACCAGATCAATGGCAGATGCCAGATCCAAATCGGTGGCCTGTAGGTAATCAGATAAAGACTTTGTCAGACTGAATATGCTCTCCAGCATGCAGATGTGCACAACAAACTGTGCATCAATCAGTCCAATCAATGCCTTTGCTTCTGTAGCTCTATGAGCATTCTTCTGGTTGCTCACATCCACAAGCGTTTCTAAGATGGCAGGGAGAGTTCTGCATATTGCCTGAAGTGAAGAATATTGGCAGGCCCATCTAGTATCTGACAGACTTTTCAGCTCCACTGCTCGTTTGGTGGGCTCAAGTTCTTGTTGTTTTTCCATGAACACCTTGTGTGGCACTGTTCCTGAAAAAAAGTTGTAGAGCATTTGGACGTTTGTGAAGCATTCTGCAACTGGTTTCACATTATGCACACAGTCAACTAAAACTAAGTTTAGCCTGCGTGCATAGCAATGGATATAGAGTGCATGTGGCACTTCTTTGCGAAATTTTTCCTGGACACCATTGTTGCACCCAGACATGACAGATGCTCCATCATAGCATTGTGCAATGCATGCATTTTTGTCTGTTACACTTAGCCAATGTCTGTTTGATTGAATTCAGTAAACTCTGTGCATCCAAGCCATCTGCAGGGATGAAACCCAAGAACTCCTCATGAATGTTGAGATTGTTCAGGTAGCGCACAACAACAGAAATCTGTTCTTTCTTGCTCACATCTTTTGTTTCATCCACCATTAAAGCAAAGTGCTCTCCCAACTTTACTTCGTAGCTAACTTGTTCCCTCACCATGCTGGCCATAATATCAATCAGCTCATTCTGAATGTCGTGGTGCACATATTTAGCATTGCCAGGTCCAGAAGATCATTTCTTTGACACAGTACTGTCAAACTTTCCCAGCAGATTTAAGAGTTCAAGAAAATTACCTCTGTTGGTGGACTCTTCATTCTCCCTATGCCCTCTCTGTCCAGTGGTTTGACAAGCTGTAAAACGCAGCGACTCGACTACTGCTCGCATGTACAGCCTGTTTTCTTGTACAACCTTGGTGTGTCCAGCATCAAGATGTTTCAAAATCCTCGACCCACCTTTTGCAAGCCTCTCCTTGAATTCACACCATCCCTCCATGGCTACTTTATGAGACGCACTGACGTTGTGCTGTGCCAGTCTCTCCGCTGCTTTCTTCCAGTTACGGAAACCACCATGGCTTAAAGCTATTTTCTGTGTAAGATGCTGGCCCATGACCGGAAAAATGACGGCAAGCATAACAAAAAGCTGCATCAAGTGTCACCGAGTATTCCAACCACGAGTATTGTTTGAACCATGATTGATTAAAAGCCCTTAACTGTGTTCCACAAGGTCGACGAGGGTAAGACTTTAGTTCTGGGCGCCTCGGTCCTTCTGCTGGATCTTGACTTATATCCCCGCCGCCGCTTAGGCTTACCGCATCTGTGGTAACTGCTGAAACGTCCCTCTCACCGTCACCGGCCTCCGAGTCAGCCACCGACACCTCTGACCCCGCCGCCTGAACCTCTTCTTCATTATCGTCCACCGCCCTTTTTCGTTTTACAAATCGATCCATCGTCGTTGGATTCCAACTGGAGAGAACTACGGCTACAACATACTAACTAACAATCCCAGCGTGGGCTAACAATCCCAGCGTGCCGTCTGAGTTTAAATCAGCTAATCAAATCACACGGCGCAGGTGCAGCAAAGTTCCGGGTTCACCATCATTTAAGAACGTTATAAACAATATAATTCCTCGTCAGGATTATTACATACAGTGTAAATAAATCAGAGAAATGTGTTCGTTTTATGTGTACATGTTCATATTATAATTTGAATAAATATCACTAGGTCAGTCAGGGGGGGCTATGGGGGGGCAGAGCATTTTACAGGGGGGGCTAAAGCCCCCCCTCGCCCCCCCCTGGCGCCGCCAATGAATACATGACACATAGCAAACAGTGACAGAGTCCTCCTATTGTTAACATAGACAATGGCAAATGCCACAACACCATGAACCGTGACCACTTCGACAGAAACTAAGAAAAGTGACGAGACGACCACCACCAGATGTTGAAGCTTACCTTGAATTCTGGAGAGTGCCAGCTGAACGTCGTGAACTACATGATCATCAGATCTGATATAGGAGTTGAAAGCAGAGGATGACCACCTCTGAATTGACGTCGGAGGTATGCCTCTCTCTGCCGCTGCCGTAGCAGCGCCAATACGAAAAGAATGGCCGGTATAGACAGAGGGAGACAGCCTGCAACTTCCCACCACCGTTGATAAATGCATCCTAAACCAGTGAAGTGACATTGGCAACCCATTCGGAAGGAGAAATAAAGGCGAAGTAGCAGAAGTCCGAGGACGGAGTTTGAGAAAAGGACAGAGACACCCCGAAACTTTAAAAATCCTTATCGAAACACCAGTACCGTGAGAGTCCGTTTTGGAATGCCTAAGAAACACGGAGTAAGAATTAAGAGAAAAGGAGATGTCAGAAAAAACCACATCCCGTGAAGGATTAAAAGATTGAGTGCTGGTACAAAATTCCCCAGAACGCATAAAACCATAAAACGCCATGAGAAAAACAGCTTCTAGAAGGAAATTAATATAAGGTGAAAACAATCCCTCCCGAAGTTTAAACACTAACAATTTAAGAATACTGGGCGTTATAGGCAGACGTTTATCTGCTGCAGAGGAAGAAGACTTAGCCATACCTTTGAGAAGCAAGCGAATGGAAGGATGCGAAAACAGACTTTTAACATCTGGATCCTGCAGCCTGGCATGAAATTGAATACCTGCCAACAATCTTTTAAGTGAAGAAAATTTAAGACTACGTGAGTGGAAGCTGTGAACCAAAAAAGCACAGACAGTAGAGATTAAATTCGGAAAAATAGGGACGTTAACATTAAAACAAAAAGACACAAAAATAGACCAGGCAGATTTGTAAGCTTTTAGAGTGGTGGGCGCCAAGCCCTTAGCCATAAAAGCTCTGGCGGAATTTAGTAAGGGATCGAGAGCCGGGTTCAGTCCAGCAGGAGGTCCCCGAGGACCGGACATTGAGCAGGCTCTTTGCTGGCAGTTGGGCAGAGACGTCGGAAATCCTGTAGACGAAAGCGAGACAGAGCATCAGCCAAAACATTCTTATGGCCAGGTATATGCTCCGCGCTAATTATAAAATTATGCAAAACGGACTGCCAAATCAACCTGCGGAGCAGAGACATAATTTTTGGACATGCAGACCTGCCTTTGTTCAAAGTAAAAACCACGGCTTGGTTGTCACAATGAAAGCAAATGCGCTTGCGGGACCAATGAGCACCCCACAAAACACTGGCTTACAACTATAGGGTAGATTTCATGCAAGGCTGAGGAGACAGAACCTAGCGCGAACATATTAAATGCAGCAGATCACGAGTCAGCGAACCACTGGCCTTGAAAATAACCACCGTAACCGAGAGATGGTGCAGCGTCAGTAAAAAGATCTGAAGATTCTGTTGCATCATTATAGAAAAAAGAAATCCCATTCCAGAATTTCAGGAGATGAGACCAGAATTTAAGGTCAGACCTACACCCCTCGTCCAAGTTTACAGGTTCACTTAATTTCTCAACAGAGTTGGCCAGCGTGAGAAGTCGGGAAATAAATGCCCGACCCTGAGGAATAATCCTCATAGCAAAATTAAGGTGTCCTAGCAGAGACAAGAGATCCCTTTTAGTGACACGGCCAACAGAGAGGAACAAATCGGTAAACGACCTAATTCGGACGAGTTTCTCCTCGGGGAGAGAAGCGCGCATTAAGTTCGTATCTAGAACTATGCCCAGAAATTCAATCGAGGTAGCAGGGCCGAGCGTTTTCTCCGCTGACAAGGGGATGGCGACATTTTCGAACACACACTTAAGCGTGTCGAGAACCGGAGAGGGCGACAGCGAGGGAAAGTCAATCAGTAAAAAATCATCTAACAGATGTAGAACGAACGGCAATTTGTAGATGTTAAGTAAAACCCAGCAGAGTGCTTCGGAAAGGCAGTTAAACAGAAATGGGCTGCTGCGACACCCAAACGTCAAGCGAACAGCAAAATAAAATCTCGAATCCCATTTAACGCCAAAAAGACACCAGTCCGAGGGGTGAATAGGCATGATCTTAAATGCATCAGTGATGTCGGCCTTAGCCAACCATGCTCCGTGACCGGCTATCTTGATCAAACGAATGGCATTATCGACAGAGGCATAGTAGAGGGAATACGGCTGCAGGGGAATGCATTTGTTAACACTAGCAACAAAATCAGAATGAGGCGAAGACATATCAAAAATTAAACTTTTTTTCCGGAATACTTCCGAGTCGCTATCCCTA
This sequence comes from Coilia nasus, assembly GCA_027475355.1. Taxonomy (NCBI): domain Eukaryota; kingdom Metazoa; phylum Chordata; class Actinopteri; order Clupeiformes; family Engraulidae; genus Coilia; species Coilia nasus. The sequence goes on from CM050209.1 coordinate 1,942,433, forward strand.
AAGAATTGACACGAAACGGAGAGAAAGGAGGCTTTTGAAGGGACCAATCAAATACCCTTTATTGACCTCTTTGGCTAAGAGGCTAGACACCACATCAGGTTCAGCCAAGGCTGACTGGAGATTTTTAGCAACGAATGACTGGGTGAGGGGGGATAGGGTACCAACCCTGAGACAGACCGGTGAGCAGAAAATCAACAAAAGAGCGATCAGGATGAGAGGAGAGGAGACAGGAGAGGTGACAGACATTAATAGGAGTGGACGGGTGCGAGACTAGAATGTCTTTGAAGTCTTTGTGCTCTGGGGCCTCAGACGACGAGGGCAAACAGACTTGGGATGGGATTCCTTGCAAAAACTACAGACATGGAGATATTTACAACCAGGAAAAACACAAACGGATTCATTGAAATTATTACAGAGAGATTGACCATTAAGTCGAGAAATAAAGCGACCATGTCTGTCGTGCCTGGGGCTTACTTGCTCGGAACTGAGTCACGAGCTTGAGGCAGAAGGACCTTGCACAGCGCCGGATGATTCCATAGCAAAGGCCTTAGGGCATACGGCAGTGGAGTGGCCGTGAGAGTTACACACAGCGCAGGCGATCAGGCGATGACCACCGAAGTGGCGAACCAGTAACTCGGAGTCCACAACTGACCAATCGAGCCTCTCATTGTTCATGGCAATAGATGCTGCCGATTTAGCCAAGAATGCCATATGGTATTCATAAAACAATGTACCACCGTAGCGTTGACTAAAATCAGCCATTATTGCCAAGTACAAATCCATTTCCTCCCTGCGCTCAGGATAAACTTGGCAGAGAATGTCTCTATACACACCAAAGGCAATAACGAATTCGCCAAACGAGAGATTACGCTGCAGTCGGGGGTCAGAAGATTTCAAAAACACAGCAACATCGCCGCAATCGATCATCTGCCTATCCGGCGCAGGAGAAGGCAGCAGAAGCGAGGCGAGATTCACATCCCTTCCGCTAACAATTTGGGAACGCACATGAGAAGACACTGCAGCCACGGCAGGCGCACAGAATCTTCTACCAAATGAAGGAGCAGGCGTAGCAGAAGCAAGTGTAAACTTAGGCATACCACAATCCAGAGGAGCGGAAGATTCCAGGTTCTTGATGGAGGAAGACACGGCCTGCAGAATAGGGCTGGGCGATATGGCTGAAATCTGTATCACGATATAAGTGTTTCATATCGGTAGATATTGATAATTATTGAAACATTGTGTGACCTATTTAAAATAAGTAACAGGAGGGAATAAATCTAAATTTAAACATTTTAATTTTTAACTTAACCTTCCTCTGACAGGCAATAAGCATTCAGGCAAAATGACTGTCAACACACGTTCAATGTTACGATCACAATGAAAACTGAACAATTATCAATAAGCTAATAAAGTGCTTAACAAAGCTGAAGTGTTATGAAGACATGTGCAAAGTGTTAAATGTAAACATAGCGAAACCTGATACCTGAGAAGAACTATCATATATGTATATAGTTTTACTGCATAATTTGCAGACAACATTTGTCTGACTACGATGAGATTTGTAAACTCCAAAAAAGCTCCCATACTGGTGAGCAGACCTTTCTGTTCTTAGGGCTCATTCACACCAAACACTGCGTATTCAGCATGTGGCCGTTTTCTGTCCATGTTCGTTTAGAATGCATGTTATCAAATTAGACTTCACACCGCACGCGTGATCTGAGCGTATTCTGTCCCTATACAAACATATTGTATACTGATACGCGCTGTACACGCTCAAATTGGTGTGAATGAGCCCTTATCCACATTTTCCTCGCTCGTCGCAGTGGCACTCATCTTCCTTTCTTGACCATGCTGTTTCTGGAAAAAAACACGACTACGAGACAAGAGATGGCACAACCAAACACGATACTGTGACATGATTGGCTATTAGCGTGTCACTCCACATACGTTGCTAGGCTACAGAGGACGAGTGCCTTTGCTCATGCAACCAAGCTTGCTTTGCAACAAAGATTTAAAGCGGCGCTAAATCAGAGAGTGCTCTGACTAAACTTACGCCGTTTTCTTAAAAAAAAAAAAAAAATTCTATCGAACGCATTTTCTATTGTTATCGAGTAGGTGTCTATCGAGATACATATTGTTTTATCGCCCAACCCTACTGCAGAACTTCGCAGAGTTGAGCATCAGACGCCTGGGACTGCTCGAGCCGGACCTTTCCCCCAACCCCGTTTGGAGGGCGGCGGAACAACAGCAGAGCCCGAGCGCTTCTGCGTGGCCTTCTTAGGACGAGAAGGCAACTCATCCTTGTCAGGGGGAGGCGGAGGGTTACCGATGATGTCAGAAGCGAATAGTACGAGATCATCCTTAGACATACCCGGATCCACAGTAATGCCCCTCTCCTGGAGGAGACCGACGATGTCATCAGGAGACCAAGAGGCCCATGGCGACTCCCGGAGACGGACGCGAGAAGAACGGCGAGGAGAGGGAGTCGGAGGGACTAAGTCGTCACACCCAGAAGAACTGGATTCCAAAACATCACGTTGAGACATGATTACAGCTGCGTCTAGAGCAACCGACGGCGAACGGCGGAATACACCTGTGAGCAGCAAAGCAGGTAGGAAAGATGACGTATAAAAAGATAGATGTTACGTGCTGATTGGACGACAGCTAATTGATGACACGCATTACATCTTCCTGGTAGAACTTCACGCTACACTTACATTTCAGTTTTGTTTTCGTTTAATAAAAAGAAAGAATAAAAATAAAAGAGAGTTTTTGCTTATCCAATGCATGACAGCTGACAAACAGGAGGTTAAAGACTGTAGAGCTGTGGCTTTGTTTGGCTCAACTGAGATATAAAGTTGTGTATCATCGGCATAACTATGAAAGTCTATATTATGTTTTTTAATAATGTTGCCTAGCGGTAGCATGTATAATGAGAAAAGGAGGGGCCCAAGACAGCTGCCTTGAGCAACACCGAAGGGTACGTCATAATTTTTAGATATATGATCTCCTATACTAATATAGAATTGTCTTCTGGTGATGTATGACTCAAGCCATTTTAGTACATGGCCTGAGAGGCCCACCCAAGTTTTGAGACGATGTAGTCTGCTTAAAGGTGCTTGGGAAAACACCTGTGAGAATGGAGGTGTTAATGATCTGTAAGAGGGGTGTGGAGATGTAGTTAAAATTATTTTTCATAAGGAAAGTGGGAATAGGGTCAAGGCTGCATGTTGACTGCTTGCTATGCTTAACAAGTTTATAGAGATCGTCTTACGCAATGGCGCTAAAATTCTGTAGGGTCGGTGGTTCCCTGCTAGGGGCATCATGTAGATAGTTAGGGTCTCGAATGATTTCTGCTCTAATGGCTAGTATTTTGTTCGTGAAGAATTCTGCAAACTCTTCGCATTTTGGAGTGGTGGCTAGACTAAACATATCACAAACTGGCGCAGGATTTAGTACTTTTTCAATTGTAGAGAATAATACTCGTGTTGTTATGATGGTCTGCAATGGTCTTTCCGTGAGTATTGCATTGTTATAGATAATAATATGTTCTTTAAGGATTATACGATTGACTTCTAATTTAGATTTTCTCCATGCTTGTTCTGCTGCTCTGCATTCCCTTTTTTTCTCTCTTATTGACTCATTTATCCATGGTGAGGTTTTAATTCGTGAGCTGTGTTTTGTTTTTAAAGGAGCTACTTTGTCTAAAATTTCCTTTAGGTTGCTATTAAAGCCAGCCACCATTTCATCGAGCGATTGGTGGCCATTAAGGAGGTCACGGGTGCTAATAAGTTCGGTGATTTTTTGTTCCGGTGATTCATTTATGTATTGTTTGTGGATTGCACCGGTCTCTCTATTGCTATATATAGTAAATGGGAATTCAAATAAGACGCAGTAATGGTCGGAGATGGCTATATCCGACACGGAAATGTTGTTAATGTTTGCGGCTCGCGATATTACTAGGTCGAGCGTGTTTCTTAGTTGATGAGTAGCTTCTGTTATGTACTGATATAGCCCAAAGCCGTCCAAGATGTTCAGCAGGTCTTTACCATTTGAGTCACCGCTTTTATTAACATGAATGTTAAAATCTCCCGTGATAATTATTCTGTCGTAGTTTGTAAGTACCGCTGACACGAGGGTGGAGAAGTCAGATATAAAGGTTGGTGAGCTTTTTGGCGGTCTGTATAGCGTGATAAGGAGTAAGCTGTGATCGGTCTTAACTTTGATCGCTAGGTACTCAAATGACGTGAACGTGCCTAAATTTATCTCATTACAGCTGAGTTTGTTGGAGAAGATGACAGCTACACCGCCACCCCTTTTATTGTCTCTTATCAATTGATAGAATTTATAGTTAGGAGGACAGGCTTCAATAAGGGTGGCAGCCCCGTCTTTTTTTAACCAGGTTTTCACAAGGAACATAAAGTGTAGTTTATTTTCCGAGATGTAATCGTTTATAAAGAAGCTCTTATTGGTGAGGGACCGTAAGGACAGCAGCATTTATGATGGTTTTAGTCTTATTTACCCAACGCCTGAGCTGGATATTAATTAGATTGTTAGGTATGCAGCCTGTGGTTCTATGCTTACTTTTCCTATGGTGGGTTATAAGGGGAGGAATTTGATGGAGCAAACTGAGCCAAGCACACGGTATTCCGAGCACTGGTGGTAAGGGGGAAAGATATATCATCAGCTCGGATTAAATTGCTATCGAGATGTGCTGGCTTGGAGCGTACTTGTCAGTGTGGCGTGTGATGGGCTTCCAGAGCTAGCTCCAGGTTGCTAGCTAGCAGGCTCGCCCCAGCCTTGTTCAGGTGTCGTCTGACACGGGCGAACAGGCTGCGTCTTCTCCAGAAGCTCCCGAAGTTATCCGCGAAAGGGACTTTCTCACGGCTGCAGTTCCCCATCAGCCACACATGGAGCTGGCAGATACGGGAGAATTGCATATCTGAGAAGCAAGCAGATGGGATAGGGCCTGAGACGATAATTGTTTTGCCAGTAGCGAGTATGGTTTGAATTAGAGAGGTAAAATCGGACTTAAGTTTTTCGGATTGCTGGAGCCTGATGTCGTTCGACCCGTCGTGGACCACGATTGCAGAGGCGGTCGGGTGCTGCTCCACCACCTTGGGTACCCTGGCCTGGACGTCTTCCACACAGGCTCCGGGCAGGCACCACGTCTCGCTCCTCGGTAGGGTCACATGGTGCACGGTCTCGACTGCTCTACCGAGCAATGCTGTGGGGTGAGAGGAGTGTCGTGAGCAGGGTGAGCTACGTTACTATCGGCTAGCACCGTGTACCAGTTTGAAAGGTTGAAAGGAGGAGGTGGAGGGAATCTCCTCAGTACTCCCCTTTGACGGCGAGCGACAACTTCGGTCCAGGGTGGGTTCCGTTGTGGGGTCGAGCATGCCGGCTGCAAAGTGGTGGCAGACTCTTCAGGAAATTTCGCCTGAAACGACATATCAGTTTGGCTTTGAAACTGGGCTCGTAGACTGGAACCGTATGCAGAGATAAGCATATCTTTCCTAGCTAGGTCATTTGTAAGCCCGCGAATGTCTCTTTTAAGAGAATCAATCCCCATGTTGGCTTCGTTGGCTTTACCGAGTTAGCTTGATACTTAGGATGCTAAGTAATGCTAAAAACAAGCTGGATGTGCGGTGTATTTTAGCGCTAACGAACAAGTGTATGTGGTGAAAAATAATTTGACTTGGATGCAGCTAAGTAAGTTTTAAACAGAGATGGTAGAAAGAAATTGAGAAAGGTGTTTGTAAAGCTTTGTAGAAAACGTAGCTTTTTGCTGGATAGCTTCTTCTCTCATTCCAGTGTTGCTGCTGGTGAAGCCCTGTTTAGGAGCCATTATGGTTTGAGTTTGTTGTAATGACACCTGCTGGCAGACTTGTACATCTATGGCACTTCAAGAGTTAAACTGGCCTAAATGATTTTAATGCCTCACCTGTGCCAATTAGGAAAGCCTTTAGGTGAGACAAAGAGCAGGGTGCTCAGAGCCAAGTTGGAAATATTTGGAGATGCCAGCAGGCATATGGTTTATCAGTTGATTGATTTGACGGTTTGGTTTGTGAAGTTTGAAGACAAGTTTAGAAATGTATGTTGGAATAAACCGTTTTGAAATCTATTTGAAAGCCTGAGGCGTCATGATGAAGTGACTTGTAAGAAGGCACTACACCCTGTGTGGTGTTGCTGCCTTGCACTTTATGTGTAGGATTGTTTTAACCGGCAGCACCCTGTGGTTTCATCACAGAGCTTTTGTAATTTGTAAGTACCGGAAACACTTCACATGTTGGTCTGCTGGTTAGCAGAGTTGTCTAAGCCAACCAGGCTTTCCCTCTATACAATACTTGTGAGTGGTTTCCTCCTGTGTGGACTAGAGAGCATAGCCACATGGCACAAAGAGGTTTTCCATTGTGATCAAACCCCAGCTTCACTCTCATGTTTCACACCAACATACTGACACTCCCCGTGCTTTCTTGTTTCTCTATCCCTTTCCCACTCCCTTTTCAATCAAGTAGGCTGACTGCATTTTAATCACTCTGGTAGAAACCTCAATTGAAAATCTATTGCAGATAAAAATAATTTTAAAAAGAGCATGGCACATGATGCTTTTTCATTTAATACTGTAAAAGCCAGACTCACAAAACTATCTGCAACGTTCTGAAAACTGGCAACTTGTTGCACCTTTGCATTCAAAACAGACATTCAGAATCAAAAAACAAGTTTCTTAACTGTAAAGAGAAGACTTTAAGTTGCAGCTCTGACAGGTAAAGTTGCAGCAAGAAAGCCTTTGTAAAGGCGTCAGAATAGCACAAAGTGGCCTGGATCATGAAACAGCCAATATAGGCCGTAAGGTGAAGCCTGTATCGTTTCATCCCGCTCCGCAGTCGGGGAACTACACAATCTTTAGTTGATAAAAAAGGACAACTCGTGTTAAGCTACCAGCAAAAAGTTTGCCCCGAAACATCCTGCCCAATTTTTACGGCGAGGCATTTAATGCAGAACTAGCTTTGTCATGGCGTAATAAGATTTTGGTTCATGAGTGGTGGCACGGTTGGGGCTACAACAATTGGATAGCTGCTTTTTGTCAATAGAATGGCAAGATGGGGGCCCCCAGGGCTTCATCCAGCAGTACTGACGACGAGAAAAACACACCACAAAGTCCTCAACAATCCAAATTATCGAGTGTTCTATGCACATTACTTCTGCGAAGCACGGTTTGATACAACATTTCACCTTTCATCTGCTGTGGAAGTAAGTCTTTATTTAAAAGGCCTACAGTTTCCAAGATGATAGGCCTAGGCCTAAATATTCTCAGCAATGTCATATCCTGCTCATCAATAAAACGGTACGTTTGCGCTAGAGCTCGTTTCCTCGGGAAGAAAAAGGAATGTGACACACAATATACAAAGACGTGACAACGGATAACGCATATTGAAAAAAATATCTGGTGGCCGCTACAACATGGATAAATGGTTAAAACGTCCAGTCTCTCATCTGGATCCAGGGGGGAGATCAGAGGAGACAGCAGAGAAACGAAAAAAAGAGGCAAAATCTAAACCTAGGCAGTACAAGGATAAATACATTGTTTATGGTTTTACGTCTACGACGTCTTTGGAACTACCACAACCTCAGTGTTTTTTCTGTGGTGAAATGCTGTCTAACAGCGCAATGAAGCCAGCCCATCTGCAGAGACATGAGAGCACCAAGCACCCTTCAAAAGTAGGGAGAACCGAAGAGTACTTCAAACGAAAGCTGACAGAATTCAAGGCAGGTCAGAACACAATTATAAAAGCCACAAGTGTGTCGAACAAAGCCCTGGAGGCGTCTTACGCCGTATCACTGCTTGTGGCACAATCAAAAAAACCCCACTCAATTGATGAACAATTAATTCTCCCTGCAGTGACACGTATGGCTGAAATTATGATAGACAAAAAAGCAGCTGAGACATTCAAGAAAGTTCCCCTGTCAAACAACACTGTGGCCCGTCGGATTGACGATATGTCTTTGGACATTGTGGGACAAGTCGTGAACAAAATCAAACAAGCTGGTCATTTCGCTTTGCAGCTGGATGAAATGACAGATGTCAGTGGAGAAGCGCAGCTCCTGGCCTTCGTTCGTTACAAAGATGTTTCGGTTTCGGACATAAAGGAGCACATTTTGTTTTGCAAAAGACTGCCAGGACAGACAACCGGGGAAAAAATGTTCCAGGTTATTGACAGTTTTTTCAAAGAGCACGAAATACAGTGGAACCAATGCAGCCATATCTGTACTGATGGCGCGGCTGCAATGACGGGGAGCGTGAAAGGACTGTTCGGACAAGTGAAAAAGATAAACCCCAAGATTAAATGGATGCATTGTATTATTCATCGGGAAGCGCTGGCTAGTAAGAGAATGAGCCCTGATCTAAGTGCTGTTATGGATGATGCCGTGAAAATCATAAACTTCATCCAATCCAGGCCACTGAATCACAGACTTTTTGAAACTCTTTGTCATGAGAGCGGCGCGCAACACGACCATCTACTGCTTCACACAGACGTCCGCTGGCTGTCTCGTGGGAAACGCTACTGAGGCTTTATGAACTTCGCAGTGAAGTTTGTGAGTTTTTGAAGGAGCAGCTGCATCCTCTTGCTGCAGTGTTTGAGGATGCCAATTGGGTGGCGCGCCTGGGATATCTCGCTGATGTGTTCACCAAACTCAACGAGCTCAACCTCTCACTACAGGGCAAGGATTCACACATCCTGAGGATGTACGAGAAAGTGGAAGGGTTCACAAAAAAACTCAATATGTGGCAAAAGAAATGTGAGGAGGGTGATGTGAGCTCACTTCTGCTGTCATCAGGGCTCCAGTGATTAAACTGGTGGAAGAACATCTGTCCAAACTCAACACAGACTTTAACCAGTACTTTCAACATATTGACAAAAAGTCAGAAAGCCTGGATTGGGTGAGAGACCAATTCACCACAACTGAGAGCAGTAACAAGCTTCCTGCAAGGCTGCAGGAGCAGCTGTTGGATGTCTCTTCTGACCGGGGCCTGAGGGTGGCACACAGAGAAAAGACATTGACAGAGTTTTGGTGTGATGTGGAGAGGGAATATCCTGAATTGGGAAAACACGCATTGGTTGAGCTTTTACCTTTCGGATCAACATATATGTGTGAGGTGACATTCTCAGCTCTGACACACATAAAAACAAATAAAAGGAACAGGCTGAATGTGGAGAACAGCCTGATAGCAGCTGTTTCCACTCTGTCCCCAGATGTAGCTAAGCTGATGAAAGACAAGCAAGCTCAGGTGTCTCACTAAAGACCAGACAACTACAGTAGTGAGTATTAAGAGAGGTTTTGTTTCTGATATTAACAATAAACATGAGAGAGAGAGAGATGTTACCTGTTAAGGATAGAGTATTTTGAATGTTATTTTGATTTAGTATTCAGGCTATTTTGGTAAATAATTTTTTATTCCAAGAAAACATATTCTTTATTTTTATGTTGAATTAAGTTGATGCTAAAAAAGAAGGAGAGAGAGCCTGAGTTTATGTTCAATTTAAGAAGATTAAATAAAATGATTTTCATTTAATAACCACTGTGTTATGCTCTATTTTTATACGCATATATGTGTGAGGGGTACTTGTGGAGTCACAAGAAGGCTCAGGGGGTACTCAAGCCAAAAAAGGTTGGGAAACACTGTAGATCAATAAAAGCCAGTAATTGTACCCATACCGATGACAAAGACCATTTATGTATTCATTCATTCATTTGTTCGTAGCTAAATACACCACTGATGAACACATATATACAAAACAGAAAGGCAGTGCATGCAAATGTTATTACGGTGCAATTCTGAGGCAATACATCCTACCCTATACCTATTTTACTGTCAGTGTCTGGACAGTTGTCATCTTACTTCTTGATTCCATTTGTATTTGCACAGTTGAAACACCTACACAAGTCAGTGCAACATAATCCTGCAGAGACACAGGAGCATCTAACTGTCTTACAGGCACTCTTTGCACATGTAAAAACTGGATTACTGGTCATCCAGGTGACTTGGAAGTTTATGTGCTTTAGGTGCCAACCGTATCCAGCAGGACCACATATCTTTGGTTTAAGACATAACCTCATGGTTGCAGCTTGGTAGTTTGCCCTTTTACAGTGCTGATGGCAGTGTTTACATAAAGCCTTATATCTAGCCTCATTTACATTTTCAGCAGCTGCCAGACTCATATTGTGGCATATATATTGGCAAAGTTGTATAATAGTATAAATGTTAAGTGGTCCAAGTTAAAGTTAGTAACCAGATTTTTAAAAGTCTTAAGGTCTTAAAGTCTTAAGGTTTTCTTTCTCACATGCTACAGAAAATGTCATTATTTTGCCTTTGCCACCTTGGTAATGTTAATGAAATGTGTACTGTTGCCAGTTCCTGTGAAAAAAAAAAAGCTGCAAGGTATGTCTGTCTGCAGACTTACACCAATCACTGCCACGTCAGTGTCACAGCTTTACATGATTACAGTTTTATGATCCTGTGCAGCATGTTATGCATGTAAAAACGCCCTTGTGTCACATTCCTCATGATCACATTGTAGGTCTTCAACAACATGAACAGATTGTACACCCTACATTAGTCACAAAGTGACACTGATGTCCATGTGCTGTGCACAAGCTAATGTTTTTGCCCACTACTGTGAGGTTTGCATTTTTCCATGCAACATAATACACAATAATTTAACAATGGATGAAGTAGCATGTCTATGAGTTTATTTGATGACGGAGTCTCCACAAAAGCCAACTGACTGATCTTGAGCTTGGTGGGGGCTTGACACACCAGCTGAGGGAAATCACTGGTCAGCCTGTCCTACAACACAACAAAACAGGACAGTTAGAAGTGACGTGAGTACCATCAAAGCTATTCAGCTGTTCTCCTTGTTGCCAACAGGTACATGTCTGTGCAGACAGCAAGACAGTTTCTCCAAGAAGGTCCATTACATTTTGTGTAAAGTTGGCCTTGCACATGGCAAATAATAAAACTGGAGAAAATTTACATTACAGTTACATTACACTTAGCTGATGCTCTTATCCAGAGTCACTTACAGTTACTTAGCTACAGGCTTTCAGTTATAGTCCCTGGAGCAATGTGGGGTTAGATGCCTTGCTCAAGGGCACTTCAGGCCAACACCAAACAAAAACATGAACACCACCACCTGTCACCCTCTCTCAGTCTCCCTCACACACACGTACGCACACACACACACAGTGGTGCTATGTGGGTGGGTGTGTGTGTGTGTGCGTATGTGTGAGGTACAGTTACCTGTAGTTTGAAGCATCAAGACCTTCACTTGATTTCACCAGGTCAATGAAGGTCTTCTTCAGCTGGCCCATTCTCAGCACCTCTTTGTTTACAAGCAGCCTTTGGTGGATGATCCTCTTTTAGTCTTTGTAACAGCCATTGTAGTACTGCACCTCCAGTAACACAGTCTTTGTCTTTGATATGCATAAGAATGCTGTGGTCTTCAACTCTGTAGCTTTCTGGCCTTAGAGAAAAAACAAACGGATAACTCAATGATTTTGTTGCCATATCTTTCTCACATAGTTGTACCTTTCAGTCGACGACTCTGTGTGTGATGGGATGCATTTTTGATTTTTGCTTACCTGCTGTTAATGTTTCTTCGTTGGACTCGCAGTCGTGCTGATAAATGCCAATGGGATGGCTTCGCTTCTTAAGTGGTCTTCCGTATCTTCTCCTTTCTCTCCCTCATGTGCGAGACGCCTTTATACTTTGACAATGGGGTTTTTGTCGCTAAACTCACAGTAGCACGTTTTTAAACTCCATCGAACGTGTTAGTAGTTGTCAGCCACGTCTTGACATCCCCATTCAACCAGAGCCACCGGCTTCTCTGTAAGTATTCCAACGTGTGATGGTGAAATGTTGTATCAAACTGTGCTTCGCAGAAGTAATGTGCATACAACACTCGATAATTTGGATTGTTGAGGACTTTATGGTGTGTTTTTCTCGTCGTCCGTACAGCTGGATGAAGCCCTGGGGGCCGCCATCTTGCCGTTCTGTTGACAAAAAGCAGCTATCCGATTGGTGTAGCCCCAACCGTGCCAAGACTCACGAACCAAAATGTTATTACGCCATGGCGAAGCTAGTTCTGCATTAAATGCCTTGCCGTAAAAATTGGGCAGGAGTTTTAGGGGCGAACTTTTTGCTGTTAGCTTAACACGAGTTGTTCTTTTTTATGAACTAAAGATTGTGTAGTTCCCCGACTGCGGAGCGAGATTCAATTTCTGAAAGACTTTTCGTGGTTCACATTGTGGCCTAATAAGCAGGTGTGGAGCTGGAGGATGTGGATGTGGGGGTTGTGGAGCAGGGGCTAGCAGAGGAGCTACCTTGCGGCGCCACACTGAGCCTGTTGAAAAACATGCGTATTGACCCTACTGAGGTTACCCTCAGCTTGACTGTGCCTCAGCTTAAAGGAGAACTTCGGTGTAAAATGAAAATTGGCATGTTAAAACATCATACCGAGTTGGTATGTGTACGGAGGAGCAAAATTGATTTAGCCTGTTGCATTCAGAGTTTAACTATTTTTTTAGCGTTTGTCCCAGAAGGCTAACAATGGAAGTGGTAGGTGCCCTCAGATGAAGCATGACGACTATGCTATTTTTAAACCATTAAAACAGCTCGAAGAAACTCCACACTCCATCGGTAGTACAACACAGGTCCTGATATTAAAAACGAGGCACTGAGAACTTTGTAAGTGTACACAACATTTATTAATAAAATTGTTTTGACAGGCAGTACCTTCCTGTAGTTTCTCGTCGCCGCCATGATGAAAGTCCAAACAAGTCGATTGTACTACCTCTTCTCCTATTCTTCCTGCTGGTTCGTGTTCCTCAATCGACTTTCATCATGGTGGCGTATGATGTTTTAACATGCCAATTTTCATTTTACACCGAAGTTCTCCTTTAAACCCAGTGATGGAGTGATGGTCTTCATGCCACTCCATATTTCCCGCTTGCTGTTTAGCTTCCTTCTGTGTGCTTTGCTCTTTCTCAGCCACATTCTCAGCTCCTTCTGCACACTCCTGAGCATCTCCCCGTCACCCTCCCTTAAGGCTCTTGTTTTTTTTGTTTAGCAGTCCTTTCAGGTCACTTGTGAGCCAAGGTTTGTTGCAATGAATCTCAACATACTTGCAGGTACCATGTTGTCAACACAGAAGGTGATGTGCTCTGTGAGACCCATGGAAACTCTCTTGAAGATAGAAAGGACACAGTTCCACTGCTTACAATTCTTACAATTGCTTACAATCATGGCTGTACAGCATAGCCGAGTTTTTGTGTGTGTGCATAATGATCTGTTCTGGTGTCCTTGTCTCCCAGCCATGGTGCTGCTGAGAGCGGACCAGCTAATCCGGAGCAGTGTGCAGCCCTACATCAGCTCCATCCTGGAGGCGCTCATGGAGCCCACTAGCCGTGGCTTTGCCGAGGTGCGCGACGTCTTCTTCAGGGAGCTGGTAGAGGTCAGCAAGAACATGATCAACCACGATGGCAAGGACAAACTGGGAGAGGTGAGAGCCCGACAACAAGGGACCTTTATGGCCTTATGATACAACAATGGTCATTTATGCCATAAAATAAGCTCAAAGTAGCTCCACACGTCCTTGGTATTGCAGTAAGGGCCATGACTTTCAAAATGTAGCATTGAGGACTTTGTAGGTGTACAAATTGTTTGTAATGGGGTGTGGTCTACAGCTCCACTTCCAGTGAGCCAGAGATATAGCTCCTGGTTTCCCAACATCAGGCCAGAACTGAAGAAGCCTTTGGGATGAAAGGTGAAATGTCTTCAAGCTCCAAGAAGAAGTCCAGTTGCTTAAAACCACAGAATACCACAGGTCGTAATCTCAGTTATAGTCACTTTGCCCAAACTGGTCAACATTGCCACAAATGGCTGGATGCAAAAAAAATGTCTAAAAGGCTGTTTTATGGAAATGAATGAATCTTTCTCCATGAAATTTCACCAATAGAAATCCTGCCAGTACAGTCCTAATTCACAGTCTGAAAGAAGAACTTGCAAATTCTGATGTATCTGATATGATGTTACAGAAACTGCTGAGAAAGTAGCCATTTGTAGTTTGTTGATGATTTTATGATCAGAAGGTGAAAGTTCACAAGCCTAAGTAAACAAAAATATGTGAAACTCAAAATTGGCCCAGCATGACCTCTGCAGCTATATTGGGCCATATCTCAGAACCGCTACATGCCACTTAATACCTGTTTTGGTGTGATGGGTCACATATACGCTTGGTGTTTTATCATGATGACATTTTAATTGTCTTTTTTTTTTCCATCAAGAGCATGATACAGCAGCACAACCAAGTACTGACAGGATTTCTATTGGTGAAATTCCATGAAATTCTATTCTATTCTATTCCATGAAATTATATTGGTGAAATTCCATGAAGAAAGATTCATTCATTTCCATAAAACAGCGTTTCAGACATTTTTTTGCATCCAGCCATTTGTGGCAATGTTGACCAGTTTGGGGAAAGTGACTATAACTGAGATTACGACCTGTGGTATTCTACATATAGTACTTGGCTGCTAGACAACTTGGTGCAGAATGTAGTACGGCTTGAGCATCTCGAATCAAGTAACCTTGCCATTTAGCTGCAGGTTCAAGGTATTTAAGATCATTATGGCACCGTTTACCATAAATTTGTGTAGCCTACATGTGAGTGTAAAATGGTACTTCATATTGCATTTTTGCCTGTATTTATTTCTGGAACACCCTTTATATCAAACAGACTTCCTTGAATATCTACCATAGCACTGTTACAGTATCTACAGCAAATTTGTGCAGCCTAAATGTCTAAATAAATGTTACTACTTGACGTTGTCTTTTTGCCAGCATTTATTTCTAGAACACCCTGTATATCAAAACGTCTTCCTTGAATATCTCCCAAACCATTTGATTCTCCAAACTGAAACTTTGTAGGCATAATTGATACTTCTATGCCTAAAAGATAATAAAATTTCGTCAAAATTGATCGATACTCATTGCCTTAAAAATTAGGTCAAAGGTCAAGCTCACATCAAATGACCATGAAAATGCAACGACCTTGAAAGGTCATCGTGTTATATATCATTTGAAAGGGAATTGTCTCCCCTTTGTAATGATACCACATTTATGGAAACCCATCGAGTGATGGGTTAGCAAAATGTAGCCAATTTTCTGTTCCATGGTCACTAATCGATGCAAAAACGGTGACATTTTCAAAACTCTCTAGATTCGTGAAAAATGGTCCGAATGAGCTGAAAATTGGTATGTTACCATTTCTCAAGGATACCCACGAGTATACCAAATTTCATCAAAATCGGAGGGGGGGCGGAAAAAAATTGAGTGGTTTGGCATGGAATGACCCATTAGGGCGCATAGTAACCGGAAATACCGTTACACAACGGAAGAGCGTCACGCTGCCCATGGTCTGTTCCAGAATAAGGTGAATATCCCTGGACCACTGGAGGTGGAGCTGTAGACCACACCCCTCATTCCATAACAAAGGGTCACATCAGTCACCCATCAAGGTGTGAATTGGATAGTCGTGGTCACCTGATCCAGAGAATGAGAATCTGAATCTGATGGTGAAGAGCAGTTAAACTCCCTGGGATGACATCTCAAGGCAAAATGGTATGTAGCAGATAGATGATGAAGCAATCCCCCTCCTCTGTTCAAAGTTGGTTGTTCCAAATGGATATAGATGGTCCCCTACACTCCTCTCTCAAACCACCTATCCTCCTTGTCCAAGATGTGCATGTCAGTGTCTTTAAAGGAGTGTCCCTTTTCTTTTACATGTAGATATACTGCTGAATCCTGTCCTGATTCAGTTGCCCTCCTGTGCTGACCCATGTGTTTGCAAAGTGGTTACTTAGTTTCACCTGCATGGTACTGCATAAACCACATTGTTGAGGTTTTATCTTGGGGTTTTGTCCTTGGAGTGGACCAGTCTCTGTTTGGGGGTGTTGCCAGGCTTGAAGTACACAGGGATGTTGTGCTTGCTGAAGATTCTTCTTAGTGTTTCAGATAAGCCAGATACACAGGGCACTACCATGTGATTGCTTCTGTTGCTTTTCTTTGTGTCAGTTTATGTTTTGGTTTCTTTTTCCTGTCTTTTGTCTGTCTCAATGAATGCCCAGTTGGGGTAACCACACGTTCTTAGAGCCTGTTTAATGTGTGCACTGCCTTCTGTTTTGGAAGGGATGCTGTCTGGCCGGTGTTGTAGGGTTCTGATGATACCCAGTTTGTGTTTCAGTGGATAATTACAGTCGAAGAGTAGGTATTGGTTCATATGTGTGACAAGGCCTCAATCTTCCTTGGCAAGGACCCCACAATCCAAAAATGGTAGTATCCTGTCTTTGGTGTCCTCTCTGGTGAACTTGATGTAGCTGTTTACTGAGTTGATGTGGTTAGTTGAGGCATCTACTTCCCTGGTTTTGATCTTACAGAATGTGTCATCTATCTAAACCAATGGTTAGGTGTTGCTCCTTAAAATGAGGCCAGTGCTTGGTTCTCCACTTCCTCCATGTAAAGGTTCGCCGCAAGGGGTGAGACTGGAGAGGCCATGGCACAGCCATACTTCTGTCTGTAAAATTTGCCGCTGTACTTGAAGCAGGTGGTGGTGAGGCAAAGCTCCAACAGTGAGCAAATCTGGTCTGGGGCAAGGTTGGTCCTAGTCCTGTTGTAGTCTGTTTCTAACTATGTTATCCGCTCACACGGCTTCTCGTATAATTGCTATGCTTATGACACACAGCTGTACCATTCATTCCAACCAGATGACAATGCGGTCTTCACTCGCATCTCCGCCTGTATCTCTCAACTGTCCACATGGATGAAGGAACACCACCTCCAGCTTAATCTAAGACCAAACTCCTGTTGATCCCAGCCCAGGACTCAATCTGCCATGAAATCAACCTGAATATGGGTACTGTCACTGTTGCTCCAAACAAAGTTACTAAAAACCTGGGCGTCATGATTGATGACTGGCTATCTTATGCCACTCAGCTCCTTGTACAGGCTATGGTCATCTCTTACAGCAACTCCCTCCTGGCTGGCATACTGTACCTGCTTGTGCAGTTAAATAATTGCAAATGATCCAGAATGCAGCATTTTGAGACTTGCGTTCAGGCTGTTGCAATCCTCTAATACGAACCTTCTGTCCGTGCCCTCTCCTCACACAAGGTGACGTCCCTCTAAACTTTTCTCTGTCATTGTCCCTCAATGGTGGAACAACCTACCAGTCGCTACAAGAGCAGTGACATCCCTCTCGGACTTTAAAAAGCTTGTCAAGACCCTTCTCTTCTGAGACTGCTTCCTCTCCTAACAAAACTAATCTCCACTAATCAACTCTCGACCTAGGTGCCTCGAGCTTGTATGAGTCTGTGTGTGTAGGGGGATGTGTGTCTGAAGTGTCCCTGCTCTGGGAAATGTACTTAAGACACATGTATCTACCTGTGTGTATGTGTGTAGTTTGTTTAATCTGTGTTCCTCTACACCTCTGTTAGCTTGTTATGTCCTCCATTTGTAAGTTGCTTTGGATAAAAGCATCTGCTAAGTGTAATGTAATGTAACTGCCTTTTGGATGTAGGGGTGAAATGTCTTCAAGCTCCAGAAAGAAGCCATGACCTAAATGAATGAGAATCTACAAAGACTGCTGTCTGTTATGTCAATCGAAAGTGTCTCTAAATTAGCGCTGAATGTTTTCCTAGAGACCATAGGTAAAGCCGAAATAGTCTTCATTCACCCCAATAGTGAGTCATTTAACCATCAAAGTTACTAAGAAACTGGTAAAATAATATGACATAATTCCTTTTTTAAAGTATTTTGTTTTAGTTGGCAGGCTATAGTCAAACCACACAACACATTACAGAAAAATATGACTGACAAATTATTTGTAATAAAAAGAATATGTATATGCACTTTAAAGTATTAGTAATATTCTATTTTATATATATGAAATTCTATTATATTCAGATTTTGATATTTTATTTATTTCTCAAAATGAAGAAACAAGTGTCATTTTGTCACTGCCGAAACAATCACGTCACAACCGAAATGTCAACAAGTGTTTCTGTTGTGTCTGTTTCGGTTGTAACTGTTTCGGTAGTGACAATTTGAGCAAAAAATGACCCTACTGCTAAGATATTAGTCAGTACATAGTTAGCTAGCACAGTTCTCGAAATTGAAACATGAGTAAAAACTAAATTACCAGCAAAAACTCTCAGAAAAACATTTATTCGATAAAAATGGGTGATTGGTAGTGACATTCATAAATGTCACGCACTGATTTTCAAACTTACGATCACATTTATGATGAAATGTTATATATTCTCAAATACCTCAAATATTACTTTGGGTTTTGAGTGTTATTTGCTTACATCTTTTTATTATCCTATTAACATTATATTTTTATTTTATTATCATATTAAGCATATTAACATTTTTTTACGTTATTTTTTTTTTTTTACATTAATTTTAAAACAAAATTCAAAAAATTAATTTCAATGTTTTGGTTCCGGGACAGCAATTTGCACAAGTTCCGTAGAATCACCCACAATAACTATGAAAATAAAATTTAAAAACATATTGGCACAGCGCAGGTCGTTACATATTACCATCAATATCACTTGCATAGAACATACATGGACATGGATTACACAAGCACATTCATCTGTTATTCACACAAAATAGAGACAAATACTCTTTCTGTCTGTCATTCATTTGTGGCCCTGTGGAACCAGGGATGGCTATGGCAGAAGTCTTTAGCTGTTCTGTTGCCATTGCCTAAGGAATATCAGAAGCTAAATGTGGGAAGAAGGGATTAATAATCCTACATCAGTCAACCCACCCTTAAATATGGCGATATCCACACTGCTATTCATATGTACTTTGCTTATAAAGGACAGTGACTATGATCAGCTGGCATTGCAAAATCAATACAATGAATTTTCAGTGTTTTGTGAGTGTGAAATGTCTCAGAATTTATACAGACCTGTCATCACATTAATAATACATTTTGAAGCATTACTATATAAAGCACCTGGCTTTGCTTTGCTGAATATATATAAAAGTGCAATATAAGAGCAGTCCATGTCCTATTTACCATGTTCAGCTGACATCCATATAATGCAGTATATCGAGTGTTCATTACAATTTGCCAAATAGTCACAAAGAAATAGCTTTGGAATTCATTAGTGTATTTTGGCTGCTCCATATTTATCCCAGCGGGCCGCGCTGCTGTCTGAGCCCCATACAGACGCACTTCACCTTTCCCGGCCAATATTGATCAGCAAAGCTGAACATCAGCTCTGTGTATAGGCCATCCATCTCCATCCCAAAACTGACCACTGCAGAGACTTTCTTACTCACTGTCCAGACCCTGTGAGCATAGTACTGTCCCCAAACACTGCTCCATGGGCACCATTGTATTTGATTGGTTAAATGCAGAGTGTAAATTTCACTGTGTGCACTGTGTACTGTGTAATCACAATGTACACACATGTATCTATTCTGCCCTACAAAGGCAAAGTGCAGTAACTGGGGGAACATTGAAACTGAGAAAAATGCCTTTGAAGTTGTCACACATGTTGTAGGTATAATAGTGGTGATGCTTTTATGTAGTTTCTTAATAGGAAAATGCAAGAGATTTAGTCACAAGACAAAAGAGGTGCTATTCAGTCAATTTCCAGTCTAAAGTTAATGTAACAAAATGCAGTTACTGCCTTTTGGCTCTGTAGGGAAGTATTGTCCACATCGGTCTTGTGTGTTTTTCTAGCACATGGAGAAGCTGTCTATGCTGGCCTTCCACCCGGTGAAGATGCATAGCTGCTACGAGAAGGTGGAGCAGCTGAGTCTGGATGGCCTGCAGCAGCGTTTCCATTTCTCCAGCCCCTCCGTCTTCATCCACAGGGCTCAGATCCTCATGAGGGGGGTCAGTCCATTCATCACTCCCTTTGTCCTGCCATTTGTTCAATACTTCACTTTATTCATTCATGCAAACAACAAATGTGTTTGCATCTACATGGTGTAGCTGAGTTAGTGTAATAAGCTAAATTGTATGAAAAAGTTTATTCTACTACAAAACTAGTGAAAACCAAATTGTAAGAGCAATTGCTAAGTGCTCTATAAGGTGTTTATTAGACAGCAGGCTCCTACTACTGTATGATCTTATATACACCCTGAGAGATAGATGATGATGATGGTGGTGGTTGTGATGATTCTGAACCTTTATTCATGGTGCAGACGTAGGTACAGTTTTGGCTAGTGCTGACACCTTGTGGGGACATTTAGAATTGCATTGAAAATGGTAAACGGCACCACGGTTGTGGCTCTATGTTTGTCTCAATTTTAATGAGCAGACCAACTATTCTCTCCCCTCCTCCTTTCCTTTAGGAGATGGATAATGCCGTGTACACCTTTGAGCAGCTACTTCATCAAGCTCTGGGCTCCCAGGGAGAAGAGGACCTGTGTAAGGCCATTCAAGGCTGCCAGGACCGAGTACTAAAGGTAAACACATGCACACTCTCTCACATACACACATATGCTCTTTCTCTCCCTTACACACACATGCTCTTTCTCTCCCTTACACACACACACACACACACACACACACACGCTCCCCCCCCCACCCCCCCCCACCCCCGCCCAATCCCACACAAACACACACACGCTCGTAAGTATAAACACTCGTTAGTATAGCACCAGCTACTGAAATGGATAAATGTAAAAATGAGATTTTGAATTACCAATATCTTGGACTGAAAAGGCGGGAACTGTCCAAAATTTCTCATGTACAATCAGCAAGACAACCTCTGGAAACATGCCAAGTACCCTGACATTTCATGTATAGGAGTATAGGCGCTGTAAATTTACAAGATCACATTTTGGTTATTATCTGTAAAATGATATGGTTTGAAACCAAAATTCTTTTTCCTTATTCCATATTAACTGGAACCTCTTGAAGTAACCTGTCCATGCCCACTTCCAGTGATGAAAATGTTGACATACAAAAACAAAACAGCACAAGCAGGATTCAGGTGAAAAGAAAAGGGAAAATGTCATTGCTTGTGGCTATGTTTCTAATTAGAACAGCTCCTCAGCCAGGTAGATGAGCTAATTGGTGAAATCACCTGTATTAAAACACATGGCAGGACTGTTATTTTTCAAGCTGTTGTTGTTCACCTCTGAACACACACATGTATAAATACAGCCAAACTTTGTCAATTGATGAACATAAATGAGTAACGCTTTCATTTTTGAAGGCATTCCTTGTTGACAGCGTTTTTTCACAAGTGCCTAAATTGTTTGCACATTACTGCATATTATGTATAGAATTGCTCAAGCTGTGTTGCTCCAGTAAACGACCAACCAATCAACCAACCACAGCTCTATCTAGTTGGAAAAATGTTCCTGCTACTTTGTCTGATGTGTTTGTCCTTCCTGTAGAAATATGACTATGACAGCAGCAGCGTGCGTAAGAGGTTCTTCAGAGAGGCCCTCCTCCAGATCATCATTCCATACATGCTTCAGCAGCTCTCTCCAACTTTCTCCAACGTAAGTGTCTCTATGGGCTCCTCTCTTTGTCTTTCTATCTATCTACACACAGGGTGGACCAATACTATGGGGCACGAGGACGAGGGCCAAGTATGCAGACCTGCTGGCACAGTGCAGTAAGGCTGGGCGGGACACAAGGCTACACCTTGTGGAGGCGAGAGGTTTTGTTGTAGACTCAACAACCTTCCATAGAGCCAGACTTCAGGGAACAACCAAAAAACTATGGGAGGTGGAGGAGAAAGCTAGCTTCTGGCTCTGGCTAAGAAGGTGGGACTTGGCATGGGGCACAAGCACTTCCTGAGATGACTACCTGCACCAGGAGATGTTCTGGGCTAAGTGGCGCAACATCTATGAGCGTCCCCAGCTAATGACCCTGCAGCTAGTAAACAAGGCACCAGTGGAGGTGCTGCATGCCTAGAGGCAGAGCAAGAAACTTCTGCCTGTATAAAAAAATTATACACAGTACCAAATATATTTCTTGTAAAGCTATCATTAAGGAGTTTTTGATAAATAGGTTATTTTCTCTGAACACCGCTCTGGAAGTGAATTAAAGATTTTTTTTTTACAAAAACACAGGCAAGAATGTTTCACACTATAGACCTGAATTAAGAATCCTGAAGAGGTCATTAAACTGTCAGTACAAACAATTTAAAGTTTTTTGAAATTTATGAAATATAGAACAGTCTATGATTACAATTTGTGGTGCAGGCTCTGTGTGTTTTGTTGTGATTTTGTAAATGTTATGGCATGTGCTGTGCTTTTAGAGGTCTTTGTGCTAATTGTGCATGACATATTTTGTGCATTTCCCACCTTCTGTCCAAGATATTGGCAATACAAAATCCAAATTTTTGTATTTACCCATATCGCTAGGTGGCGCTCTGCTTCAAATGAGTGTTTATGGGCTGGGCCGATACTAGCCTGGTAAACCCGCCCCTCTTACTTAATTTCATTTTATACAGAGGGTTTGGACCATAATCTATTGAGGAGCATGTAAGAGGACCAAGCAACTCCTATCCAATCAGCGAACAGAGGGTGTGTTCGTGAACCATGACTTTGACTTTGTGTGCTACACAGGCCGTAAGGTGAAGCCTGTATCGTTTCATCTCGCTCCGCAGTCGGGGAACTACACAATCTTTAGTTGATAAAAAAGGACAACTCGTGTTAAGCTACCAGCAAAAAGTTTGCCCCGAAACATCCTGCCCAATTTTTACGGTGAGGCATTAAATGCAGAACTAGCTTCGTCATGGCGTAATAAGATTTTGGTTCAACAGAACAGCAACATGACAGCCTCCGTGGTTTTATTTAACTTTACCGAGGAGAAAAACACCCGAAAGTCCTAAAATGGGGCAAATGGATTCTAAACAGTGCTGTATACATAGCCATGTTCAAGAAGAACAGGCAATCAGGCAAATAGACGACGAGGTGAACTTTTTATGTTGTATCATTTAGATCAATAAAAGGCAGTAATTTTACCCATACCGATGACAAAGACCATTTATGTATTCATTCATTCATTTGTTCGTAGCTAAATACACCACTGATGAACCATAAAAACAGTCATAATAAAAAACAATATATACACAAAATACAAAACAGCAAGGCAGTACATGCAAATGTTATTACGGTGCAATTCTGAGGCAATACATCCTACCCTATACCTATTTCACGGTCAATGTCTGGACAGTTGTCATCTTACTTCTCGATTCCATTTGTATTTGCACAGTTGAAACACCTACACAAGTCAGTGCAACACAGTCCTGCAGAGACACAGAAGCATCTAACTGTCTTACAGGCACTCTTTGCACATGTAAAAACTGTGAGGTTGGATTACTGGTCATCAAGGTGACTTGTAAGTTTATGTCCTTTAAGTGCCAACCGTATCCAGCAGGAGCACATATCTTTGGTTTAAGACATGACCTCATGGTTGCAGCTTGGTAGTTTGCCCTTTTACAGTGCTGATGGCAGTGTTTACATAAAGCCTTATATCTAGCCTCATTTACATTTTCAGCAGCTGCCAGCCTCATATTGTGGCATATATATTGGCAAAGTAGTATAATAGTATAAATGTTAAGTGGTCCAAGTTCAAGTTAGTAACCAGATTTTAAGGTCTTAAAGTCTTAAGGTTTCCTTTCTCTCATGCTACAGCAAATGTCATTATTTTGCCTTTGCCACCTTGGTAATGTTAATGAAATGTGTACTGTTGCCAGTTCCTGTAAAAAAAAAACATAAGCTGCATGGTATGTCTGTCTGCAGACTTACACCAATCACTGCCACATTAGTGTCACGGCTTTAAATGATTACAGTTTTATGATCCTGTGCAGCATGTTATGCATGTAAAAACACCCTTGTGTCACATTCCTAATGATCACATTGTAGGTCTTCAACAACATGAACAGACTGTACACCCTCCATTAGAGTCACAAAGTGACACTGATGTCCATGTGCTGTGCACAAGCTAATGTTTTGCCCACTGCTGAGAGGTTTGCATTTTTCCATGCAACATAATACACAAGAATTTAACAATGGTTGAAGTAGCATGTCTATGAGTTTATTTGATGACGGAGTCTCCACAAAAGCCAACTGACTGATCTTGAGCTTGGTGGGGGCTTGACACACCAGCTGAGGGAAATCACTGGTCAGCCTGTCCTACAACACAACAAAACAGGACAGTTAGAAGTGACGTGAGTACCATCAAAGCTATTCAGCTGTTCTCCTTGTTGCCAACAGGTACATGTCTGTGCAGACAGCAAGACAGTTTCTCCAAGAAGGTCCATTACATTTTGTGTAAAGTTGGCCTTGCACATGGCAAATAATAAAACTGGAGAAAATTGCATTGCAGTTACATTACACTTAGCTGACGCTCGTATCCAGAGTCACTTACAGTTACTTAGCTACAGGCTTTCAGTTACAGTCCCTGGATCAATGTGGACTTAGATGCTTTGCTCAAGGGCACTTCAGCCATGGATGAGGGTGCATGACAGCACTAGTTGTTTACTCCCCCACCCACAATCTTCTTCCTGGAAAGGGATTTGAACCTGCAACCCTCTGATCCCAAGACCATCTCTACAATAAAAACACTTCAAAATTTACAGCATATTCAACAATAAAAGGCTCACACACAGACAGACAGACAAATTAAGCTCATAAAGCCTATACAGTATAAGACATAGAGACCTGCTTTGTCATCATATTGAAGGCAGAGTTAAATCACTTCCTGTCTCACACAACACCAAACAAAAACATGAACACCACCACCTGTCACCCTGTCTCAGTCTCCCTCACACACACGCACGCACGCGCGCACACACACACACACACACACACAGTGGTGCTATGTGGGTGTGTGTGTGTGTGTGC
Organism: Coilia nasus; assembly: GCA_027475355.1. Taxonomy (NCBI): domain Eukaryota; kingdom Metazoa; phylum Chordata; class Actinopteri; order Clupeiformes; family Engraulidae; genus Coilia; species Coilia nasus. The sequence continues at coordinate 1,967,394 of CM050209.1, forward strand.
GCGTATGTGTGAGGTACAGTTACCTGTAGTTTGAAGCATCAAGACCTTCACTTGATTTCACCAGGTCAATAATGGTCTTCTTAAACTGGCCCATTCTCAGCACCTCTTTGTTTACAAGCAGCCTTTGGCAGATGATCCTCTTCTAGTCTTTGTAACAGCCATTGTAGTACTGCACCTCCAGTAACACAGTCTTTGTCTTTGATATGCATAAGAATGCTGTGGTCTTCAACTCTGTAGCTATCTGGCCTTAGAGAAAAAACAAACGGATAACTCAATGATTTTGTTGCCATATTTTTCTCACATAGTTGTACCTTTCAGTCGACAACTCTGTGTGTGATGGGATGCATTTTTGATTTTTGCTTACCTGCTGTTAATGTTTCTTTGTTGGACTCGCAGTCGTGCTGATAAATGCCAATGGGATGGCTTCGCTTCGTAAGTGGTCTTCCGTATCTTCTCCTTCATGTGCGAGACGTCTTTATACTTTTGCAATGGGTTTTTTGTCGCTAAACTCACAGTAGCACGTTTTTAAACTCCATCGAGAGTGGTAGTAGTTGTCAGCCACGTCTTGACATCCCCATTCAACCAGAGCCACCGGCTTTTCTGTAAGTATTCCAGCATGTGATGGTGAAATGTTGTATCAAACCGTGCTTCGCAGAAGTAATGTGCATACAACACTCGATAATTTGAATTGTTGAGGACTGTGGTGCGTTTTTCTCGTCGTCCGTACTGCTGGATTAAGCCCTGGGGGCCGCCATCTTGCAATTCTTTTGACAAAAAGCAGCTATCCGATTGGTGTAGCCCCAACCGTGCCACCACTCACGAACCAAAATGTTATTACGCCATGGCGAAGCTAGTTCTGCATTAAATGCCTCGCCGTAAAAATTGGGCAGGAATTTTCGGGGCGAACTTTTTGCTGGTAGCTTAACAAGAGTTGTCCTTTTTTATGAACTAAAGATTGTGTAGTTCCCCGACTGCAGAGCGAGATTCAATTTCTGAAAGATTTTTTATGGTTCACCTTGTGGCCTAACATTGTAATTGTAGTGCGTAAGTAGGCTAATGGCATACGTGACGACCAGGCTAGGTTGATACTAGCCTGGTAAAACCTCCCCTCGTACTTCATTTCGTGCAGAGGGTCTGGACCGATATCTCTTGAGGTACATTTGCGATGTTCCAGAAAGTACGGTCCTATCAGCGAACAGAGGGTGTGTTCGTTAGCTGTGAAGTTGACCTTGTTTGCTACATTTGAATTGTAGTGCGTAGGTAGGCTAATTGCATATGTGACGACCAGGCATTAGTGATTGGGTAAAGGCAGAGGCACTTTTTTAAAACTTCAACAGTCCACACCTCCAGCAAATTGTTTCTGACGGTCTCTGTTCCAGACCCTTTTGTACAAAATGAAATGGAGTATGAGGGGCTGGCTTGCCAGGCTAGGTTGATACGCCTCTGTAACCCCGGCATACTAACAGAAAATCGGTATCTTGGGGCAAAGTTGACAGGTTATTTAACAAAAACTGTTTTTGGACACCTAGCGTTGATAAGAAACATCGGTCCCTATGACGAAATGTCACAAAATTTGGTGCACAAGAAAGCTGTTTAGAGTTGGCATGTGGACTTTGACCAAATCTGAGTGATTAGAAGCCAAGATATGGACTTTTGAAGAATTTTAAGCTACGTGTTAAATTTTCATTGACATAACGTAACGTTGAAACTGTTTATCTCAAGAGGAATCCCTTGATAACTTTTTGTCAGCATTGTCTGTAGATTACATACCAAAATTGGTGAGACTCACATGAATGGTCTATGACGAGTTTGTTTGGCTTCACTTATGCAATGTTAAAATTTCACGGAAATTGTTTTGGTTGGAAGTGGGCGTCAACCAGTGTTTTTAATGCATGAGAGTCAGTAGATTTCATTAAAATAAAAATGGTTGTAAATGTTAGTGTTCTCGAGATAATAGGCAAAATGACATTTTGTACAATTACAGCACCCCCTATGAACCAAATTTGATGTGATGTGATGTGTTGTGCTTTTAGAGGTCATTGTGCTAATTGTGGATGACATATTTTGTGCAGTTTCCACCTTCTGTCCAAGATATTGGCAATACAAAATCCCAATTTTTACATCTCTGTAACACCGACATATCAGAAATTTCATATTGTTGGGTGAAACTTTCATTGAGTTATTCAAAAGCTCTTATTCGCTCAGAAAGTACTAGGGCTACATGCCTACAAAGATTCATGTCCCCCAGAATTTCAGTGTTCCGGCAATCGTTGACCAAAAATCGGTGGGAAAAAAGGGCAAAAAGTCGCGGCAACACCAATATGACTGCTTTTGCTAGCTTCTTCCAGGGCCAGTTGTAGCCCACTGGCTGCCATAGGCGAGTTTGATATTGGTGCCCAACTACGCAGTGTTGACTTCCCAATCCTCTCTACTTTCTACAATACTGTGTAGTATATTTATATGGAAAAAAGACACCAGAATGGTTTCAGAAGATTTTCACTAGTAATAAAATATATTTGCATATAATGTTGAATTACACAAACCGTGCACACAATAGTTCTTCATTACACTAAATCCTTAAACAAATAAATATGACTAAATTAATAATGTAAATATACTTGTACTTATACTAATATGTCTCACTTGCTGAGAACAAAGAAAGGCAACCCTGGAGCATCAGGAGTTCTCTGTCCAGCAGGTGAAGGTCTCAGCAAATATTTCCTGAGAGCATCTGCCCATTTTAAAACATTGCAAAAAAGTTTCACACATAATATAAAACATCACTACATTTACTACATTTACACCAGTATACATTTACTATTGTGTATTTACATGCAGCTGTTTTCTCTCACTGACATAGAAGCATAATAGGAAATTACTGTAGGCAAAGCATTTTAAAAGAATGTATGCTTGGGCTACAACTTACAGTAATGGATAACGGCTGACTGTATTAAATGGATAAAATGTTTCAATATAGGCTATTCATGGCAAAACTTTCCATTTCTTAGTACCACCGCCATTTCTCCTAAAGTTTTGTTGGCTGGAAGTCTGGACAAAATGCTAATGACGAGGGGAAAACGCCTTGCACTACTCCTAACACATCAGGCATAACGGTTGTGGAGATATGTCAATTACAACCAAAATCACAGTGTATCTAGCTAGACTACACTACACAGGTGACAAAAAAAATAAATTTCATGTACCTGAAAAATACTACTTGTGACATGCTTGAAAAACGATGTTACGTAGCCTTTCTTTTTAAATTGCTAGTAGCCTACAGTTTAGTTAACACATCAGTTACACATCAGTTAAGACAGGTCTAACATAAGTAGCACACAGAACACGATTTGATCAGTACTTTAATTGCCTAAGAGATATAAATGTATACCTTTATAATGGGCTTTCTTCTTCTCTTCCTCCCTCCTCTGTTTTCGTCCCTCAGCACCAAAGGGTTTGGATTTCTTCATGTTCAGTAAACCTAAGCTAGACGATATGACTGCAGATCTGATCTAACTGCAATGACCACCCCCGTTAACTTCATTGTGGTGTTATGTGTTACATTATGTTGAAGCAAATTTCAGTTTAGGTAGGCTAAAAAGGAAATATCATGACGACCACCACTGGAGGGCGCCCCAGAAACATGTATCCATAGAGTTAAAACTAGAGAGAGAGCACTGGTGACGTAATCATGTGATTCCATGGAGACTCGCCACCAGGATCAAAACGGGAATGTGTCGTCCATTGATCTCATAGAAATCAATGGTGTCGCCTTCCTCAAATACAGCATGCCTGAGTCCTGTGCCTGTTACAACTGCACCAGTAATCGCAAAAAGCGTCTGGAATATCCTTCCTCCTATAATTTTTTGAGAATTGAGTCAATTTATGAGGAAAAACGATCTTCAAACTGTACTGACAGTGTAAATTCCACGGTCGAGCGACTGTTTGACCTCGCTTTCTTTACAAGAAATGTATAATGTATGGCTGTCTGAATCACCAAATGTATATTAATAACTGCTGACGCATGTCAAAGTAATAAGGTGCACTGTTGTAATGTAAAAAGCTAATAAAATATTAAAATGGCCTGAAAATGCATAGTAGCTACAGGGCTCAAAATTAGCACCTGCCAAGTGCCAATGGCATGTAGATTTTTGTTTTGGCGGCTGCTGTTCATCAACGAAATAGATTACAGTTTTAAATTCACAGGGCATTAAACCATTTGATAAGCATAACAGTTTTGAAGCCTTCCTTTCAAGTAACTGATTGATGCTCAGGATATACCGTTGGCTCCGGTTAGCTTCCTAACAGGCAAATTGGGTGTATCAGTGTAACACAGCTAAGTGGCAGGCCTTATTTGTTTAAAATAAGCTCATATGAATATATTTTCTAACATTAAATGATGCAATCACGACAGGGCTCATTCACACCGGGTTGAGCGTGTACAGCGCGTATCCGTATACAATATGTTTGTATAGGGACAGAATACGTGCAGATCACGCTTGCGATGTGAATAGTCTAATTTGTTAACATGCATTCTAAACAGAAAACGGCCACGCGCTGAATACGCAGAGTGTTTGGTTTGAATGAGCCCTTACAGTCCTGTGTATGTTGATAATCGTCTGTCAGTACACTGTGAAATCGTAAGTTTCCCTGCTGGCCTCTGGCTCTTCACTGGCTTTTTAAACTTTTATTTTGTTAATTCCATGTAGCTGACATGATTTTACACCAATGTGATGAATTTCAGGGTAGTCTAGTCCATAGCTGACGACATAAATAATTTTACAGACAGCATGTCTTCTGATTGACGCGCATTGTGTTTGTTGACATCGCTCCCGTTTAGGCGGCCATTTTGGATCCCCCACGAAGTCACAAAGCCTGCGTAGATAATGATACGGAGTCCTCTCTCTCTAGTTTTAACTCTATGTGTCGCCCTAGGTGGACGCCTAATCCGCCTATAAGAGGAGCCGGCCAAGGCTTCTTCGCTAGTGGTGATCATAATTACACTCAAACAGAGTACTTAGGTTGAGAGAGGTTGAGTCGACTACACGACTACTGCTGAGAGGCTGATGGGTTACGTGGCTGCGCACAGCCCCTGCTACAATGTATCTATTTTGTTTATTCTTCGACATTCTATACAATTATGTGCAAATATGCATTGACAATAAGCGTTCAACATGGCTGGTGTACCAGAAGCTCAACACACAGCTAAAAAGCAGAAACGTTAATGCAGGTACCGGGAGAAGTGGGTGGGTTTGGAGGTACCTGTGGGTTGCCAAAGCCATCAGCGAATTTCAGGCAATCTCATCCGGTCACCCTAGTCTCGATGGTCTTTGGTCTTGAACTTGTCTTGGTCTCGGATTCTTCAGTATTGTCTTGGTTTTCATCGTCTCAGATTGACATAAGTCTTGTTTCGATTAATGAACAAATTCTGACAGTAATTCAGGAAAGAGGGAGGTTACAGGCAAAGTCATTGTCATGGTCCTCTCACCCCGCGTGTCTAAACTGCAAAACAGAACGTTCGTCAGACCCCATATAAACAAAGGAAAACTACAGTATGTCTCAGAGCAGTGAACATGACTGACTGCAGGCTTGCATCTGAGTTGATTTGTGGATTAAACTGGATACATTCTAAACGTTTGTGGTTAGTGTTTCTATTTATTGTGTTTCCAGCATTATTAGTCAATTGTGTTATGAGTGACGTTAGGATAACATTAGTAGGCTAAAGTTAGCCAAATAAACGTATGCTTTAAGACGTTAATTCACTGTCTGGGGAAATAGTTGTACACCATATAGCAAGTAGTTAAACGCTTTATCATCAAAAATTCCAAAACTTGCCTACAATTCCAAGGTCTTCTGCAATCACTATCATTGTGAGCACAAACGAGGCACAAACGATTGCAACTACTTTGGAGTAATTTTGGAACTAATGGGATGCTGAGTGACCTGAAGTCACCAATTCAGTTAATCTTTAATATTTCTAAAACGGTTTGAGCACAAATGTTTATTTTTGCCTGCACAAACGATGCACAAACAAGCACAAATAATGTTGTACTTATTTTCAACACATTGGGTGCCAACTTCACGCAGGTACTTAACATTTATTATTTCTAAAATGGCTTGAGCACAAATGTTTATTTTGCCTGCACAAATGTGCAGAAACGAAGCACAAACAATTGCAACTATTTTGGAATAATTTTGAAACTAATAGGATTCTGGGTGACCTGGGCCACCAACCAAGTTAATGTTTCATATTTCTAAACCAGTTTGAGCACAAATGTTTACTTTGCCTGCACAAACGTGCACAAATGATGCACAAACGATTCCAACTATTTTCAAGTCATTAAGATGTTGCTGGGTCGTTCGTCTGTTGTTGTTTTTCTGTCATTTTTTGTCCCATTGAAATGAATGGTGGAATGTTCAAGCTGATGATGTCACAATACACTGCTCCACTCTAGAAGCCAGAGTGAGCTCTGCCCTCACTCTAAAGGCCACCACACACTAGCTGCGATGCGACCGTCGTGTTCTACGATGGAATTCTCCGGTGAAGTCGCGTCGACATGCTAGTCATAGGTTAAGTAATTAAGTTAACATACCAGTTGAATTCACAGCCTCAGTCACGTCTCTCCATGCCTTCTCCTTCTTGCAGAGGTCTTTATAGTCGGGGTCTTGAAAATTATAAAGCTCAGGAAGCCCCTTAATGACGATATCAGTTGCTCCTCCATAACATCAGACAAAATAAACGGTAAATGTTGGAATATTACTTTAGCGAGCGTGCACCCATCTCGTGAGAATATTCTAACACAGTAACCTTTTTAAAAACAATATATTTAAGGTCTACATAGTCAATTGTACACATGGTGATTTCTTTTAAATGTGTTTCCCAAGCAGTATAAAATATGCAATATCAATTATTTAGCCTTGGTTCGTTTGGGAGAAGAACGGATGCTAGGTGGACAACAATAATAACAAAGCTTTCTGCAGTAGTTTATAACACGGCCAACGTTTAATACTTTTATTGTATTTTATTAATACTTTACATTTATTACACAGTCTGCTTTTCTCCAGCAGCCCATGTCAGACAACAGTTTTTTATTATGACGTGTGAAAAATCGCTCAGAAAAATCGCAAGGGTAGGAAAGTGGCTGCGACGGTCGTTCTGTCGTTCCACTGGCGGTGTGTGCTTCTTCATTCACTTCAATAGATTCTATTCCATTACGACAAAAATCGCTGTCGCATCGCAGCTGGTGTGTGGTGGCCTTAACTATCAAAAACTTTTGACATTTGGCACACATATTTGCTGATCGATGATCACGAAACTTGTACACATGCAAGCCCACATTTAGCATTTACTGCGAGAATGCAATCTACCTATTATTGTTATTATTATTAACCAATTTAGACATACCACTAGCAAATTTGAATTTGCTCTGCAGGTCCTAACTATGATTCAAAATCTGGGTGGACTTAACATATTTATGAGAAGCACTGTTGAAGCAGTTTTGAAAAAAAAATGGCAGAAGATGATGCATATGGTATGGATTTTTTTTAATAATTGTAAAAAAAGTCCATATGAAGAGGTTAAGTAGACAAGAGGTTGCGAGACTGCTCCTGTAAACTATTCCTAGTCTAGATTAGTCTGTAGGCCTAACTGTTGATTATTAACTGGGGTGATATTAAATCGTGGTTATGAAAACTATCCTAATTTTATGGTCTTGGTAAAAAAAAAGAAAAAAGTTAAGGTAAGATAGATTTTCTGAGTAAAGGGGTTTCTGTTATGATGTTCCAGATGTTAGTACTGGATACTCTCACGGTCCCACATTTAAGCCTGTGTCAGTGACGCCGCCTTTTTCTCTCTCCCGCCGTCTAGGACCTGCCTCGGTTCCAGGAGCTCATCTTTGAGGATTTCTCTCGCTTCATCTTGGTAGAAAATGTCTTTGAGGAGGTGGTTTTACAAGCGGTCACCAAGGACATCATGATGGGTAGGCCCTCATGCTCCCCTTTGTGGGAATTCACCATGATTCTATGCAAAGTGGGACTGTCCTCACACTGAACTATTAAATTCATCAGCTTTTCTGGTGACAATGCAGTTGCAGGTGTAGTTTCTTAAAAAAAATGTACCTCCTCTTGAGCTTAAGTCATTGACTCGAGACATCTTTAAAAGTTTGAACAATTTACTTAATCAAAATATTGAAATTGCAAAAATGAAATTGCAAAAATTACAGTTCTTTTTATCCATACAAAAGATTGATTCAGTTCGGTTTAGTCATGGTCAAAGACTGTTGCCTAATTTTAAACTTTTAAATGTTAATATATCCAATATTAAAGAGGATTAATATTACAAAATAGGCAACAGGCATTCCTTTCAAATCTTCAAAATAAATACCTTATACATTACAAAAAATAATTATTATTCATTTATTTCCATTATGGCTCTAACCTTACTTAGAGCCCCCTAATTGTGTAGGAATTGGAACTACATAAATTACTTAAATGATAATGACAATAAGCATATATTCTAATATTTAAACTTTAACTGCAATTGCAGTCCATTAACTGTGAATTAGCATTTATATATATTGTTTTCTGCAACAAACATAACTTGGTAATAGGTCTTTCCAAGATGCTGGTGTTAGTCTGCACTTGCATACTCTGAACATTGCCTCTGGAACCCATCATAGTCTTGGTGATGTGACCAGTCATCCAAGTTTCGTGGACCTGAAGGATCCACAATTGGAACAATGTCGTTCAGTGAAAAGTTTTTTTTTAGCTTGTACTAGCGCTGACGTTTTTGCAGCAGGGGTAAGTATTCTGTGGTCCATCTGTGCCAGAACAGGACAGTCGGGTACTGTATTTGGCTCTAACATCTCCACCCATACACATCAATATTCTTAAAGACCGCTGGTGTTATTGTAGGCTGTACTATTTTTTTTTTTTATTTGACCTTTATTTAACCAGGAAGGTCCCATTGAGGTATTAGAACCTCTTCTTCCAGGGAGTCCTGGCCACTCAGTAGTAGATGATTTGGAGTAAGTGCTTCAAGATCATTTGGATGTTCTGACAATGGTTAGCGGTCTGCTATTGATTATGGACTCTACTTCACACAACAGTGTGTGCAAGCCATCATCATCCAGAAGTTGTTGTTTCAGAGATCAAGTACCTTCTGTCACGGATCCCGGACAGACAGACAGAACACCCAAATGCGTAACCTCAACAATAAGTTTATTAAAGGGTTGGGGGAAAAGGGACAAAGTCAAAAGTTCCGGAGAGCAGGTAAGTATCCACGAGAGGAGCGCCGAGACACTCAGGCAGGCAGGCTGACCTCCCGGGGGGGCAGGCGAATAGCGGAGTCGTCGACAGGCGGTGGTCGGTACCAGGGGCAGGAGAGCAGAGCTGGGTTGAGGGCAGGCGAGAGTCGAGACCAGGGCAGAAGCGTAGAGCAGTGTCGGGGACGGGCAGGAGTCGTTCACCAGGGCAGGAGCGAAGATCAGAACCAGGGACAGGCGGAGGTCGGTACCGGAGGGCTGGAGCGTAGAGCGATGGTCGAGGCAGGCAGGAGTCGTTCACCGGGGGCTCGAGCAAAGAGCAGAACCAGGGACAGGCGGAGATCGGCACCGGAGGGCTGGAGAGCCAGGGAGAGCCAGGGACGGTCCGAAGTCGAAGCCAGGAGCGGGAGAGCCAAGCGGAGTCAGGAACAGGCAGGAGTCGGCAACCGGAGACTGGAGAATACAGTACCCCTCCCAATCAACCAGGTAATGCATGCCCCGGCTCCTCCATCGGGACCGGAGAAGACGACGCACCGTGTAGATGGGGTCCCCATCAAGCAGCCGCGGAGCGGGTGGCGGAGGCTCCGCAGGGGTGTGAGGGCTCACTCTCACAGGCTTGATTCGGGACATGTGGAACGTAGGATGGACCCTCAAGGTAGTGGGAAGTCGGAGGCGGACTGCTGTGGGGCTGATGACACGCTCCACCATGAAGGGACCCAGGTAGGGCGCTGCCAACTTCCGGGACTCCACCCGGATAGGTAAGTCCTTGGCTGACAGCCAGACCCTTTGCCCCACGCGGTACACAGGAGCCGGCATCCAACGACGGTTGGCCCCTGCCGAGTACGCTGCGACGGCTCTCCGAAGTGCCGTAAGGTCGGAGACGACATCGGTGGGGATGCTGTGAAGACGGAAAATGTGCTGCTGGACTGCCTGCGCGGTCTCTTTGGCTGATGGGAGCTTGGGGAGGGGAATGAAGTGGGCCATCTTGCTGAAACAGTCAACTACAGTATGGTAAGTATCACAGTATTCCCCTCCGAGGCAGGCAGTCCAGTAACAAAATCCAGGCTGATGTGGGACCAGGGACGAGAAGGCACGGGTAGAGGCTGGAGAAGGCCCACGGGTGGTCTGTTGGAGGTCTGGTTTCGGTTGCAAACCGGGCAGGCTTGAACGTAATCCCGGACCTTCCTCTCCAGATTGGGCCACCAGAACCTTCGGGCGACGTGTTGGCTGGTGCGGGTAGCACCGGGATGGCAAGCCAGGAGGGAGTCGGGCCCGCTGCACCTGTCTCTCAATGTCCCACGAGAGCGCCGCCATGACCCGGGACTCGGGCAGAATGGGGACCGGTCCCTGAAGATTGTCGCCATCCTTCAGGAAGCGGTGGGAGAGGGCGTCCGGCTTGACGTTACGAGTACCTGGGCGAAAAGACAGAGAGAAATTAACCCGTGAGAAAAACAATGACCAACGGGCTTGCCGGGGATTAAGTCTCTTGGCGGATCTGATGTATTGTAGATTTTTATGATCAGTCCAGACAATAAATGGCTCGGACGCCCCCTCCAACCAGTGCCGCCATTCCTCCAGGGCTAACTTAATGGTGAGGAGTTCCTGGTCCCCGATGTCGTAGTTACGTTCCGCTGGTGACAGGCGGCGGGAGAAGAAAGCGCACGGGTGTAATTTATTATCCTCCGTGTGCTTTTGTGACAGTACCGCTCCGACCCCGATGTCGGAGGCATCTACCTCCACCACAAACTGTCTCTCAGGTTCAGGAACTTGGAGGATGGGAGCGGACGTGAACCTAGTCTTCAGGTGACTGAAAGCTGCGTTTGCTGCGGCTGTCCAAAAAAAGGCTGCTTGGTGCTGGTGAGGGCCGTTAACGGGGCAGCTACGGTGCTGTAGTTGTGAATAAATCGTCTATAAAAGTTGGCGAAACCTAAAAATTGTTGCAGTTGCTTACGGTTTTCAGGGATAGGCCAGGAGGTGACAGCAGACACCTTTGCAGGATACATTTGTATGGCACCCTCTGCCACAATGTATCCCAGGAAGGCCACGGTCTTAGCGTGGAACTCGCATTTCTCCGCCTTCACAAAGAGCGGGTTCTCCAGGAGGTGACGGAGGACTAATCTGACGTGCTGTTTATGTTTATTCATACTTTTGGAAAATATCAAAATGTCGTCCAGGTACACAAAAACGAATCTGTCCAACATGTCTCTCAGCATGTCATTAACTAGTCCTTGGAAAACGGCGGGGGCATTGGTAAGCCCGAACGGCATGACCAGGTACTCGTAATGACCGCTGGGAGTGTTGAACGCCGTCTTCCACTCGTCGCCCTCCCGGATACGAACCAGATGATAGGGGTTGCGCAGGTCGAGCTTAGTGAAGACCGTAGCCCCCTGGAGTCAGGGACGGATTACGGACCGGGCCGGCGGGGCCGGCGCCCAGGGGCCCTTGGGGTTCAGGGGGCCCAGGGGGGCCCCTAGCCCAAAACAAGTTGCAACGCTTATCAACAATATAGTTTAATTTGTATATTTCAGAGGGCCTACATTCTCTGATCTTCTGACTACAAGGGCCTCTCACCCTCTGACGTTTGACTACCAAGGGCCCTTGTATGGGGGGGGGGGGGGTGCTTTCAGAGGGGCCTCTGGCTGCCCGGGCCCCCAGCCATGCTATTGGAACTTTAATGAAAACGGGTGAAGGGTGGCAGTCTTGTGACTTCTGACTACCAGGGGGGCTCTGATCTCTGGCTAGCAGACGCCCTAAGGAGGAGGGGGGCATACTTTTAGAGGGCCCTCTGATTACGAGGGCCCCTACCATGGGGCCCCTGGCTTCTGGGTGGGGTGTGTGTGTTTACAGGCTTACAGAGGGCCCTCTGACTAGGGAGCGGTGGCACATTGGGGTGGAGGCGGTTTAGCATCTTGTGCAGTCCATCAACAATATATATTTCTCTGTTTCAAAGAGCCCAATGAGTGCCCCCCCCCCCAGGCCTTTGACTACAAGGGTTGCTGACCCTTCTAAGGGCGTACTTACACTACTCAAGTAACACACCCAAGTGCACTTGACCACCAATGTGTGGTTCGTTTAACCAGTGTGATCACTCCATTCTGTATATGGTGCAAAGGCGGACTCTGGCATGGCTCAGCTGGACACGGTACACATGTAAAGTGATTGCTAACCGTGCCCCAACATGGCTCTCAAACATGACATCAATAATGACACTCCAAGTAATAAATATTTAAATTCATTTGAAAAAAGTTGGTGTTAATAACAGGGTGTTTTTTTAACACATTGGAGAACTTGCAATACGTAAATCATGGAGTGAGAGCTGCCTTTTCTCATAGTAACAAACAGGGCTGCTGAATAGAAATGGGGTGATTAACAAAAGTGCTTTCCTTCCGAGCATATGAATTATATGACATTCAAACTGCATGATCAGTCTGCACTGTGGAGTAAAACTGGACCAGTTGTAATATTTTCTGACTTGTGTCTGATGTTTTTTTCACTCAATGCCAGAACTAGCTTGTTAGCTATATTTGTTAACTATCGGATTAACATACAAAGACAGTCCCAACCAGAGATTCTAGAACTCTTTGCCTCAACCATGCTCCAGTATGGATCAATAAAATGCAGCATGAGTGCAGACCAGGGAAGGGGGGCAACTGTGCACTGGTACAGTACGGGTTTACCATAGCTCCTCAACCTCCACACAAAGACAGCATGCATTTTTGTTAGTAGACAGTGGCAACCCTTCCCCCACTTTCTCTCAGGCTGTTGCAAAATTTATTTATACATTATTATTTTCCTTTTTGAACTTTTTGACCAAATATCTGCAGACCTAATGTTATTTATATTGTGCACATGATGATGAGTGGGAACAGTAAAATTAAATTGTATTTCTCCCTCTAGCTGCATAATAAAGTCCCCAAAGTTTCATAGAAAATTATTTTCCAAATGTATCAAAATCTCCCTCCCTCCTCCTTTAGAGCATGACACATGCAGGCATTATGAAAGGGCGCAACGTGGTCTTTTCTTTTAATCCCTGTTATAGTATGACTTCTTGCTAAGTTCTCGATGGCATGAAATAAAAGAACGAAAGTTGACGTAAAGAAAGTAGATCTGAAATCGCAGATCTTAACTAAGTAAGACTTTCATAGTATGGGCCGGCAAGACGTCAGAAGGATGGATCACACAGCTAACAACATTTACTGTAGCCACGAAGATTTAAGGTAGGACAATAGGGTTTCCGTTTTCATTTGCCCGCCGTGACACACGGGTCTATTTGTTGTAGCACTATCATCACATTTATAGTATCAAAGACTTGCCTCTGGCAAGCTAACGCCCTCCCACCAGTCAACTACCTGAGCGCACTTTTCCTGACAACCCACGTGTAAACCTGCTGTTTAGCTAGTAGTTATTTGATTAGTAAATATAGCAGGGGGTGGGTAGTATTTCTGATTGCGCTTACTTGACAATTTAAATCTGTTGACGTATTTAAATTTACTTTGTTGCTGGCCGTGTGCATAGTATGACAGCCAGTGTCTTTCTGTTGGGTTGCATTTAACTTAGTGGCTTAATGTAGCCTATCAGGCTGTAATTGTCTTCTTTGACAAAGGAAGGCAATATAGACGCTTCCATTTCTTTATGTTCGAAATAGCATAGTCTGGATGGTTCAAATAATGTTTATTATGGTACCATGTGGTTGGGCTTAAGCTGTTCATTCACTACGCCAGTGGTGCTCAAATTTAAGCAGCAACATATTTTAATTATCTCTTGCTATCTCTCGAGTGATTAGCATAGCATTTTTGGCGTTTTTGACAGTTGTTTTGCGATTTGATTTTTTTTTTGTTTTCTTTGAGGGGGGGGGGGGCCTTCGCGAACGCTTTGCCCAGGGGCCCATACCCCCCATAATCCGTCCCTGCCTGGAGTGATTCGAAGGCAGTAGCAAGGAGTGGCAGAGGGTACCTATTCTTAACAGTCATGTCGTTAAGTCCACGGTAGTCTATGCAGGGACGAAGTGACCCGTCCTTCTTTCCCACAAAAAAAAATCCTGTGCCTGCCGGAGAGGAAGAAGGACGGATGATGCCTGCTGTCAGAGAGTCCGCAATGTACTCCTCCATGGCTCGCCTTTCAGGACCAGAGAGAGAATAGAGTCGACCGCGGGGAGGAGTAGCTCCAGGAACAAGGTCGATGGCGCAGTCATAGGAGCCATGAGGAGGCAGCGAGGTAGCTTTAGCCTTGCTGAATGCTTCCAGAAGATCGTGGTAACACAGGACTGGTGACAATCAACCCCCCATTCGAATATAGATCCAGTCCGCCAGTCAAAGCGGGGGTTGTGGAGTCGGAGCCAGGGTAGTCCAAGGACGACGGGGACGCTGGGAGAAGAGAGGAGATGGAATCGAATCCTCTCTCGATGATTACCAGACGTTAACATCCCCACAAGCCTCGGTGATGTGGGTGATTTGACCCAACAGGTGACCGTCCAGGCCTCGAGCAAGCACTAGAGACGGGAGGCGATGGATCTCTAGCCCCATCTGCTGGGACAAACTGGCATCCAAGATGTTGGCCTCCGAGCCGGAATCGATGAGGGCAGAGAGGGAGCGAGACTGAGTGGGGAGCTGAAGGACTACCCGCAGGAGGGGTCTGTCCCCTCTGGGAGGGCTCGTGGAGGCCGAGCTCAACTGGACGCCCTCTACTTCCGGTGAGCTCGATCTTTTAACGGGCAGGTGGTGACTCAATGCCCCTCTCCCCCGCAGTACAAGCCGCCCCCCGCCAGACGGCGTTGTCATTATGCCGGAGAGAGGGACTTGCGGTCCACCTCCATGGGCTCTGTGGAGTCCTGTTGGGTGCTAGCGAAGCGACTGGAGGAGGTGGCTCCCCCATCAGTGGAGCGACGAGGGGGCTGACTGGTTCAACCCTTCTCTCAACGGCGAGCCTGGACCCACCGATCGATGCGGATGGTGAGGGCTATAGCATCGTGCAGTGTCGTGGGGGATTCATGGGACACTAGCTCATCCTTCATATAGTCTGCCAGGCTGTGAAGGTAAGCGTCGATAAGAGCCTCTTCGTTCCAATGACTCCTGCTAGCTATTGTGCGGAAGTCAATGGAAAAGTCCGCCACGGTCCGTTTTCCCTGACGTAACTCCATTAACTCCCGGGAGGCGTCTGCCACAGGATGACCAGCGCCAAACACCTTCCTTAATTCAGTCGCAAAGTCACTGAAAGTTCGGCAAGCAGGCGAGCGACGCTGATATTCTGCAGTTCCCCATAATCTGGCTCGCCCCGTCAGGAGGTTGAGGGCGAAAGCCACCTGTGCGGCCTCAGAGGAGAAGTTGCGCGGCTGGAGGTCGAAGGTGAGCTGGCAGTTGGTAAGGAACGTCACCACCTCCTCGGGGTTTCCCCCAAACCGCTCCGGCAGACCGATCTTGGGCTCAGGGCCACCAGCAGCAACGGGCATGTTGGCCAGAGCAGGAGACAGGGCAGAGAGTCCAGGAGAGGGAGCCAGAAGACCGCTAGCTCCCGAGGATGCTACTTGAGCTGAGATCTGGGCGAGCCGCTGAGCCTGTTCAGTTCCCTGCTGCTGAAGCAGCAATACTAGCTGGCGGATATGATCAGTAGTTCCCATCAGAGAAGCCACGTCGCTAGAGACGCGGCCCAGCTCCCTTTCGGAGAGCTCCAGTCTCTGTATCGCTGACAGGGTCTCTGGCGCCTGACTCTTGTCCATATTGAGGTTCACTGGGTCCATTCTATGGTCAGTCCGTTCTGTCACGGATCCCGGACAGACAGACAGAACACCCAAATGCGTAACCTCAACAATAAGTTTATTAAAGGGTTGGAGGAAAAGGGACAAAGTCAAAAGCTCCAGAGAGCAGGCAAGTATCCACGAGCGGAGCGCCGAGACACTCAGGCAGGCGGGCTGAGAGGGCCCCCTCCGGGGGGGCAGGCAAATAGCGGAGTCGTCGACAGGCGGTGGTCGGTACCAGGGGCAGGAGAGCAGAGCTGGGTCAAGGGCAGGCGAGAGTCGAGACCAGGGCAGAAGCGTAGAGCAGTGTCGGGGACGGGTAGGAGTCGTTCACCAGGGCAGGAGCGTGGAGCTGTGTCGAGGACGGGCAGGAGTCGTTTACCAGGGCAGGAGCGAAGATCAGAACCAGGGACAGGCGGAGGTCGGTACCGGAGGGCTGGAGCGTAGAGCGATGGTCGAGGCAGGCAGGAGTCGTTCACCGGGGGCTGGAGCGAAGAGCAGAACCAGGGACAGGCGGAGGTCGGCACCGGAGGGCTGGAGAGCCAGGGAGAGCCAGGGACGGTCCGAAGTCGAAGCCAGGAGCGGGAGAGCCAAGCGGAGTCAGGAACAGGCAGGAATCGGCAACCGGAGACTGGAGAATACACAGGTAGGGAAAAACAGGCACGAACAGGGAACAGACAGACACCGGGAGAAACGCTACACAGACAACGAAGAGTCAGGAGTCGATAAAGCTTGCCGAGGGAAAAATCACTGTGGGTTCGCAGACGGACTGACAAAGACAGAGTGAGGGAATTGAGTTTAAATGGTGAACACCCCGGGAACTAAAACTGAGTAAACGAGCGTGAAACGAGAAGTGCAGGTGCGGGGAATAATTGAATAACGCATGACGGTAACAAACAAGGAAGTGCAGGTGGAGCGGATGACTAGGGCGATCGTGAGATGAGGAAGGCAGGTGAGAGATAACCAAAGAGGAGCTGAACGCGGAAGTGCAGGTGTAGATAATCAGTAGGGCAGCGCGGTAGAGTGAACCTAATAGACGAACAGGTGGGTGACAGAGAAAAATAAACATCACAAAAAACAAACCCCAACGCCCCGAGTGACACCGTAACACCTTCCTTACAGTTCTAGTCTGGGATTCCCAGATGGGAGGCACCAGGAGGATTAAAGTTCCATTCAATTCCTTGTTGTGTATGTCATGTTCTGTATCGCTTCACGCAACTCTTTGTTACATTATCTGACCTGATAACATTTCTTCTCTACTGATGAAGTGACGTAATGCGTTGATGCACACATCGGTGTACAGAGTGTATGCTACGTCTATATGAACCGCTGTTATGGTCAAACAAGTAAACAACACTCTGTACTCTGTACTCTGTACACTCTGTGTCTTTTTACTTGAAACAGCCCAAAGTAGTTAACACCAGTGTACGTAAAAGGTGGGTTGTCTGGTGGCAAGTCTCTCCACTGGCAAATCCGCCATCTTTCGCTCACAAGTCCTTGTGTACAAGCTGCGACAGCTGTAGCAATCTGGTAACATCTTTCTTATGACAGTTTGCTTGCGGGATCCAATACTTCTGCCTGAGCTGTGCCAGAACATGATTCCGTCTACAGTGCCCAACCTGGTGGTGAGTATGTTGGAGAATAAGGGTGGAAATCTTGAGGTCTTTGTGCAGGATAGCTGGACGCTTAGCCTCCACAGGCTTAGCCTCCACAGGCATCGGATCCACCTTGTAAATATGGCTGCTCTTTCTAACTTGGTTATTTCCCTGTATCAGAATCTTGATCTCCATATTTCAGCTGTTGACTGTAGAGATTCAAATCATTCGATATTTATCAAATCATCCACACCAATTGAGATTTGCTGGAACAAGAGATTATTGTCCATTCTGTTTGTCATCTGATGCACTAATAGTCTTTTATGGCTCAAGTTCAGCAGGATCCTTTTGAGAGGGGTGAACCATGCTATTGGCTTCTTTAAGCAATGCCAATCACAGTATTATGCACTGAGCTTGCCCAAAGCATCTCTGTCTTGTTCAGCACTGATGACACAAGACACAGCATTTCCTTTAGTCTCTGGAATTTCTTCTGACAATGAACTTGATTGGTCTGTCCTTACAAGCCACTCGTTGCACTCATGGTCTTAGCAAAAATGAAGGTCCTTCTTTCCAGTCCTCCTATCTAGTCAGAGCGGTCAGAGCCCCTGTTTGGTACCTCGGAGACCTGGGTTCGAAGCCGGGTGGGGTGACTTCTCCTCCCCTTCGCTACAAGACCTAACAGCCTCTGTATTTCTTATGCATTTGTTGTTTAGCACCTGAATCTTTTCATCTTTTGGAGGCAAATCAGTAACACTTTATTTGAAGGTGGCTACATAAGGGTGACATGAACCTGTCATATACAATTCTGCAGTTGTACAATATTTAGTATACCCTAGGTGAAACATGTCATGACAAAAACAGACTACCTATCTTCAGTCATACTTCATTTTAATCTGTATGTAGAAACACCGTGTCAATATTAATATCAGACTGTCATCAATGGCATTGAAAAATAAATCATCACCAGGTATCGCACCCAGAACTTCCACATGGGAATCATGAATGCTACCGTTGCACTACGGTGCCTAAGTTGGAGTGGGTGTTACAGATAACACAGGGCTTAAACAGTCTTGCCCGCATGCAAGACATAGCAGCTATCCACTTCTCTATCATCACCACAAGCTTAATGAGAAAGCTGAGCGGTTTATTGATGCACGTAGCAGTTCATTCATGTTCACTATACCATAGGTGCAGCCATATGGCTGCCACTTATCTGACAGTACAGTATGTGACGTCTGAGTAGAAAAGAGGCACAGATTCTTATGTATATGGAAGTTCATCGAAATACACGTCAGCATAGATAAAAACCAATTAGGATAAAGTCTCAACGTTATGGAGGTTCTTCCATGTGGAGCAGCAAGTGGAGAGCAACTGCTCAACTGCTCTGCAGGAAGATTGCTCCCGCAAAGATTTTAGATCATGTGATCATAGCACGTGGACCCGAAAACACACCTAGCCAGTTCATCGTGTACACATTTTTAACCAGCATGCATCACAGTTATTCAGCCCTGCCTAGCACTGCATGATCATGGATTTGCCTAAGATGAAGAGTTCAGACGTCAGTAATTTAAAGTCAATAATAGGGTTATTAGTAAGGGAAAAAAAAGTATACCCATGTTCATACCCATTTTTGGATGGGTATGAACATGGGTATACTATATATATATAGGATTAATTCATTATTACAGGTCCCATCCGAAAATGGGTATGAACATCAAAATCTAGTTTGCATAAAAGGGCCCCTCTGATGGCTTTATCTTAAGGACAATCTGGATGAAGGTATTCTCACTGAACATTTGTAATGCCCCTCCTCGGAAGTATGGTAAAGATCATTTAAGTTCTGCAAAAAAACAATGTTATATTTCCAAAAACACTCTGATTTACTGCACATGAACAAAATCTTGTTTTGTGTTCATTTTCTCTCTTTTGCTCCTCAGCTGTAAAGGAGGCGGCTGTCCAAAAAAGACACAACCTGTACAGAGATAGCATCATCATGACAAACAGTGACCCCAACTTGCACCTCCTGGGTGAAAATCCTGTCAACTGGAGTCAGGAGTATGGTGGAGACAACCCAGACAACCTAGCCACACTCAGGGATGGAGGAGGTGGCGGGAGCAGTCGAAGACGCCGGCAGGTTGTGTCCATGATCCAGTCGGATGGGATGTTGCTACCCTATGAGTCATGCATGGAGGTGCCTGGTGTGGAGGGCATCCCAGAGGAGAACGAAGCCCAGATGGAGGAGGAGGAGGATGGGGAGGGCAAGGGCAAGTTGGAGTCCCCCAAGATGCCCTCATCTCTCACCACCACCTCTGCAGCACTGGAGGCTGCCATGTCCTGCCAATTGGAACCAGAGTCCCCTGATAGTGTACAGGAGATCCGTGCTCTCATTAACCCAGTGGTGGAAGTCCTGGTGCCAGCTGCTTCCAAGAGTGCAGACTCAGACACACCCATCCTTACCAACAGGGTTGAGTCTTTGGAGGAGGGAGAGGAGGTGCAGAAAGAGAGTGGTGCCGTACCACCCAAGGAAGAGGAGCCAAGATCCGCAGAAGAGCAGCAGGACACAGAACAGTACACACAGGAAGGGAGGTTTCAACAGGAGGACCAGGATGGTGAGCTGCCAGCGGAGATTGCTGTTGCCATTGACTGCAACTCCAATCCCAGCTCATATCACCACGATGACAGCGGCTTCCAGTCACCAACCAATGAGGCACTCGAGGAGGAGGAAGATGAGCATGAAAAGACAGAGCCAGTTAAAACGATTGTGGCTGATCCCAAGGAAATCCTTCTGGATGTCCTCCAGCCGCACAGCACAGACGTCTCTCCCACAGAAATGGTGCAGAACAGGGAGCACACAAGAGACGTTCTCTTGTGATGTCCTTATGACTTTTTGTCATTTTGAAATTTGAACCAGTACCTTTATCTTTTAAACCGACAGCTGAGCTGGAAATTGTCTGAATTTCCCAACAGCAAATGATGTCTCCCTCTTCCTTTTATTTTGTCTGTTTAGACCTGGCCAGACTTTCTTTTCTGTTTTAAATACTCGTGTGACATTCTTGTGTTTTCCTGCTTTAAATGCCATTTTAAATATTAATTTCCCCATGGCAATTCATGGCAATTTTGGCAATTCATGACAGTTTGACCATAAATTTTAATGCCTAATCACTGAATGTATTGTAAATGTGGATTTCCTCTGAATGTCTGACTTTGAGCATTTCTTGTCACGTGTTTTGAGAGTTTATCATACAGGAATTACATGCAGAGGTTTATTAATTTCAATGAATTGTTGGGGATTGTTTTTGTGGTTTCCCAGAAAAGTTTTCCCAAGAGAGACATTGCGAAATGTCTAGGAGGCTTTTGTGGAAGAGGATTTGAAAAAGATGCCTATCGGCTTTATAGCTTAAGAGCTACAGTATAAACGCATTTTTTTCTTAATGTGTTTATATACCAATAGGACATGAGTACTTTCCTTTTGCTAAATATTTTTATTATGCTTTTTTATTTTAACTTGTTTACTACCAACTTGTTGCAGCTAGATTATTTAGTTTCCAAAGGACAAAACTGTAATTAGCCGGGTAGATGAAATATTTTGTTACACATCGATTTGTGTTTATTCATGCATTCAATACTTCAAACCAGTTACTGGGTATTTACTCACAGAACCTATTAGTGATGTCTTCACAAAGCACTTATTATATTCAGTCTCCTGCAGTGACCTTGTTGTAATTCCTGGGTGTCAAGAGCAAGAGAGGAAGTTTCATGTCCAGTTGAACAGGCTGTAGCAGGTGTGACTGGATTGGTCGAAAGGCCAAGACGAGCTGGTATCATAATTGTATTCAAACACCTGCTGGGTACTATCTGCACAAGTCGGGACGCTTGTCTAATCTTAAACTGTACACATTTACAAGTCAAATTTCCATGTCTGTAGAGAAGCAGTGCCTTGGAAATGGGAAACCTACAGCCCTTTAAAAAGAGACTTCTGAAAATGCTCAGTGGGTTTTGACTAACTTATGTTCTTAATAGAATGACTGACTGTTTATACATTTCACAGATCTATGTAATCACTGGTCTGGTACAACTGCAAAGTTTCAGAACAAATTGTTCTCAACTGTTTATATGCAGAATGGCTATTTATGGAAAATGGTAAAGTAGCATCTTATTACTGTATGTGTACTTCTCTCAGACTTTTGATCTTGGGAACAAGAAGCGATTGTCATTTCTGGGGTTATTTATTGCTACCAATCTGAGTAGCACCAGCCACATCACATCTATTGCTTTGTTTTTGCTGTTATTTAACATATGTCCAAAAGACAATAATTAAACATGAATGCTTTTTGTCCCTTTGTTTTGTCACTGTTTTTTTTAATAATCAACTGCAGATGTATGAAAGTTGCTATATTAATGTAACTTAAATTTGCTCTACATACAGTAATATACTAAAGGACTAAAGCAAAGAAAGAACAGCTTTTGTAAAATCTTTAAACGTATGGACATCTTAACCAGAAAAATAGCGAGCACATCTGAGAGACACAAAAGTAGTCATTTAATTTGTCACAGCCAACAAGAAAACAAAAATACAAATGCAGAAGATGGTGACAACCGCACCACCGCATGATAACAGCTGTTCGTAATTGTCTCCATGGTAAAACTTTGTCATTGTAGCCAGTAGAGTGGTCACAAATTATAGTGCATATCAGTTTAATGGACTTCATGTTCAGGTACCATGGGCTGTAGGAAGTTCAAGAAGTGTGGTACAGTGCTCAACATTACAGAGTAATTAATCAAAAAGATCAGTGCTATATTAACTTGAGTTATTTAGTTAAAAGGTGAGACAAAATATAGTCTAATAAAACCCAACTATGTTAATATAAAAGCAGTTTGGAAATAAACGTCCAGAGAAAATCTTCACAAGCCATCTGGCCAAGCAACTCAACCACAAATATTTTAAGGCGTCCGAGAAGTTGTGTTATCTGTACCTCCACAGTCAAAAAATGTAAACCTTTCAACTGACTGTGAGTATATTCAAACACGGCAAATCTATGCTGGTGATTAATTAACCAAGGCCACTCTGACACACTGTGTGTGTTTCTGCTTTTCCTTCTTCAAGTAACTCTGAGGACAACCTCTCCCCCATACACATGTGTAAAAAGAGCTGACAAAGGACCTACATTTACAACACAAGTCACGAGCCATCACACCATTGTAGTAAAGAGATTCACAGCCTTATGCAAAAGCCATCAGCATAGTCTTAAAAATCAGTTTATATCATGACAGTGGCAGTATGATACACTTTCACTTTCTCAGGATAAGTGTATTTAGGAGATGCTTCTGAACCATTTCAAGTTTCACAAAACGGGTCCCATGCCTTTAAAAAAGAAGATACTTTAAAAACCTAAGAGCAGAGTTACATTTTCATCTACTCTTTGTCACTTAGTCTCCTAATTAAGTATATGACACCATGTATGAAGACTCTCAACCTTCTCATTGCACAGAACTCTTGACCCAACAACATTCAGCAAGGGTCTTTTAACAGTCTCTATTAAAAAACTACTGGAGACTGTCCATTCTGAATTCATGCTTCATCGTTCTTCTGAACCTAGTCTCCTTGTGTTAGACTTTACTCAGCAGAGGAAAGGCAAGGAAGTAGCCCAGGACAGAACCCATTATGACACCAAGGAAGATCCAGATGTTGTAGGTCATGACACAGAGCATGAGCAGGTAGCCCAATGTGACCTGTGTGGTGTGGAGGAGGGTCTGAAGCCCATGCAGCAGCCATCTGTGGAGGAAAGAGGATATGTGTTGGTTGTGTTACACAAATAGGAGACTAGATGCACTGATTAGAGTAGAATGTGCATACAAAGGCTCAGCTAAGAATGTTCTTTTTTCGTCTGCCGTCATCTTCCTTTATTCACTTCATTATAGAAGACACGGTTTTTCAAGAGTTTTAGCCTCGTGTTCGTCCTGCATTTTGTTAAATCCTGTATGAATGAAAAGATTCCCAACAAAATACATATAGGCAGTAAAACCATTTGTTAGCAATGCTATTCTGCGAAGCACAGGTACTGAAGAGATGGCAGTGAGAAAGAGTCCCAAAAAATGAAAGATTCCTGTTACACACTGCTATACTACTTCTCAGGGCTCTCTGTGGAAAAAGCAAATACTACACTGGATCCAGTTAGCTAAAAGACGTATCTAACCATATGAACCACCTGATTGCACCCTACCTTTTCCAGTTGGTGTTGGCGGCAGGGGTGTTGGCGCTGTCGGCAGGGTTGAGGGAGGACTCGGAGGGGCTGCTGACTATAGCAGAGTTGCTCTCATGGTACTCTAGCTGGGGCAAGAGGCAGGGGGGTGGTGGGGGGAAGCAGGTAGCCTGAGGGGTGAAGGGGCTGGGGAAAGGTGAGGCCGGCTCATGAAGCCGATCACTCAATTCCACCTTCAAAACCTTGAGCAGCTCGTAGAACAGCGTGAACATCAGCACCACGAAGACTGAGAGCACCATGCCTGCAAATACAACAGGTCAGGGAATGAGCAGGCAATCCAGAGAACTCCACTAAACAGCAAAGCAAAGCAAGAGGCAGAGGGAAAAATTATTCTGAAATATATTAGATATATTACTTTTGTTTAGTATTTTCATCAGCACTAAAATGGCCTAGTGCCTAGCAGGAATGTAAGCGTTTGACACAGATGAAGCAGTTGCATCCAGGTTGCTAAGGGACGGACCACTGGTCAGCCCTCAGATGCACTTTGGATGAAGAACTGGAAGGCAGCAGCCTGTTTAACAGGGTAGTACTGGGTAAACCCTCCATACATGCTATGGTGTTTTAAACTCTTAACTGATGTTCGTTTTGATCAATCGTTTTAGTGTTATGTTAAACTTTTAAATATGACATAACTTAGAAAGGTTATCATCATATAAAGCAACTAGCTGAGGTTGACGTCACACTAGCTGTCCATGGCAGTATCTGAAGTCCTTCAGATGGTTAGATGCCGTCTTTTAGCTAACTGAATCCTTTGAGATCTTATTGATTCACATAGATAACTGCTAACCTAGTGTTGTGAGCTACCATACACATTTTTAGGTATAGTTATTTCACAAGGTTTAAGGAATTAGTGTTCATAGTTATGGCTACCCATAGTTTTGGTGCAGCTCTCAACAACACAGACAGAAGAATCCCATTGACCACTCTAAATCCAAGACCCAGGAGGCTCTCTCTATTTGCTGTGGGTGACAAAATGAAAAGATAAAGGTAACCTTAATGTGTGACTCATGTTCCACTGTGGTTTTAGGATGGTGCCAGGCATGTACAAACAGATCCTAACAAGTGACTACTTATTTGTTGGCCCAAACACACTACACTATTCTATTCTGCTGATTGTGTCAGAGTTGGGAGGAATGAGGTAAACACAAACATGGCTCTTCAAATAAGTAGCTTGACCACAGCAATCTGTGTGGCAACAACTCAAGAAAATTGGTTGACTAGTGCAAGACAGAACTGTCCTTTTTTCAAGGAAAATATCACATCAACATCTCGCACAAATCCCACATCACCTGTTAGAACAACATGCAGGTGTACAGAGGGCACTTAATTGTCACCATTAGACTCACATTTCTACAGGTGCTGCAAACAACAAGGCCTTATGAAGTTATTTAGTTATATAGTTATCTATGCACCCTCTCTTCCCTGATAACAAGGAAGAATGTCTTGCTTTGTCATTTTAACTCAACCTGGTGTTCGCATTTCTATGTTTTTTTTTTTTTATTTCATCAGCACATACTGTAAAACAATAAACGAAATAATACACATCTTTAGTGTATGTAAAGAAATGTGCTGTAAATACCCATGCAAGTGCTTTCAGTCTAAATTAACTGATAGCATTGGTTGAAATGGAATGTCACTAAACATATCCATGCATATTAAGGCCAAATGGCCACGTTCCAGGCTAAACAATGAATCCCAAACATTTAAAAGTTGCAATAGACTTTTTTGTGAGGACGTCATAAGAACATTAAAATTCCAGCATATATGCAAAGGCTAAATGCCCTGGGGAAATGGTTGGCTATGTCCCTTATAATGACTACGTTTACATGCACTGAAGTGTCAAGAATATGAGGCTTATTCCAGTTTGAACTAAATGCGGGAGAAGGTGTTTACATGAACACAGAGTAGGTTAGCCTCATCGGGTTATTAATATCCCGGTTTACATGAAAAACATGTGTAACTTGGTTATCAACAACAACATTCTAACACTTGCCTATGTTTACAAAAGGGTCGTTACTCAACCAGTACTTCCATGGGCACCATCTCAGATTTTGCTCAAAATTGCACCAAATATACTTCTAAGGGAACAATTTAAAAAAATCCCAAAGTTTCAGAGAAAAATATCAAGCAGTTTAGATTTTATTGCCCTTTAAACTTTAAAGGTTTGATTACTCTGGGGTAGTATCTGGTCATCCAACCACCCTGAAAAAAGGGGTCCGGGGGTGTGACCACTTTCAGCACCCTACCAAACCATAATTTAATGTCTTATATCAAGTTATTTTGTACTACCCTTCTTACTAAATAACACTAATCAAGTGAATAATTAGGTCTTGGTCAATTGGGGATCCCACAGCTGATGGTCAAAAATGTGAAAAATATATAAATATGTATATACAGGGAAAATTTCTTTGCACAAGCTGAGTCAATGTAATGCCCATGTCCTTACGTGGAGCCATCCATGGACAGAGAAAGCCCTGACTTTTTCCTCCTTGTTTGTTTACTCATCACAGAGTCAATATGCCCTGACCAAAATAGTTTACAACATAGATGCTGCCTACGAATGAAACTATTAATTGAAGTATATTAAAAACACATAGTTGGTTGTTCTTTATTTTGCCAAAACTCTTACAGGTTTAATGCGTGTAGTAAATAAGCCATGTCAGGGAAAGGGAACTGTCTTGGCCTACGCTACGACATGTTCTACTGCAATCTGTGATATTACCACTGTAGTTAGCCTATTAACTAGTAGCTGTCATAATAACATTGAGGTGGTTAGTAAGAAATTTCTTCTCTTGAAACTAGATAAGCACTCAAGAGAGGTGCTACAACCGTGCCACCATGCACTTAGCATGGGGCCAAAACTTTGACCTTGGCCTCTGACCTTGACCTTGGACCGATTAAACAAAAAATCAATAGCGCAGGTCCTGACCCCAGTCCCAACCTACCTACCAAGTTTGATCCAAATCAAATCAGAACTGTTTCAGTTATCGCTGTGATAGACAGACGCCCGCAATTACAATACACCCGCATCGCTATGCGCGGGTGTAACAACAAAAAAAAAGGTTAATACTTTCCTTTCACCAGTAGATGTCACACCTGTACTGCCTAAAAGCTCTGATAGCTAATCAGTTAGGTATCAAGTCTATCAGTCAGAAGCACTATCAACTTTCAATCTAAATTGAAAGACAATGTAAAAGTGTTGCACATCACTTTAAACCTGGAAGACCACCAATTATGTTAACGAAACTGCGCTTGGGTTTTTTTTCTTCCCTTAACTCATTCGATGCCAATGACGCGAAAACGCGTCTCTTACGATAGTAACGCCCAGTGCCAATGACGCGTTATCGAGTCAATTGCGTTTTTTTACAGGGGAGGTGGGGTAATCATCTGATCTAGCTTGTGTACAAAAATCAAAGTTGTAATCACAAGGGAACCCATTCTGTGGGTAGTACCAGTATCAGTGTGGATATGTGATCATCTAACATTGTCTCAAAGAAGAGACACTGGACCTGGCTTGCTCAATTGCTCGCAGTTTTGCACACT
Source organism: Coilia nasus (assembly GCA_027475355.1). Lineage (NCBI taxonomy): Eukaryota > Metazoa > Chordata > Actinopteri > Clupeiformes > Engraulidae > Coilia > Coilia nasus. Next base: position 1,994,782 of record CM050209.1, read on the forward strand.
GCTAGCTTGATCAAAATAAATCCTGTCAGCACGTATGTTGAAGCTACTGTTTTCCTAGCAACATCTCACGTTTAGCTTCTGCAAGCCACCAATAGATTGATTTCACTTTAGGTAATGCATAATGAGCAGCCTGTCGCGCTGTTTCATAGATAGCTACACCTGCACTTGACTGACCCGTCTGCGCCGACAGCAAGTCACTGACGACCCAGCTCTCTACATTTGGTAAAGCGCACGGATTCACTGCACTCTCCCAACATCATAATTTTCTGTGCCATCATTCTCATGTGTTAATCTAGTTGTTCTGTGTGCGGATCCTGTGGAATACGATGTTATTTTGCTCTGAAGGCATTGTATATTTGGTTCGGTTTCGGTTTGCCTATCCCCTCTCTGAGCCAAGTTCCCACACTAAAATGTTACAATGTTTTATATCGTGTTTGGTGACGTTCAGAAATATTACATTTATTACCGATACTAGATGTATGGACCGGTATTTTAGATCGTGTTTATAGGTCTTCTCTGCTGTACACACACATGCATACACACGCGCGCACACACAGGGGGAGAGCTAGAAGCACTACAGTTACAGTATAACATAGTGTGCTGTACATAAATAGCTGCTAAATAATGTTGCCAGCGTTATTTTTGGTGCAGTATACAATGGGATCACTTTTCATAATGTTTGAGATGTCTCTGAAGCAAAAACAATTGTAATCAAAGACATTTTCTGCTTGAAATGTTGCTCGTTACAAAAAGCCGTTTTTCTCAGTATTTTGGTCAGAAATCAGCATTTTTAGTTACACCCACCCATGTTCTCCAGACAATTGCTAAGGAATGGAAAGAGGTACAAACAAAAAAAAAATTTCTGATGATAAAGGAAAGTCTGGAGTTTCTTTTGGTATGTTTTTTGTTGACACAGACATAGAACTCAATTTTCTGTGGGTCTTGAAAAAACACTGAAATGTTCAAAAAATCCTGGCACTGGGACGTGACCAACTTTGAAAATGGCTGGCACTGAATGAGTTAATAATAAAAACCTAAATTTACAAAGTGCATTTTGTGTTAACTTGTGTTGTCTTTGACTAATATTTAAATTTGCTTGATGATCTGAAACATTTAAGTGTGACAAACATGCAAAAACATAAATCAGAAACAGGGCAAACACTTTTTCAACTTTCTATCGTTAACACAGTTTCTGCAGCCAGTTTCGCTCTGCACACAACCAAACATCATAAACGTTTGTATACACACTGAGGCCTGGCTGCAGAAGTGAGAACTTCCTATAGAGTCACTTGTTAGAAAGTCTACTTTCACTGCAAAAATAAACATATTTACAGCCTGGTTTAAAAGAACGTTTGTGGTATGTTTCAGTAGTTTTTGGGTCCATGCTAGTTCTGAGGGGGGTGATTTTTTTTTTGAATCTATTAGTTTAATACCCAGATACTTTCCTTTGACATTAACAGAAATATATCAGAGAGTCTTGAAGGACTTTGACTTAACTAAGCACTCTGATTTGTCCCGTGCGATTTCTTGTCCCGTGCAATTTGGACATTTATATTACCGATGCCTGTGATAAACCGGCATCCCCCTTTAAAACTAATCCCATCCGAACAGGGCTTAAGGCAGTTTGTATCAGTATGCCAACACTTTCTTCAAACCAATGTGTGCAGAAAACTATGTTTTTGGTATGTCAACATCTACTGACATGCTACATGTGATTTGCTTCTGCATATGTAAACATTTGGTAGACACTCAAACATGACGCTTTGTTATTACGCGCCAGTCAGGGGCAGTTATATGGCATGTTATACATGTATGATGTGTCATGCCTGCTTGATGGTTAGTAGGCAGAGTGTACCTGCAGGTCCATGCACATCCCAGAAGTCAAACAGCAGCGTGACGCTGCTTGAAGCCTCAAAGTGCATCTGAGGAGGAAGAGAAAATTAGAGATTTAGTTTCAATGACTGCCATTTCAGCTATTACAAAGATTATGGGTGATATTTTTACTAATACAGGCATCCAAACCCATTAGCACATTAAAGTTACATATTTCAAACACTCAACATTCAAACTACAGAGTGAATCATGGGGGACATATCAATTTCAATTTCCAATTTCAATTTAAACATGACCTTTATTTGTTAAAAAAAAAAGGCAAAAAAAAAAATCACAGGGCACCAAGGGTGAAAAAACATGACTAGTTAGGCAAAACATCAATTATTTCAGCTTGATGGAAGAGACTACTGATTACTTAGCCCAGCTGATGTGCACCGCAGTGAATCAGCAGGATGCAGCCTTGGCTAAACTAATCAGTGGTATCCTGGTGATACTGAGAAGACGCCATGAATAAAGTGTTAAAGTGAATATAGTGACGACGGGGCTGTAGACATAAACCGTTCTGGAAGCATTCCACTTACCATATTGTATCAAGGCTGACAGTCTAAGTTCTACAACACAGCAACCAAGCAGCTTGGCCAGACATGGCTACCCTCTGTAGCAAATGCTGCTTTGGTAGAGTGAAAGGAGGGGTGTACCGACTTGAGCACAACTATCTACAAACTTTTGTTACAATGGAGTGCTGGCCTACTCCTTTAAAATGAATGTCCTACCTTTCCTACCTGTCCTATTAAAAGGCAACAACAGAAACTACAGTTGAAGCAAAAAAAAAGGAAGGTAAAAGGTCACTGCGGTGACCTTGTCTACATTCCCTGACGTTTCCTTCACCTGGACAAAACAGCGCTTTAAAAGGCATGCCTATTCTCGTGACAAAGTTCTTTCACCATCATGTGGGGACTGTGACAAAGAAGGCAGTGCTGTGCAACTTTAACAGAACACACCCCTCTTTTTAATGAAAACAAATCTAGGCGACTGCACATGATGTGATTTAAAAGCCTTATAAACAGAAACCAAGTATCATTAGAAAGAAAGCTATGCACCTCTATAACCAATCTTTAGTATGGCATGAAAACTATTAACTACTAACATTTCCTGCACAAGCTCTAAAGTCTACCGTCCGTAACTACATGGTGAATGTTCACGACAGGACAGAGGCTATTTTTCATACCTTTCGGAATCCGTCATGCTTGTTCACATAAAGGCGATGTGAAAGTCTAGACGCCACAATAGCCTAGTCTTTTTCTTACAGTTGAGAGCAAACACAAGTCAACCCCATTCATGGGATCATGCTAATAGTTGCTTTCCATGAAGGATTATGTTTCACTGGCGAATGTGTTTATATATACACGACGAATGCATGAACTGCATGAACGTTTAACTTCAATTTAGCTGTAGGTTTATGTAAAAACGAACCCATTTCTTTCAAACGATTACCAGACATATGATAGACAAGCCATAACGGTTAATTGAACAGGGAAAAATGCATAAAATAGGACTTACAGACATGCTTTACTTTAACCGTAGGCTGTTAAGTAGTAGATTTGTCGTCGTTTAGTGCTGTGAAACAAAGCTCAGTGAACGCAGCTTAATGTTGTCCATGCAGCCATTTAGCGAGTTCACCGAAGTGCGTTACAGTCTACTGTCTGTGGTTGCAGTCAGTGTACAATGCAGTAAGAAAGAATAAACTGGACAGCAGAACAAACCAGGGTGTCATAGGCATAGACATATAAACATAGACGCCGCCTTCCGCGTAGAACCATACGTTATCCTCGCCGCCATATTGGATGTGGCAAAGTGGAGATTCTTCAACCGTCTCTAGACAGTAGCGTAGAATAAAGATGCCTCATTTTAACTGTAAACTAACAGGTTTAACTGTACTAACTGTACTAACAGGTTTGCCGTCCAAACGAGATCACATGGGATTACCTTTTACAGATGAGACTGGAAAAATACTTTTCATTGTATTTGGCCATTATAACGTAATTTTACAAACAGAAGTAGGCCTAACTGACTTTGTGCCTAATATGAAGGCTCGCGCATAGCTGCTCGGTGAAACCAGCCTCCAAACAACGAAGTCTTTCCTATTTAACTAAATCCGTAACTACGCTGATTATTGTTAGTTGCTTAACTAACTTTGCACATACTACATAGGTTTCACAAAAATAAAGAGATTAAAAGGCAGTGGGAGACAGCGGTGCGACGGGAGGGGTTTTCTGCTACTCCGTCATCTGCAGTGAACACTTCAGAACGGAGCATTTTGACAGGACAGGCCAGAGCGTCAGGATCAGAGAGGGAGCTATTTTTCTGTCTTCAGTTTCCCAGCTCATCTCCACAGAGAATGTGTATAGGTATAAGCAGTGATGATTAGATACTTCAGTGCCACACTATGATGAACATGTTTTTTCCCTTTCTGAATGTGAAGGAATCCGTGTATTTTGTTTTGGTATGACGTTAGAATTTGGCCGAAGTCAGTTTGGCGGTAATTCAGCTCACTTTATTCAGCGGATTAGGCCTAGGTCTGTGTGGTGACTCAATAAATAAAACAGTTAATTTTTTTTATTTTTCATTCACTATTTCCAGTCAAATGTAGATCGGCCCTATTGCTCGACCCCACCTCCGCTACACGGAATATTGACGAGTAGGCCTAGCCCATTTCGCACACTATTTATAACCATCATGTTATAAACGTTAAACGTTATTTAGGCTATGTTGTTTTGATGCCTGCTTGTTTCCCAAATATATACGTGTGTGTCTAAATGGGTGAATAAAAGGCATCGAGTTAAATACCTTTGTAGAAAGGCGCTTTATGAAGTTCGGCCCATTTACTTCCACTGGTTTACGGGGTAAATTTGCCACATCCAATATGGCGGACACGCTGACGTATCCCAGCAACGGGCCACCAGCTCAATGCGGCGTCTATGTTTATACGTCTACGGTCATAGGCACGTTGCGTGTATGGGTTGCGTGCCGACTGCGTAACAAGCCGCTATCATACGCCTCATGGTATTTCTTTGAAGTCACTATGTATGCCTGTAAGGGGGTGGGAACGGTCATTTTGAAATCAAATAAGTTAACATGCTCCTATGAGAGTAGTTAAAAAAACATCAACATTAAATAACTGGTATAAAAAGAAAAACAAACAAAGAAAGAAAAAAACACCTATTTACACATCCAAGTTTCTTTGTATCAGTACATTAAACCACCACAGAAAAAATAATAACAGCTGTTGAACTAGGACTCATCTTTTCAGTTCTCCATGGAAAAGGGCTTGGTTTCTGTTAGATATAATTGAAGATTATATTTTTAAGGACCATTCCTTTCTTACTTGTCATTTTATTAAGGGAATTCAAGTAGGCCTATTTTTATGAATAAAGAATTTTCTTAAAATCATAACATTCACCATATAATTCTCTTCTGAGCTTCCCCTTGTGGTGCCCAGTGGCGTGCGGTGAGGTCTGTGGCAGGGTAGGCAGTGGCCATTCACACATGTAAATCCGATATTTTCATAATAATACTCCTACTTAATAATTACACAATATAAGTATTCTCATTCTGAGCTACAGAGCCATTCTATCAGAACTTCACATTTAAAACAATATGTATGCCTATCCTACAGAAATCAGTTAATATTGATAAATTCAGCTGCATCTTTAAAAGGAGAATGTGAACAAAATACAAGAATATTTGTTGAAAAACATGCAATTTAATGTGACACCTTAGCTTATATACACACCATTATTAATCAATTTATCATGTACATGTCACAGGCTGCAAAGTGTGCAATACAAGCACACAGATAAACAATTTAAGTTCAAAAAGTGCAGAAATCAATTAATAATGTGTGAACTTTACATGTTTTACAAGTGCAGAACTGTCACAAACTTGTAAAATAAAGACAACACAATGCTCCCTCTTTATATGTTTGACAATAAATAATAGACCATCTGTAAACATCTTAGATCATCTAAATTCTAAATAAATTTTACAAATAATGACAACAAAACATTATGAACCTGCAAAATAGGGCTACTTAAATTAGGCAACACGATTGTAAAAGTGCACCAAGGTAGCTATGTTGATCGGAGTGCATTTTCCAAATGTTTTCAGTGCAATATGATGTTGAATGTGTGCACTGGATCGCTAGTGTTTGGCTAAAGCACTAGGCAGGTTGTTCAATTTGCCGTAGCCACCACATACCCTAGCCTGGCCATCGCGACTTGTCAATGCTCTGCGAGCATTGGTCTGGCCAAGCTGTGTTGAAAACCCATTTCTCAGAAGGCAGGCGTAACCCACCTCTTTCAAATGCCTCTGTTTGCTACTGGATGAAGCTTCAACCAATCACACCCCTCTGTCCTCTGACTTATACGCAGTGAAGGAAACTGCTTGATCCAAACAAAAAGTAGTAGTAGCCTGTAGTCATATAGAAATGGCGTTAAATGATTTTTGTCGGACTTGTGAGGTGAACATGAGTGGCTGGTGTTCAATATTGATATTCGAAAAACGAATCAGTGCGATGAAAGGTGACAACAGGGTTCTCGCAAAGCCCCAACGACTTGGCTACCAGCGGGGCTAACTGATAAATTAAACTTTTACCGAAGCCAGTCGGTAGCATTGCGAAAACGTCCTTTCCCGCCACAAATGCTTCAAGGGCTGCCCTTTGCTCTATTTTCAGAGAGAACTTCCCTTTGAATTGGTCCAAAACAGCAGCTACAGCTGCGTTGAGTTTTGCGGTTACTCCACGTTCGCCATGTTGACAGTGACTGAGATAGATTTCTGGTCACTAAACTACCGCGTCACTGCCTTTTTGAAATGCTCGATTTTTATTGCCGTCCATTCCGAGGCGCGAGCAGAAATGGTGTAGACAGGCAGCTTGGCCAGACTGACTTGCTCGCGAAATGCAAATGCAGTGTCACAGGCAGTATGGGCATGCCCAGGCTAACATACCCACACGTTGTCCCGATCTTTGGAGAACAGCAGACAAGGCAAGCAGAATAGACTGTTGCTAACATCACACCCACAAAGCCACTCTTTTCTGGCATTCGGCTGGAATGAACGGGCGATTTACTGCCCATTACGTCGTTGATGGAGGTCACAAAGAGGTGGTGTTGGCCTGCCTTGCTTCATGACTTCTGCTGGTTATCCAGTTTATTAAAACCCTTGTAGATGCACAATGGTCGACATTATCGTTTATCTTGCTTTCACTTTTTGCTAAAATGCTCTAGTAGCCTATGGTGCTTCTGATACCTATCTGACATTGTAACAATTTTGCATCTTCAAAGCTGTGATTGGCTCGCACTCCCGCTGTAGGAGCCATGTGTAGGTTCTGCCTAGGATTGTAAATACATGCTGCAATCATTTATTTTTAACCAATTGTTTAGTTATACTTACCTTTCATCTTGATGCTTTAGTTATACGTACCTGTAATATACTTACCTTGACATTGATTTGTTGATTTGATGCGCACCTGAAATGACTTACCTGATTGCTGCCAACCAACCTGAGACACACCCCTTAGATGCGCCAGTGGCGTGAAGGCCATCTTTAATTAGTGCTGGCTCATTGTCTCACGTTGGGATGGTAGTGAGAGGGCACAGTTTTCAGACCGCAAGGCGCAAGTAATTGTTCAAGAAAATACAAGTTCAGTTTGTTTATTTTACTACTTTATTTTCTGTTGAAAGTCAACCGGACTGTAGAAATAAATCACCAACGACTTCATCCTCTGCTTTCCGTGCGTGCTTTGCTTGACTGCGAGTCGGGAACACACACCACCACCATCACTTGGCGTTTTTAAAAACAGTACGCCACTACACCCGCCATAAACAGAGCCTCTCTCGGTATGGCTTCGCCATATTTGGCAATAAGCAGCGCCTACGTTCCCCCATAAAACCTTGACGTAAATTATGAAATATGCATGCGCAACCTTCAAAATTCACAGCATTGAAAGTCAATGCTAAGGACAAGCACAGCCGGGCAGAGCCAGCCGTAGCCTTCGGAATGCAAGCAAGCTTATGTCGGGAGGCTTGCTTGTGCGTTCCCACCATTGACAGTAGAAGAGAATGGGTGGCATTGTTTTCAATGGGAGCCGTTGAAGCAAGATTCTGAAATTTTTAATTGGTCACCAGGCAACTGCGCAAGCATGTGGTGACGTACGGTCACGTCGGCCAAAGAACCATACGATAAATTGAGTGGTAGATGCTCAATCAGAAACCAGACAGCATACGATAATTTTCTTAATTTTCTTATATTTTCCGACCGTTAAAGCTGCAATCACTCACTGGAGTGGAAGGCTAATATTGTGCGTGGGGACTTGATTCTTCGTCAACTAACTTTGGTTCCAGGCAGTCTTGCAAGCCAGCATGTCAAGGGAGCTAGCTAGTTAGCATGTACATACCAAGCTATAGCATGTAGCTTAGCTTAGCCACCTTTCTCAATTCACTTGCATTGAATAGTAAAATCCATAAAGATAGTGATTCTGCTTACAAACAAATACCAATTTAGTGAAAGCGGTCATTATTGTGTTGCCGTGACTTTTCCCTTTTTTTTTTTCCAGCAATTTTCCGTCAACGGTTTCCGGGACATGTCTGGGGGACATGAATCTTTGTAGGCATGTAGCCTTTTCAGCGTTTTCAGCGACTAGAAGCTTTTGGCCCCCATGGGCCACCCCCCCGCTGTGCCAGTGTCCGTCAAAGTGGGGGAGACCGGCAAAAGTTTCTGCTGAACTAGATGTATCGCATAGCGGTACATGGTATGACCGCCGCAGTATATTGAAATGTGGGAACTGTTGGTATGATGAGTGTGTGGTAGAGCAGTGTTGTAAGGTGAGAATTTCTGTGGAAATGATTTCCTGGAAGTGGGCATGGATGTGGGTTTTGAATGAATGACATTGTGTGTGTTTGTGTAGTGTGCAGGAGTGATTTGTCAAGGCAAGGAATAGGCAAAATGAGATTTTGTACAATTACAGCTCCCCCTATCGACCCCCTATAGAAGGTTTTTGTGCTGATCGTGCATGACGTATTTTGTGCAGTTCCCACTTTCTCGGTCAAAGATATTGGCAGTTCAAAATCCCAATTTCTGCATTTACCCTTATCACTAGGTGGCGCTATGTTTCAAGTGAGTGTTTATGGGCTGGGTCGATACGCCTCTGTAACACCAGCGTACTAACAGAAAATCGTTGTCTTGGGCAAAATTGTTGACGAGTTATTTAACAAAAACTGTTTTTTGACACCTAGCTTCGCCAATAAACATCGCCCCCTATGACGAAATGTCACAAAATTTAGTACACATGAACAGAAAGCTTTTTAGAGATGGCATGTCAACTTTGACCAAATTTGAGCAATCAAAAGCAAAGATATGGACTTTTGAAGAATTTTAAGCTACGTGTTAAATGTTCATTAATGTGTAACTTCGAAACAGTTTATCTCAAGATAAATTCTTTGATAACATTTTGTCAGTATTGTCTGTAGATGACATATACCAAATTTGGTGAGATTCACATGAACAGCCTATGACGAGTTCATTCAGATTCGTTTTCGCAATGTTAAAATTTCACGGAAATTGTTCCCATTGGAAGTGGGCGTCGACCAGTGAGTTCAATGCGTGAGGGTCAATAGATTTCACGATAAAAAAAAAATTGTTGTAAACGTAAGCATTCTCTAGATAATAGGCAAAATGACATTTTCTACAATTACAGCGCCCCCTATGGACCAAATTTTATGGCATGTTCTGTGGTGTTAGAGGTCTTTGTGGTGATCATGCATGACGTATTTTGTGCAGTTCCCACCTTCTCGGTCCAAGATATTAGCAACTCAAAATACCAATTTTTGCATTTACCCTTATCACTAGGTGGCGCTATGCTTCAAGTGAGTGTTTATGGGCTGGACCGATACGCCTCTGAAACACCGACATACTAACACAAAATCGTTGTCTTCTGCAAAATTGTTGACGAATTATTTAACAAAAACTGTTTTTTGACGCCTAGCTTCGCCAATAAACATCGCCCCCTATGAGGACATGTCACAAAATTTAGTACACGTGACAAGAAAGCTGTTTAGAGATGGCATGTCAACTTTGACCAAATTTGAGCAATTAAAAGCCAAGATATGGACTTTTGAAGAATTTTAAGCTACGTGTTAAATGTTCATTGACATGTAACTTCGAAACGGTTTATCTCAAGATAAATCCTTTGATAACTTTTTGTCAGGATTGTCTGTAGATGACATATACCAAATTTGGTGAGATTCACATGAACGGCCTATGACGAGTTCGTTCAAATTCGTTTTCACAATGTTAAAATTTCACGGAAATTGTTTTCGTTGGAAGTGGGCGTCGACCAGTGCTTTCAATGCGTGAGGGTCAATAGATTTCACGATAAAAAAAAAGTTGTTGTAAACATTAGCATTCTCTAGATAATAGGCAAAATGACATTTTCTAAAATTACAGCGCCCCCTATGGACCAAATTGTATGGCATGTGCTGTGATGTTAGAGGTCTTTGTGGTGATCATGCATGACGTATTTTGCGCAAAATTCCACCTTCTCGGTCCAGCTTTCTTTTCATGTGTACTCAATTTTGTGACATTTCATCATAAGGGGCGATGTGTATTGGCGAAGCTAGGTGTCAAAAAATTGTTTTTCTTAAATAATTCGTCAACAATTTTGCCCAAGAAAACGATTTTGTGTTAGTATGTCGGTGTTACAGAGTCGTATCGACATTTTCTACAATTACAGCGCCCCCTATAGACCAAATTTTATGGCATGTGCTGTGATGTTAGAGGTCTTTGTGGTGATCATGCATGATGTATTCTGTGCAGTTCCCACCTTCTCGGTCCAAGATATTGGCAACTCAAAATACCAATTTTTGCATTTACCCATATCACTAGGTGGCGCTATGCTTCAAGTGAGTGTTTATGGGCTGGGTCGATACGTCTCTGTAACACCGACATACTAACACAAAATCGTTGTCTTGGGCAAAATTGTTGACAAATTATTTAACAAAAACTGTTTTTTGACACCTAGCTTCGCCAATAAACATCGCCCCCTATGACGAAATATCACAAAATTTAGTACACATGAAAAGAAAGCTGTTTAAATATCCGAGGCCTTACAGGTGATGCGTAGGTTTGGGAGACCTAGTATAGATATACCTGTGGAGGGAATTGATGGCTACCTGTCATATGCGCTAAAAGTAAAAGATATAGCTGAGCTTTATGGAGGTCACAGGTCAACTATCCATCGAAGAATGGTTTTATTTAACTTTACCGAGGAGAAAAACACCCGAAAGTCCTCTAAAATGGGGCAAATGGATTCTAAACAGTGCTGTATACATAGCCATGTTCAAGAAGAACAATCAGGCAAATAGACGACGAGGTGAACTTTTTATGTTGTATCATTTAGATCAATAAAAGGCAGTATTTTTTTACAAAGAACACAAAGTACTTGTGCATGTAGGAAGAGCACCTTAGTGAGAAACTATAGCTATTACACCTACCCCTACACTATCTATAATCAAGTAAATAGTTCAGGCTGTTAGTCCCTACTCCCAGGTGTAACACGCACAACTGGCCGCTGACTACAGCTATTCACGCAACCTCATGTGAGCTGTACAGGACAGAGCAGCTGAGGGGGTGGCCAACTGGAGCCGTACAGACAGATGCTCAACAAGGGTTAACCTGAACCAGCCGGCTACCGTTACAGTGACTGGGGCTGCTGGGGCCGTTTACATGATCCACTCAGCAGCACCTACCTATCGCTTTCCCCCATGGCTTTCACCATGCCAACAACATGCATCTCATCCAGGACCACTGGCAAGCCTTTGCAATTTCCTCCAACATTTCCTTAACAATTAAAATAACTAGATAAATACATAAAAATACAAGACACTTGCACATGTGGGGAGAGCACCCATTGTACCACACTTCAGGCTTTCCTAACTACAGCCATTACAATTATCCATACATTATGTGGGACACATCCTCAGCAGTGTACCTCAGGATCAACGGGTGTTTCGGGCCTTTATTCACTGTACACCCTCCCCTGAGGCGGCCCCACTAAAGGTGATCAATCCTTTAGTGTGTGTCCAGTTCAGCTACCTGCTACCCAAATTTCCAAAGTGTACTTCCTCAATTCACTTACAACCAAAGTTTACTTCCAAAATGTACTACCTACTGTTCATTATCACCTGTTTGCACGACTTCCAAAGTTTTACTTACAAAATTAACTACCACCACAATTTACTTCCAAAATGACCTGCTTACTTACTAATTAGGACTTATTATCAAATATTTGCACTTTACCACCATTTTACCACAAATACTATCACTTTGCAGTCACTAACACATATGCCATTACACAAACAACCCTGCCAATGCTAGTTCTAAAGACGATTCTACCCACTTACTTAACATTAAGTGTATACACCTCTTGAATCTAATGGTGACTAATGCTCAGTTATAGTAATACAGTAATAATCACATATTGATCCTTTTATGGGTGACTGTTGTATAATAATAATAATAATAAACTGGCTGTTGCCACTTACCAGTAGGAGAGAACCTCAGAGAACTGACCCGTATCTCTGGCTTAAAGTGGCGAGAGGTCCCGATTCTACCCGCTGACTTAACATTAAATGTATACACCTCTTGAATCTAATGGTGTCTAATGCTCAGCTATCCCGTGTTCCATACACCGCAAAACCCCGGGAAACTTGGCCACTCTGTATCCCAATACACCGCACGATCCCAGAGAGCCTGATTCTAAGCTGCCCATGTGTGTAATGGCTGCCATTTATAAGCCTCTTTCTTCTTCTGTGTTTCTATTGACCCACTAAACGCACTACTGCCATCTGCTGGTCTGGGGTACCCATCCTTCTCTGCACAAACAGCCCTAGGTTGCACTAATCTCCACCACCTTACTAATGTCCTGTGCTGAACCAGTACCCACGCTAACCACTCCCAGCCTCCACTGCCACATTAATAAAATAAAATAATAATAATCCCAGCCTCCACTGCCACATTAATAAAATAAAATAATAATAATAATAATAATAATAATAATAATAATAATAATAATAGTAATAATAATAATAATAATGACGCAATCACGCAATGCCCCGTTGCATGCGGGCTCTTGCGTGATGCAACAACGCAGTATCACTATAATAATAATAATAATGACGCAATCACACAATGCCCCGTTGCATGCGGGCTCTTGCGTGATGCAACAACGCAGTATCACTATACACTATAATGACGTAATGACGCTTCACCGCCCCATTCGAACATGGCAACCCTACTGCTTACCCCAGGCAGAGACTGCCCTTCTCATCCAGATCCAATTACTAGTCCTAGCTGCTTCCTCTGACATCTCCCTAACAGTTTTACGTAGATTCTTACCACCAACCCCAAGCTCCCCTAGCAATGAAATGACTGACCTCCCTACAAACCCTCTACAACCCACTTCTACTGGAAATACTCTTGCCCTCCATCGTTTCTGCTCTGCTTCCAATCTCAACTCTTCATACTTAAGCTTTTTCCTTTCATATGCTTCCTCTAGGGAGCTTTCCCATGGGACAGTGAGTTCAATAAAATACACTACCTGTTGGCTGGTCGACCAATAGACTATGTCTGGCCTCAAGTTAGTGGTAACTATTTCTTGAGGGACCACCAACTTTCCACCCACATCTACCAGCATCTGCCAATCCTTTGCTTCCTGTGTAGTACTCCTTGACTTTACGGCTCTCTTACTTTTCTCACCCTCCCGCACAAACTGGATACCTTTTTTATGACTACCTTCTGCATTTACCTGCTGCCTCCTACTCTCAATTCCTGCTGCTAAGCATTTTAATACTTGGTTGTGACGCCACGTATAGCGACCCTGTGCCAAGCTAACTTTACAGCCAGATAGTAATTGTACCCATACCGATGACAAAGACCATTCATGTATTCATTCATTCATTTGTTCGTAGCTAAATACACCACTGATCAACCATAAAAACAGTCGTAATGAAAAAAAAAACAATATATACTCATAATACAAAACAGCAAGGCAGTACATGCAAATGTTATTACGCAAATGTTATTATGGTGCAATTCTGAGGCAATACATCCTACCCTATACCTATTTCACTGTCAGTGTCTGGACAGTTGTCATCTTACTTCTCGATTCCATTTGTATTTTGCACAGTTGAAACACCTACACAAGTACAGGAGCATCTACCTGTCTTACAGGCACTCTCTTCACAACTGTAGTTTATCACATGTAAAAACTGAGGTTGGATTACTGGTCATCCAGGTGACTTGTAAGTTTAAGTCCTTTAGGTGCCAACCGTATCCAGCAGGGGCACATATCTTTGGTTTAACACATGACCTCATGATTGCAGCTTGGTAGTTTCCCCTTTTACAGTGCTGATGGCAGTGTTTACATAAAGCCTTATATCTAGCCTCATTTACATTTTCAGCAGCTGCCAGCCTCATATTGTGGCATATATATTGGCAAAGTAGTATAATAATATAAATGTTAAGTGGTCCAAGTTAAAGTTAGTAACCAGATTTTTAAAAGGCTTAAGGTCTTAAGGTTGTCTTTCTTACATGCTACAGAAAATGACATTATTTTGCCTTTGCCACCTTGGTAATGTTAATGAAATGTGTCCTGTTGCCAGTTCCTGCCAATATAAGCTGCATGGTACGTCTGTCTGCAGACTTACGCCAATCACTGCCACATCAGTGTCACGGCTTCAAATGATTACAATTTTATGCTCCTGTGCAGCATGTTATGCATGTAAAAACACCCTTGTGTCACATTCCTCATGATCACATTGTAGGTCTTCAACAACATGAACAGATTGTACAATGTACACCCTCCATTAGAGTCACAAAGTGACACTGATGTCCATGTGCTGTTCACAAGCTAATGTTTTTGCCCACTACTGTAAGGTTTGCATTTTTCCATGCAACATAATTCACAAGAATTTAACAATAGATGAAGTATCATGTCCATGAGTTTATTTGATGACGGAGTCTCCACAAAACCCAACTGACTGATCTTGAGCTTGGTGGGGGCTTGACACACCAGCTGAGGGAAATCACTGGTCAGCTTGTCCTACAACACAACAAAACAGGACAGTTAGAAGTGACGTGAGTACCATCAAAGCTATTCAGCTGTTATCCTTGTTGCCAACAGGTACATGTCTGTGCGGACAGCAAGACTTAAAAACAGTTTCTCCAAGAAGGCCTATTACATTTTGTGCAAAGTTGGCCTTGCACATGACAAATAATAAAACTGGAGAAAATTGCATTGCAGTTACATTACACTTAGCTGACACTCTTATCCAGTCACTTACAGTTACTTAGCTACAGCCTTTCAGTTACAGTCCCTGGAGCAATGTGGGGTTAGATGCCTTGCTTTAGCCATGGATGAGGGTGTAGGACAACACTAGTTTACTCCCCCACCCACAATCTTCTGCCTGGAAAGGGATTTGAACCTGCAACCCTCTGATCCCAAGACCATCTCTAACCCTCTATTGCATGGTATATGAAATAATGGAGGAAAAAAATATTTCCACACATTTTCTTACTTGTCATGGGCCACATTGAACATATCAAAACACATTTTACAAAAATAATTATTATAGGAGGTAGATTTAGGTATGTTGCTTTGACGCAACAGCATGCAATAATGGTAATAAATAGAGAAAATGCAGTGTTTTTCAAATGAATGTATTTATTTCATAACAAAACACATTTTATGAAAGATCAATAACACCAACTTCATTTAAGATACATTATTTGCTGAAAAAGTAATTCAGTTACTCTCAGTAATCATTTTTGTTATGGTCTGTTACCTACAAGCAACAATGCGCAACAAAGGAACAACATTTGCATATTTTTATTCTCATTGAGTCTCGTATTAGTAAATCACACACAGGTATTTTGTATTGTTTAAAACACATTGTAAGTATTACTTTAATTTCACTGTTAACACATTGTATACACATTCACTATCATCAGAAGTCATAAACAAGTGAAACATCTCTAGGTTACTTTGTGTGAAAGGAGAAGAAGCAGTTTCTGTCAGGAGTGTGACAGAGAAACACATCACATTTCATACACTTCACCTTGATTATCCCATTGCAGCCAGGATACTTGCACCTCCCTCTGTTTTCACTGTAGACAGACCAGTGGTCTATGCGGTCCAAACGGACTGGAGCTGGTGGCACAGGTGCAGTTGGGCCACGTCGTCTTTTCAGGTCTAAGCCAGCCTGGACACTCAGAGATGGCCGCCCCCTCTTGCTGCAAAAAGAGTCGGTCTTGCACAGACAGCTTGCCACCTCAGATTTAAAAGCAAGCAGGCTCAGCTGCTCTGTTTGGTCCACACCAGAACTGGTTGAATCTCTTCTGTAGAGAAGCCAAGCTTGCACCATCGCCATATCCATCATGTGGAAGAAGAGACGATGATACCACTTCTTGGATCGGACTTTGGTGCGATATAGAGCTACCATGGAATCTAGGAGGTCGACACCTCCCATGCTTTTATTGTAGATGGAGACAATGTTGGGCCTTTCCACCTCCACCATTTGTTGGGTCTTCTTGTCCCACCTCTTGACCTTGGTGGTGGGGTGGGCTGCTGCAAATGTGCTCAGCAAGTGGACGGAGCGGTTGTCATGCCACTTCACAGCTCTCAAGCTGACACCATCATGCTTTGTTACCTTCTCTTCAAAGGCTCCTCTTCCCTTTGTTTTCATGATTTTGTCATCAGAGAATGTGCAATTTGGCAACCTTGAGGGTCTCACTGTTCCAACACTGTGGATTTTCATCTTCTCCAGTTGTACTTGTAGGTCGATGCCACAGAACCAGTTGTCGAAAAACAACTTGAAGGACTGGTTCTTGGGAATGACAGCACATAGCTGAAGGACGATGTTGCCACTGGCACCAATGTCTGGCATTCCTTCAGCTTGAGTTATGGTGCCAGTGTACACTTTAAAGTTGTGAACTATCCCATGGCAGTCAGCGAGTACAAATATTTTGTACCCCCAGCGTTTTGGTTTTTTTGGATTGTACTGTTTTATACCACTTTTGCCTTTGAATGGCACGATTTGCTCGTCAACGCAGAGCATCTCCTGCATTGGAACAGTGTTGAAGCTGCTCTTCAAAGCTGTCAAGAGAGGACGAAGTTTGAAAAGCCTGTCATAACCAGGATGACCTGCTGGGACCTGCTCTTCGTTGTTGTTGAAGTGGAGATATCGCTTTATGGTCTCCCAGCGATTCACAGACATTGTGTTGGCAATGCAGCTGTACTCCAGTACAATCTTGTTGTTGGAAAGCTGAAGATTCCCATGTATTGGGCAATGCCAATAAACTGCTCCATCTCCTTGGTGGTAACATTGAAGGGCTTGTTTATGTCACATTGGCTGGCATACAAGTTGGTCTGTGTGACCATGATTTCTGTTGCCTCTTGTGTCAGTTGTCTGAAGTAGTCAACTGGTGCCTTAACTTCTAATGGCAGAGGGAGACTTGCTTTCCATTGGGGGACAGGGGGTATTGTCTTTGTGACAGCTCTCCATGTGAGATCCTTGGCCTTTATGAATGGTGGTTCCTCTTCCTCTTCTTCGTGTCTTTGTTCAGCACCTTGATCTGGAGTTAAGTATTCATTAATTGGGGTTATTATTAATTATTAATTCAGAATTATTAATTATTAATTGTGGTAGTTATCAAATAACTGGTTGTTATGATTTAATCTAAATAACTATCTAATACCACCCTCTTTCATTCTTTCATTGACTGGTTATTGTATCATAGAATGCATGAATTGCACTGTGCCTGGGGGCAACTTAAAATTCAACACTGACTGACAATTACCTGACTCATGATCTGACTCCTCATCAATGTCTCCCTCATTGACCAGTCTGTCTTCCTCATTCTCCTCATCACTAGCATCTAACTCATCCTCACTGTTATCACATGGCAAAACTAAGCCAGTGTCCACTGCCTGACTCCTCTTTCGTCCATAAAACATTGATGTGTTCATGGTCACTGACAAAGATAATAGAATTATTATATCTCAGGACATAAGTGGTAAGTTGAATATTTGGACCACACACACACACACACACGTGCACACTCGTGCTCACACCCAAGCACGCATCCACTAAGCTGACCAAACTGCAAGCTTTTCATGCATAGATGACTAGCAATACCTAAACTGTAAAAATGTATCATAAACACTGTAATTTACTAATTTAAATGAGAAGAAACAAGGCATATAGAGTCAAATACATTAATATATTTCTGTATATTCTGCCATCTGTCTGAAGTATTGCATTGCTAACAAGCATGCTCCTCATTTCATTCCACTGTTGCATATTGTTGCGTTGAGGCAACATAGCTATTTTAGCTGTTAACAAAATAAATATTAGACAAAAACATAATTAAAGGGAGAAAATAAAGTGAAGACTTACCCAAAATTGTGGAAATATTTTTTGTTCATGGAAATCTTCAGGATAAGATCACTTTTTCTAGCTTTTTTGGAGATGAAAAAACATGGCTGCAACATGCGAGTGTGTGCAAGGAAAAGGGTTTGAAATGGGGGTGGGGCAAGTCATGTGATCACTTACAAGCACACTATTGGCTTCCTATACTTCTGGCACATTCCACATAAGCATTTTTATTGATGTATGATGTCTTGTGGCAGTGAAATGGAGGGAAAATGGGTATGTTACCCTGAAGCAACACTATGCAATAGAGGGCTAACCACTAGGCCACAGCTGCAACGTGAATATTTAGCTTTATTTACTTAAAAATTAGAACATAGACTGCACAATAAAAACACTTCAAAATTTACAGCATATTCAACAATAAAAGGCTCATACACAGACAAACAGACAAATTTAGCTCATAAAGCCTATACAGTATAAGACATAGAGACCTGCTTTGTCATCATATTGGAGGCAGAGTTAAATCACTTCCTGTCTCACACAACACCAAACAAAAACATGAACACCACCAGCTGTCACCCTGTCTCAGTCTCCCTCACACACACGCACGCACGCACACACACACAGTGGTGCTATGTGGGTGTGTGTGCGTATGTGTGAGGTACAGTTAACTGTAGTTTGAAGCATCAAGACCTTCACTTAATTTCACCAGGTCAATGAAGGTCTTCTTCAGCTGGCCCATTCTCAGCCCCTCTTGGTTTACAAGCAGCCTTTGGCGGATGATCCTCTTCTAGTCTTTGTAACAGCCATTGTGGTACTGCACCTCCAGTAAGACAGTCTTTGTCTTTGATATGCATAAGAATGCTGTGGTCTTCAACTCTGTAGCTTTCTGGCCTTAGAAATAACAAACGGGTAACTCAATGATTTTGTTGCCATATCTTTCTCACATAGTTGTACCCTTCAGTCGATGACTCTGTGTGTGATGGGATGCATTTTTGATTTTTGCTTTCCTGCTGTTAATGTTTCTTTGTTGGACTCGCAGTCGTGCTGATAAATGCCAATGGGATGGCTTCGCTTCTTAAGTGGTCTTCCGTATCTTCTCCTTTCTCTCCCTCATGTACGAGTCTTTATACTTTTGCAAAGGGATTTTTGTTGCTAAACTCACAGTAGCACGTTTTTAAACTCCATCGAGCGTGTTAGTAGTTGTCAGCCACGTCTTGACATTCCCCCTTCAACTGGAACCACCAGCTTTTCTGTAAGTATTCCAGGATGTGATGGCTTCGCAGAAGTAATGTGCATACAACACTTGATAATTTGGATTGTTGAGGACTTTATGGTGTGTTTTTCTCGTCATCAGCACTGATGGACCGCCATAATAATAATAATAATAATAATCTTTACTTGTATAGCACAATTCATAAATACAAGATGCAGCTCAAAGTGCTTTACAGTTTGGCGACATTTTTTGCAGTCCAGTTGTGCCGGAGCAGACGAACGCAATAACGAAATGACGTAGCGACGCAATGCCCCGTTGATGCCTGCTCTTGCGTGAATACGGGTAAACAGTCCTTGTAAACCAGAGGCACTAGAATGACGCAATGCTAAGATACAGCTCAAAGTGCTTTACATCTTGCCATTCTGTTGACAAAAAGCAGCTATCCAATTGGTGTACCACCACAACCGTGCCACCACTCACGAACCAAAATGTTATTACGTTCTGCATTAAATGCCTGCCGTAAAAATTGTGCAGGATTTTTCCGGGCGAACTTTTTGCTGTTAACTTAACACAAGTTGTCTTTTCTTATGAACTAAAGATTGTGTAGTTTCCGATTGTGGAGCGAGATTCAATTTCTGAAAGACTTTTCGTGGTTCACCTCGAAACATAGCCACAAGCAATGATATTTTTCCTTTTCTTTTCAACTGAATCCTGTGCTGTTTTTCTTGGCCTACATTCACTCTGGTCAGATTTGCTCACGTCGTGTATGCGTATATGTCACATACATGCAGCAGTACAGGGAAACAAACATGGGGGATCCATGCTATTTCCATGCGTCGGACCTTCAAGCTGCTCTGGTAGCTCTAATAAACTTACAAGAGGCAGCAAACGTTACAGCAAATGTCCAGAATTTGTATACATACTATTACTAAACAGAGAAGGATCTGCAACCACCTCTGTCAAATTCTGGATGCACCAGTTTGTCCGCCGCGACGCCACTTTCGTGTCTTCTGTTCAGACCGTCACCCTATAAATGTTGCCTCAGTTGCAGTGTATGTTGAAGATGAAAACCCCGCCCACTGCGATTACGAGGTGGTCCAGGGAAAAGTAACCTCTGGCTGCAGTCCATAGGATATCCAAAATCCGCCCATATATCCAAGTCGGCCATATTGATTTCATTAATAATACATATTAATGTGTTCTGTCTCTTTAAGACCGATCTGTTTACCAATGATGTCAGATAACATAGCAACAGTATTAGGAAGTGAAGTGAGAGGGAGAAATTCGATTGAAAATTCTGCTGACACATCATTCTTTACATTTTATGCCTTTGGATGTCGGTATGTTATATTGTTAAAAGAAGTCTCAAGTTACATGTCATAAATATTTGATTGATTAGCACAGATGATGTAATATTTTATGAGTTCATTGTACATGTGTTAAGGCCCTTCCACACCAAGGCGGATTCGGATTGCGGTGCGGAAATGCGGAAAAAAGCGAATGCGAAAATCCGCACGAAATTCCGCACAGCTGTAGATACCAGGTGCGGTGCGTTTTTTTATATTCCGCATTCTATTTCGCCCAGTTTTCCCAAAATGTAGCGTAGTTCACGACTGTCTGAATTCCACGTAACGACACAGCTGGTAAAAAGGGCGCAAGACTCTCCCTCCCCTTCTCCGCCAGTTTGCGCTCAGGCCTGTCTATTTCAGAGGTGCGTCTTGCTACGTTAGCCTAACATTCTTTAAAAATTTACAGACGAACTTGCCATATTAATCAAATATGGATTTTAGACTGTCTTTCGATCAGAAAGAATCAGCTTGTCACTAAAACATGTTCACACCTGCACCTGTAGCTGCACATGTCGCACCATTGAAATAGACGGGCCAGAGAACAAACTGGCGGAGATGGGGAGGCAGAGACGTGCCCACTGCAAAAACGGGAATTGAAGAGAGTATGCTTTGGTGTGGAAGGGCCTTTAGACTGGTTCTTAATGTATCCAACTAGATGAGGTAATCCATTAATTTTATTGGATAAGGTGACCAAAGCCTTGCCTTACGAAGTTCATTCATGCACCAATGGGCAAATGTATGACTCTTTCTCCTGTGGCTCCATCATTCATTTGATTACAAGGTCAAGCTTTAGCTGTTGCCTATAGCTTCAGGGATATGTGTGTTTGTGTTTGGGTTTTCATCAACTAATCAACTTACAATCACTAGTGTGATGGAGAGTAATGGGGCAGAGAGGTGCTTATCAAAACAAAAATCCAATCAGAAGAGATCATCTCTAGTTTACAGCCCACATACTTTGAACCAGCTTTTAATTTCTCACTTGCCTACCTTTTCATGATGGGTAGGCATCTGGACAATTGCAGCTGCCCTGTTCATTCTCCTAAAGCTGCAATTAGGGTTTTGCGCTACACCTCTTTGCCTACAATGCTCTCCAGTTTAACAAGATGCTCTACTAATGCTCTTTTTGTCTTTTGTAGCTCGATTGCCACATATTTGGCCACTGGAAACTCATCAAAAACACGGTACAGTACTAGGATTGTCGTGCAGCTGTGGTAGTAATTGTATTAGGTGTAAGATGGACAATCAATGTGTAAAGGTGGGGTAAAATGGTATGGGTATGGGTAAGATGGAGAGTGAATGTGTAGCGTTTGGGGGAGGAGGTTGGGTATGATGGTATTTGAGTAATAATAATAATCTTGTAAATAGCATTTTAATGTTGAAACATTTTATTATTATTTCAAATCCCTTGGTTGGTTTTGGAACTCTTGTATTAGGATCAAAAGCTTTGTATGTGTCTCTGGCTGACTGTCATCGTCCTGTGTGTATGTGTGTGTGTGTGTGTGTGTCTGTCTGTGATGTCCTTAATGTTAAGAATAAACCTTGTTCCTGATTCTCAACCACTAGGCTGACTGAGTCTCCAAATCCAACTTAAAAGTAATTTTATTACTTTTAAAATGGAGGTTCCGGACCGAGAGATACCATCTTGGATTTAATTGGATTCATGAGCTTGTGGTAAGATTCTCATCACTTTTTGTTGACAGAACAGTTTTAAGTGAGTATTATTGTTAAGTGTTTGAATGCTGTTAGGTAAGATCCTTAAGCAAAATTTCCTGGCCAGATCTTGACGAAGATTGGCGGTTTTCCAGCTGGTCATTCCAGCTGAAGTAGGAGCAAAATTAAGGTTTTAATTATTGTGTTTTGAGTGCAGCTAGCCGAGTAAAATCGCTAGAACTGCGGATTTTGTTCCTAATAGTGTGAGTTAGTAAGAAGACAGAGTCCTCTACCTTTCTCTATTCTATTTTACTTTCTCTCTGTTCTCCCACGACTCTGTCTGGTCTGAAAACTGTTAATCCCTGACGAGGCGATCGCCGGCAGTTTATTGTTGTTTGCAGAGGGAGCTTTTCTCCATATCTGCGGTACAGGCAATGCAGTTCTGGTATTGAAACTGTACGTAAAGCTGTCCGGCGGAAATATTTAATGGTGTGGGCCCGCACCTAGTTTTGGAAAATTGTTTTAAGTACTTGCCTAGCTAGATAGAAGTACTGTCTGTCAAAAAAAATGTGTGTATGAGATCAAACTTTAGCTCCTAAATTCTGTGCTAAGTAATTGGATAAGACTTGGTCAATACAGTGGCTAATCAAGTTCATGTGTCTTGTCTTGAGCTCAAATGTCTGCATGTGCATCTTTGTTTAATGTCTAAACCATGGTTATATGTGTGTCCTTTACTTACACTGCATGTCTTGTGCTCTGTTGTGACTCATGAGAACTAACAAATGCCTTTAATTTGATAAATGTCTATCTGTGGCAGCTGAACATGATCAAACAGCATTAGCTATGGCCATATAGGAAAGAGGCAGGGATGCCTATTTAAAAAAATATCCATGCTGATTGATCACTGAGCAGTCGATGTCCCAGAATGGAATAGACTTAATTTTAATTGAAAAGTAAAAACTTGTTGTCATAGAGGTGTCACAACTACCATGAGCTAGCATCTGTCCCTGTCCTTGTTGTTATGTAAATGTGTGCCCCGAGTGAGTGAGTGAGTGAAGGTGTGAAATGCTGGCCAGCTAGAATAAGCGTTTGTGTGCTGTCTTTCTGTGAAACCCCAGAGTAACTATCACCATTTCCATTTGTGCACAAAAATGTTCAAATTAGACTTGGAAAGCTGTATGGATTTTTGTCATGACATTTTATTTTCACCCTTTTCACCCATTTATTTTGTTTTGGTTTGTAAAGATTTGGCTATCAGATGAATGAGAATTTGATTTGATTTAATGTTTGATTTATTTTGTTCTAGACATCATTCAAGATGTCAGATTTCTTTTTTGTCACTGCGAAATCCGTTTTCTGATGAATCACCCTGAGTATATTTGTTCAAACGTTTTGCCCCTATATAACATGTTTGTGTTCTTCCAGAAGACATGAGCCGGTCTTCCATTTTCCTTTCTGGCAGGACAACTCAAGGAGGTCACAAAACAGCCTAACAGTCCCTAGCTGCTGTAAAAGGGACTGGGCTAAAGTGATGAATCTTGTAATTAAGTAAGCTGAGGTTCTGTGGGAGACAAGGGGGCAGAGGTTAGCTCTCATAGCACATCAGATGTAAGCTTTGGCACACTCCTGGGATTATGTCATCTCTCCTTTGCACATTTAGTGAAAAGTTTAATTCATGACGTATGATAATAGTGGAAATCAGCGGTGCTTCCCCGTCAAAGGTTTTGAAACTAATGGCGTAAATTAATAGTGGATACCAATTGGTTCTTCCCCGTCAAAAAGTTAGACATTAACTAAAATAGAGAACAAAGGACACTGATCTGCTTAGCTGTTCAGTCGCAGATCAGAAAAGGGGGAGAATTGTAGTCATTAGGCCATTACATCTCAGTGGAGGATGGAGGGAGGGGGGTTGGTGATTCTGACTTGTACTTATGCCTCGTTTTGCTGATACTACCAGTCATAATAAAAAAAAATTATTTTTTTTCTCAAATTGACAACTACAAAGGCTAACAATGTGTACAGGTTCTATCAAACTGTCTCCCTAGAGAAAAACTGTTATGTGTTTGTTGTGTTGTGATTTAAATTAACAGTTTAGAAATGGGAGCCCTTTTAGTTTGGGAGTGGGTTGTGTGTCTGCAGATTTGAAAAGGGGGAGGACCCCACTACTCCTGATATATATCACACCTTAGACCAGACGTCTTTTAAAGCCTTAAGAAATGACCAATAGTGGAAAAACATTTGATTTTGTTATTTGCTTTTCAGTTGTATTTATTTCTTTTCTTTCTGTTTATGTTGGGTGATTTATTTGACATTTGATTTGGCAGTTGTTTGTTTACAATGTTGACATTGTGTGAGGAAGTGTGCAATTAAGGGTATTGGATTGTATGTCTGACATGTGATGCTATGCTATCTTTAGAGTTGGTTTTCACATTTAGCCTAGGTATAGCATAATACAGATCATTTGAAGAGGACATACCAGAACCAGAAGAAGAGGACAACATTTTTGTTTGCACAAGAGGTTTGCAAAAGATACAACATCACAGAGCATAATGAACTCGTCTGCCATTCTGTTGTGTCAAAAATTCATACTGCTCATTTCAAGCATCCTATAGTCAACATGTCAAGCTGTTTATGATGAATGTCTTCATGGAACCAACCTATGATGTGTAATTTTGTCATGGAACCAAACTTCTATCTGTAATCTTTGCATGGAACCAACTTTACTGTCAATTTCATGGTGCTGAGCTTTGTTTTGTTTTAGGATTTTGTGTCAAGTCAGTTAGACTTGAAAAGGGGGACTGATGGTATTTGAGTAATAATAATAATCTTGTAAATAGCATTTTAATGTTGAAACATTTTATTATTATTTCAAATCCCTTGGTTGGTTTTGGAACTCTTGTATTAGGATCAAAAGCTTTGTATGTGTCTCTGGCTGAGCTAGGAGTTGTGAACAGCGGGTTTCCTGAACCATTTGGTGGCCTTCTGAATAACCGTCCCTGTCTGGTGGATTAGCATACAGACAATTTGGCACCTTTCGTATCTGATTAGAAGACACTGTACTAAACAAAAGACCACTGCATATTCATTTTGGGGTGGTAACCTTCTGAAACACCCATTGGGTGTCTACAACATTTAAGTCAGAATAACTACTGTTTGAGTTAGTCTTGTCTTGTTGTCTGTCATCGTCCTGTGTGTATGTGTGTCTGTGTGTGTGTGTGTCTGTCTGTGATGTCCTTAATGTTAAGAATAAACCTTGTTCCTGATTCTCAACCACTAGGCTGACTGAGTCTCCAAATTCAACTTAAAAGTAATTTTATTACTTTTAGGTAGGTTTAAAAAAAGTGGGCATGAGATGTCAAAACGTCTGTGGGGGAGTGTATGTTTTATGTATATGTTACAACATCTTGTCACATTTTTTGCAGGACATTCCAGGCCAGGCTGCCACTAATAACT
The DNA here is from genome assembly GCA_027475355.1 of Coilia nasus. Classification (NCBI taxonomy): domain Eukaryota; kingdom Metazoa; phylum Chordata; class Actinopteri; order Clupeiformes; family Engraulidae; genus Coilia; species Coilia nasus. The sequence goes on from CM050209.1 coordinate 2,020,767, forward strand.
ATGGGGTCTTCATGGTTATGGTCAGTTATGAATGCACAGGCATTTTCTCTGTTGGTTATGCAGTGACACTAAGTAGTCCAATCTGAGTCACTTGACTGGTTCTGAAATATTCATGCAAATATTCCAGTGGTTATGTCAACTCACATAAAATGTGTTTGTGGTGCTTTTCTTCTAAAGTGCATCTTTACTTTACAGTATGCTCTTTATATGGCCATGAGGGGGGACTTTTGACTTCAGTCAGGTGTGATTTTGTGGGGACTTGTACAAATTGGTGTGTGTGCACACACACACGTACATCTGTAAAGAACAAACACTGACAGCTCTTATGCAGACACACTAGGGTGGTCCCAGATAATTATTTTCTCAATTGAATATTCTAAGGAATTTAAGTACTCCTGTATCACTTATTCTAATATATATAGGTGATTAAATAAGCTACTGTCACACACTGATATTTGCACACAGCCTTCATCATACTGACAGAGCACACTTTAGTTTAAACTGAATCCTGAACCTGTTGTTTGCCTTTCTGTTAGGATGACATCCCCTGGATACGAAGGTGGTGGTGTCATCTCCTACTTGAAAACTTGATGTCTGCTATAACATATGCAAGTAATACTTACTGCCTTGAATGCAATGATTGCATGAACAGCAACCTGGTGGAATGACAAAATCTAAATCTAATCAAAAGTCAAATCTTTTGTGATTGTGTAACGGGACCGAATATTTGAACAGTGAAAGTGAACTTTTAATGGACTGAATGTGTTTAATGACATTGACTGAATGGGAGTGGGAGGGGCTGGACAATGGGTTTGTAATGTGAGCACGGTGATGTGTATGTTTGCAGTGATTAGCCTCGTTCAACTTGGCCGACGCGGTCTAGCTTCTGCAACGAGATTTGCTGGGTGCTGGAGGGGCGGGGATACAAACCCTGCAAACATGTTGGACAGTCTACTGCCCGTAGACATGACGAAACCGGACGAGACTTGGCTGGATCGATTCTAGGTCGCCATCTTGTGGACTGTAATTTTTACTACAGTAATTCTAATTAAAACTGCAACTCCGCGACCTGCAAAACAATTACATTTGAGTGGCTTGTGTGTGCAAATTAATTGATTGTTGCATAGTCTGTTCCACAATATTTAGTACATATTTAATATATCTTGTCAAACATGATAAAAATGACTTACACGACAGCTGCTTGTGCATGCAACTTATGGTGGAACACAATGTGGTTGTGGCATTTTTGGCACGACAAAACAAACGACCTATCATCACTTACACTTCGTTTTAACTTGTATTTAAGAACACTGTGTCAGTAGTAATAATATCAGACTATCGCCAGTGGCATATGAAAAACAGCGTAACTGGGCATTGAACCCGGGTCTTCCGCATGGAAAACAAGAGAGCTACCGCTGCACCACCGTTTCCACCTTCTACCACTTGAAGGAGGCAGATGATACATATCACGTAGTCACTTCGTTATCATCACTGTTTAATGCAAGGTGAATGAGAGAACTGACCAATTTATGTACAGCACGCTTTAGGGTTGTTGCATTAGATTAAGCAATTTATAGGTTTATTTATGTTCACGTGCGCCGAGGTGCGACCATACATATGCGACTTTTGTGACACTTGAGCGGCAAACACGGACATGTGCCTACGTACATGGAAGTTCATCAAAACAAACGCCATACACGTCAGCGTAGACAGAAGCCAATCAGGGCAAAGTGCCGACGTCATGGAGGCGGTTCCACGACTGAGCAGCGAGCGGAGAGCAAATGCGCTGGGAGTTGGCTGGCCATTCTACTCCGTGGAAACAAGTGCCTTCCCCGGACTGGTCGCATCACTGGGCCCGTGCGCACGAGCCGAGGACGTCGGCTCCAACTGCCTTGTACCGTAGCAGACGTGGCGGACAGTCTGACCCGGGGTTCGTTTGTGGACAGTCGTGCAGCCCGGTCGTGAGTGGTGTCTGGACTTTAGTGACTTTTTTTATTGCGTTTACCATCTATTTTAATTGTGTCATTTTGTGTGTTTGCATTTGTCGAGGGTTTTATTTCTAGGTGATCGTTGCTTGTAACGCTCTGTGCGTTTGGCTTGACCAACAATCGACGAGTGTGTCTTACATACCGCATACTGTGATTTATACACTTTGCTCACTTGAAACTGTTTGCTGTGTCGGGTTGATATTTGTGGTTGCTGTGGTTAGTATTATTGTGCGCCTTGTTGTGCGGGTGCAGAGCATTTACTTGGCGATCACCATTTAGATTCCCCTTTATATAAACCTTTAGATTCTGCACGGAGCGAGTAGCGTGCGCCCCCGAGTTTGTGTTGTGTGCAGTGGGATACCATTATTCTTGTAGTGTGATAAACGTGTGCCACTTTTTATAGTCAGTGGGTGTAGCGAGCCTAAAAACTTCATGTGTGCTGTGAATTGTTTTTGCAACCCCCCTTTTGCTTCTGTGTATAACCTGGGCGTACCACTCGCACCGCTACAATTTATCAGACCCAAATTATTAGAGCCTGTATACTGAGTGGTTGTGATTCTGTTTCAATGGACTGATGGACTGCTGATCTACTATTTAATAAACATTTGTACACGGTCAAAACTGCCCTCAGTGTTGTGTGTGTGTACCTCAAGGGTCAATAAACAAAGTAAATTTCATTTTTTTACAATTGTACTATACTCCTTACAAGGTATTTCTTTCTTTCTTAGGAAAATTCAACGTGTGGGTAGATCCAGTTCCAGTGGATTCCATTAAACAGGTGTTTGGTGGTGGTGGTGGTGGGGGGGGGGGGGGGGGGGGGGTATGGAATGTAATTGTAGTTACAGGAGCATATGTAAAAGCTGTGTGTGATGTGTGTCAGGTCAATGGTTGATGAATGCGGTGATGAGGCAAAGAATGTGTGTAAAGCAGTATGTTTTATGTAGGTTCAGCACATGTGAGTGGGTGATACTGTAAGGTGTTTAAAGTGCTGTAAGTCTGGTACAGGTGTGTGTGTCACAGTTCTTCCAAGAGCACGCCCTCCAGAACAGCGGAGGGCGCAGGCAAGTCATCAGGTGACACGGTCATCGGGGGCCAGTGCCTTCTACCAGGAGCTCAGAGAATCCCTGACGGATGAAATGGTGAATAGGGACTGAGGTGAAAACTTGGACGGCATCATTACACTGGCAAAAGCCCTGGATTCACGTCTGTGAGAGAGACGGAGGGAGTGGTGAGAGCTTAGGCCTCCCCAGCCCAATCGAGCCTTCCTTCCCTCGCCACCGGTGTCACTGCCCCTACCTACTCAGCCTTCCACCAGCCAGGCGAGGAGCCAATGCAACTTGGTAGATCTCATCTGAGCCTGGAGGAGAGACAACGCCGATTCCAGGAAGGCCTTTGTATGTACTGTGGTGCTCGGGGTCACCAACGGATTCATTGTCCAGAGGTGCAGGGAAAAGCCAGTACCCACCAGGGAAAGGGGGCTTCCTGGTGAGTGGAGCTGTCACCTCTGTCCCTGCCTCTTGCTGCACCTTACCTGTGTGTCTCTCCTGGGGTCCTGGCTGGGCATCTCAAGTGTCTTAGGATATCCCTGGCTTGTTAACCATCAGCCCTCTGTCAACTGGGCCAGTAGCACGCCCACTCAATAGCGGGGTTCCCATTACCGGGCCAAACCCGAGCCGACACGGGTGTACCGGTGCTAAGTGGTTTCACACCTTCAGGGGGAGGTGCTAACACGGGCCTACAGGGGCTGTCCTGGGTGCTAGTAGCCCGCGATTTCTGGCCCAACTAAAACGATGGTCCTAGAGGGGCTAAAGGGGTCTAGAGGCGGTGTCAAGGTCGGGGCGGCGTCAACATTTGGAAGCAAAATAAAGCGAAGATGGCATGAGTATTATCTGCACCTGTATTACCGTTGTTACTGAAGAATATGAAAAAGATGGATCACCAGTTCTGGTCAACTGAATATATCCGTGCTCTCTCCGTGGTCTGGGCAGAAGACGACATGAATTGAAAAAAAAACGACGAGGTTTGCAGAAACGAGGAAGTTGGACATTCAGCGAACAGCAGCCCGGCAAATTCGCGAGAAGCATAAAAATCTATGGATAGGCTATAAAGACATGATATAACAAACCAATCCCCCTTCCCCACATAAAATAAATCTGAATTGCTTTTACTGCTTAATCCTACATTCTCTGTAGGCTATGTCTCGTGCTGGTGAATGCTTGGCTGGTACATTTCAATTGCCCACCGTGATGCGGTGGATTAAACGACTCCTTGTCAAATTAATTGGAGGAACCAAATGACTAGGCCTATAACATTGCTTTGTGTCATTTTAGGCTACTTTTTAAATGCAGTTTCGCAGTGCTGAAGTGTGCAGCTGCCGACATAAGATGCCACCTTGCCAGTGTTTCTCCTTTAGGCTATGCCTTGTGCATTCTCCGCGGTGACTTCGCAGTTAACTGTTCTAAACGTGTGTGTCAAGCCAATAGGTCAAAATCACTTGTTTTTCTATTAAATTGATATATATTTGCCATTTCCGACCGTTTGGGCTGACGGTAGTGGTACCGTTGGTTTAAAACAAGACTTTTCTTCCTTTAGCAACCGTTGCCATCAGTAAACAAAAGTAGATTCTCTAATAGTCTACAATAGCCTATAGATGACCTATCTCATATTTGGCTGATAAAAATTGCAAGTTGTTGATCTAATTAGTATTAAAATTAACTGTTTCGGTCATTGTTATACCTTAAAGTAGCAGTAGGCTACTAAATTGTGTAATTTGGCTACGTTTTGTTGGCAGCACTGTGGAAGTATCCGAATGTGAGACGCATTCCCTAAGCATTTGATGCTCCGTGGCCGTCGGTCTTGTTCCATTAAACATGGAAGAAACAAAGGACTAGGCCTATAACATTGCCTTGTCATTTTAGGCTACTTTTTAATGCAGTTTTGCAGTGCTGAAGTGTGTGGCTGCCGACATAAAATCCAAACTTGCCAGTGTCTCTTCTTTAGGCTATGCCTTGTGCATGGTACGTGGTTCTTCGCGGTGACACGTACAGTTAACTGTTCTAAACGTGTGTGTCAAGCCAATAGGTCAAAATCACTCGTTTTTCTATTAAATTGGTATATATTTTAGACCGTTTGGGCTGACGCTCAGTGGCCGTCGGTCTTGTTCCATTAAAACATAGGGACGGTGTATTTTTTGCTTTATAGCCGATAGTAATATATAGAAATATATTTAAACATGAACAACAAGGAGGACGATCTGCGCCAGCAGAGGTTCCATGGCGTCTATTATCCTCCAAAGAAGTATTTTCAGTCAGAGATATCGGCAGTAGTTAATCGTCTTCTACTGATGCTACTGAATTGCCCGCCTATCCTGCTTGAAAATGGGCTGTATCAGTGACGTTTTCGCAAACGAGGGCGTAACCCAGAGGGTCTAGTAGCCAGGGAGTGGGAACACAACAGCTCTCAGGTCATGGGGCTAGTGCCCTGGGTCTACAAGCACCGAGGGTGGCCCCTAAAGGCCCGGGCCGGCACCGGCCCCGGAATGGGAATGCGGCTAATGGGGCCTGGCGCATGAGGATCATGTCTCTCCTGACCCTCCAGCAACTAACAGTGGCAGACACAGCTGTTGTACCACCTGACCTGACCAGGGTACCTGCTGCTTATCATGACCTTAGTGCAGTGTTCAGTAAAGACCAAGCCGCCTCTCTTCCGCCTCACCGCAGTTATGATCTGCCCATTGACCTTCTCCCAGGCACTGTTCCCCCGCATATCATCTCATCACAGTTCGACATGGAGATGAGTGGAAAACAGCATTCATAACTCTACGCGGACATTATGAATACTTGGTAATGCCATTTGGCCTTTTGGCCACTTGCCCCATTGCATTTCAAGCATTTGTTAATGATGTGTTAAGGGAATTTCTTGGCCAGCTTGTTTTTGTCTTTCTAGATGATATTTTAATTTTCTCCCCTAATCTACAGAACCATGTCCAACATGTTTGCCAGGTCTTGCAGAAACTGCTTCACAACAGGCTGTTCGTCAAGCTGGAAAAAAGTGAGTTTCATATTTCTAGTACCACCTTTTTAGGCTTTGTGATTTCCCCTCAGGGTCTGACCATGGATCAGTCCAAACTGAAAGCATTCCTGGAGTGGCCAACCCCTACCACAATGAAACAGCTTCAGCGATTTCTGGGGTTTGCAAATTTCTGACGGCACTTCATCAGGAATTACAGCACCATGGCGGCTCCCCTCACTGGTTTTCTCAGAGGACAACCCACCAAACTCCAATGGACACTCGAAGCACAACAAGCCTTCACAGAACTGAAGCAAAGATTCACCACAGCGCCCATGCTGACCCATTCAGACACTCAGCTACCATTCATTGTGGAGGTGGATGCCTCAGAGGTTGGAGTAGGAGCTGTCCTGTCCAAGAGAAACCCCCAGGACCAGAAGATGCACCCTTGTGCCTTCTTCTCAAGACGACTTACCCCAGCTGAGAGTCGATATGATGTGGGTGACCGGGAATTGCTATCAGTCAAACCCGCTCTGGAAGAATGGCGTCATTGGCTTGAGGGAGCTGTACCCATTCATGGTATGGAAACACCATAAGAATCTCAAGTACATCTGTGGGGCCTGCAGACTCAACCCTCATCAAGCAAGGTGGGCACTGTTCTTTACAAGGTTCAATTTCAGTCTTCTTATCAACCTGGATCAAAAAAAACCCTGTCCGCTGGGTCCTGATTGAACAAGTGAGAGATTGCCACCAGCTGTAACAACCACCGCCGAACACGCTAGCCTTAAAGACGTTTGTCCCCACTGTTCAAAGGCCACTTGTCCTGGAGAGGGGACATAATTCCTGGGTGGCTGGACACCCTGGACGCCAATGAACCATGGAGCTCATCGGCCAAACATTCTGGTGGTCAACCATGAAAGAAGATGTACTACAGGCAATTAGGTTTGTCAGTGTTAAGACGGCAGTAAAATGGGCACTGTCACGGTTGCTCTGAACAAGGTTGCTAAAAACCTGGGCGTCATGATTGATGACCGGCTATCTTTTTCTGACCACATTGCCTCCGTAGCGCGGTCGTGCCGTTATGCGCTGTACAACACTAGAAAAATCAGACTGTACCTGACCCAATATGCTGCTCAGCTCCTGGTACAGGCTATGGTCATCTCTCGCCTCGACTGGTTGGCCTTCCTGCTTGTGCAATAAAACCATTACAAATGGTCCAGAATGCAGCAGCACGACTGGTTTTCAATCAACCCAAAAGGCCACATGTTACTCCGCTCTTCATCAACCTGCATTGGCTCCCGCTGGCTGCCAGAATTCAATACAATGCATTGACTCTAGCCTACAAAGTCACTTCCGGATCTGCCCCTACCTATCTCAACGTCATACTAAATGCTTACATCCCGTCCAGAGTGCTGCGATTTTCTAATACAGTGGTTCTCAATCGGGGGGGCACGGACACTCTCCCTGGGGGGCGCGAACACTTGCTATTAGTACAAGGGAGATGCACCAGATGTTCTCTACATATCTGTTAGCTATTATGTCCTCCTTTTGTAAGTCGCTTTGGATAAAAGCGTCTGCTAAGTGTAATGTAAAAAAGTAAAAATTTTAAATGTAAAAATTGACAGACTGAAAATAAACCACAGGACCACAAGGTTTGCCCTTCATTTAACGGTCAGTTCACCAAACTGCCAGTGGAGTTTCTTTCTAGCGTTTAAGTCTACGTCATAGAGTTAAAAATAGAGAGAGGACTCCCCATCATTGTCCAATTACAATTTGTGACTTTATGGAGGATCAAAAATGGCTGCCAAAACGGGCAAATACTGTGCAAACTGTCAGGGTGCAAACTATTTGGCTACAAAGCCGATTCTCGGGTGGGACAGGCCGAACCCGGGAATCACTTAGTCTTAGGTAGATTTGTGGGTCGGGCAAGCCGGACCGGTCGTATATTCATTCGTACATTACATTCACATTTAGACCTGGCCTACTATCGAGCCAGACCTCCACCGGCCAGCCACCCCATTGGGCTGGACACCGCCGGTGGGTACAGTGTCGGCGCATGATTGCGGTTACTATCAGTGAGCACGCAGGAGAGACCATTCCTGCTGGGGGTGACGTCCCTGCCTTAGGGCTCATTTCCACCGCCTCGTTCAGCACGTAGCCGTGTTCAGCGCGTGGGCGTATACAATAGGTTTGTATGGGGACAGAATACGCTCAGAACACGCTTGCGGTGGGAATGGTCTCATCTGCTAACGTGCATTCTAAATGAATACGGACAGAATACGGCCACGCGCTGAACACGCAGAGAGTGCGGTGGAAATGGGCCCTCAGGGCTCATTCACACCAAACTCTCTGCGTATTCAGCGCGTGGCCGTATTCTGAGCGTATTCATTTAGAATGCACGTTAGCGGATGAGACCATTCCCACCGCCACCGTGTTCTGAGCGTATTCTGAGCGTATAATACGCTCAGAATACGGACTGCAGCTAGAGAATAGAAACCGAGTCTATTTTTCTGCGCGTATTCTGAGCGTATTCAGCCAAAATCCCATTGAAAGCTATAGGCACCGGTGTACAATTCATGTCAACTGTGCTATCAATGCATGTGTTGACACAGGGAATACCTCAAAAACCCCGCGACTGTCTGCAAAATATTACCACTCGCTTACAACTGCATGAAACAAACACTGGAAAGCTAGTGGGGTTATCATATCAGATCTGCACTACAAGGGCATTGACTATCCTACATAAACACACAAACTGAAATACCTTTGAAGTTGTCACGCTGTCCAGTCAAACATGTTGTAGGTAATAGTGGTGGAGCTTTTATGTTCTTAATAGGAAGAAGCAAGATATCGCTTTAGATTTCTTCGTCGGAGTCTTAATGCAAGGAGAGCCTCAATCGGTCTTCTGTCGACCACTCGAGCTATAAAAAAATAGTAACCTCGTTCTTGTCATTCAGTGTTTCCTACTTGGTTTGATAAATCTAGTCGACAAGCCACTAGGCAAAACTGAGGTCCATAAGTCACTACATTTAATAATTTATTTACCCGATGTAGGCAAAGTGACTGTTGGCAAAGAGGTAGAGTTTATCATAACTTTATGGAAGGGGTTAAAACACGTTCGTTTTTCTTGTACGGGGAGTGAATAAAGGCTTTGACAATGATCAGCCTACCTACATGATTTAGAACGATGTCAAATATTCCACTGGCCTTATCAAAGTGTCAAGTTGCACTATAGGTGCAGTGCTGCTTTCTAAATAACGTTTAAAGTAAGGAAAGAAAACCAGAGAAACACATATTGTGTTTACTAAAGTGAGAGATAGGGAAACATGGCTATGTGCACCTAAAGACATTGGCCAAGTGCATTTAAAGACGGGGCTTCCCGCTCCCGCGCTGAATACGCTGACATGTCCGGTGTGAATGGTCATACGCTCAGAATACGCCCACGCGCTGAATACGCCCACGCGCTGAATACGCTCAAGGCGGTGTGAATGAGCCCATAGGGCCCATTTCCACCGCACTCTCTGCGTGTTCAGCGCGTGGCCGTATTCTATCCGTATTCTGTCCGTATTCATTTAGAATGCACGTTAGCGGATGAGACCATTCCCACCGCCACCGTGTTCTGAGCGTATTCTGAGCGTGGACTACGCTCAGAATACGGACTGCAGCTAGAGAATAGAAACAGAGTCTATTTTTCTGCGCGTATTCTGCGCGTATTCAGCCAAAATCCCATTGAAGCCAATGCAATTCATGTCAACTGTGCTATCAATGCATGTATTGACACAGGGAATACCTCAAAAACCTAGCGACTGTCTGCAAAATATTACCACTCGATTACAACTGCATGAAACAAACGCTGGAAAGCTATCAATATTGGCCATCATATCAGATCTGCACTACAAGGGCATTGACTAGCCTACATAAACACAGAAACTGAAATACCTGTGAAGTTGTCACGCTGTCCAGTCAAACATGTTGTAGGTATAATAGTGGAGCTTTCATGTTCTTAATAGGAAGAAGCACGATTTTCTTCGGAGTATTCTCAATGCAAGAAGAGCCTCAATTTCTTGATCTTCTGTCGACGACTCGAGCTATAAAAATAGTAACCTCCTTCTTGTCATTCAGTGTTTCCTATTTGGTTAAATAAATCTAACGTCAACAAGCCACTGGGCAAAGTTGAGGTCCATACGTCACTACATTTAATAAATACATTTATTTGTCCGAGGTAGGAAAAAGTGGCTGTTGCCAAAGAGGCAGACTTTATCATAACTTTATGGAAGGGGTTAAAAATAAGTTCGCTTTTTTGTACCGGGAGTGAATAAAGGCTTTGACAACAATCAGCCTACATGATTTAGAACAATGTCAAATATTCCCTTCGTCTTATCGAAGTGCCAAGTTTAGGCTACTATTTGTGCAGTTATGCTTTCTGCAACGTTTAACATAAGGAAATAAAACCAGAGAAACACATATTGTGTTTACTAAAGTGAGAGATAGGGAAACATGGCTATGTGCACTTAAAGACATTGGCCAAGTGCATTTAAAGAGGGGGCTGGCAGCTGAATTCCCGCTCCCGCGCTGAATATGCAGAGATGGCCGGTGGAAATGGTCATACGCTCAGAATACGGCCACGCGCTGAACACGGCGCTGAACACGGTCAAGGCGGTGGAAATGAGCCCTTACGCTCAAAATACATGCAAGCGGGCGAAGTGGAACGTTCCATTCTTTTCAGTTGGGAGGCGGCAGGTGGTGACGTAGATCAGCGAGGCGGGCGAAAAAGTTGCGCTCTGCTGAACTTTATGCAAATGAGGAGCGGCGTTTGCCAAGCAGTAACCAATGCCATCGTTTCAAATGACTTTTCAGTTGGAAGGCGGCAAGTGCAGAGATAAACATTTAAAAATGGACGTACATAAAATTTGAAACAGTGCCGTGATTAACATTATATTGACATACCAGAAGCAAAAAAAATCATTACCATTCAGAATTCTTTAGCCTTTTAAACTTCATATCTCTTCAACTGACGTTCGGTACACGCCCACTCAAAGCGGAGCAAGCGGAGAGAAAGCGGTACATTTCGCTTGCATGTATTTTGGGCGTTAGGCACGCCCTGTGCATGCAGAGGTCTCATGACCCACCGGTCTCTGCGGGTCGTGTCCGTCATCAGAGACTTCACCTTGCTTTGTGCAAAGCTTTAGTACACACGTGGTGTCTTTTGTTTTTAGTTTTTTTGTACTGTTTTCAGACTTTAAGGGAAGCCGTCTGAGAGGCCCTCACCGGTTCGAATCCCGCCCTACCCATGGTTGAGATGCCCATGAGCAATGGCATCTAACCCCACACCGCTCCAGGGACTGTAACTGAAACCCTGCAAATATCTGTAAGTCGCTCTGGATAAGAGCCATCAGCTAAGTGTAATGTAATATATATATTAAAAGAAAAAACCTTCTATTCTTACCTTCCCGCATGTACCGGGTTACAGTACTGCGGCACACTCCTAGGTGTTTCCAGCTACGTGTCGGACACCAAACGCGTTTTCAGTCACCCTTTTAACTGGCTGGCACGGTTTATCAATTTCAATTTGAATTTGTCATTCAATAAGGGTTTTTTCTTTTTCCTTTCTTTTTTTTTAAATTAAAATTTAGACTTACATTTCCTACCTAAACTTTAAACCTTTCCTTAAAAACCTTAAAATTTTCAACTTAATTACTCAATTTTCAACCCTCCCCCCTTTGCGGCTTTATACAAGCCGCATTCTACTGAAAACCATGTGTTGTGTCATATTGAGACCCCTAACATGTACCCCTGCCATGTGTTTTTGTCAGCGTAAATTATCATGTAAGCAATTCATCATTGCGTATAAGCAGTTACATCATTGCAGCAAGCAGTTACTTCATTGCAGCCATCACAGAATGTCCTTATAGCTGGAACACAATGTCCATTAACATGTCCTCCACTTAAACTTCTCCATGGGGTCCAGGCGCCTGTCCATCAGAGCATAGGTGTCAGTGTTAGGATCCCATATCACCTCCATCGGTCCCAGGACCACCAACTGCTTCCCTATGACCCTGGTGACAGTCCTTGAGCAAATGTTGCTACAACATGAGACCAGGCAACAGACCACCTAAGTCCCTTTTCCACTGCCTAGTACCAGCTCAACTCATCTCGGCTCAACTCGGTTTTTTTGCTTTTCGACTGCCAAAAAATGGTATATGGTACCGGGTAAATGGTACTACTTTTGGTATCACTTCTGTCGAGGTTCCAAGCGTGCTGAAGCGATACTAAACGATGACGTACAGTGTACTGATTGATCATTCGATTCACTGTTGCGACATGTTACCACTGACAACAAGGCCGGCAATTTTAAATACCTTGGCCAGCTTACTCGTCGTTACGAAATTAGGCTAGCAGCTATATAATAAAATGTCAGACCGAAAATGTACACCGTGGTCAGTGGAAGAGGTTTCCACCTTATTAGCTATAATTGGGGAAGATAAAGTACAGCGGGAGTTAAACGGGGGCGACAAGAAATGAGAGGGTGTATCAGGAGGTGTCACGCCAAATGGCAACCCAAGGATACAAGAGGTTGTTTATACAGTGTCGAGAAAAACATAGCATAGCATAGCGGTACATGGTATGACCGCCGCAGTATATTGAAATGTGGGAACTGTTGGTGTGATGAGTGTGTGGTAGAGCAGTGTTGTGAGGTGAGAATTCCTGTGGAAATGATTTCCTGGAAGTGGGCATGGATGTGGGTTTTGAATGTGTAGTGTGTAGGACTGATTTGTGAAGGCAAGGAATCGGCAAAATGAGATTTTGTAATATTACAGCGCCCTCTATGGACCAAATTTTATGGCATGTTCTGTGGTGTTAGAGGTCTTTGTGGTGATCGTGCATGATGTACTTTGCGCAGTTCCCACCTTCTCGGTCCAAGATATTAGCAACTCAAAATCCCAATTTTTGCATTTACCCATATCACTAGGTGGCGCTATGCTTCAAGTGAGTGTTTATGGGCTGTGTCGATACGCCTCTGTAACACCGACATACTAACACAAAATCGTTGTCTTGGGCAAAATTGTTGACAAGTTTTTTAACAAAAACTGTTTTTTGACACCTAGCTTCGCCAATAAACATCGCCCCCTATGACGAAATGTCACAAAATTTAGTACACATGAAAAGAAAGCTGTTTAGAGATGGCATGTCAACTTTGATCAAATTTGAGCAATTAAAAGCCAAGATACGGCCATTTGAAGAATTTTAAGCTACGTGTTAAATGTTCATTGACGTGTAACTTCGGAACGGTTTATCTCAAGATAAATCCTTTGATAACATTTTGTCAGCATTGTCTGTAGATGACATATACCAAATTTGGTGAGATTCACATGAACGGCCTATGACGAGTTCGTTCAGATTCGTTTTCGCAATATTAAAATTTCACGGAAATTGTTTTCATTGGAAGTGGGCGTCGACCAGTGTTTTCAATGCGTGAGGGTCAATAGATTTCACGATAAAAAAAAAATTGTTGTAAACATAAGCATTCTCTAGATAATAGGCAAAATGACATTTTCTACAATTACAGCGCCCCCTATGGACTACATTTTATGGCATGTTCTGTGGTGTTAGAGGTCTTTGTTGTGATCGTGCATGATGTATTTTGTGCAGTTCCCACCTTCTCGGTCCAAGATATTGGCAACTCAAAATCCCAATTTTAACATTTACCCATATCACTAGGTGGCGCTATGCTTCAAGTGAGAGTTTATGGGCTGGGTCAATACATCTCTGTAACACCGACATACTAACACAAAATCGTTGTCTTGGGCAAAATTGTTGACGAGTTATTTAACAAAAACTGTTTTTTGACACCTAGCTTCGCCAATAAACATCGCCCCCTATGACGAAATGTCACAAAATTTAGTACACATGAAAAGAAAGCTGTTTAGAGATGGCATGTCAACTGTGACCAAATTTGAGCAATTAAAAGCCAAGATACGGCCATTTGAAGAATTTAAAGCCACGTGTTAAATGTTCATTGACGTGTAACTTCGGAACGGTTTATCTCAAGATAAATCCTTTGATAACATTTTCTCAGCATTGTCTGTAGATGACATATACCAAATTTGGTGAGATTCACATGAACGGCCTATGACGAGTTCGTTCAGATTCGTTTTCGCAATATTAAAATTTCACGGAAATTGTTCTCGTTGGAAGTGGGCGTCGACCAGTGTTTTCAATGCGTGAGGGTCAATAGATTTCACGATAAAAAAAAAATTGTTGTAAACCTAAGCATTCTCTAGATAATAAGCAAAATGACATTTTGTACAATTACAGCGCCCCCTATTGCCCAAATTGTATGGCACATGCTGTGGTTATAGAGGTCTTCGTGCTGATCGTGCATGACGTATTTTGCGCAGTTCCCACCTTCTCGGTCCAAGATATTGGCAACTCAATATCCCAATTTTTGCATTTATCACTAGGTGGCGCTATGCTTCAAGTGAGCGTTTATTGCCTGGGTCGATACGTCTCTGTAACACCAACATATCACAAACATTTTATGTTGTTGGGTGAAACGTTCACTGAGCTATTCAGCAAAAACTTTTGCCGGTCTCCCCCTCTTTGACGTACGCTGGCACAGCGGGGGAGTGGCCCCGGGGGACCAAAAGCTTCTATTCGCTCGAAATGTTCTAGGGCTACATGCCTACAAAGATTCATGTCCCCCCGGGAATCGTTGACGGGCATTCACTGAAAAAAAAAAAAGGGAAAAAAGTCGCGGCAACTCTATAATGACCGCTTTCGCTAGCTTCGCTCGCGACTACAGGTCAATAAAGGACCACAACAGCAGAAGTGGATCTGGGAGGAAGAGCTGGAGATGGTTCGAGCTAATGGACTCGATTTACGGCCACAGACCTGCTAACAGCAGGAGGGAAGGAGGTCTCGACTCGGCTACTTCCTTGCTTGAGTCACTTATGGATGATGGTAAGTAATTATGACCGCCGCTAGCGGTCATTATAGAGTTGCCGCGAACTTTTTTCCCTTTTTTTTTTTTTTTTTTCTTTTTTTTCAGTGAATGTCCGTGAACGATTCCCGGGACACTGAAACTCGGGGAGACATGAATCTTTGTAGGCATGTAGCCCTGGAACATTTCGAGCGAATAGAAGCTTTTGGTCCCCCAGGGCCACCCCCAACAACATGAAATTTTTGTGATATGTCGGTGTTACAGAGACGTATCGACCCAGCCAATAAACGCTCACTTGAAGCATAGCGCCACCTAGTGATATGGGTAAATGCAAAAATTGGGATATTGAGTTGCCAATATCTTGGACCGAGAAGGTGGGAACTGCGCAAAATACGTCATGTACGATCACCACAAAGACCTTTATAACCACAGCACGTGCCATACAATTTGGTCAATAGGGGGCGCTGTAATTGTACAAAATGTCATTTTGCCTATTATCTAGAGAATGCTAATGTTTACAACAATTTTTTTTTTATCGTGAAATCTATTGACCCTCACGCATTGAAAACACTGGTTGACGCCCACTTCCAACAAGAACAATTTCCGTGAAATTTTAACATTGCTAAAACGAATCTGAACGAACTCGTCATAGGCCGTTCATGTGAATCTCACCAAATTTGGTATATGTCATCTACAGACAATGCTGACAAAAAGTTATCAAAGGATTTATCTTGAGACAAACCGTTCCGAAGTTACACGTCAATGAACATTTAACACGTAGCTTAAAATTCTTCAAATGGCCGTATCTTGGATTTTAATTGCTCAAATTTGGTCAAAGTTGACATGTCGTCTCTAAACATATTTCTTTTCATGTGTACTAAATTTTGTGACATTTCCTCATAGGGGGCGATGTTTATTGGTGAAGCTAGGTGTCAAAAAACAGTTTTTTTTAAATAACTCGTCAACAATTTTGCCCAAGACAACGATTTTGTATTAGTATGTCGGTGTTACAGAGACGTATGATCCAGCCCATAAACTCTTACTTGAAGCATAGCGCCACCTAGTGATAAGGGTAAATGCAAAAATTGGGATTTTGAGTTGCCAATATCTTGGACCGAGAAGGTGGGAACTGCGCAAAATACGTCATGCACGATCACCACAAAGACCTCTAACACCACAGAACGTGCCATAACATTTTGTCCATAGGGGGCACTGTAATTGTACAAAATGTCATTTTGCCTATTATCTAGAGAATGCTAACGTTTACAACCAATTTTTTTTTATTGTGAAATCTATTGACCCTCACGCATTGAAAACACTGGTCGACGCCCACTTCCAACGAGAACAATTTCCGTGAAATTTTAACATTGCGAAAACAAATCTGAACGAACTCGTCATAGGCCGTTCATGTGAATCTCACCAAATTTGGTATATGTCATCTACAGACAATGTTGACAAAAAGTTATCAAAGGATTTATCTTGAGATAAACCGTTCCAAAGTTACACGTTAATGAATATTTAACACGTAGCTTAAAATTCTTCAAATGGCCGTATCTTGGCTTTTAATTGCTCAAATTTGGTCAAAGTTGACATGCCATCTCTAAAACATCTTTCTTTTCATGTGTACTAAATTTTGTGACATTTCGTCATAGGGGGCGATGTTTATCGCCGAAGCTAGGTGTTGAAAAACAGTTTTTGTTAAATAACTCGTTACAATTTTGCCCAAGACAACGATTTTGTGTTAGTATGTAGGTGTTACAGAGCCATATTGACCCAGCCCATAAACTGTCACTTGAAGCATAGCGCCACCTAGTGATAAGGGTAAATGCAAAAATTGGGATTTTGAGTTGCCAATATCTTGGACCGAGAAGGTGGGAACTGCACAAAATACATCATGCACGATCACCACAAAGACCTCTAACACCACAGAACATGCCATAAAATTTGGTCCATAGGGGGCGCTGTAATTGTACAAAATCTCATTTTGCCAATTCCTTGCCTTCACAAATCACTCCTACACACTACACATTCAAAACCCACATCCATGCCCACTTCCAGGAAATAATTTCCACAGAAATTCTCACCTCACAACACTGCTCTACCACACACTCATCACACCAACACTTCCCACATTTCAATATACTGCGGCGGTCATACCATGTACCGCTATGCGGTACATCTAGTTTGTATCAGTGGTACTAATCATTGGAAACTATAATAATCAGTAGTTATAACATTAGCAACACTAGGCTACGATATAGTCAGTAGGCTACTTCTAGGGTTAGTAATGGGGTCACGAGATCTTAGCCGCTCATTAAAATTCCTGTCAGTTTTGAATAGTAGCGGCCCTGACGTGAATTAAGTGAACGTCTACTCTTGTGCAGGCTACAGTGGAGGGTTAACGCAGGTCAACACTAGGGTTTACCCACCTCAAGTTCCCTGGCCCATGTATTCTGCCGTTGAAATAATCAAAAACAAATGAAATGTTATTTTAAAACTGACTACGTGCCATGTTGTTGAACATAAACGAAAATTCAAGAGTATATTCTGACTGTGGAGGAGGGTACACCGGAGCAGCATCTGCACCCACAACAGCTATGGTGCTCCCAAGACCTTCCACTCCTATCCCAACTCCAGCATCTGCACCAGCCCCAGGCCCAGCACCTAGTAAGTTTTTATTATCTTGTGTTTGATAGTTGTAAAGTAAAAATGTACACCAGGCTTGGGCCTTATTTTCAAAATACCATATACCGGGGTATTTTCAAATACTGAAAGTACTGATTTTAATACCGTGGCATTCTACCATGTACAATGAAATGTAAGGCTGCTTTATGTTTGTTTAGACTGTTTTATGTTTCCTTATCAAGACAAGCAATGACAATGTGTTATAAATAGTGAAACAAGGTAAACCACCTTCCTTTTTAATTGTTTTCCAGTGAAGAGGAAGCGGTTGCGGGAAACAGATCAGGTTGCTGCTCTGAAACAGATGCAAGCATCTGAAGTGGAACAGCAGGAGTTAAACAGGGCACAGCGTGAACGCCATCTACAGCTGCTCCTGGATGATGCTAGGGAGGCAAGGGAGCTTGAGGCATCACTGAGGAGGGAGGAGATTGCTGCAACTGCAGCGTTGAACCAGGCCTTTATATCCACACTAGGCCAGCTTGTGCAGGCACTCAGTGGTCAGCATGGTCCAACCTCTCCACCTTTGGACTAGATCAGTTATTTATTATTTAATTAATTCATTCATTTATTGATTGATTTTAATGTATTTTTTAATGTGTTAATTATTTATTAATTCAAATATCAATTTAAATAAAGCATTTTATGACTTATGTACATTTACCTATTCTGATCATTTTAGAATCATTTTAGGATGTCAATTCACTTGTAAAATTACCAGTATGTTTTTGATGGCACGTACAGTAAGCAATTTGACAAAAGCTGGTAAGATAGTACAAAATATTTATTTAATAATGCAGTTCGCGTAGCACATGTTAAAAGGACACATATGTAGTAAGTCATGTTATCTATTTAAGTAGCGCATCAAACCCTCTCTCACATCCCTGCCCTCTTCCTCTACACTCTGTGACACTGCCAGAGCAGGCTCTGCTGCCGACACTGCCACATCCCACCTGCCATCATACTCTTCTCCATGACTTTCAGACAGGTTGTGTAAAGCACAGCAAGTCAACACCATTGGCTTGACCAAACTGACATCACAGTCATTACGTTTTAAGAGGCAACGCCATCTTCCCTTTAGCCTCCCAAACGCATTTTCAATCACGACCCGTGCTCTACAGATTTTCTTATTATATATCTGCTGCTCAGCTGTCAGCCTCCCAGTGTCTGGGAAAGGTTTTAGAAGCCAGCTCTGCAGGGGATAGGCAGAGTCTTCCAGGATATAATAACCCATGTTGACTCCCCCGGTGTTCCTGGTGTGACTAGGTAAGAGGTTGCCTTGGCTGGCTAGTTCCCACAATGTTGACAATCTCAAAACTCCAGCATCATGTAGGCTCCCTGGTAGCCCTGCAAAAACGTTCCAAAAATCCCTTTCCCATCGACAACACCTTGCAGAATGATGGAGTGCCAGCCCTTCCGGTTGAAAAAATCTGAGTGATAGTGTGGTGGTGCCAAGATAGGAATGTGTGACCCATCTATAGCACCAATACACTGTGGGAGTCCCCATCTATTTTCAATATAGCTAGCCATTTCTTTCAACTACACCTGATCTGGCAGTCAAATAAGTTCAGGCACCAGCAAAGTCTCTGCAGCAACAACAAATTCAGCTACACACCGGTACACCGTTGTTATGCTGACACCAAACAGATGACCCACACTCCTGTACTCAGATCCGGTTGCCAGTTTCCATACCGCTACGGCTACTCTCTTCGTCAGGGGAATGCATTCTCGGAAGTTCGTGCTTTGCTTTTCCATCAGGGGACGGACTTTGTTACAGAGGTATGTGAAGGTTTCTTCCGACATTCGGGAGTTTTTCACCCACTGGATAGAAGTAAAGCCGGGAACAATCAGATCCCACCACTCAGTAGATCTGTTGAACGCCCAAACTGACGGACTACGGCGGCGAAAAGAGTACATGATCTGAAATACACATGGATACACGTATATTTTAATTAAATTAAATCTTCGCGACAATGTAACCAAATGAAGGCATGAAGTGATATTTAGTATATGGTTAATGTCATAACGTAAGAAATACGCAAAATAACATTAGCTAGCTGCTAGACACAAAGTTACCTGCGTTCGTTGCCCGAGAGACAAAGTCTCATTTTGATCACTACAAAATAAAATCCCACACTCTCCTGTTTTTTTTTGGCAGCCCGCCGTCTGGCTTCCATCAGCCTTGGCTTGAAAAACATCTGTCTCTGTATTGTGGCAAACAGCCACATACAGAGAATAAGACACAAAATGCCCTTAATGTGGATTTCATCCATAGCGTTAAAGGAATACGCCACCCCAAAATGAAATTTTGTCTATCCCCGCTGTCCCTAGAGTTGGATAAGTGAGCAGAAGCGTTTTCCGGTCGACTCAGCCATTGTCCGAGTCTGGCGAGCACTGACCTTAGCTTAGCTTAGCATAGTCGATGTAAACACACGTCGCCCAATAGCCACTTGTGGCAAAAGTAAATCAACTCACTCGATTTTTTTGTAATTACTTCTCGTGACCTGTGCATTCAGATCGAGTACAAATGACAATGCAAATTAACACGAAGGAATTTCCCAAGCGGCATTTAGATGGGGGGCTATATTTCGCGGAAGCACAGGCGAAGCACAAAGGCTAAGCACTGCTGAAAGGCTCAAAGACGCTACGTAGCCCCTGGGAACCCCATCCCCCCACTTCCCTCAACACACAAGCGTGGAGTTACTGATAAGTAGGGCAGTGACACCCCAGATAGCAAGCACAGTCGGCCCGATTGCGGCTAAATGCTGGCACTGTCGGTTGAGGTCCGGGTCGGCTGAAACACTGGTTATCTTTAATGGACCGAGACATACAGAGCTGTAGTTGGCCTGATTGTGTTGTTACTGAGTCGGCCCGATTGTGGTTGAGTGTTGGCAGCGCAGCTGAAACCATGGTCGGCTGACACATAATGTCTCTTCAGTGGGCCTATAATGGCACGCATAAATCAGGCCGATTACGTTGTTTCTGACTTGGCCCGATTATTTCAGTAGGGTTCTGGGCAGCAAACGAGCGACTCTTTTTTTTTAAATTCTGTTGTCGAGAAAAGGCTCTCGGTTAAAACATCGGTCTGACACGCAAAAGTACTTTGCTGGCAGAAGTCCGCCAGAAGGCATTTATCATTAAAATGATACATCTCAGAAACATGGAGAATGTAGTTTTTTCCTTCTTCACAGTTGAGTTAAACAGTCCTTATTTCATTGCAGGTTATACTTTTATAACTGTGATAGATAAATATTATCATGATCAGCGTGGATTTGCATCGCATTGATTCGCGGTAAAAATTAAATGGTTATGGCAGACTTGCATCATGATGGAGATGGCCCGATTCCTTCAAGCGGCTGTTGGCCCACTACACATGTAACGATCATGGGCCGACTGTCATCGGGCCCAAACCCGCCAAGGCAGCGCGAAAATGTATAAAGTTAAATACGGGCTGTCATCGGAGGAAAGGAGCCAAGGCAGTGCAAACCGTCGCTTTTCTGACACGACACCGATCTGGTAAGTGACAGCTCTGACTTTTTTCTTGTCAGTATCAGTTAGGCTTATTAGATAGCCATAGCAATACATTCTTCGGATGCTTAACGAAAGACTAGCATAATGGGACAAAATTGTTTTATCTTGTTTTAGGGATAAAATACAACAATTTGTAGGTTTCTGTTACATCTAGCTGTCAACCGCGAATTCACGTAGCCTAAAGAGCCGGGGTATGGGCAGAAGTTGGTAGGCCTATAATGATCCATATTTTTGCAAGGATTTGTTACTATGATTTACTACAAACAATAAATCTGCTTTTTAGCCACAGCCCCGGTATGGTAGGCTAGCGTAATTTCAATGAATAATTTAGAAAGCCTGTTGTCAAATCCCACAGCACTGTGCACAATCATTTGACATTTAAAACCAGTGCACGACTTTCTTTCTCCAGATTACATTATGTGGTTAAGCGAAATCGTTTTTGAACTCGTTTTTGAAATCGTTTTTTACTTTTAAAAACAAGTATTAGTGTTAATCTGTAAACTGCAGCAGAGATATTAGTCGGTGCAGCAGACCGTTAGCCGGGTTGTGCTAATCACGAACCAAGTTTAATGGTGAAAAACATGGATTAGTCATCACCAAACTTATCATGAAAGTCTGTTTAAACCCTCTAAACATCAGAGCTGAAATCCGAATACTACGGGTAAAGTGTAGGCTATTCGTGTTTTCCATATAGAGAGTGCTGACCGTAACTACAGTGAAACACAGGCTACAGAAGAAAGTCTGTGCTGTGGGCTTGTCTTTGCCCCTTGTGTTGCAGGTTAGGTTAGGTGAGGGACGCGTAGGTATGAGTCTCTGTGTGTAGAGTGTATGTCTGAAGTGTTCCTGCTCTGGGAAACTTATTTAAAACACATATAGCCCCTATCTCCTTGTGTGCATGTGTGTGGTCATATTACTCTGTGTTTCTCTACACCTCTGTTAGCTTATTACGCCCTACTTTGTAAGTAGCTTTGGATAAAAGCGTCTGCTAAGTGTAATGTAATGTAATGGACGCTAGTGCACGCGCTGGGATCTCTGTCTGGAGGACCTGTATGGATCCGGGAGACGCCGTGCAGAGCTGTCTGTCGTGGTTTTTGTTAAGGGTGCAGGCAGTGGACAACTGCCTTACCAAGAGCTTACCAAGACCAAGAGCACTGGATTTAGCTCACCACTTGCCCCTTTAAGAGCAAGTAACACGTATGAATGGCATAAGCTGTACTTATATCTTAAAACCTACAGATTTCGATGTAAAATGGCCAAGCATTTCATGTACTGTGAAATAGAATAGAGCTTTAAAAAATGGTGGGACCTTCGTGGCTCAAATGAGTCTTGACTTCATCATAACTTCTTAAGTTAACTTGATATATATGTTAACTTGTTGTTATATTGCATGTTAACTTTTATTATGCTTTTCCCATAGATGTACTATTGTGTTGTTGAGGGACACAGGAGCCTATTGCCTATTGTGCGTGCCCTGACCGGCTCCGGGGCAGGCCCTAAAGGTGGTGATTAAATCTTGGTAGCCCGCTAAGGCCACCTGGAAGCAGTGGGAGAAGGGGGAGCTCTACCGGACGGGTAGGTCTGAAATTATAACTTTTACTGTTTTAAAGTCTCTTTGTCTTTCACTCACTGGTCACTTAAATTTGTGTGAAATCCTCCTGTAGTCATCCTGTGATGTTTGTAAGGCTGCATTTATTATCATAGATAAAAAAGCCATCATGCAAGTTTACCTTTTATGCCTTTATTAGAAATGCAATGTATTATAATACAAATACGATGACATCTCATTATGTATGTCTCTTCCGAGACAGTTTCCCTTCATAACAAAACTAACTGTACTCATCTGTACTGACCTTGTTATGCCTGTGTATTCTGTATTCTCCCCAGGGTCCTTCAAAAAGGTCCTCACTAACAACCTTGTGAGGCAGCTCAATTGGACAGGAGTGAATGGCAAAATGACCCTCTCCAAACAGAAGCTCTGCGCCATAAAAATTTGTAAGTGTGTCTGTGGGACACATTAATATTTATTTTTGGGTTATGATTACATTTTTAATTATTATTGTGCATAAAGATAAAGACATTATGGATGTATTCATTGTCCATGTTTCTTTCCATCTCTCAATTTCTACCAAAGCTGCTGTAAGGAAGAACCCACTGACCAGTGGTGCCATTGAGGCAGAATTGGAGGCCCTGATAAAAAGATGGCTGCAGCTGTCCGGGGACAGAGAGGGTGGCAGGAAGCACCAGCTTTTGAGAGCAGGGCCAGAAAGCCAGTGTGTGTTTGTATGTTCAGTTTTCTGTTTTTATAGTTTTCTGTTTTTATCTTTGCTGTTTGTCTTTGTTATATAATGTTTGTTGTTGTTGTGTGTGTGTGTGTGTGTGTGTGGGTGGGTGTTTGTATTTGTTCATTTATATTTGTTTCTATGTGTTAATTTGTTCTTTGTTAAATAAATGTTCAGATAAATTCAATTAATAAGGATCTCTGCCTTTTATGTAGTTTTGACAGCTTTTGGGTCACATCTTATTGGTAAATTATGAAATATTATGAATGTTCAAAGTTTCATTCATTTCATTTGTCACATGCGTAATTACAGCAGTGTATAATTTAAAGTGAAATGTGGGATTTGACATGAAAAGGGGGTCAATATAGGCCCCCAGTCATGCAGGACTTGGCTATCAGCTATTAGTATGTGGGCCAGTACAGGTCCGGGGACCCAGCCAGCACTCAGCCAGCACTCAGCTATCAAATTAATGTATCTGGGCCAGCACTGGGCCAACAGAAACAATGAGAGTCATATCACAGTATGTGGGCCAGTACAGGCCCGGGGACCCAGCCAGCACTCAGCCAGCACTCAGCTATCAAATTAATGTATCTGGGCCAGCACTGGGCCAACAGAAACAATGAGAGTCATATCACAGTATGTGGGCCAGTACAGGCCCGGGGACCCAGCCAGCACTCAGCCAGCACTCAGCTATCAAATGAATGTATCTGGGCCAGCACTGGGCCAACAGAAACAATGAGAGTCATATGACAGTATGTGGGCCAGTACAGGCCCGGGGACCCAGCCAGCACTCAGCCAGCACTCAGCTATTAAATTAATGTATCTGGGCCAGCACTGGGCCAACAGAAACGATGAGAGTCATATCACAGTATGTGGGCCAGCACTGGGCCAACACTGACAATAACTGTAAGTTTTCAGTAAGTGGGCCACTTTTGGGCCGAGGACCAAGCCAGAATTGGGCCAACTGCTAGACACTCACAAAAAAGTAGTGGCCCAGCAGTGGGCCAGATAAACTTTGCTATCTGGGACTGTTCCAGTGTTTGAACGTTTGTTTTCTCATATATTGCGTAAAAATGGCGACAAATACTGACGAAGATGATGACTTAGATTACACTTAGATTTATCCAAGATCAAACCTGTTCGAAACTGTGTTCACTGAAGAGGAGCTGCAAGCTTTGGGTCTGGGAAGAGGACGCTCTGACTATTCAAAGCGATCAGGATGAGCGAAGGAGAGCAAACACGAACTGGTGGCGTGAGTGTGGAGTGTGCCAACCGATGCCGACTGAAATGGAGTGTTTGTGCTGTGCAGTGGGACAAAATACTGCCATCAATGGAGAGCAATGCTCCCACGAGGAGTGCAGACGCAGTTGTCACTGCTACTGAAAATTTCTCTGCAATGATCCATCCTGCAGTCCTCACTTTCTTCTTCCGACCCGATAAAGTGAACTGGAAAAGGAAAAACACACCGAGTGGACCCAATGGACAGCTGTCCACAGAGTAAGTACCAAAATGCATGATTACGTTACGGTGAAGTTCGATGTATATGCATTAGACCTGTACTCATAGAGTGTTGTTTTTACAGGCAATACAGGGATGTGTTTCCCAACACCATAGTTGCTAACCAATTAGCAACGTAGTTGGTTGGCAATGGGAAATTGCATTGCAACCAACAAAGTAGCTAACTTAGTTAGCAACTATGGTTTTGGGAAACAGACCCCAGGTTGGTGTCCTATCGTGTTGGAGTGGGCCATCAAGGGAGAGACACTGGGTAAAGGGAATCGTTTGCATAATGTGTGGTTGCAGCAATCCGACAGACATTTTCATCAGTCTGGTGTCTACGTTGGGTTTCAAGAGGTACAGGAGGCAATAGATATAGTATTGTAGTAATGTAGTTATTAGCGTTATATGGCTTTATAAAATGTTATGGGTACTTCATTCATTTTCTGTACAAATATACAATCTGGAATATTTTTAGTGTTTTGTTGTAATACAGGCTCACGTATCTGTAAATACATAAACCTTTTACTGTAAAACTATAACTATGTCTGTACATGAAACCAAACAAGTAAAGAAAAAGCAGACATTTATTTTATTAGAAACATGTAAAAAAGTAAAATGTATATACAACATTGATGTAAAAAAGTAAAATGTATATACAACATTGATATAAAAAATAAAGATTTGCCTTCATTGACAGTCTTTGAAAACTTGCAGTTTGTCTTCACATATGACATTGTTCTTTTGAATAAAATGTTATTGGATTTATGTAAGGTCACTAGAAAATGATCAATGGAACATGTAAATAATTTTTGATATGTAGCACACAAAATGTGTTGAAGGCTATGTTCTTTGACTCTGAATCGTGATGTGTGGCCTTTCCTGAAAGGTTCGTAGAGCTTCCTGTGGTAGAGGAGGAGGGGGTTGACAATGGGAGAAAACTTGTGTCTGCTGGTTCAGCAGCTGGTTCCGAGGTCATGCTGATATCCATCTCGGCCTATGCTGTATCTTGTGGTTCCTGTTGTTGACAAATAGACATACTTCAATTTCACAATAAAACATTAGAAATTAGAATCAGTTTTGTAGGCCAAGTGTATTTACACACACAAGGAATTGTGTGTCTGCATTTGACCCAATCATAAATTAGTGAAACACAAAGCACACAGGGAAACACACAGTGAGGGTGAAGAATACACTACAGCCTGCTACAGTCGCACCCGGGGAGGAGCGGGTCTTGCTCTAGGGCACTTCAGCCGTGGTCCACTGGTCTGGAATCGAACTGGCAACTTCATGGCTCTAAGTTCTAACCAGCAGGCCGCGGCTGGTCCCACACCAACATGTTAGTAGTAGAGTAGAGTAACTTTATTGATCCCGAAGGAAATGAAGGTGTCCAGTAGCATACACATAATACATATTGCAAAAAACAGATCTCCTGAAGTCCACCACCATTTCCTTGGTTTTGGTGGTGTTCAGTTGCAGCTGATTAGTTCGACATCACCCAACGAAGTCCTCCACAAGGCACCTGTACTCCCCCTCCTGTCCATCCTTGGTACACCCCACGATTGCAGTATTGTCAGAGAACTTCTGCATGTGACAAGTCTGAGTTGTAGCTGAAATCGGTGGTATACAGGGTGAACAGTACAGGGGAGAGCACAGTTCTCTGCGGTGCACCTATGCTGCTGTCCACAGCCTCTGGTGTAAGGTCCCCAAGTCTGACAAACTGTTTGTCACCTCAAAAAAAAAATAACAGCCCCACACAAGTTTCTAACTGCTCTATAACTACATATGTGCTTTACTGTAATTGTAAGCTACACATACACATGAATACTGGTCATCCAAGTTTGCTACTTACATCAAATGTTATACCTCTTCTTGGACTGCACACAGCTGTGACCATGGGCAAAGATGCTGTATCCTACAAAATGAATAGATGCATGCAATGTCAAGACTTTCAGTTGTCATGGTACAGTACCTGTAACAACAGCATGAGAAAAGGTTCATTAGCCTACCAGTTGTTGTGTCCATGTGGGTGCAAGGACAGACAGTGACTTCATGCGTGTTGCAGAGCTGTGCAAAGGTAACAGAGCCTTGAAGTTCTGGACTTCTGAGAAGTGGACTGAGGTAAGTGCAAAAAGCTGGAGGGACTCCTCAACTTCTGCTGTGTCTTCATCTTCCTGTACAGCACTGAGATCACCCTGAGAAATAGTTGATGGAGTAATTATTTCATTTACATTCTAAGAGGCCAAAACCTTCTTGAGTGAAAATCAATGATTGATTTTTTTATGTAAACTTTACATGAACAGTAACTTCTTTGCAATTTTCTTATCACAGTTACGTTATGCGATCCACTCGTAGGCTAGCTTTTTCTGAGTCAACAGAACCATTATGCTAAGCTAAGTGTAACCAAACCCTGCATTCATTCCATGCTACAGGTAAAGCTTACAGGTAAAGTGATTGTTTATAGTACATAGAGTGAAGGCTTGCCGAGGTTGTAATAAAACTGGAAGCGACAATGTGAGCCAAACTAACATCACGTTGCAGTTACAATGTTGGCAATGTATAACCCAGGGAAGGATAAAAATTACACTTACAGGCATGGATGATGCACTACGTTCAGCCTCTGTATCAAACACAGAAGGGACGGCCGTTTTCTTCAGTGCCAATACCATCTTTTTTTGAAGCATAGGGCATTTTCTGTTTATAGTCCTCCCGTTTGAAATGCTCCTCGCAAACACTGTACTGCTTTATTTTCTTCTCCGGTGTCGTCGATGGAATGCCGAGGGCTGCAAGCCACAGACGTCTTCGTTCCACAGGTTTTGGAAATCTGTGAAACATTGTGTTGATGTATGTCTTCTGCTTGTTCTCGCAAGCCCGTTGCTACACAGGTGTTAACCATTTTTACGCAATATATGAGAAAACAAACTTTCAAACACTGGAACAGCGTCACTGCCCTACTTATCAGTAACTCCACGCTTGTGTGTTGAGGGAAGTGGGGGGATGGGGTTCCCAGGGGCTACGTAGCGTCTCTGAGCCTTTCAGCAGTGCTTAGCCTTTGTGCTTCGCCTGTGCTTCCGCGAAATATAGCCCCCCATCTAAATGCCGCTTGGGAAATTCCTTCGTGTTAATTTGCATTGTCATTTGTACTCGATCTGAATGCACAGGTCACGAGAAGTAATTACAAAAAAAATCGAGTGAGTTGATTTACTTTTGCCACAAGTGGCTATTGGGCGACGTGTGTTTACATCGACTATGCTAAGCTAAGCTAAGGTCAGTGCTCGCCAGACTCGGACAATGGCTGAGTCGACCGGAAAACGCTTCTGCTTACTTATCCAACTCTAGGGACTGCGGGGATAGACAAAATTTCATTTTGGGGTGGCGTATTCCTTTAATGTCCCGCGTTAATTACGCCAGTGTAGTTTACCGCAGCGTTGCTATAGCACCCAGATACATTAACTGGTACTTTTTATGCCAGTGGAAAACAATACACCCGGTACTAAAACCGAGTAAAACCGAGTTGAGCCAAGATGAGTTGAGCTGGTACTAGGCAGTGGAAAAGGGACTCTAGAGTAGTGGGTAAACTATCCCCTCCATTTGGAGCAGCAGCAGCA
This sequence comes from Coilia nasus, assembly GCA_027475355.1. Classification (NCBI taxonomy): domain Eukaryota; kingdom Metazoa; phylum Chordata; class Actinopteri; order Clupeiformes; family Engraulidae; genus Coilia; species Coilia nasus. The sequence goes on from CM050209.1 coordinate 2,049,298, forward strand.
GTCCCCGTGGCACCGGCTGTGGCTCCGGCGGTGCTGGATCCGGTCCCCTCTCGCCACCTTGCCCACCGTTTGCTCCTCCACCTGGATCACCTGGAGTACCACCTGCTGACAGATTGTGCTGACAGAGCTGACAGATTTTGTCAATGCTGAAAAACTGTGGTTTTGGCCAGTTTGCCTGAAACAGGAAGTGTTGGGCTTTTTGATTTGGGCCTTGAGCAGGTGTATGTAGCACTTGGTCCAATAAGAACTCTAATGTTGGGACAAAGGGCGGGGCAGTCACCAGACAACATTCTACAAAGAATGCTGGGAAAAAACTTTTGTCCCACCGTTTTGGAAAAATAATGTCCAAGGGCTAGTATAAATAGCATCTAAACTAGCTAACAGATCAGATAGAGCGTATACCTCGATAGTGAAGGAATACGGTCTATGACCCATCTTTTCACCCAGTAGGCTTTTACCCCCCACCCGTGTAGAAAAAGTGATGCGAAAGTGCTGATATATAAACATCGAACCTACACATGCATGTCAGATGGTAAAGGGTGAAATACCTCAATATGTGAAGGCTTTCCCTCTACACCAGGGGTGTCCAAACTTTTTGCCAGGGGGGCCGGATTTGGCAAAGTGAACATGTGTGAGGGCCAACCATTATAATGACACAATAATAATAATAATAATAATATGCAAATGAACTATTTAATGAATATTTTATTGCAATGGTATACTTTTTATGTCTTCACGTGTATTTTTACCAAAATTACTGTGCATTTTATATTTGAAAACCAGTAATAAAATCACACGGTTCTTGTTAAAGTTCATAAGTGAGAATGTCTTCTCGCACAGGTTTTTTTTTAGCAAATGTTCGAATCTCTTGGAACCTGCCTTTATCCAGCGGGCAGTAAAAGTTGACAAAAGCTGCTGCTCCATCTGCAGGTGTTTTGGAGCGAAGCCCTTTGCTCACGTTCACGTTCACCATCCACTCCTCTCAAAAAATCAGTAACTGAGCGATGTCTGTTGTGTCCGTGCTTTGTCGCAGGCTAACGAGAAAAAAAAATCAAACCCGGCACCCTCTGTCTCTGTCTCTTAATATCGGACGAAATGTCTTCAGTTTTCCGTGCCACAGTGTTACGAGACAGGCAAACGTTGGCAAAGTCTTGCTTCTTCTCAGGACAAATGTTCTCAACCATTTTCATCACGCAGTCTTTAACAAATTTACCATCAGTAAAAGGCTTGCAGTGCCTTGCAATCAACGTTGCCACCTCGTAGCTCGCTTTTGTGGCATTTTCATTTGACTCACGAGTTCTTGTGAAAACCGCTGCTGTGCCATTAAAACACCTCCCAGTTGCTTTCATTTTTTTTGCACTGTTCATTCCTCGCTAGCTTGTCATAGTTAGCAGCATGTCTCGACTGGTAGTGACTCTTGAGATTAAACTCCCTGAAAACAGCCACGTCTCTTTGCATATTAGGCAGACACAGTTATTTCGTATGTCAGTGAAAAAAATACAGTATTAACTTTTCCACTTGGAAGCGGCGGCCCTCGTTGTCTTTTTCCTATTTTTATTTACAGTCGCCTACTATCTGCGTGGCCAACCAATTATAATAAAAGACGCAACATCATTCGACATAATAGCAAGATGTATGATTTTTCTTTGCGAAATAAAACCGTGAATAATGCCTACCAAAGAGCAAACTAGTAAGTGTAAGTAGTAAGTAAAACAAGAATACTGTTACAATGTCGATATACTTGGATTGGTGCTGCCATAATCCGCTGAATAATTGCCAAAAGAAATGGCAAGACAGTGAAGACTATTAACACCTCCCTCAGACCTGTTCTCTGCGTGGCCAAGCAGTTATGCGCGCGATTTGGCGTAACAAAAGAATCACCGGCATTCCTCGTGGGTAGTTATGGCTCTGTAGCAAGAAAGGCTATTAACACCTGTTTTCTGAGAGGTGCCGCGGGCCGGTGGAAAGGAGCCTGCGGGCCGGATTTGGCCCGCGGGCCGGACTTTGGACATGCATGCTCTACACTCATCTTTTTATCCAGGGCATAATTTCTTAATTATTATTTTTTTTCATAATTTCTTAATTATTATTATTTTCGATTTCAGCTCTTGTGGAAATTCTCTTGCACTTTTCTTGACACTGCTTTCTTATAACCCCTTTCTTTACTTTCTCCAGCCCCCACATCCTTGCTTTTATCATTCCTGGGGTCATCATGGGCATTTGTGGGGCCCACTGTTTTTTGTTTTCCTCTTCTTCATTTTTTTTTTCTTGATTGTGTCTCCTTACTATTAAGACAAGACTTATGATTAAACAAATAGCAAGCAATGAGTTAAAGGTGATTAATTCGAGAGTGGCCATGAGTAGTCTTGTCCTTTCTCCTGTTATTCTGTTACAGCTTTTAGAAGGGTTTTATTTTCTGTGTTTGTTTAATTTTTATTTTAAGTCCCTACTCAATTTTCATTCCAGCCCCTTTAATTTAGCTTACCAGCCTCTGTTTCTTTATCTTACATCATACGGGCAGATTTTGTTAATATTAATTCAGAAGTTTTAATTAATCTGCGTGTCAAAATACTTAAATGTCATAAGCATTGTTTTTCAGTACACCAATATTTCAACTGTTCTTTGGAAAGAGATATATTAAAGGATTTAGTTTGACCGGAGGAGCATGCATTTGTATGCACACATGATTATTTTGTAAGCACCTAGACATCCACAGTTTGCTGCCTTGTCACAAAGGTGTATCCTAAATTCAGTTTATTATTTATATTATCAACCAGCTAATATGAAACGCCCTGTAATCAATATTACAGTACATTGGTCCCTCGTTATTCGCGGGAGTTACGTTCCAAAAAAAATAAAATAAATAATAGCTGAGTGCATTCTGTACTGTACAGGAGATTGCATGCACTAAAAAAATCCGTGAAACAGCGAGGCTGCGAAACGTAAACCGCGATATAGCGAGGGACCACTGTATAACATACTACTGTGACCATAACCACCAGATAACTCTTTTGCATTACCAACAAGTATTGATATGTTGTACTAAAGCAGTCTTTGGTCTCTGGTCAAATTTGCCCAGTATAAACACATGAACGGATGTTGAAGACATGCTTACAGCATAATGATGGGTACAATTATAACAAGGGTTCCACCTTTCTATATTATGAATACAATGACAATATGCCCATAAACTCATTATTGGACCATTCTATATTCACAAACACATTTTATACTTAACAAACTATAAGGAAATACCCTAGTCCCAGCATGCCCTGTAAGTAGGAAGTAATAGGAACAATCCTGTTACAATATAAAGAAAATGATTTTATCAGCCATACCAATTCCAGGCTTTGCCTAAAACTAAAAGGTCACACAAATAAATACATACGACATTAATTTGCAGCAAAGATTTAGTTTAGCAGAACGCCAAATTAATTGTCAATCGTTATAATTCATTACAATTGATGGAAAAACTTGGTATGAGAAACAGTGGTATGAGAAAGTTTGGGCACCCCCTCTGAGGTTGTATAATAATGGACTCTGACTTCACACAAAATTATCTTGGTGGCATGTCCTTCATTTGCCCATAAGAGCCAAGTGTTAGCTTGATTTCCAAACAAAGATTTTAAATATTCATAGTATGCAATTGTATGAAATTAAATCAAATGTAAAAAATAGGCTGTGCAAAAATGTGGGAACCTTTGTCATTTTGTTGCTTTGATGGCCCGTAACTAATCATCACAAGATAGTTGGACACACAAAGTTGGTTTGTTGAGCTCGTTAAGCCTTAATTGACAGGTGCATCCAATAATGACAAAAGGTATTTAAGGTGGCCAAATGCCAGTTCTCATTCTGGGCTGCGTTTCCCAAAAGCATAGTTGCTAACATTGTTAGCAACTTACTTGGTTCAAACTATGTAGGTGCGACGCAAGTGTTTCTCAAAACCTTCGTTCGTGTGAACCAACATAGTGTAAACCAACATAGTCCCAACATAGTGCGACCGACACAGGCGTTTCCCAAAACACGAACATTCGCAACCACGTTGGTAACTGGTGAGGTTTGCAACCTCACCACCTAACCAACGTTGTTTGAAGGTCTCGACAGCATCCAACATAGCGGACCGAATGTCTCGAAATCCTCGATCATTGTAAATATCTTCGTTGTTTGACGTTGTATCCCTCAGATTTTACAAAACGAGGTGAGAAATATACAGTGTAGAATCTAAAAAGCCCGTTGTTGTAGCAAAACAATTGATCTAGGAGGATATTTGCAACTCGTTTGGCAGTTCTCTTTCAACATTTCGTGTTCGAGATCCACCTATGGGAGGGACATCCGTACCCGACCCAAGCAGAAGCAACCAATTGCACCAAGTCTGGCTTGACAGACAGCAGCGCAAGTCCTAAGCCACGGGCGCTCCGCCCAGCGGACCGTGGTATAAAGGACGGAGCCGCGCTGCTCCACATCAGATGACATTCGCTTCTCGCAGATTTTTGCAACTTGGTTAACCACCTTAAAGTACAGCTAACAGCTAGCTCAGCTAATTCGTGGCACTTAACTGCCTAAAGGAGGACACATCCTTACCTGGATCCACCTCCGCCTGGCGTGTACGACGGGTGAGTTAGTTGACTGGTTATCCATATGGCTCTCTCGAAGCCAGCGTCACCTGCCCTGGAGCCTTCTTCGCGCGCCTGCCCGGCCGCATGCGGTGCCCTTATCGCAGCTAGGGATGCCCATCCCTTCTGCGTCGTCTGCATGGGCTACAAGCACGCCCAAGACGCTCTCTCCACTCCGGAGAACTGTAGCCACTGCTTGGCTCTCCCTAGAAAGCTCCTCCGCCGCCGGCTCAAGGTAGCCGCGACGCAGGGGTCTGAGGACAGGGATGACGACGAGATGGCTGAAGCCCCGGATCCCCTCCTGGGCTCAGCTTCTCTCGACTGGGCTGAGAGGTCAGAAATCCTGGATAGCTCCGGACCTGACCTCACTGTCCCTCCTCCTCTCCAGTGCGAACTGCCTGGGGAGTGTGAGCTTGATTTTGACGAGTCGGAAGGCTCTGGCGACGAGGACACCATTCCTCCGTTCCAGCCCCCTCCTTCGGCTCCGTCTGCGCTGCCTCAGACCATCCTCCTCGAGGTGTGCGAGCGGGCTGCCGTCCGTCTCGGCATTGAATGGCCGGCCCTCATTAACCCGGCCGACCAAGAGAGGGATGTGTATGACGGCAAACTCCTGGGTTTGCCCCCAGGTCCCAAAAAGCAGCTCCTGCCTGTTCTCCCCGCCTGTGCTAAGCACTTAAAACAGTTCTGGGGAGAACCGCTGGAGCTGAAACACGGGCTTGTGGGTTTGGAGGTCAAGGACATGTCCGCCCTCGGCATGGGCGACCCCCCGGCTGTCGAACCCTCGATTGCCAGGCACCTCCACCCCACACAGGGAGGGCTGCTCGCCCCCCCGAAACCGGTCCTCCCTAATAAGATGGACCGGTTCTCAGCGTCTGTGTTCCAGACCTCCTACAGGGCTTCCTCGCTGGCAGTGAGAGCCCTTAACGTGTCCTCCCTCCTCTCGGCTTACCAAGCCGAGCTGATGGAGGACATGGGCAGGTTGTTGGCGAGTGGCAGCGCCACTCCTGCCCTGTGGAAGGAGATCGTTACTGTTAACGATCTCGTCCTGCGCAATGCCCGCCAGGCCGTCCAGGCTTGTGGGCGCTCCATGGCTCTGTCCGTGGTGGGTGAGCGGGCTCTTTGGCTTAACCTGTCCGGGCTCCCCGATAACGAGAAGAGGCGTATCGCCGGCGCCCCCGTGGAGCCCGGACAGGCTCTGTTCGGTCCAGCCGTCGCGCTGATGCAGCAACGCTGCGACGATAAAAAGAAGGAGGACGAGGCGTTCAAGCTTTGTCTCCCTCGCAAAGCTGTGTCACGCCCGCCCCCTCCTTCGAGACCCCCTCAGCAGCCTGCTGTCCGTCCCCCACAACTGGCGAGTCGACCTCCCAGACAACGCGGTAAACACCAAGGGCAGCAGGCACAGCAACACCAGCCCCAGCAGCAAGCGAAGCCCTGGGGCAAAGCTACGTTCGCAGCGGTGGCGGGAAAAACTCCCGCCAACCCAGCGGAGAACAAAAGGAAGCGTCCTTCCTGACCGGGATGCTTCGGAGCTCAGTCCAGGTTCGCAGGCGACCAGCCCAATGGGCATGCTCCACGTTCCTCCCCCCTCGAAGAAGGGAAGATTTCTCAGGACGGCCACGGCACAGTTCCCCGTGCTACAGGTCACTGGCGCAGGCGAGACGGGAGACAGCGACGTGCTTTGTGCAGCCCACGCACACAGTTCACACCACCACAATCTCCCAGTTCCCTCAATAAAGGCCCCGCCCATTCAATGTGTGAATATGATTCAAAATATTCTGATGCCAGGTTGTATGAGCGCCCGGCCACCGCAGTCCGCGGTCTGGCCACTAGAGGGCAGCAGTGCACCGCGTATGGGACCACTGGCCCATCTCACGCGACGCTCCTCCACCCTGGTTCTACCACCAGGTGGCGACGTTGCAGCGCGGACAGGAGTGCACACTCCTCACGCACAGCGGTGCCCTTATGCTCCGCTGGAGCACAGAGGCCTACTCTCTCCCCATCTCTCCGCTTGGAAGGCTACGTCCGCCCCGGAGTGGGTTATCAGGACGATAGAGAGGGGATACAGGCTTCAGTTTGCCGTACGACCCCCTCGTTTCGGCGGCATAATTTATTCCCAGACAGAAGTCACTTCAGCTCATTTCTTAGTGGAAGAGATACACTCTCTTTTACGAAAGGGGGCTATTCGGGAAGTATCACGGAGCGAAGCCCAGCAGGGCTTCTACTCCCGTTACTTTCTGGTACCGAAGAAAGACGGTTCTCTCCGTCCTATTCTGGACCTCAGAGTGTTGAACAGACATTTAAGACGTTACCACTTCAAAATGTTGAATTTCAACACTTTATCTCGCTCAGTACAGAGGAACGATTGGTTTACATCGATCGACCTCAAGGATGCCTTTCACCACATAGGCATATATCCCCCTCACCGCAAATTCCTACGCTTTGCCTATCAAGACAAATACTACGAATTCACGGTTCTTCCCTTTGGGCTTGCCCTGTCCCCAAGGGTGTTCTGCCTATGTGTGGACGCGGGGCTGGCCCCATTACGCCTAATGGGGATCAGAATTTTAACTTATTTGGACGACTGGCTGGTACTGGGCAGGTCCAAAGATCAAGTGCTCCGAGACACCCATCGTGTGCACACGCATCTGACTTCCCTGGGCTTCATGGTGAACCATTGCAAGAGCAATTACTCCCCCTCTCAGAACGTCACGTTCATAGGGTTGGAGCTCGACTCGGTTGCCATGCGCGCTCGCCTGTCCCAGGAGCGCATTCGTTCACTCTGGAATTGTCTCGCCCTCTTCAGAGTAGGAACGAAAGTGAAATTCCGCACATGCCTGAGATTGCAGGGCCTGATGGCCTCTGCCATACAGGTCCTGCCCTTGGGCCTTCTGAGAATGAGGGAATTCATGAAATGGATTTCTTCCCTCCGCCTCGACCCCACGCGCGATCTCCGCCGCCAGGTGACAGTCTCGCCCGAATGTACAGCGTGCCTTCACCATTGGCGAATGGCGGAGTTTTATTCCCACGGTGCTCCCCTCGGGGCAGTATCCGAGAGGAAAGTTGTAACGACAGACGCGTCCCTGTCCGGCTGGGGAGCCACCCAAGACGGCAGGACGGTGAACGGGGTGTGGTCGGGGCAGATGCGCTCGTTCCACATAAATTACTTGGAGCTCCTAACCATTTGGATTGCTCTCCAGCGATTCCTCCCCCGTCTGCGGGGCCGTCACGTGTTGGTCCGTTGCGACAACACTACGGCGGTCGCGTATATAAACCGACAGGGGGGAATGCGCTCCTCGACGCTACATTGCCTGGCACGCGACCTGCTGCTGTGGAGCAATCAGCGTTTTCTGTCGTTACGCGCAACACATGTCCCAGGCAAACTGAACACGGGGGCAGATCTTCTATCGAGGGGCAATCCACTTTACGGAGAGTGGCGCGTCCACCCTCAGGTAGTGGATCTGATTTGGCGGAGATTCGGCAGAGCAGCCGTAGATCTCTTCGCCTCGCGCGAAAACGCCCACTGTCCTATGTACTTCTCGCTACTGGACGGAAACGCGCCTCTCGGCATCGACGCACTTGCCCACCCCTGGCCCAAAGTGCTCCTCTATGCCTTCCCCCCTCTGTGTCTGATTCTCCCTACGTTGGCCCAAGTGAGGGAACAGGGGCTGACTTTGATCCTAATAGCCCCCAAATGGCACAAAGCACCATGGTTGGCGGAGATTTTTCGTCTCCTTTACACCCAGCCGATGATGCTCCCGCTGCGTTCGGACCTGTTGTCGCAGGCGAACGGGGAAATTCACCACAACCACCCAGACCGGGTGGCGCTCTGGGCTTGGCCCGTGAGAGGCGCAATCTCTCCGCGTTAGGATTACCTCCTAACGTCGTGGCCACCATGCAGAGCGCTAGGGCTTTGTCTACTAGGTCACTTTATGACTATAAATGGCGAGTCTTTGAGAAGTGGTGTGATATGCGTCAGGTGGTGCCTTATCAGTGCTCGGTCGCCGACATTCTTGGCTTTCTACAAAACCTTATGGAGAGAGGCAAGTCCTTCTCTACTATTAAGGTCTATTTGGCGGCTATATCCGCCTGTCACTTTGGTTTCAACGATGACACGGTGGGACGACACCCCTTAGTACGCAGATACATGAAAGGGGTGCGCCGCTTGTTGCCGACTTCTAAAAGGCTCATCCCGTCTTGGGACCTCCCCTTGGTTTTGGATGCGCTGTCTGGCGAACCCTTTGAAGCCATTGGGAGCATAGGCCTAAAACAGCTGTCCTTCAAGACAGCCTTATTGCTTGCTTTGTCCACTGCCAAACGCGTTAGTGACTTGCATGCACTTTCCGTGCACACGTCATGCATTCAGTTCTCGCCTTGTGGTAATAAGGTTTTCCTTAAACCTAACCCGGCGTTTCTACCGAAATGTTTTCCCACATTTGCTTGCAAGGTGGTAGAGCTCACAGCTTTCCACCCGCCTCCCTTTTCCTCTGTGGAAGAGCGAAGGCTGAACACGCTATGCCCTGTACGGGCTTTAAAGGCGTATGTGGACAGGACTAAGGGTTTTAGACAGAGTGACCAGCTCTTTGTCTCCTGGGCCGCCCCGTATACCGGGAAACCGATCTCGAAGCAGCGCCTGTCTCACTGGCTTGTCGAAGCTATAGCTATGGCGTATGATGCGAAAGGGAAACTGCCTCCCGCGGGATTGAGAGCCCACTCGACTCGCGGCATGGCGGCCTCATGGTCGGTCTTCCAAGGGGTGTCTGTGCAACAGGTGTGCTCCGCAGCCAGTTGGGCCAGCCCGGATACGTTTGTGAGGTTCTACCGTCTGGATGTCACCAAGACCCCGGTAGCTCATTCAGTACTGAGCGTAGGCTCTGTGTGACTCTCTCACGAGCGCCTCGTTCATTATTCCCTGTTCACTTCTTTTCGCTGAATTGTTACATTCTCTAAGGCAGATGCTGACTATGTGGTGTACAATTCAACACTTACACACGCCTTTCCAGCTACCCGCTTGGGAAAATATGTGTGTGTTTTTCACGGGTGAGTCTGGCACTGCTCCGCTGAGGATTCTCCTCGGTGGAGGGACCATCCGAGGCTGGCAGACACAGTAGGTCATTGGGCAATCGGGGAGTTGTCCATATCTCTCCCATAGGTGGATCTCGAACACGAAATGTTGAAAGAGAACTAAAGGTTATTCTATAACCCCGGTTCTCTGAGACATTGAGTGGAGAGATCCACCGACATTGCCCCGTTTGCTTTGCGATAAGCGAATTTGTCTACTGATGTGGAGCAGCGCGGCTCCGTCCTTTATACCACGGTCCGCTGGGCGGAGCGCCCGTGGCTTAGGACTTGCGCTGCTGTCTGTCAAGCCAGACTTGGTGCAATTGGTTGCTTCTGCTTGGGTCGGGTACGGATGTCCCTCCCATAGGTGGATCTCTCCACTCAATGTCTCAGAGAACCGGGGTTATAGAATAACCTTTAGTTTTGCTTAAGCGACTCATGCTGTGATGTACCTTTAAGTACCTCCAAATTCCGTAAGTTAGGAGCTGGTTTCTGTGGTGCTATTGGTAGAGCACAGGTCATGCACACCTGTGTTTGTAGATAGTACTGGTTCCAATCCGGGATGATGCATAATTAAGATGCTACATGAAATTGTTGACATTCTCAACTGCCACGTTACTTTTCTTAACATAGTTTCAGGGTGAACGTGTCTCCCCTGTTGCGTATTAACATAGTGTGGCCAATTTATGCCAGCCTGCATATTCTTGGGCTTGTGTTCATAAACTTCAGAATGCAGGTCGCCAAGGTGAAAATAAACTTCCAGCTCCTCCGTCATTACGTGCATTGTAAGTAATAAACCTAATGTTGATAGCGTGTAGCATATTGCCCTATAAGCACATGCATTTACAGATGGCACATCGCCTGGTGTCTATGCAAAATAGCATTTTGAAAGCTATTTTAATCAGGCTAGCTGTGATGGCTCGTAGTCTATCTGATTTAAATAAAATAAAAGCATTATATAGACTTTGGCTTCCACATGACCTCGAAGTCAGGGAGATTTCCTATAGCTTAATGTATTGCCTAGAACTAAAGCTGCTTTTGAGACGTACATAGTCACAACTCATCTGTGTTCATATCCAGAGGTCTGCGTCATTTAATAAACAATGTTAACGTTTATTTAATCACTGAAATGCCTTGCAAATCTGTCACTATATTACAAATGAACACTAAGCCAGCAGTATATAGGGTTCAGTGATACTTTCCACCGTTAGATTTATTCAGTTTCTATTGTTTATTTCCTAGTAAACAGTTATTAGTTACTAGTTATTCCCGACATCATGTGAAATAGCCTATTAATAGGCTATAAATAAACGGCTACATAATTAGTCATCTCTGTTAAATTTCATTCACAAGGTCATAGCCTACTTCGGATTGTTTCGCTCTGCTTCCGACAGTGCACGAGCATGTCCGAACACATCTGGAAACCATTGTGGTTTGGACTATATTGGTTCAAACCAACTTGGTTCAGACTATGAAGGTATGACAGTGTTTGGGACACAGTCGCACTTTGGTTGTTGGTTAGTTCAATGGTGCATCGTACCATGTTGGTTTAAAGCTAAGTTGGTTGGTTGTTTGGGAAACGCACCCCAGTACGGTAAATTTTCTTCTGTGTGACAGAAACTCACTAGCCGTCGCATGATTTATGGCGTCATTTTTAGCATAATTTCAGTTCTTACAAGGCAATAACATGACAGATTTCCGATCGAAGCAAATATTTTGTGCTGTGTCCTCGCCGGTTTAGAACAATGCCAATATCAAAAGTTATTTGATTTCAAAGTGACGCTAAAATGAATGGAAGTCAACGGAATGCTAAAGGCTATTGGGCCCTTTCCGGGTTGAGATTTCCCCATGGGTGTCACGGGACCCAGACAGACAAAACACGGACCCAAGTGCGTAACCTCAAACAAACGGGTTTTATTGAAAGTCAAACACCCTAAAGGGTGAGCAGGTGATTGCCGCCACTGGTGGTAGCACACTGGAGGGTAGGCGGCTGTGCTCGGCGACCAGGACCCAATGGCAGTCAGGGACAGGCAGGAGTCAGTACCGGAGGGCTGGAGAACCAGGGAGAGCCAGGGACGGACCGGGGTCGAAGCCAGGAGCAGGTGAGTCGGACGGGCAGGAGTCGGCACCGGAGGGTTGGAGAACCAGGGAGAGCCGGGGGCGGACCGGGGTCGAAGCCAGGAGCAGGTGAGTCGGACGGGCAGGAGTCGGCACCGGAGGGCTGGAGAACCAGGGAGAGCCGGGGGCGGACCGGGGTCGAAGTCAGGAGCAGGTGAGTCAGACGGGCAGGAGTCGGCACCGGAGGGCTGGAGAACCAGGGAGAACCAGGGGCGGACCGGGGTCGAAACCAGGGGCTGGAGAGTCAGACAGAGTCAGGCAGGCAGGAGTCGGCACCGGAGGACTGGAGAGCCAGGGAGAGCCAGAGACGGACCGGGGTCGAAACCAGGGGCTGGAGAGTCAGACAGAGTCAGGCAGGCAGGAGTCGGCACCAGAGGACTGGAGAGCCAGGGAGAGCCATAGACGGACCGGGGTCGAAACCAGGGGCTGGAGAGTCAGGCGGAGTCAGGCAGGCAGGAGTCGGCACCGGAGGACTGAAGAGGCTGACAGACAGACAGGGGAAACACAGGCACAGACGGGAAACGAGCAAACACCGGGAGATAACAGCCAAACAGACGTGAAGAAACAAACAAAACCACAGGGACACAAACCCTGCCAGGGGACTCAAAACCCCTTAACCGTTGGGGACTCGAACCCTAACATCCTCTGGTGGAGACTCGAACTCCAACCAGACAAGACAGCCACACACAAACCACAGGGACACAAACCCTGCCAGGGGACTCAAAACCCCTTAACCGTTGGGGACTCGAACCCTAACATCCTCTGGTGGAGACTCGAACTCCAACCAGGCAAGACAGCCACACACAAACTGTGACCACCCGGTTGCTTTCCGCAACCCCTTTGAGTGCAGTGAGAAACCCCTCAGCTTCACACTCCTGGCGAAAAAACCCTCTCAGCCAAAACCTTTTAACCAGCAAGATACCCCTCAGCCAAAATCTTGCGCGCGTAGCAACAGTTGTATAGCAAGCCAAAGTCAACAACCTTGTTCAGTGGCGGTTCTAGGGGGGGGCGGGCTGGGCCTTTGCCCAGGGCGCAATTTCGTGAAGGGCGCCGTGCTATTGGCCTCACGAGCGCTTGAAAAAAAAAAAATCATCTAAAAACGTTTTTAATATCTATCACATCATTGTGTAGGAAATTGGCAAATTGGCTCCCCCTTTGGCTGCCCGCGCCCCTGCTGAAAAGTTCCAGTGCACAGAAGCTGCGAGAGAAGGGCAAAGGGGAGGGGGCGCGGGGGACAGTTCAACTCTGCGTCTCTCAAATGCAATGCACAAGTGGGCAATACTCTGCAATTAGTGAGCGAAGTCAGTCACACATAAGCTTCCTTCCCAATAACGTACATTATATTCCTACCATTATATTTACAGGTTTATAATTCCTGCACATCTTTTAATTGTGTGAAAGGGCTAATAAAACAGGGCAATACAAAACGAGTAGGCGGTCACCAAGATGAATAAGTCTTAACTCCTGGTCGGCAGTGACACTGTTCGGGGATGGGAAATACAGTATGTTGACTGTCCAGTGACAAACAGAAGGAGATGGACAGAAAAAGGTCAAAGCCATTAGAAGAGTAAAAACGAGCAAAAGATGAAGGTATGCAACTGTTCTCTCTGCATGATCACGTTATCCATGCCATGAATGAAGGGCTAATGTTAATCATGGTATAACTCTTACGTTTGTTAGCCTTCTAGCTATGATGCTACGATTGCTATACAAAACAATAATTCGGTCTTAGCTCAACAAACACAAGATCTAATTTCACCATAAGATTTGGCTTTGCAACAAAACGGTTACAAGTTAAGTTATTATTGATTTCCATAACTTGGGTTAACGTTGAGCCCTGTCATTGACAGCTGTCATTAGCCAACAAAATGTTATTATGGTAGTTTCAACATTTGCAATTTGCTGCGACTCATAGTGTCACGGATCCCGGACAGACAGACAGAGAAACCCAATTGCGTAACCTCGAATAACAGTTTATTAAGGGTTGGGGGGAAAGGGACAAAGTCAATAGCTCCGGAGAGCCGGTAGGTATCCACCAGGACGCGGTGAAACACCCTGGCAGACGGGCGGTCAGAACCCACTCCCGGAAGCAGGCGAAGAGTCGTGGGCAGGCGAAGATCGATACCAGGGACAGAAGAGCAGGGCAGAGTCGAAGACAGGCAGAGGTCGAGACCAGAAGCAGGTGAGTCAGCCGGGCAGGAGTCGTTACCGGGGCAGTAGAGCAGAGCAGAGTCGAGGGCAGGCGGAGGTCGAGACAGGAGCAGGTGAGTCAGCCGGACAGGAGTCGTTACCAGGGCAGTTGAGCAGAGCAGAGTCGAGGGCAGGCGGAGGTCGAGACAGGAGCAGGTGAGTCAGCCGGACAGGAGTCGTTACCAGGGCAGTAGAGCAGAGCAGAGTCAGGGACAGGCGGAGATCGATGCCGGGGAGCAGAAGAGTCAGGAAGAGCCAGGGACGGACCGGGGTCGAAACCAGGGGCTGGAGAGTCAGGCGGAGTCAGGCAGGCAGGAGTCGTCACCGGAGGACTGGAGATACTGACAGACAGACAGGGGAAAACAGAGGCACAGACGGAAAACGAGCAACACCGGGAAGTACACAGCCAAACAGACGCAGAGAAGTCAGGAGTCGAAATAGCTTGCCGAGGGAATACACCGTGGTTCGCAGACGGACTGACAAAGAGTGAGTGAACGAGGCGAGTATAAGTAGGGAAAACCCCGGGAACTAAAATGAGCGTAAACGAGGAGTGCAGGTGAGAAGACTGATTGAATAACTGGTGATTGTCACAAACCAGGAAGTGCAGGTGAGACGGATGATTACAGCGAGCGTGAAGCGAGAAGGACGAGTGAAACGGATAATCTAATGAGTGTCTAAACAAGGAAGTACAGGTGCCGTGAACTAGCAGATAACCCGGGGAGTGAACCTAATAGACTAACAGGTGAGAAACAGTGACAAGGAAACATGAACATATCCAACGCCCAGCGTAACACCGTGACACATAGTTTGCATAGTTTAACTATAGGGTAGTTTAGCATAGTAACCCAGTCATACCTGAACGTGTAACAAGCATACTGTAGAATTCGAGGCAGTAACCAAGGAGCTAATTGTTCCTCCCTAAAAGATAGCGTCTAATGACGGACATTTGGCATGTAAGGGCATGTTGTCATAATGAAATTGTAATTTATGGATGTTTTGTATAAGAGTTTTTGTAGCCTACAGTGTTTTGATGTTAATTTCAAGTGCAATTCAATAATAAGAATCACTATGTGCTCATAACAAAACGTGGAAAATTATGTTTTGGAGCATGTTATGCTCGGAGGGGGTCTCGCCCGGGGAGTAATTCAATGTAGAACCGCCACTGACCTTGTTCCAAAATGTAGTTCTTTTAATCAAAAGGCCTACTGCAGAATTACACCTCACCCTCCACTTAGAATGACTTTCTTTTAATCCAATTAATAAGCAAAGCGCTTTCTTCAATAGTTTTAGGGGCCCCTTGGGAGTCATGCCAGCGGAGTACGAAGTTTCATCCTGCAGCAAATGACCTTTTTTTGATATCTCGGTGGAACCTCCAAAATTCTGTGGTGGAAAACCCATCCAGTCTGCCAATTCATAGTCATTTTAGTACAAAAACAGTTGAACTTGGTTGTTGACAAAAACTTTATTCACTAAGCTTACACCAGTGTACACAGGCAAAGCACCCAAAAATACACAAAGTGCATTAGCAGAGTGAACTCACTACCAACAGCTGCGAAGGCTGATCAACCTGGAGAGTTTGAAGATGCGTTTCGAAAGCCGGTCCCACAAGTCTCAACTAACAGCCCTGCGCTCTGGCCCTTTATTCTCTCCTAGCCCCACTTCTCCTTTCCACTGCAGATAGCCTTCAGTCAATCAGAACTAAGTTCCTCTTTCCAATGCAGAGAGCTCTCAGCCAATCAGAACCCTCCATGACATTTCATATTGGTGGTTTTCCATGCTAGTAGTGACATTAAAAATAATGGCTTTCTCCCCATAGTTACCTTAGCCTAATTGGCGCTCTCTGTTAGGGGCTCAGTGTTAATGTAGTGTAACTGGTGTTTTCCTACAATGGCTTTGGAACCGAAAATATGTCTTAATGGTCCTTAATGTTTTTTTCTGCAGCTCTGTGTCATATGTTGGTTTTCATTCTGTGATGACCTTCTCTATTTTCTCTACACTACACGGAATTAACAAAATAAAAGTTTAAAAAGCCAGTGAAGAGCCAGAGGCCAGCAGAGAAACTGAAGATTTGACAGTGTGTATTGACAGACTATTGTCAACATACACAGGACTGTAAGCCGTGATTGCATCATTTAAAGTTATAAAATGTATTCATGTAAGTTATTTTAAACAAATAAGGTCAGCCACTTAGCCGTGTTGCACTAATACACCCAATTTGCCTGTTAGGAAGCTAACCGGAGATAATGCTACATGTTACAAAATACGTTAGTTGGCCTGCAAAATCCTATATTGCAGGCGAATTTGGCTGCTAATGTATATCCTGAGCATCAATCAGTTATGTGAAAGGAAGCTTAAAAACTGTTATGCTTCTCAAATGGTTTAATGCCCTGTGAATTTAAAAGATGTTCAGTAACAGAAACTGTAATCTATTTCGTCGATAAACAGCAGCCACCAAAACAAAAATCTACATGCCATTGTCGCTTGGCAGGTGCTAATTTTGAGCCCTATAGCTAGCATTTTCAGGCCATTTTAATATTTTATTAGCTTTTTTGCATTACAACAGTGCACCTTATTACTTTGACATGCGTCAGCAGTTATTAACATACATTTGGTAATTCAGACAGCCATATATTAGCCTATACATTTCTTGTAAAGAAATTGCCAAAAAAAGAGTGCAGTCTCTCAACCTTGGAATTTACACTGTGTCAATACAGTTTGAAGGTCCTTTTTCTTTATAAATTGACTCAATTCTCAAAAAATTGTACACTGTAGGGTAACCTACCTATGGAAGAATATTCCAGACGCTTTTTGCGATTATTGGTGCAGTTGTAACAGGCACAGGACTCAGGCATGCTGGATTTGAGGAAGACAACACCATTGATTTCTATGACATTAATGGACCACACATTCCCGTTTTGGGTCTCCATGGAATCACAGGATTACGTCACCAGTGCTATCTCTCCTATTTTCCTCCTATTATTATGTATTGTCTTAAACTTTTTAAAGAGACGTTTGTCCCCGACTTTGTGCAACCTGTCCAGTTTTATTTTATAAACCTACTGTAAGGCATAGGTGCCAGGCATTCTGCACAGATCCTCAGCGTTGGTACTGAGTCCGGAAATCAGTGGTGCGTCTCTTTGCCACTATGCTTTTCTTTTTTTTTTTTTTTTTGAAATACACATATTATACAATAGAACAAAGAAGAAAAAGAAAAAAAGGAGTATACAAATTAATTAAAAGTAAAAGAGGAATGAAAAAAGGTCGTCGTCAAAATGGGCGCATTTGACTTGAGATAGACGTTTACATCCGTTTGCATCCGTTTGCAGCCTGACGCTGAAAATGTTGCATTGTGGTTAGAAATTGTGTCTGACATGCCCGAAATGTGTGAGGTTGTCACGAGTTGTCACAACAATGCGACCATGACACATGAACCGAAAACTCGCGGGAGCATGACGCTTACAGACAAATCGTACAGACCTTTGCAGTTGCCTCCACACAACTGCAAGTGGCTAGCTAACGCCTCCTTGGTGACGCTACTTTGCCATGGTTGGTTAAAAGTTCACTGACGTCTGTGCAGGTGCATTGTCCGGTGCTCCCCGACTGGACTTGTCATCTAAAGTGTACGTTATTGTACTCCAATTAGAAGATATATCTCTTCTCTTTATTTTTACCTTGTTCTGATGGTTTATCTGACGCTGTCAAGCCCGGCCCATTATTTATTTAATTATTAATCCCATTTCTATTTCATTGTCCGTGTTATATACCTACTTATGGTCTTTGTTTTATGGTTTTGCTGTCTTAGTTTTCATGTTTGTGTTGTGGAGCACTTTGGGGCAACTCGTTTTGTTCCAATGTTAATCTAAACAATAAGAAAGACTGGACTTGAATTAAACTCTCAGTGCACCCCACTACAACCATAGACTGTAGAGGACTACAACCCCCGCCCTCCCTCTCCACAAATGACTTGTGTGTCATCTGCTACGATGATCGGGGAGGCGCGAGCTCAGTCTCGTTAGGATTTGTGTTCGACTTTATTTTCTTCATTTAATGTCCACCCCTGCTGTGACCAGCAATTCTCGTTGACGTATGCAGCCAGTTGCAGACGGGCAGACTGGAATCTCGAACGAGCCTAATGATAGTTCTATGTGACGCAATCAATATGGCCGACTTGGATATCCAACTTTGGCGTCATACGGACTGCAGCGAGTCATAGAGTGCCCCAGTGACTTCCGTTTTACTTCCGCTACATGGGACCTAGGAAGTGAGAAAAAATGAATGGGGTTCAATGAGAGCAAAACAACTATTTTCTGGTCCCGTATGAATTGTACCATGAATTGGACATATGATATTTGTCAGTTTTAAATATAATTTTTCATACGAAGAAAACCACGATTCACAGCGAAGAAGTTTGATGGTGGCAGGTTTTGTGAGAGGCCGCTTTGTGAACTACAGTTCTTCGCTGCTGTCGACGCGAATGAAATACGTCATCACTGAAATTGTGCGGACTCGGACTGGAAGACATGGCGATTTCCCTGGTGCACTTCACCGCCTTTTTCCAAGGCCAGGAGAAAAGCATTGATCGCGGGGAAAACCATTACAAGTCGGGCCATGTGGAGAGGTTCTCCTATGCCAACAGTACTGCTAACATAGATCGGAGGCTAGTGATGGGGCGTGACGTCAACAACGCGACGTAGTCTTTCTCAATTTTGTTTTCGCTACAGCTTTTATCTGAACAACAGCACAACAAACGGTAAAACGTTTTACATGAAAAAACACAATTTTAATCCACAAACAACATATTTCATTTCAGGGGCATACAACGACTGGGACCAGAAAATAGCTATTTTAGTCTCATTGAAACCCATTCATTTTTTGCGAGCTCAGAGGTCCCATGAAATCGAGCGGAAGTGGCGTCACTGGGACACTCTATACAGGGACCAATGAGTTTGTTGGTAGTATTTCCAGCTGGCAGTGAGCTATGAGTTGTGTTTTGTGCGTATGCTATGTTGAGTATCTTTCTAGGTAGAGTACGGTACATACTGTGGAATTCAACAAGAATATATTCTGCACTCTTCAAGTTTAAGGAGCAATTTCGGTGGTTCGGAACCAAGTTCAGAATGGGGGTTCACAAGAGTTGGATACGTACAAGTGCCTTTTTACAGCAACCTACCGCCCTCGAAACCAACACAAGCGATGCGTGGGGTTCAGCACAGGCATGAAACCAAAGCTACGACACAGCTGATATTTAACGTAGCTGGCCGTTAAAGAACCACTTGCTATAGTCATTAAATAGCCAATTTCAAACATTTCCGGTAGAGAGGCTAATTTGACAGCTAGCCAGTCAACTTTGTCATTACTATAATCATTAGTCTTCGGGTTCATCGTAATATTGACAGCATAATATTTTGAACCGTTTCTCTCCAGGGGCTATAACTGTTTTGCAAAACATCTGCTCACTGTTGAAGTGGATTTGTTTTTCGCTACTTATGCACTTCGCATAGCTAACTCGACAAAGTAGCCTCCTATTGTTAGCAGTAGCTTCGTTAGGTCATGAAAAAATCACCTCGTTTTAGATAGAAACCAGGGCCCCGTTCGGGGTCGTTTGGTGAGGTTGTGGGGATTTGATAGCCAGCATGAGAAGAGGGGGAGTTTAATCAAATTCTGAACACAAATTAGCTTAGCATTATGTACCCAAGCTAGGTAACATTGCACATCGTCGAATTACATTTACGCTAGTTGTACATGAATCATCTCGACAACTATGGGTCCCACAAAAAGAGACAATAGAGTATAAAACTAAATACAATTGTTCATGTGTGTTTGTGGAAGATCTCAGCACCGTTCACATGGAGATAAGAAAGGTCAGAGATTCATTCACGTGCCGGGGTTTTGAAATGCTTCTGCCAATATTACTTATCGTCATAAACCTGTCGCACAGAGTGCCTGGCCTAGAAGATCACGCCATGTCATCCGATGAAAAGAGCAAAATAAGGTAAGATTACACACTTCAATAATAACAATAGTAATAATAACAATAACAATGAATAAATATATAAAATCTATCTGGTCTTCGTTGACAGTTTTAAATTTCGAATATGTGGGTCACAGGAAGATTTTGGAACACATAATGTTAGGATATTTTTTCAACTAGTGTGGTGTGGTGAACTACCACACGCGAACCTCACCTGGGATGCGTAGGTGGATATTCACAGGTCAAGCTGACAAACATGACCAACCTAGTGGGTGTGTTATAAACTGGTCATGATATAGAAATACTTTGGCTAGATAAAATGTAATTCTGCTTTTCTATAACTGCTTTCAAATTCTAGTCTGCGTCACTTTATATACTCAGGTGCATCATGGACTACATTCATTGAATGGAATGTCCAGATGATAATCTGTGTGAAATGTGTTGAGTAAGGTAGAGTAGTTGGCTCTAAAATTTTGTTCTGACTGAGCTTCCTCTTGTAGTGTAGGACAAGCACCTATGGGATACTTGTAATTTCTATTCCACGAAACTTAGAAAATTAATTTAGAATGTTACTTGTAGGCCAGCAGGAATGACCCCTGAATGGTCCGTTTGGCTCAGCTTGCTTTTGCCTGTCTCTTACAATTTGATTAGGGATAGAAATATCCTGCTGCCCTGTAGCAGGATATTTTTTTATTCTGTGCTATCTCTGCTGCTCCAACTACACTGGCTTCCAATATCCCAGCGGATTGACTTTAAATTTCTACTCATTGCATTCAAAACCCTCCACAATCTTGCCCCACCATATATTAAGGAACTGTTACAGATCTACACATCCTCATGTTCACTGGGATCATCTAATGCAAGATGGACTCTGCCACTGTGGCCCCAAACAAAGTTGCCAAAAACCTTGGCGTCATGATCGATGACCATCTGTCATTCTCCAACCATATTGCATCAGTCGCCCAGTCTTACCGATTCATGCTCTACAACATACAGAAAATCAGACCCTACCTAACCCAACATGCAGCGCAACTTCTAGTTCAGGCCATGGTTATCTCCTGCCTGGATTACTGCAATGCCCTCCTTGCTGGTCTACCTGCTTGTGCAATAAAACCACTGCAGATGGTGCAGAATGCAGCAGCACGTTTGGTATTCACTCAACCCAAAAGGGCCCATGTTACTCCTCTATTTATCCAGTTGTACTGGCTACCTGTGGCTGCCCGGATCAAGCACAAGGCCCTGACCCTTGCATACAAAACCATATCAGGATCAGCCCCAGCTTATCTGAAGGAAATACTAAGGCCGTATGTTCCTGGCAGAGAGCTGCGCTCCTTCAACACAAACCGGCTAGCCGTGCCCCGTGCTCGCTCTAAGTGTCACCAGGCAAAACTGTTTTCTGTAATTGTCCCTCAGTGGTGTAACAAACTTCCAGAAGCTACAAGACTAGCACCATCTCTCTCAACCTTCAAGAAGCATGTAAAGACTCTCCTCTTTCACAACAACTTACTGCACTAATGCCTGAGCTGGCCCAGACCCTGGATTGACTCTAAGGCATGTTGTGTGGTGTGTGTGTGCTTGACCCTTTACTAATGCACTTAAAACTTTAAAAAAAAAAAAAATTAACTAACCCCAGCTTGGCATTTGCACTTATTGCTTTGTACATCTCCTGTGCACTTTGTATCTGCAAGTGTTATACGCTGTGATTATGTCCTCTATTGTAAGTCGCTTTGGATAAAAGCGTCTGCCAAGTGTAATTTAATGTAATGTAATGTAATAATGCAGGATTACTGGTCCAACCAAACATCTTGCTCAACACAATGGGTGCAAGGGCCTTCTCATATGCTGCTCCAAAATTATGGAATTCCCTTCCCTCATACACACGCACACTGGTCTTTGTTTCACAATTTAAAAGTGTACTGAAAACTCACCTTTTTTATTAGCATATGGGCTCTAAGCCATTTCACTGGCTGTACTATTTTTATGCTCTTGTTATTGTTTTATCTAGTGCACAGCCCGTAGAAGATGTGAGAACACAGCAGTGATAAATTCAGAAATTGTTTTACTGAAAGTTATGGGTTGTAAGTGTATAGGCTACATTAGGATGGCTATGATAAGATTTACTAGTAGCCTATCTCTTGTGACGGTCTATGGCATACATAAATACATGTGCACCGAGTGACTTATCAGATTTTCATTAGCCGCTCTTTTGCAATGTGGGATAACCGGAATTTAGATGTGAGAACTTCGTCTCCTCTACGTGTCGTCTACATGCACTGTAGGCCTATATGTGCAGTGCTGTAGTTTGCTGTTGCGCATGTTAAAGGTGTACTTCCATCGTGTTTTCATTAATTTTGCGGTGTTCTCTAGTATTAATAATTGCCCTGTGCGCTGGTTTTAATGAAAAAAATGTTCTAGTGCTTCTGTTTTAGGCTGTTTTAGTTTGGTGGAGGGGGTGGGGCCGGGAGAACGACACGATTTCACCAGAGGCATGACACGCTCCCCGCAGCTTCCTTTGCCCCACAGTCAACTTGATAGCAGAGTAAGGTAAAGGGGAAAAGTCAACTTGACAGCGCTAAAACTGCACACAGAATGTCTACGGAGATACAGCCTTATGTGTTTGATCCTGAATCGAAGAGGAAGGAGAGATGGCACAAGCACAGTCGCTTGCTGACCGTTTGTCAATGAACGTTTCAGAACGGTAATATTTGCATGACAAAACAGTGCAAGTGCCCGGCTAAATGCAGTTCAGTCATTCAACTAGCCTGCTAATCTTACGCGAGTCAGTCACAGGCTAACATAATTTAAAGCCCATTTGGTCAGTTTCTCTTATATGTATTTCCACGTGTACGTCACGCCGAAGGCCCTTTTCGCATTGGGTCGTTTTTCCAGCCTATTGTCTTCTTTTGACTGATATAGAAAACAGGGATAGAAAAACATTTTGATATGCAGCATGCATATGCAACTCGGGGTGACCTATCATATTTCAAAAGAGCAAGTACTAAACGGTTTCTCGTGGAAGTACACCTTTAACTGCGTAGCGTCCTTGCTGTGGACAAATGTTCACTCGTGTTCGTCTCCTCTACGTGTCGTGTATATGAATAACACGAAACTTGGCACTGCACACACTGCAACTGTGGGGCCGCTGTGTCCTAATGGTTATGGAGTTGGTTTTGAGATTGGAGGGTCGCAGGTTCGAATCCCATACCAGTAGAAAGAATGTGGTTGTGGGAGTAAATAACTAGTGCACCTTTCCTGCACCCTTATCCATGACTGATGTTACTTTTGAGCAAGGCATATAACCCCACATTGCTCCATAAACAGTGTCCAGGGATTGTACCATGTACCCTGTAAAATAGCTGTAAGTTTATCTGGATAACAGCGTCAGCTAAGTGTAATAAGTAAGTAAGCAACTGCTTATTATCTCTGTAGCTGACGGGTGCATCTTGAAGCCGGTAGCCTATGTCACTTCCAGTGTGAGTTGCACTGGACCTCATCTAAGATGTAAGGAAGTTTGGATTTTTATTGATTACTGTGAAACTGAAACATACTTCCCCCAATCCTTCAGTAGTTGTTTTGTCCTTGAAGATGGTGCTGCCCACCAAGGTGTAATTCAGTCTGTCAGCATAGTGTAATCATATGTTCCCGCTGCTATCAAAAGACGCCCCCTTGGTGACCATCTGCCTAGTGGACACCCTTTTGTGTGACTCTTTCCAAATCTTTCCTTCTAAACAAAAAAGGAGTCGACACAGGGCAATTTGTCATGCTGTTGGTTTGGACCAGATATCAGAGAATTATGTGCTTTTACACTTTAAAATGTATCCTCCACCCCTTAGGAGAACATTGGGCTTTTAGCATTAGCTGTGTTAAAGGGGAAGGAAGCTGGCTGGATGGATGATTTGCTGAAAGAAGCTTGATGGAAGCATATTCATATGCTTCATATTCATATTTGAAAGTTTTATCTTGCATTGCTGATTTTAAATGTGGTAACAATTAAGTAAATGTTTGCTTAAAAACAACAGCAAAATGCATTAATGCATGTATGCATGTAGTGAGAAATGGCCACTTGTCACAAACTGACTGCCTTTTCTTCTGTTTCAGGGACCAGATTCTGGAGATGTTTGACCATGCCTATGGCAGCTACATGGTAGGGGACCTGATCATGAGGCCACAAGCTTTTGTGCACACTACTGTGGAAAACATAAAATATCCAAAAGTCCACATTAATTCTGCATGTGTGTGTGTGCATGTGTGCATGTGTGCGTGTGTGTGTGTGTGTGTGTGTGTGTGTGTGTGTGTGTGTGTACAAGCCTGATTTTAATGCTCTTAGTTTTCCCTCTTACTGTGTACTGATATCGCTTCATCTCTAGTGTGACCTCCCAAGACATTCTGTGGCTTCCAGCGCATTATCCAATCAGCTTATTCTAGGCTTAACTCTTTTGGTTGTTTTCTACCTAATATTATGTTATACCATTCAGAATAGCACCCCTACTTTATTTCCTCAAGAGCTGGGGTAGTCTACATGATACCAGTAAATAATTCAGGCCATTTAGGCATGGTTGAATTTTTGATTGTTTATTCAAGTAAGTCAAGATGTCCTGCCTGTAAATATCATTCCCAAAAAACAGCCATGCCAGTGTGTTAAGTGCCTCCTATGTACAGTATGTCACAAAAGTGAGTACACCCTTCACATTTTAGCAAAAAAAAATGCTATATCTTTTCAAGGGACAATACTACACAAATGAAACTTCAATATGTTTTTAAGTTGTCAATGTACAGCTTGTGTACCAGTATTAATTTGCTGTCCTCTGAAAACAACTTTACACACAGACATTTTTGTATAAACAGGCCACAAAAGTGAGTACACCTTGAATGATAACTGTGTATATCATTCAACCATAAAAACCCACTTGTCCAGTTCATCATTTTTGTGGTTTGGTCTGCTCAACTGGACCATACAAATTCGTGTCATGTATTAGAGCTATTTATTTTATTGTTTTCGCTATACGCTCCTCATGGCAAAAAAGAAAACTCAGTATTTGAGAAATAGAATTGTTGCTTTACAGAAGGATGGCCTATGCTACAAAAAATCAGCAACATCATGAAACTGAGCTGGTGTACCATTATGGCTTGAGTCATTAGATGGTTTTCCAAAACGGGTGCATTGTCAGAACAGGCATTGACAGAATCAGTCAAAGAAGTTGGATCCACACACTCGGTGTCAGATGCAAAAGTTGGCTTCAAAAAATAAATGTATGAGTGCAGCCAGCATTGCTGCAGAGGTTGCAGAGGTGGGAGGTCAGACTGACGGAGCTAAAATAATATGCCACACAGTGCAACAACTCGGTCTTCATGGTCGTCCTTCCAGATGAAAGCCTCTTTTAAAACTTGATCACAAAAAAGCCGGGAAACTGTTTACTGAAGACATGCAGTCCAAAAGCATGAATTCCTGAAACCATATCCTGTGGTCTGACGACATTTAAATAAACATTTTGGGCTTAAATGATGTCAGTCATGTGTGACAGCGGCCTGTTTAACAGTACCATTATAATTGTGCCTTGCCAACAATCATGCCCAGTAGTGGTAACGTCATGGTTTGGGGCTGCTTCAATGCTGCCAGCACCGGGCAACTGCAGTTCATTGAAGGAATGATGGATTGCAACATGTGCTGTGGCATTCTGAAGCGAAACATGATGTCCCCCTTCAGAAACTGGGACACACAACAGTTTTTTTCATGATAATAACAACCCCTAACACACCTCCAAGATGACCACTGCCTTCCTGAAGAAGTTGAAAGTGAAAGTAATGGAGTGGCCAAGTATGTCTCCAGACCTGAATCCTATTGAGTCCTATTGACCCATGGGACATCCTTAAACAGGAGATGAAGGAGCACCGGTGTCTAACATCTCCCAGGTCTGTAATGCCATAATGGAGGAATAAAAAAGGATCACAAAAACAACCTGTGCAGCTCTGGTGAATTTCATATTAAGGCAGTGGTAGATAGAAATGGTGTTCACTCAAAAAATTACTTTTTTTTTGTGCCTTGCTATGTACACAAAAATGCTTGTGTGTAAAGTTGTTTTTAGAGGACAGTAAATTAATACTACACAAGCTGCACACTGACTACTGAAAAACATATTGAAGTTTCATTTGTGTAGCATTGTCACTTGAAAAGATATGGTCCATTTTTGTGGACTGTACCTTTACTACTTTTATTGTGATAATATGCAGTGAATCATGGTGATAATTGGTGGTATTTCTGACAAGGTGTTTTGTCCCATCCAGAAATACGCCTACCCTGCTGATGAGCTGATGCCACTGAGCTGCAAAGGTCGGGTCAGGGGCCTGGAGCCCAATCGCGGCGACATCGATGACGCCCTGGGAAAGTGAGTACAAAACAAACATATCTTTTTCACTTTTTTCAGTAATAGAGGAAATGGCCTGAGACTGGAGAGAGGTGTGGGATCACTATCATGCCAAACATTTCTGAGATTAGAAATTCTTCCCTTTCATAGTTTCAGGGCATCATCATGAACATGTTAATCGTGAGCCAAATATTTTAACTCAGGCCTACATGATCCTTGTTAAATGGCATCAGTAGAGAGCACTAACAGTCACTGCGTGCACATGGACGAGTTGAATCCGATTGGAAATGGTTTGGGATCGTATCGAATTAATGTGCACAGGCTAAAGATCGTATAGGGATTGGTTTCGCGAATCCGATTGCAACCCCTGGCTTAAGCCGATGTGAATCCGCTTGGTGCCGCCTTGTGCACGGTATTGGTTTGGATTCGCGTACTGTGCATGTAAGACCACTCGATCCCAGAAGCTTCTGTCCCTGATTTTCATCCATACTGAACATCGAGGCTTTCTAGCGCCTGCTCTCAACAAGTCTTGTTGTCCTCAATTGCTTGTAATATCAAACGCCGACGGCACAGTTCATATCATATCAAGGAAACCAAAAACGTTGTTTGTTCTTTCATACGGACTTCCAAACAAAGGAGAATGCACAACATGCATGCAAATGCTGCTCTGTCAAGCTCCTCGAGCGCTATCTTTGTTTATATGCCGCCAGATAGTTTGTTTATTTTCTTTTTAGCAGCCGTCTACATGAAGTAGTTCTAACACCACTTGTTAAAAGGAATACAGCGCCATCTAGCGTAGCGAAAACGGCCAGATCTTTGACCATTATCCACTTACACAAACTCTCATGTGGACAGGGATTTGGGACAGACCACCCGTTGGGTAGCAACACCCAATCCAATACCAATCCAATCCGATCCTACCATGTGCCTGTAGTGACTGATGTTGAACCTTTACTGCACATGTCAAGTGTCTGAGCTGTAGTGTGCAAAAGGTACATTTGTCACGGGATTCAGACAGACCCAAATGCGTAACCTCAAAAAATAGTTTATTAAAGGTTGGGGTTGGGGAAGAGGGACAAAGTCAATGGCTCCGGAGAGCAGGTAAGTATCCACAATAGGAGCGCTGAGGCACCCAGGTAAGCGGCAGTGGAGACTCAGACAAATAGCCGAGTCGTTGGCAGGCGATGGTCGGTACCAGGGCCAGGAGAGAAGAGCAGGTACGGGGGCAGGCGAGAGTCGAGACCAGGACTGAAGTGTGGAGCAGTGTCAGGGACAGGCAGGAGTCGTTCACCAGGGCTGGAGCGAGGTCGAGGGCAGGCAGGAGTCGTTTACCAGGGCTGGAGCGTAGAGCGAGGTCGAGGGCAGGCAGGAGTCGTTCCCCAGGACAGGAGTGTAGAGCGAGGTCGAGGGCAGGCAGGAGTCGTTCACCAGGGCAGGAGCGTAGAGCGAGGTCGAGGGCAGGCAGGAGTCGTTCACCAGGGCTGGAGCGTTGAGCGAGGTCGAGGGCAGGCAGGAGTCGTTCACCAGGGCTGGAGCGTTGAGCAAGGTCGAGGGCAGGCAGGAGTCGTTCACCAGGGCTGGAGCGTAGAGCGAGGTCGAGGGCAGGCAGGAGTCGTTCACCAGGGCTGGAGCGTAGAGCGAGGTCGAGGGCAGGCAGGAGTCGTTAACCGGGGCTGGAGCAAAGAGCAGAACCAGGGACAGGCGGAGGTCGACACCGGAGGGCTGGAGACCCAGGGAGAGCCAGGGACGGTCCGGAGTCGAAGCCAGGAGCGGGAGAGCCAAGCGGAGTCAGGGACAGACAGGGGTCGGCAACCGGAGACTGGAGATAGCACAGGCAGGGAAAACAGGAACAAACAGGGAACAGACATACACCGGGAGAAACTGCTATACAGACAGCGGAAAGTCAGGAGTCGAAAAAGCTTGCCGAGGGAATACACTGTGGGTTCGCAGACAGACTGACAAAGAGTGAGTGAGAGAGGCGAGTATAAGTAGTGGAAACCCCGGGAACTAAACGAGCGTGAACGTGCACTCCTGTGCACGTGAGTAGAATGATTGAGTAAACTCGTGATTGTGACAAACCAGGAAGTGCAGGTGAGACGGATGATTACAGCGATCGTGAAGCGAAAAGGGCGAGTGAAAGAGATAATCTAATGAGGGTCTAAACAAGGAAGTACAGGTGCAGTGAACAAGCAGACAACACGGGGAAATAACAATACAACACGGTAGAGTGAACCTAATTGACTAACACGTGGGTAACAGCGAAAAGTAAACATGAAAAAACCCAAGCCCAGAGCAACACTGTGACGACATTAATGCAACAACCCTCATGGTGGGGGCCGTATGTCGTCCCTCTATAGGGAGATCAGGTGACAAAACATCTTCTCTCATCTGATTATGTTTCTGTGCTCTCGCTGAAGAATGAGAGGCCCCCTGAGCCATGCCCTACTTCTCTGTCTTTCTCTCTCTTCATCCCTCCCTCTCTCATTCCCCCACACCCAGTGTGAGTGAGTGTGTGAGTGAGTGTGTGAGTGAGTGTGTGAGTGAGTGTGTGAGTGAGTGTGTGAGTGAGTGTGTGAGTGAGTGAGTGAGTGTGTGAGTGCGTGTGTGAGTGTGAGTGTATGAGTGAGTGAGTGTGTGAAGGAGTGTGAGAGTGAGAGAGAGAGAGTCTGCTAGAGAGCTTTCATGGAGGTGTCAGTGAGGATTGAAAGCCTGTTGTGTATGTGACGTTGACATGATTGAATGTGGTATTGGCTTCTTTACAGAATGTGGGTTCTCTGTGTCACCTTGTCTTTGTTCATTTATCCTGGAGAAAGGAGAAATGGATGTCTGTATGCAATCGTTTACATACACTTACTACTATTTTTTTTTTTACATTATTTTTTGTTTGCTTCTGTTGTAGGTTCTCCCTTACATTGATTGACACTTTGGATACCCTTGTGGTAAGTATGGGATTAAAACATTGTGTAAGTTGTTGCTTATCAGGACTGATTGGAACAAATGCAAATGAGGAAGGGTGTTACAAAATGTCATTCTGGTAAAATACAGTGACCCCTTTGAGCCAAATTCTATGGTACACTAGGGCTGTCAACGAATATTCGAAATTCGAATATATATTCGAATAGTTTTTTAAAAAAGGAATTCGAAGGTGAAAGTTAATATTCGAATGTGAAAAAAAACGTGCACTTGCGCTTTGGAATGTCGAAGGCAAAAGAAATACTCTGTGTCCGCTTAGTGAGAGTAAAAAAATCCGCCCACACGGTAAATTCCATGGCAAACCAATAAAAACGAGGACATTTACATCACTTTATAAAAAATAAACTTTGGGCTCTGGGAGATACCCTCACGTCGCCAGATGGCGAAGAAATATCTTTCCATCCCCGGATCTTCAGTGCGCTCTGAACGCGTCTTTTCCTCCGCTGGGAATATAGTAAATAAAAAGAGATCGGCGCTGGCCCCTTCAAATGTGGACTATCTTGTGTTTTTGGCAAATAACCTGTAGGTCTTCAGGCCAATAAGACCCGACGGTGACAGTTTTTCTTTTTTATACAAGTACCAAGAATGTAAGTAGCCTTTTCGTTTTTAATAGCGCTTTATTTTTTATGAACCTCAGGGTAAAAGTTCTTTGTTGTCACATTTGTCGGAATTGTGTGTGTTTTATTTAACGTTACAGTTTCATGCACTTCAGGCTTGCACTGGTTTGTTTATTTAAAGTTTCATGTCAGGGAAAAGTGTCATGTTTAGGCCTACCTCACTACAGCTCGCTCAGAGCATTCCAGGTTTTAAAAAAACGTGCGTAGAGAGCGTGAGGCTGCGGGCGAGAGAGAAAGAGCGAGTGAGAGTGAGCGTGCGGTCTTGGCAAATATTTTTTTGATTTACTTGTTTTGTGTAGGTAATGCATTCTTAGATATGTTTAAATAAACTACCTATACAAGTAGTTATGTTTCTTTGTATTAATTTGTCCTGTTATTGACGTAATGCGCGTCATTGACAAAATGTGCAACCTGTTGTTCGAATAGTTCGAATATTCGTGTTTTATTTGGAGCGAATATTCGAAAATCATTTTTGAGCAATGTTGACAGCCCTATGGTACACGGTGTGGTTTTAGAGATTGTCCTGCTGATTGTGCATGAGAAATGTTGTGCAGTACCTCCTGCAGCCTGCAGTGCCTTCTCGTTCGGGATATTTGCAATTCATAATTGCAATTTTTACATTTACTCATTTCACTAAGTGGAGTAAGATTCACATGAATGCCCTATGACGTGTTTGTTTACTTTCACTTTTGTCATTTTAAAATTTGACAACAATTGTTTGTGTTGGAAGTGGACGTGGACCAGTGCTTTCAATGCGTGAGGTTGAGTGGCAAAAGAATGTGTTTAAACTGTAGCGTTCTCCACGTAAAAATGCCATTTGTGCAATTACAGTACTCCCTATAGGCCAAATTTAAAGATGCTTGCTGTGCTTTTAGAAGTTATTGTGCTGATTGTGCTTGACATATTTTGTACAGTTCCTGCCTTCTTAGTCCAAGATATTGGCAATTCAAAACCTACATTTTTGCATTTACTCATTTTACTGTTTGTTTTTGCTCTATAACTCTGCTCTATAATCATTCATTTATGCTCTATAACACCGGCATACTAAAAGAAAAATCGTTGTCTTGGGCAAAATATGTGGCAAGTTATTTACCGAAAACTGTTTTTGGACTTCTAGCTTTGACAGGAAACAGCACCCACTGTGATGAAATGTCACAAAATATGGTGCACATTCAAAGAAAGCTGTGTAGAGTTTGCATGTCAAGTATGACCAAATTAGGCAATTAGAAGCCAAGATATGGACTATCAAACGATTTAAAGCTTTGCTTCAATTTTGTTTGACATCTAACTTTAAAATGGTTCATCTTAAGATAAATCTTTTGATAACTTTTTGTTAACAGTGTCTGCAGATGACATATACCAAATTTGGTGAGATTCACATGAATGCCCTAGTACGAATTCATTGAAATTGACCATGTGTCCAAACGAATATATATCCCCAAATACTTCACTTCATGTTGGGTGTCGCTTTGGTGACCTCAGCACACGTACCAGATTTGCTGAGTGTAGCTGAAACTGTATGCCGAGCACAGGGCTATAAGAAATAAGGAGGTGCTCTGCAGTCTCTGGGCCACACCCACAATCAAGGCCCTGTCTCTGAGAAGTGATCATTAGTTCTGATAAGTGTACAAAATTTTGTACAAAGTTTTCATGTTCGGGAAGAGTTTTCATGTTCGGGAAGTGTTTTAAAAAGTGTTTCAAAAGAGTGTGTGGGAAAGAAAAAATAATAATTTTTTGAAAAGCAGTAGGGCTTCGCACCACCTAAAAATAAATTAAGCAGTAGTTGTAGATTTCATGTGGTTGTAGATTTCACAGTGTTCACGAAGGATGTATATCAAACATATGCCTTAGCTGACCCTAGAAAACAGAAAATAGCGATATAGAAGTGGTACTATTTGTGGTGTTATTTTATGAAGTTAAAAAAGGGAATTGTCACTGTTAACCAAGATCAACAAATGTGTGGTGTATGCACCAACATGCAGCCGCCACAGCCATGACGACCACCGCCAAACTAGTTTTTGAGTGAGTGGCGAGTCAGCAAGTACTGACTAGCGATGTGTCTGAATGGGGCTTTAGGACCGTGTTAGTTGCCAGTTACTTTGAGGTTTTCTGCACAGGAGCATTGCACTGTCCGCACCAACGACTGGCGGGACACTGAACACTGGGGGAATGTAGCCCTAGTAGGCTACTAGCTGTAATTGTACAAAATGACATTTAAACACTTGTTTATAGTGTAGCACCACTTAGCGCAGGCATGTCCAAAGTCAGGCCCACGGTCCAAATCCGGGCCGTGAGCTCATTTCCACCGGCCCCTCTCATAAAATGAATATGCCGCCCGCCAACAAATTCTAAAAACTGCATGTTCGATGCTTCGATGATTGTGATTGCCAGAATTACGTCTATAAGTACTGTTGAGGAATGCAGGTGTGTCTTTTATTGTAATTGCTTGGCTACGCAGAGTACAGGCGACTGTAAATAAAAAGAGGAAAATTGACAGCGAGGGCCACCGCTTCCAAGTGGAAAATGGAATATTCTTTCAGTGACATACGAAATAACTGGGTCTGCCTACTATGCAAAGAGACTGGCTGTTTTCAAGGAGTTTAATCTCAAGAGTCACTACCAGACGGGACATGCTGCTAACTATGACAAGCTAAAGAGGAATGAATGGTGCAAAAAATTAAAGCAACTGGAAGGTGTTTCAACGGCACAGCAGCGTTTTTTCATAATAACTCGTGAGTCAAATGAAAATGCCACAAAAGCGAGCTACGAGGTAGCAACGTTGATGTGATGTTGTGCTGTGCTTTTAGAGGTCTTTGTGTTGATCGTGCGAGATATTTTATGCAGTTCCTACCTTCTTAGTCCAAAATATTGGCAATTCAAAATCCCAATTTTTGCATTTACCCATATCACTAGGTGGCGCTATGCTTCAAGTGAGTGTTTATGGGCTGGGTCGATATGTGTCTGTAACACTGACATACTAACACAAAATCGTTGTCTTGGGCAAAATTGTTGACGAATTATTTAACAAAAATTTTTTTATGACACCTAGCTTCGCCAATAAACATCACCCCCTATGAGGACATGTCACAAAATTTAGTACACATGAAAAGAAAGCTGTTTAGAGATGGCATGTCAACTTTGACCAAATTTGAGAA
The DNA here is from genome assembly GCA_027475355.1 of Coilia nasus. Classification (NCBI taxonomy): domain Eukaryota; kingdom Metazoa; phylum Chordata; class Actinopteri; order Clupeiformes; family Engraulidae; genus Coilia; species Coilia nasus. The sequence goes on from CM050209.1 coordinate 2,082,355, forward strand.
ATTAAAAGCCAAGATATAGACTTTTGAAGAATTTTAAGCTATGTGTTAAATGTTCATTGACGTGTAACTTCGAAACGGTTGATCTCAAGATAAATCCTTTGATAACTTTTTGTCAGCATTGTCTGTAGATGACATATACCAAATTTGGTGAGATTCACATGAACGGCCTATGACGAGTTCGTTCAAATTCGTTTTCGCAATGTTAAAATTTCACGGAAATTGTTTTCGTTGGAAGGGGGCGTCGACCAGTGCTTTCAATGCGTGAGGGTCAATAGATTTCACGATAAAAAAAAAAGTTGTTGTAAACATTAGCATTCTCTAGATAATAGGCAAAATGATATTTTCTAAAATTACAGCGCCCCCTATGGACCAAATTGTATGGCATGTGCTGTGATGTTAGAGGTCTTTGTGGTGATCATGCATGATGTATTTTGTGCAGTTCCCACCTTCTCGGTCCAAGATATTGGCAACTCAAAATACCAATTTTTGCATTTACCCACATCTCTGTAACACCGACATATCACAAAAATTTCATGTCATTGGGTGAAACTTTTGCCGGTCTCCCCCTCTTTGACGGACCCTGGCAAAGCGGGGGGGTGGCCCTTGGGGACCAAAAGCTTCTAGTCGCTCAAAAAGTTCTAGGGCTACATGCCTACAAAGATTCATGTCCCCCATACTTCCAGTGTCCCGGAAATCGTTGACGGAAAATCGGGGGAAAAAAAGGGAAAAAGTCGCGGCAACACTATAATGACCACTTTCGCTAGCTTTGCTAGCGGCGGTCATAATTATTGTAGTCATGCCCAAGAACTTAAAACTAAAATTCCTGTATTTTGGATGCAGTAGAGTATGTTAAACTTGTGGTGTTGGAAAAGTTTGTTTTTTATATTTCGCACAGAGGCATCACAATATAATACACACTGTTTATGTCCCAGAATACACTGTGGAGCTCACTTCTTTTCCCAGTTCCTATGGGACTTCCCATGTTTAATTTTCGATTGTTTTTGTGTGAGGTAACCAATGAATTGATTTTGACCTCAAGGTAGTAAAAATACCAAAATACTGTAAAATGTAAGAACAATATCTTCAGGACTTTTTGAGTTGTTTTGCTAACAAACAGACAAACAAACAGACAGATACTCACTCACAAAATCATAACCTCTTTGGCAGAGGTAATGAAACAGTGTGGTTGATTTGTTTGTGTGTTATAATAGTCTAACTGCTCACAACGGGGGAAATCTGCTGCAGTGAGTCTGTGAATTTTTTTTTCCCCTCGTGTCCTGTGCTCTTGCCCTGCGGGTTAAGAAACACTCCTCTACTTCAAACCTAAAGAGTGACGCAGCCACAAAATCGGAACAGCTAAGGGAACGGAGAATAATATAAAGCAACACTTATAAGCCTGTGCATTTTATGTGGGCTACACCATGGAGGTATAATAACTGGAGAAAGTGTGGAAGTGGGAATGGGAAAAGGTAGGCCAGCGAATTTAGGCAAAATTGACACATTTTTCAGGTTTCAAAATGAAGTTTCTTGAGGCTCATTTTTGTCCTCATTTTACTTAGCCAATGAAGTGCTACATTACTGAGGTAGAGCAGAAAGCTGTATCAAGGAAGGGCATTGGATGTTCAAAAATGGGCTATGACGTAGTTTAGGGACACCCTCGTGCATGAGCTGAGAGCAGAGGACCCACCAATCAGCAAGGGAAAAATGGGGGTGGATATGATGACATTTCTGAAAAATGGCGACAAAGAAGTGCCTTGCTAATCGGCTGAAGCTAACCAGCCAAATCCTGGTCCCCTGGGCTACCCAAGCAAACACTAGAGGCCGATAGTAATTCAAAATGATAAGCAAGGCTGAATGTTTATGAATTATAGATAAAAGATTTGTACACAGCAGACACTGTGGGGAAGTGGTTCTTTTGTAAACACAAACCAATGTTCCTCAGCAAAAGCAAAAATGATTAGAACTGTGTTGTTATACATAATACGTCCAAATAACATAAAGTTGGGTGAGTGTGTCTGGCTGTGTACTTAGGGCTATGTAATTTTATTCTCCGTCTTTTCAGCCACTTGTAATACTCGTTGTATTTCTTCTTCCTGAGCAGGTCCTGAACAAGCTGAATGAATTTGAGGATGCAGTGAAGAAGACACTAAGAGATGTCCGGCTAGACAACGACATTGTCGTTTCTGTGTTTGAGACCAACATCCGTGTCTTGGGGTAAATTTCTTGCATGTATTGTAAATCTACATTGCTCAGCTAGAGTTTGTTCCGTACACTGGCATAACCATAAATCCCGCAATATTTAAATTTGTTTGGTCCTTTAATTCAGTTTAAAGTTTGTCATATGAAAAAGGTTGCTTACCAAATACAATGAAATTCATACTTTTTCAAATATCAAAATCTTTTCCTGAACTTCTGTTCTAAGAACATTACAGGAATTTTGTTTCCATCAGTGGATAATGCCTCCATGTTCTTCACTTCTTAACCTGACGGTGTCAGCTTAGCAAAGTCATGGATCCCTATTTATTAGGGCCCAAGCACCAGAGGTACAGGCTGTGGCTATTGATTTTCTAAAGATTCTTCCTCTTCTTTTTTCTCTTGCCACACTTTGCCTTTTTTAGACACTTCCTTATACAAAAACCTGGGGAAATTTGTACGCACATCGGAACTAATGAATGCTTCTTAGGGACAGAAGCCTGGCTGTGGGTGTGGCCCAGACACTCCAGAGCGCTCCCTTATGTCTTACAGCCCTGTACTCGTGTAGGGCTGTAGCCAGGCTCGTTGGGATGGCAGTCAGAGCACACACACAACCCTAGTGATGGTCACTCCATCACACTGCCTTCCCCTTCGGGAGGCGCAGCCATGCGCTTCACACATTTATCTCCCACCATACTTCTCCGATCCAGGGTGCTCCACACACTGGTGCTTCACCCATCACTGGGGTCCCTCACACCGGGGTCCCTCATACAGCTCACACAGTGGCTGCACCTCCGATGACCTCACGGCAAGCCAAACCACTTCTGCCACCATTTTGGCCCCATCTGGCTTCGAACCCAGGTTTCCGGGTTACCAAACATGCTTTGACCGCAACGCCAAAGAGCCAGGCTTGTTGGGATGGCAGTCAGAGCACACCCACAACCCTAGTGATGGTCACTCCATCACAGCTCGCCATATAATTTTAGCTGCGCTCACCAAATTTGGTAGGTGTATTAGGGTCACCAAAGCAACCAACTTTTGCATATACATTGCAAATTTGGTATGTGTCATCTGCAGACACTGCTGACAAAAAGTTATCAGAGGCTTTAATTTTATCTCTACCTTGGTTCACTAAACACATTGCTGCTCTGCGTAAGAACAAGAATTCTGCATTTAAAAGGGACGAGGACGAATACTAGTCTGCCAATTATGTACTACGATCTGCAATCAGAAAGGCAAAGTCTGACTGTGCAAGTAAACTGGAGCATCAGTTTTCCACCAACAACCCCAAATCAGTCTGGAAAAGTCTAAAGGAGATGACCAACTACAACCCCAATTCCATAAGGGTTGGGATGTTGTGTTAAATGTAAATAAAAAAAGAAATGCCATCATTCTAAAATCATACAGGCAATATATTTATTTGAGAATAGTCCAAGGACAATGTATCAGTTATTGAAACTGGATTTTTTAATTGTTGTATGGGGTATTTGTGGTCATTTAAAATTTGAGGCCAGCAACATGTCTCAAAAAAGTTGAGACGGTGTCAATAAAAGGCAGGAAACACAGGTAAAACTTTATAATAAGGTGCCACAATAAATAGCAAACTAACCATTACCTAAACCTTTGGTAATAGTTGTTAATCATTATCCGTTAATAGTTATAGTATTTCCACTATTCATTCAGTATTAGTTCTTTGCATATGTGCTATATGTTACTGTTATAACAAACAGTTTATTACCTAATATTGTATTGATGGTTAACAATGTCTTTTTGCCACTAATTAATAGTGACTTTAACATAGTTTGTCACTAAGAGTAAGATACAAGTTAGTGGCATCTTATTATTTTGCAAATTATTAATAAATAATGCAACTAGTACCGGTAGTCCAGTCCATTATGCTCAGCTCCTTCTGAGTGTCATTGAACAGCTGTATGGCCCTGGGGACAAAGGACCTCCGCAGCCTGTCTGTCCTGAAGGAGAGGGACCGGATTCTGTAGCTGATCAAACTCCTCTGATTGATGAAGGTGGTGTGCAGGGGGTGGCGGTTGTTGTCCAGTATAGAGCCTGCTCAGGGTCCTCGTCTCAACTATTGTAGTGAGAGTCTCCAGTTCTGCTACTCTGAGTGGGTGTCTGAACTAAGATCAGCTTGTCAAAATGAATTTTTATATATTTTAAACGGTCCACATTATAGAAAATTGTTTTAGTGTCTGAGATGTTTATTTCAGTTACTGGTATCTCTCCTGATCCCCAAAAGCTGAAATTCATCTACGAAGCCATTGTTTTGAGGCTTCTTCGTGATGCTTTAGACACTTCTGCTTCTACTGAAAAAGCCTACACTCAACCCAGCACAGGTTGAAAACTACCACCCTGTCTCACTGCTGCCCTTCCTATCCAAAACCCTGGAAAGGGCAGTTGCAAAGCAGGTTACCAACTTCTTAAATCAGAATGGACAACTGGACCCAAAACAATCTGGCTTCAGAAGTGGCCATTCAACTGAAACAGCATTATTGTCAGTAACTGAAGCTCTGAGGAGTGCAAGAGCAGAAGGGCTATCCTCTGTCCTCATCCTACTAGACCCATCAACAGCCTTTGACACGGTCAACCACAAGATTCTCACATCCATGGGAATCACTGGTGCTGTCCACTCCTGGTTCAACTCCTACCTCACTGGTCGCTCCTTCAAGGTGTCATGGCAAGGAATACTGTCTTCAAACTACATCCTCACCACAGGCGTTCCCCAAGGATCAGTGCTGGGGCCCCTTCTGTTCGCAATGTACACCACCTCCCTGGGACATGTAATTCGAACACATGGGCTCTCCTGTCACTACTATGCCGATGATACCCAGATGTACCTGTCGTTCCAGCCAGATGACTCCACGGTTTCGGCACGCATCTCAGCCTGCCTTGCCGACTTATCAACATGGATGAAGGATCACCACCTACAGTTGAACCTGTCCAAGACTGAACTCCTAGTCATCCCAGCTAAAGAGTCAATTTGTCACAACATCAACCTCAAGATGGACTCTGCTACTGTGGCCCCAAACAAAGTTGCCAAAAACCTTGGTGTCATGATCGATGACCATGTGTCATTCTCCAACCATATTGCATCAGTCGCCCGGACTTGCCGATTCATGCTCTACAACATACAAAAAATCAGACCCTACCTAACCCAACATGCAGCGCAACTTCTAGTTCAGGCCATGGTTATCTCCCGCCTGGATTACTGCAACGCCCTCCTTGCTGGTCTACCTGCTTGTGCAATAAAACCACTGCAGATGGTGCAGAATGCAGCAGCACATTTGGTATTCACTCAACCCAGAAGGGCCCATGTTACTCCTCTATTTATCCAGTTGCACTGGCTACCTGTGGCTACCCGGATCAAGCACAAGGCCCTGACCCTTACATACAAAACCATCTCAGGATCAGCCCCAGCTTATCTGAAGGAAATATTAAACCGACTAGCCGTGCCCCCTGCTCGCTCTAAGCCTTACCAGGCAAAACTGTTTTCTGTAATTGTCCCTCAGTGGTGGAACAAACGTCCAGAAGCTACAAGACTAGCATCATCTCTCTCAACCTTCAAGAAGCATGTAAAGACTCTCCTCTTCCACGACTACTTACTGCACTAATGCCTGAGCTGGCCCAGACCCGGGATTGACTCTAAGGCATGTTGTGTGTGTGCCTGACCCTTTACTAATGCACTTAAAATTAAAAATAATAATAATAATTAATTAACCGCAGTTGGCATTTGCACTTATTGCTCTGTATATCTCCTGTGCACTTTGTATCTGCAAGTGTTGTACGCTGTGATTATGTCCTCTATTGTAAGTCGCTTTGGATAAAAGCGTCTGCCAAGTGTAATGTAATGTAATTCTGCGGTCGGTTAAGTTTTCTATGGAAAGAGATTTGTATCATCATTATCAAATGAATATCACACCATTTACAAATATATTCCTTGATTCAGCAACAAGTGTAAATATAAATATAATTCATGACTTACAAATACATGTGACACTATTGAAGAACATTAGGGATTAATTGGTATACCCAATTCCAAACTAATTGTGTGTCACAACAGCAGCGGAGGAAACGGTAAGCATTAAAGAATGAAGAGCTATATTGTGTTTTTAGACATAAATTTAACAACAGCGAAAAAGGGGGAGGGTGACGAACAGAAGGTCATTCGTTTTTTTAGTCTTCCGCTGTTTCAGGAAACACGAAGAGAAATAGAACCATGCAATGGTTTTTACTTTTTTTTTCTGTAAAACAAAAAAAGTAGTATGAAAAGCAGCAAATGAGTGTGTTGAGAAGAGTGCTGTTCCTCCAGTGGCCTGCTGGGAGCGCATGTGATGTCGGAGCTGCTGCGGCAGCGTGGGGAGCGGATGCAGTGGTACAGGGACGAGCTGCTGCACATGGCCAAAGACCTGGGACAACGGCTGCTACCTGCCTTTAACACCACCAGCGGCCTGCCTTACCCACGGGTAAGATACACATATCATATAGATCAGATACACATGATCATCGCTGAATGTCAAGTCGTGAATTTATTTATTTAGCACAATTAAAAACAATAGAAGTTGACCCAAAGTGCTTCACAAACAAAAAGGTAATGATAACATTTAGAAATAAGGTAAAACATGGGCTACAGCATAAGAATATCATACCATTGAAACAAAATTTAAGACTCAGGGATAAGAATTGTCAATAAATACACAAGTTAAAATTAGTAGATAAATAGATACAAAATCAATAACGGACATATTTAAAAATGGAGAACAAAAACATTTAACAGCAACAACAAAATAAAAAAAATAAAGATAAACATTTTTAAAAGGGAAACAGGACAACTATGTCAGACTGAACAAAAGCAAGGGTAAAAAGATGGGTTGACAGGTGGGATTTAAAGCTGGCAGCAGTTGGGCCAGATTTAATGTGAGGTGGGAGACTTTTCCAAAGCTTGTTTTTGAGGCGTGTGAAGGGGATTTTGAGGAGCTGCTGAAAGGATGACCTGACTGACCTTGGGGCACAATAGGCAATTAAGTTCTGCTAGATAAGATGGTGTGAAACCATTTAGAGCTTTAAAAGCAAACAGTAAAATTTGAAAACCGATTCTATATTTAACTGGTAGCCAGTGGAGAAGAGCCAGGGGAGGTGAGATATGTTCTCTCCTTTTGGTAAAAAATGTACCCAGCTGTCTACCCATGCCCAGCAGTTTGTCTTACCAAAGGATAATTTACCCCACACTTCATACCCTATCCTCTTCACAACACACACATACATACACACACACACACACACACACACTAAACACACACACACAACACACACACACACACACGCAACACACATACACTCATCAGCCTGAGCAAGTAGATAAGCTACCATCAGCTGCCATTGTGAGAGGCTCATATGCATGGACATGCACAGTGGAGTGTAGAAGAATAAGTCAATTGCAGCCACATCACCATTTGCTCATGGCTTGGCACCTGCTGTTTTGAGTTTTCTCCATTTTGCTTACATTGTCTCTATAATAATAATAATAATAATAACAATCATCTTGTATAGCACAATTCATACAAGATGCAGCTCAAAGTGCTTTACAGTTTGGCAAGAAAAACACAAGACAACATGTCTTGCAGTCCAGTGGCACCAGAGCAGACGAACACAATTACGCAATGATGTAATGACACAATGCCCTGTTTATGCGGGCTCTTGCATGACGTAATAATGTCACAGTGACACAATGACCAGATAATTTTTGACTGTGCAAAATTACAAAATATCAAACCAAGTCTCATGTTGCCTAAATGCCACATAATCACAGCCTAGCTATGCACATATCCAGCCTGGGACAACAATGAGCAACATTAGAAACCAATTAATACTTTTCAGGGCATTTAGAGCTTAGACATAAGAGGTAATAAACTAAATATATAAAGGGGAAAAGGATGAATGTTTTGTATGCTTTAATGTTGGCTGACAGTCCATTAAGTGATTTCCTGTTATTAGGACTTGTATGTGAGCTATGCAGTTTCGTTTTGATGTTTAAAATCTCCCCCATTTTCTCCTGCAGGTAAACCTTCGGTACGGGGTCCTGGACCCTCTGTCCCGTACAGGCACAGAGACGGACACCTGTACCGCATGTGCGGGAACCATGATCTTGGAGTTTGCGGCACTCAGCAGACTGTCCGGAGACTCTGTGTTTGAGGTACACCCCCTGTCTCTGTAATTGTACTACATGATGAATGTGTGTGAGGGCCACAAAAGACAATATACATTTTCATGGGATCAATAGGTCTGTTGGTTAGAGCCATGTTGTTATTCGTGTTGCTTTTTGTGGAATGAAGTTTCATGTTGTGTGGCATGTCACATTCTTGTTCTTGTGTCATGTTCACGTTCTCATGTCACATTGACTGCAGGAACATGCCAGAAAGGCCTTAGATGTTCTCTGGGAGAAGAGACAGCGAGGAAGTGACCTTGTCGGAACAGTCATCAATATCCATAACGGAGACTGGGTCCGCAGGGGTAGGTCTCCACTGTCACAAGATTGTAGTACTTTCCTCAGACATGCAAACTGATAGGTAAGTACAGTACAGGATACAGTAAATGCTTTCTCCTTCTCCCTCTCTCATCCCTCACCAGATAGTGGAGTTGGTGCTGGCATTGACTCCTACTATGAGTATCTCATGAAAGCTTATATTTTGCTTGGAGACAATGTGTATCTGGAGCGCTTCAATACTGTAAGTATGCCTTAAAAAATACCAATTTATCAGTGTTATGTAAAGGATAATGTCCAACGAGGCATGGAATGGAATGAGCCCTGACGGTGTGATCCAGGAACCTGGCAAGAAGCAGAGGGGGTCTTGAATAATAAAAAGTTCGAAACTTCTAACAGTGTTATACACACATGGAAAAAATTGCTGGTGGAATAATTTAAAAAACAAACTAATAAAACTGGCCTGGACAAAAATGATGGTAGCCTTAACTTAATATTTTGTTGCACCACTTTTTAAAGCAGTGACTGCAATGGAATGACTGTACAACGAGCCTGCATTTTTCACAGTCAGGACGGTGTTCTTTTCCTGGCATGCTTCGGTTTCTGTGAACATAAACCTTATGTGCCTTACCACAAACCTCCAGTTTTGTCTCATCTGTCTAAAGGATATCCTCCTAGAAGCTTTGTTGCTTGTCAATATGCATTGTGGCAAATTTCAGTCTCGCTGTTTTATGATTTCTTTTTAGAGAGTAGAGTAGAGTAGAGTAACTTTATTGATCCCGAAGGAAATTAAGGTGTCCAGTAGCATACACATAATACATATTGCAAAAAACAGATCAAACCTATTGCACACGTCTGCATAATACAACATTCACTGAACTGAGGGAAGAAAAAACATTCTAATGATAATAAGTAAGGTAATAAGAATTCCACGAGGTAAACAAGTGTCGTGATAAGGTGCTTTGTGGTAGATAGATTACAGTGTCCCAGTAAAAATTGTCCAGTGTTATAGAAGGGTCCTTTAGTGCAGTAGTTATCAGGGTAGTGCAGTATATTGCTGTCCATAGTCGTATAGTAGTCACCACCAGGGACAGCATGTGCGCGTGTGTGTGTGTGTGTGTGTGTGTGCTCAAGCACTCCAGTCCATGATGCTCAGCTCCTTCTGTGTGCTGTTATACAGTTGTATGGCCCTGGGGACAAATGACCTCCGCAGCCTGTCTGTCCTGCAGGAGAGGGACCGGAGTCTGTCGCTGATCAAACTCATCTGATTGATGATAATGGTGTGTAGGGGGTGGCGGTCGTTGTCCAGTATGGAGTGCAGCCTGCTCAGGGTCCTCCTCTCAGCTACTGTAGTTAGAGACTCCAGCTCCATGCCCACCACAGACCCTGCTTTCCTCACCAGTCTGTCCAGACGCCCATTGTCTCTTTTCCTAGTGCTGCCACCCCAGCATACCACAGCATAGAAGAGCACACTGGCCATGACAGACTGGTAGAACATCAGCAGGAGTCTGTTGCAGACATTGAAAGACCTCAGCCTCCTGAGGAAGTACAGCCTGCTCTGTCCTTTTCTGTAGAGTGCATCTGAATTAGTAGACCAGTCCAGTTTATTGTCGAGGCGTACCCCCAAGTAAGTGCAAACTGTCTCGACATTCTCCCCATCAATCGTGACAGGCACCAGCGGCAGGGCAGTTCTCCTGAAGTCCACCACCATTTCCTTGGTTTTGGTGGTGTTCAGTTGCAGCTGATTAGATTAGACCCAACGAAGTCCTCCACAAGGCACCTGTACTCCCCCTCCTGTCCATCCCTGATACACCCCACGATTGCAGTGTCATCAGAGAACTTCTGCATGTGACAAGTCTCTGAGTTGTAGCTGAAATCGGTGGTATACAGGGTAAACAGTACAGGGGAGAGCACAGTACCCTGCGGTGCACCCATGCTGCTGACCACAGCCTCTGATGTAAGGTCCCCAAGTCTGACAAACTGGGGCCGTTCCGTGAGGTAGTCCGTGATCCAGGTCACCAGGCCAGGCTCCACTCCCATCCGCAGCAGTTTGTCTCTCAACAGGAGTGGTTGGATGGTATTAAAAGCACTGGAGAAATCAAAGAACATAATTCTCACAGCACTGCCTCCTTTGTCCAGGTGAGAGTGCACCCTGTGTAGAAGATACAGGATAGCATCCTCTACCCCCACATTTTCTTGGTAGGCAAACTGCAGGGGGTCCAGTGCATGGCGAACCTGAGGTTTCAGAAGGTTGAGCAGCAGTACACGCTCGAGTGTCTTCATTAGGTGTGAGGTGAGGGCAACCGGTCTGTAGTCGTTGGGTTCTTTTGGGTGAGCCTTCTTGGGTACAGGTATCAGGCAAGAAGTTTTCCACAGTGTCGGGACCTTGCCTACCTGCAAACTCCTGTTGAAGAGGTGTTGGAGAGGTGCGGCTAATTCCACTGCACAGGTCTTCAGCAGTCTGGCACAGACGCCGTCGGGTCCTGCCGCCTTGGATTTCAGCCTCTTAAGTGCTCCTCTCACCTGATCAGTAGTGACTGTGGGTGGTGGATGTCCGGGGTCCATAGGCAGAGGTGAAGGGATGGGTGAGGGGGATGGTGGGTCCATAGGCAGAGGTAAGGGAGTGGGGTGGGGGGTCCGTGGGCAGTGGTAGGGGTGTATGGGGTGTGTGGGGGGTCTGTAGTCAGAGGTGCTGGAGTGTATGTGGGGGTTGGTGGAAGTGAGGGGTTTGTAAGCAGAGGTGGGGGGTGGGGAGGTGTGCTGACACCAGTTGTGCAGTCAATGTCAGGAGCAGGTGGGGGAGGTGCTCTGGAGGTGACAATGGGGGTGTCGATGGCTGGCCCATTACCAGAGTTGCTGAACCGGTTGTAGAAGTGATTCAGCTCATTGGCCCTGGAAATGTCGCCATCAGCCTTGCCACCTTTTCCTCCAAGCCCAGTGATGGTCCTTACTTCCTGCCATACCTCTTTCATGTTGTTATCCTGCATTTTCTTCTCAACTTTCCTCCCATATGCCTCCTTGGCCTACCTCAACCTTCTTTTCAGTTCTAGCTGCACACTCCTCAGCTCTGTTTGATTGCCCTCCTTAAAAGCTTTCTTCTTCTTGTTAAGGAGGCCTTTGACATCACTGGTCACCCAAGGCTTGTTATTCAGGTAGCAGCGCACAGTCTTAGTGGGTACAACAATGTCCATGCAGAAGTTGAGGTAGTCAGTTGTGCATGCTGTGACTTCCTCCAAATTCTCACTGTCCTGCAATATGCTCCATTCAGTGGACTCAAAGCAATGCCTAAGCACCTCCTCTGCTTCTGGTGTCCATTCCCTGACGGTGCGTGTGATGACTGGAAGTTTTTGTACTTTTGGCTTGTATAATGGCTGAAGGTGAATGAGGTTGTGGTCGGAGTTACCCAGTGGAGGAAGCGGCTGTATGCATCCCTCACATTAGCATACAGGAGATCAATTGTCCTATTTTTCCTTGTTGCGCAGTTCACAAATGGGTGAAAATTTGTGAGGGTGGAATCCAGTGTAACATGATTGAAATCACCTGTTATAACAAAAAAGGCATCCGTGTGTTGTGTTTGGAGCCTTGCCACAGTTGTGTGGATGACGTCACAGGCAATATCCGGAAGGGCTCGTGGCGGAATGTAAACACAGAGAACAATGGCGTGCGAGAACTCTCTCGGCATGTAGTAGGGTCGCAGACTCACCGCAAGTAACTCCACGTCTTTACTGCAGATGGTCTCCTTCACCGTTACATGCCCAGGGTGGCACCACCTGTTGTTACTGTAGATCACCAGTCCTCCTCCCTTCTTTTTCCCGGAGAGTTTGATGTCTCTGTCAAGTCTGACTGTACTGCCACGTCTCCGTCAGGCAAATCAGGCTAGATTCCCTGTACAGCTTTTGATTCCTTACCAGGGCAGTCAGTTCATCTGTCTTGTTTTCCAGCGAATTCACGTTTACCATCACGATCGCTGGAGCATAGGGCTTGTATCTCCTCTTCTTCTCCCGTCGCTGAGCTCTCACAAAACAGTGAGTGTTAACAGTGGTGTCCTCGCTTGTCTCCCATTAAGTCTACTTTGGCTCAAACAGCAACAGATGGTGCAAACTGATGTACCTTACTGATGATAGTTTCACTCAACAAAATCAAATTTTTGTCAGTGTTATGGAGGACTATCGCCCCAGCCAATGCAAACTCACTTGTAGGATGACACCACCAAGTGAAATGGGTAAATGCAGAAAATGGGGTTTTCAATTCCCAATATCTAGGCTGGAGAAGGTGGAAACTCTATCAGTATCGGGGATCATGTACCAATAGGCCATATTGGTATCAACCATAAACACTTGTTAGTAGTGCAGCGCCACCTAGTGAAATGAGTAAATGTAAAAATTGGAATTATAAATTGCCAGTATAATTTAACCAAAAAGACAGAAACTGCAGAAAAGTTCGTATGTAGTCAGCAGGACAACCTCTGAAAACACGCCAAGTACCAGGAAATTTGGTATGTCAGTGTCACAAAAACGTGTGAACCCTACCCATGAATGTTCATTTGTGGCATAGTACTAGCTCATGAAATAGGTAAATGTCTTGGACCTAGAAGTCTGGAACTGCACAAAAATTGTCATGTACAATCAGCAAGACAACCTCTGAAAGCATAAGCATAAGTACTGTGAAATTTCATGCATAGGAGGCACTGTCATTTTGCAAGATCACATTTTGGCTATTATCTGTAAAACACTGTTGTTTAAAAACAAAATTAGTTTTCTTTATATTCAGTAAAACCTCTTGCATGAAAATCACCTGTCCATGGCCACTTCCAACGATGAAAGTGTCGAAATACAGAAAAAAAAAAACAGGATAAACTGGATTCGAACCAGCTTAATGGAGGAAATATCAGCATAGAATGCCATAGCACTAGCACAGCATACTGTAACTATTTAAAACCAGGATTTCTTAACGCAAGGTCCAACAGCGATGTAAGGCATTGCAACAACATATGACACTTAAAATAGCTTATGTAGGATAGCTAAAAATCAATACCATGCGGCAGTCATATCATTTACCACTATGTGTTACAGCTAATTGTAATAATTGATGTTTCGTGATCAGACTAATTGCAGAATGATATGAAAGAACACCAGAACTCTTTGCCTTTGACAGCAGTCATTACAGAAAAACGTTGGACCTCCAAAAAAGTTTAATTGTCCTTTTCAAAATCAGTGGAACATTTGGCAGGATTCTAAAGAACCATATAATAAAAAGTATAAATATTGATTCATTTTTATTTATTATACTGTTACTACCCTACAGCATGACAGTGCGCTTGATTTGTGGTGTGTATGTGTGTATGTGTGTATGTGTGTTATACCCACAGCACTACAGTGCCATTATGAAGTACATCAGCCAGCCGCCTCTGCTGTTGAACGTGCACATGCACAACCCCACCGTCAATGTCCGTAGCTGGATGGACTCTCTGCTAGCCTTCTTCCCTGGACTGCAGGTATGCACACACACAATCATGCACAATTACCCCCTCAAACACACTTGAGCACATACACATAGGAGGAGAGCGGCCATTCAAGGTATTATTCATTCTGGCCCTCTCACAGAAATACATTCTCCTCTCACATATATTCTCCTCTAACATAACATGCATTTGCCTCCCACATACATACATACATATTTCTGTCACTTATATACATTTTCTTCTCAAAAACATACATGCTCGTGTTTTGGGGGCAAACAGCTAAGATGTTAGGTTAGCATTCGTTAGGCGTAGGCATTTTTTTTTTTGTGTGTGTGTTGAGGAAACCCGGAACACTCAAAGACCAGGGAACAGGAAACTTGTCGGGGATTTAGCCCCATCCGGATGAACCAAGCAAAACCAAGGAGCTCATTATGGATTTCAGGAAGGAGAAGGGAGATACACACACACCCATCAACATCAATGGCATGGGTGTTGAACGTGTCTCCAGCTTCAAGTTCCTGGGGATTCACATCTCCGAGAACCTTTCATGGACAATTAACATCTCCAGCCTTAAAGGAGAACTTCGGTGTAAAATGAAAATTGCCATGTTAAAACATCATACCGAGTTGGTATGTTTGCTGAGGAGCAAAATTGAGTTAGCCAGTTGCATTCAGAACAATTTTTTACCGTTTGTCCCAGAAGGCTAACAATGGAAGTGGTAGCTGCCCTTACACGAAGCATGAAGATTAAGCTAATATTAAACCATTAAAACAGCTCGAAGAAACCATAGACATAGAAACATAGATGCCGCATTGAGCTGGCAGCCCGTTGCTGGGATACGTCAGTGTGTCTGCCATATTGGATGTGGCAAATCTACCCCGTAAACCAATGCAAGTAAATGTACCGAACTTTATAAAGCCCCTTTCTACAATAATATTTAACTCGATGCATTTTATTCACCCATTCAGTCACACACGTACATATATGAGCAACAAACAGGCATCAAAACAACATATATTACTTTTAATGTGAAAGTTATAAATAGCTGCGAAATCCAGATTTCAGTACATGTGCATCAATAGGCCTTATTTACTGGCCTTATCTGTTTTAGTAATAAATTAGTTTATTTTCTGCCTAATTAAGAGCAGCAGTAGGATGTAGGAAAGATAGTTCTAACTTTTGCCACCTCTACTTTCTAACTAATTTTCTGATTGGTCTGGGAGATTCTCACATTCTCACTGTAACTGTAAACGTGCGTCCAGTTTAGTGCACGTGCACGATACTGGAAAGATGAGGTGTGGTAGAAGTTTCTGCTACAAAAGTATACAACATTTTAACGAACAAATTATCCTTCATGGGGTAAAACAGTATGGAATGACTTGGATATCAGGATATTCTTCTCACGAAACAGAGGCAGGGACAGGGAAACAAAGACAGAGGTAAGATTATGTTGTATATGCTAGTCGGCGATAACTATAGCCAGCTAATTAGGGTTCGTAATGTGTGAGAGTTGAGATGAGACGTTTGAGCAAACAGACTGGTCTGTTCCTCTCTTTGACCTGTTTTTCCAGTAACCTCATTCACAGAAGAGTCCGCATTGCAATAATTAATATTGGCTAACGGTATCCAATCTGCATAGATTAGACTTTACTCATAAAATTGTCTACAGTAGCAAAGGACGGTGCCATTGCGGCGGAGCTATTAATTTTAATTTTGGCTAAAACTGAGTGTGGACAGTTAATTCATCAAAACACACGGAAGTTGGGGAAGGGGGGTGGGAAGACATCTATAAATGCCCAATACTCGTCATAGAAGCCTATATTTATTTTTTATAGGCCTACAAACCTTGCAACAGTCATGTCAGTTTACATTCATTATAGTCTTCTGACACCATGTCATGTATGTCCTTGGCTTAATGGGTACTTTTGTAGCCCAGTGGTGGTGTTTTAAAGTTGCTTTCTAATTCTCTGACAAACACACCAGCGGCATCACTGTCAGCTGAAGCCCTGTCAGCTGAAATGCCATTGGGGGCTTCGCCCAGCCCCTGTACACTGCAAACTAGCGACAGGTACGCGATAGATATAGTTCAGGTAAGCTAATCAGTCAGCAAGCTACCAAAACCTGAGGCCAAAATACCCACCCTAGGACTTAATATGATAAATGATAACTGGAAATAGTGAATGAAAATAAAAATAACTTTTATTTATTGAGTCACCACACAGACCTACTCTCGTTGAATAAAGCAAGCTGAAATACCCCACAAAGTCAGAATATTCTGTTCGTAATATTACGTTATCATGGCCAAATACAATGAAAAGTATTTTTCCAGTCTCACATGTGAAAGATAATCCCATGTGATCGCGTTTGGATGGTAAGCCGTTGGTACAGTTAAACGCAGCACATGAATGAGGCGTCCTTATTCTAGGCTGCTGTCTAGACGCTATACCAGAGACAGTTGAAGAATCTCCACTTTGCCACATCCAATATGGCGGCGAGGATGACGTATGATTCTACACAGAAGGCGGCGTCTATGTTTATATGTCTATGGAAGAAACTCCACACTCCATCGGTAGTACAACAAAGGCCCTGGCATTCAAAACAAGGCACTGAGAACTTTGTAAATGTACACAACGTTTATTTAAAAAACTGTTCTTACATGCAGTAGTTTGCAGTTGTTTCTCATCGCCGCCATGATGAAAGTCCAAACAAGTTGATTGTACTACCTCTCCTCCTATTCTTCCTGCTGGTTCGTGTTCGTCAATCGACTCGTGCGGACTTTTATCATGGTGGCGACGAGAAACTACAGCAAAATACTGCCTGTCAAAAGTGTTCTACTAATAAATGTTGTGTACACGTACAAAGTTCTCAGTGCCCCGTTTTGAATGTTGTGGCCTTTGTTGTTCTACTGGTGGAATGTGGAGTTTATTCGAGCTGTTTTAATGGTTTAAAGGAGAACTTCGGTGTAAAATGAAAATTGCCATGTTAAAACATCATACCGAGTTGGTATGTGTACGGAGGAGCAAAATTGATTTAGCCTGTTGCATTCAGAGTTTAACTATTTTTTATCGTTTGTCCCAGAAGGCTAACAATGGAAGTGGTAGGTGCCCTTAGACGAAGCATGACTGCTACGCTATTTTTAAACCATTAAAACAGCTCGAAGAAACTCCACACTCCATCGGTAGTACAACAAAGGCCCTGACATTAAAAACGAGGCACTGAGAACTTTGTAAGTGTACACAACATTTATTAATAAAACAGTTTTGACAAGCAGTACCTTGCTGTAGTTTCTCGTCGCCGCCATGATGAAAGTCTGCACAGGTCGATTGACGAACAACCCAGCAGGAAGAATAGGAGGAGAGGTAGTACAATCAACTTGTTTGGACTTTCATCATGGCGGCAACGAGAAACAACTGCAAACGACTGCATGTAAGAACATCTTTTTAAATAAACGTGTACATTTACAATATTCTCAGTGGTTCGTTTTGAATGCCAGAGCCTTTGTTGCACTACCAATGGAATGTGGAGTTTCTTTGAGCTGTTTTAATGGTTTAAAAATAGCGTAGTCGTCATGCTTCGTCTAAGGGCACCTACCACTTCGATTGTTAGCCTTCTGGGTCAAACTATAAAAAATAGTTAAACTCTGAATGCAACAGGCTAAATCAATTTTGCTCCTCAGTACACATACCAACTCGGTATGATGTTTTAACATGCCAATTTTTATTTTACACTGAAGTTCTCCTTTAACAATAGCGTAATCTTCATGCTTCGTCTAAGGGCACCTACTACTTCCGTTGTTAGCCTTCTGGGACAAACGGTAAAAAATGGTTAAGTTCTGAATGCAGCAGGCTAACTCAATTTTGCTCCTCAGCAAACATACCAACTCAGTAACATGTCAATTTTCATTTTACACCGAAGTTCTCCTTTAAGAAGGAGATCAACATCAACAACTCTTCTTTCTGAGAACGCGAAGAACCACCTGTCCTCTGACATCATGGGTAACTTCTACCGCTGTGCGATTGAGAGCATCCTGACCAACTGTATCAGGAATTAATTTTGTAAGTATTACGTATTAATGTATGTATGTAAGAAGAGAATTTATGTATCTGTGAGGAGAATGTATGTATGTGAGCAGGGAATGTATATATGTAAAACGGTGTAAAAGCATGTAAAAGTAAATATCTTGAACAGCCTCAGCCACACACACACTAATTCAAAGTGTGCTCTGTCAGGTTGCTCAAAAGAGTCTACCCATTGGATGTTCACTGAAGACTGTCGACCAACTCTTTTGACAGATTTTGACAGCCATAGCACCTGGTTGCTTGGTAATTACCACCATGGGAGTGGGCAGCTGTGTTTTGACTGCTCGGTACTCTGCTTCATTAAATCTTCCAGTTGGGTGCTCAGCAACATACAACAAGAGGAAACGAAGACACAGAATGTTGTGTGAAAGTTACGTCAGGTTAAAAACAACATAAAATTGGTGTATGTCTGGTTGTGTGTGTGTGTACGTATATGCACATGTACATGCATACCTTGAGTTATTGTCTGTCTATGTGTGTGTGTGTCTTTGTTTGTTTGTTTGCAGGTTTTAAGAGGTGATCTGAAGCCAGCCATTGAGACCCATGAGATGCTGTATCAGGTCACCAAGCAGCACAAGTTTCTGCCAGAGGTAATAGTCCAGGCAGTCTGTGACAAAAAAACACCCTACCTAGAACCATTTGCAACAAGAAGTGATGTATATCCTCACTGTTTTGACCATGTCAGTCAAAGATGTAATGTACCCTCCCCTTTATGTTAAACACATTAGGAATTTTCACTGGAACCACAGTATAAAGTTGACGGTAACACTTTACTTTACAGATCAGTAATAAGTAGGTAATTTTATAGGAAATTTTGGAAATTTGGGTAGCAGGTAGCTAAACTGTGGACACACGCTAAAGGATTGATCACCTTTAGTGGGGCCGCCTCAGGGGAGGGTGTACAGTGAATAAAGGCCCGAAACACCCGTTGATCCTGAGGTACACTGCTGAGGATGTGTCCCACATAGTGTATGGATAATTGTAATGGCTGTAGTTAGGAAAGCCTGAAGTGTGGTACAATGGGTGCTCTCCCCACATGTGCAAGTGTCTTGTATTTATTTTTATTTTTATTTTTTTTTTTTTATTTATTGTAATTGTTAAGGAAATGTTGGAGGAAACTGCAAAGGCTTGCCAGTGGTCCTGGATGAGATGCATGTTGTTGGCATGGTGAAAGCCATGGGGGAAAGCGATAGGTAGGTGCTGCTGAGTGAATCATGTAAACGGCCCCAGCAGCCCCAGTCACTGTAACGGTAGCCGGCTGGTTCAGGTTAACCCTTGTTGAGCATCTGTCTGTACGGCTCCAGTTGGCCATCCCCGTCCTGTACAGCTCACATGAGGTTGCGTGAATAGCTGTAGTCAGCGGCCAGTTGTGCGTGTTACTCCTGGGAGTAGGGATTAACAGCCTGAACTATTTACTTGGTTATAGATAGTGTAGGGGTAGGTGTAATAGCTATAGTTTCTCCCTAAGGTGCTCTTCCTACATGCACAAGTACTTTGTGTTCTTTGTAATTTATACCTAATTTTATGGTAATAATAATTTTTAACCACATATTACAAGTAATAACGGTGCAGTTTCCAGACAATTACTGTGCAGTTTCTAGGCAATAACAATGCAAACTGCTTGGTATACAGTTGTATTGTTTCTGTTACTACACTGTCACATGTTCCTACTTAATTTCTCAGCTGCATTGATATATATACCCACCAAGTATCCTCTTTCTGACAGTTAGTGTTGTTTTGTGTAATTACCTTGAAAGAAATTATGCAATTTTAGGGAAATTGCAGAGTATGAGGGCTGTAAAATGCAGAATCACCTATTTCCACTCAGTTACTTAGAAATTTAAAAAGGAACGAATGGTAGTGAATGACCCACAAAGGTTCACTTTATTGAACATATATATTGCAAAAAAACTGTTCTGTTACAGGTAGCATGGGGTATGATGAGAACAAACAATAAGGACTATAAACTCTGAACTCGTAATTGCCTTGCTAGTAACATCATTGTTTAACCCCACCATTTTAAGGTGTCTATTTGTAGTAAGGGGTTATACAATAGTGTATTTCATAGATGAATATTAACGAGCGACACCAAACCAGTAGGCTAGTATCATATTTATGTGCTTGAAAGGATTGTGTGGTTTGATTCCATGCGCGAGCACGATAAGAGGAGAATCCATCGGCAGCAGTAATCCACAATATAACGTGCATCCCTCTCGTCGTCTGACCAGTTTTTTTGCTATTGGGAGTAGCCTGCAGTAGTTGGCAGTCCACAAACAGCAGCTCAGTCCAATAATATATTAAATGATCCACCATATAGCTAATTCACTCCGTTTTTACCTATGTTCTCCAAGCAGTTAAACTTGAGTCCGAAGTTCTACTGATACACAGACAAACGTTCCCACCAAATACAGTACTTCAGTGAAAGCAGAATACGTGCACTCACTGAAAATAGTGGTTTAAGCGAATAAAGTAGTCTAGCTCTATTGTTTTCCTTGGAGTTGTATTCAGCGGTCTCGTTTATCTCCCTTTCCCTTCCTGTGAACCTTGACCTCAAACAACTGTGTCATTGGTGCACAAATTAAATTTAAAATACATATACATTTTCTTCAAAAGACATAAGGTTAAATACTCTTACAATATGCCCCTTGTAAATAAATTAGCATTTAACCAAATTAAATACGCTGTTTTTAACATCATATAAAAGCATGGACTTCTCCACCAATGAGAAACAAGAGTGACAGGAAGTGTATGAACTAAACCGCCAAGTTGGGAAGACGCAGGAAGAATGAGAGTTGGAGAACGATGACTAGTTTGTTATTTGTTTAAACCACGATTTTCTGTGAATGAAAGTAGACGGTTTACATAGGTCACCAGGTGATTTAGAAATAAGAACAGAGTTACATGTTTTAAAAATAGTTCAATGTTTTAATCTTACTTTGTTGTTTTTTAAAAATATATTGTTCAATTTCTTTCCTTTTGTTTTGATCACGCCCATTACCAGTGCCGGCTAACAAACATCATTTTGCAATATTGAAATTGTTTAATAAAGTGAACGCTTGTGGTTGAAGAGAATGAATGTCATGCACATACTTTAAACAAAATTAATAAAAGTTCTGCAGTCTAGGTATTTGTCTGTTAAAGTCAACAATTTCAGCACATGGTAGCATATTTCACAGATGGTAATAATTAAGTAATTGAGTGGAAATAGGTGATTCTGTATTTTACAGCACTGATAATGCACAATTGCCCTAAAACTACCTAATTTATTTCAAGGTAATTGCACAAAAACAACACTATCTTAAGGAAGATACTTGGTGGGTATATCAACACAGCTGAGAAATTAAGTAGGAACATGCGATAGTGTATTAATTAATTTGTTTCATTGTAGTAACAGAAACTATGACATTTTACTATCTAAGTGCTACAATGACTTGGTTTACAAAGAACACAAAGTACTTGTGCATGTAGGAAGAGCACCTTAGGGAGAAACTATAGCTATTACACCTACCCCTACACTATCTATAACCAAGTAAAGGCTGTTAGTCCCTACTCCCAGGAGTAACACGCACAACTGGCCGCTGACTACAGCTATTCACACAACCTCATGTGAGCTGTACAGGACAGAGCAGCTGAGGGGATGGCCAACTGGAGCCGTACAGACAGATGCTCAACAAGGGTTAACCTGAACCAGCCGGCTACCGTTACAGTGACTGGGGCTGCCCCCTATCGCTTTCCCCCATGGCTTTCACCATGCCAACAACATGCATCTCATCCAGGACCACTGGCAAGCCTTTGCAGTTTCCTCCAACATTTCCTTAACAATTAAAATAACTAGATAAATACATAAAAATACACTTCCACATGCGGGGAGAGCACCCATTGTACCACACTTCAGGCTTTCCTAACTACAGCCATTACAATTATCCATACACTATGTGGGACACATCCTCAGCAGTGTACCTCAGGATCAACGGGTGTTTTGGGCCTTTACTCACTGTACACCCTCCCCTGAGGCGGCCCCGCTAAAGGTGATCAATCCTTTAGCGTGTGTCCACAGTTTAGCTACCTGCTACCCAAATTTCCAAAATGTACTTCCACAATTCACTTACAACCACCGTTTACTTCCAAAATGTACTACTTACTGCTCATTACCAACTGTTTGCACCAACGCATAAAAATTAGGGAAGAGGAGGGGAAGGAGAAGGGGGGGAGAGGGAGCCTGTCTGGGCTTCGCTCACCCCAAGGGCCTGTCTGGGCCTTCCTCCTCCTCCTCCTCCCCCATCTCATCTCCTACACCGCCCCCGCCCGACTTCCAAAGTTTTACTTACAAAATTAACCACAACCACAATTTACTTCCAAAATGACCTGCTTACTTACTAATTAGGAGTTGTTATCGAATATTTGCACTTTACCACCATTTTACCACAGATACTATCACTTTGCAGTCACTAACGCATACGCCATTACACAAACGACCCTGCCAATGCTAGTTCTAAAGACGATTCTACCCACTGACTTACCCTTAAATGTATACTCCTCTTGAATCAAATGGTGTCTAATGCTCAGTTATCCCGTGTTCCATACACCGCAAAACCCCGGGAAACTTTGCCACTCTGTATCCCAATACACCGCACGATCCCAGAGACCCTGATTCTAAGCTGCCCATGTGTGTGATGGCTGCCATTTATAAGCCTCTTCTTCTGTGTTTCTATTGACCCACTAAACGCACTACTGCCATCTGCTGGTCCGGGGTGCCCATCCTTATCTGCACAAACAGCCCTAGGTTTCACTAATCTCCACCTACTCGGTAGCACACTGGCTAAGGCACTCAACCCACACCTAGAGGGCCCGGGTTCGAATCCCTCCACCGCCCCACTCGAACATGGCAACCCTACTGCTTACCACAGGCAGGGACCGCCCTTCTCATCCAGATCCAATTACTAGTCCTAGCTGCTTCCTCTGACATCTCCCTAACAGTTTTACGTAGATTCTTAACACCAACCCCAAGCTCCCCTAGCAATGAAATGACTGACCTCCCTACAAACCCTCTACAACCCACTTCTACTGGAAATACTCTTGCCCTCCATCCTTTCTGCTCTTCTTCCAATCTCAACTCTTCATACTTAAGCTTTTTCCTTTCATATGCTTCCTCTAGGGAGCTTTCCCATGGGACAGTGAGTTCAATAAAATACACTACCTGTTGGCTGGTCGACCAATAGACTATGTCTGGCCTCAAGTTAGTGGTAACTATTTCTTGAGGGACCACCAACTTTCCACCCACATCTACCAGGAATCTGCCAATCCTTTGCTTCCTGTATAGTACTCCTTCACTTTGCGGCTCTCTTACTTTTCTCACCCTCCCGCACAAACTGGATACCCTTTTTATGACTACCTTCTGCATTTACCTGCTGCCTCCTACTCTCAATTCCTGCTGCTAAGCATTTTAATACTTGGTTGTGACGCCATGTATAGCGACCCTGTGCCAAGCTAACTTTACAGCCAGATAGTATATGTCTCAATGTGGCTACACCTGCACAGAGTGTGCATGACGGATTCCCATCTGTCCAGATTCTCAGGTTATCTGGCGATGGGAGCACGTCGTACGTCGCTCCCAATAAAAACTTTAAAGTCTAAAAGCCTGTTAGACTTCATACTCCACAAATCCCTCCAAGTAACCTGTTTTCTCTCTACTCCCTCCCAATTCAACCACTGGCTCTGCTTTGCTAGTGACACAGCTTTTACCTGTCTACTAGCTTCTTCTTGCCTGCGTATCTGCTCTACAACCAATCTCCTTTTCTCCTTCTGATCTGCCTTTCTCCACATTGGCTTCCCTGATGTACACCCCAAGCCTCCCCGCCCAATCTGGACATTCCCCACTATCTCTCCATGTCTAAGGGCTGCCTCTGCCTCCTGCACTGCTACCTTTGGTTTCCACTTTCTCCCTTTGCTCGGGTTAGGAGCCAGACCACTAACTATCCTATCCTTGCTCCCTGTTAACAACAGCTCTGTCCTAACCTTAGCACACTTAAATTCCTCTACCAGACTATTTATTGGCAGCTGCAGTATGTCCTTCCCATACAGAGCTACACTGCTTGGTTAGTACCTTTCATCACTATGTTGTTATGTCATAACATCTGATAGTAGCCATGTACTTACCAACATTTTACTCCTTCATAACACCACCATGCTGGTGTAATTACAGTCATATTACTTCACAATAAGTAAATCCTGAATATTTACACATTTACTTTAAATAATTACCATTTTATTATATCTTCAAATCAAAGCAATTCGCTATTGTTATTGTCTAGCAATTTCACAGTAATTGTCTGTAAACTGCACCATAATTACTTGTAATATGTGGTTAAAAATTATTATTACCATGAAATTAGGTATAAATTACCATTAAATTACCTACTTATTACCGATCTGTAAAGTCTTACCAAGTTGACTCCCTAACCTTATGAGGAGTTCTGTATTTTATCTCTTTGCATTACATTCTAGTCTTATGCTTATTGGTCCATGATAAAAAGTTATGTGTAAGTGAAATCTTCTGGTAAAAATAATAATAATACATAAGCTTTATATAGCATACACACAGAAAAAAACAGATTTGGAGCGAGAGAGGGTAGGTGGTGCTGGAAGATAAAGTAACAGGTGTTGTATGTGGTCTTGAAGAGGTGGGTTTTGAGTTGGTGTTTGAAAGACAGCAGTGTATCAGAATTTCGGGTGGACAGGGTAAGGGAGTTCCAGATGGTGGGGACGGCAGTGGCGAAGGCTCTGTCTCTCAGGGTGCATTTGCTGAACTCTAATTCAGAATTCTAAAGCAGTTCAGATCAGTTGGACTGGAGCTGCCTGAGGTTTCTTCCTAAAATTAGACAAGTCAGACAAAGAGGGAATTTTTCCTCACCCATCGCTGCCTGGGGACACTAGCAACTTGACAGCGCCTCTAATGGGCTTTCTCGTTCTGGCCCATAAGAAATGTTGTCTTGTGTTTTTCATGCCAAACAGTTGAAGCACTTTGAGTTGCATCTTGTATGAATTGTGCGATAAAAGTAAAGATTATTATTATTGTTGTTGTTTTTATTATTATTTCTTTTACCCACAAGCTAGAGATTTGGTGAAATTTTGATGCAATTTTGTGAAACTTCAAAACATTGGTTTCAATTGGTGAAGTGCAAGTTCTAGGTCAGTGGTATTTCTGTCATCCAGAACAAAAAATATTAAGTCATAATCAGTTTAGGGTGTTATTAAGGTACATTTTCATTATTATACCTACTGGTAAGCGTAATGGACACTCATTCATCTCAGGTAGGTAGTGTACCAATAGAAGTATAGTAGACCAATATGTGTGTGTGTGTGTGTGTATATATATATACAGTACTGCGCAAAAGTTTTAGACAGGTGTGAAAAAATGCTGTCAACTAGAACTAGGAATTCTGAGCTGTGACCATTTTCAGTACCCTCTAAAACCAGAATTTAATGTTTTATATCAAGATATTTTGTTTCTACTCAGTGATTCATTCCTAAATAATATTAAGTAAATAATTTGGTCTTGGTCAGTTGGAGGTCTCACAGCTTATGGTCAAAAGGTGAAAATGTATATTCTGCCCAACCAAAATTCACTTTTGAGATGCCTGTCATTTTTAACCAACGCTGGCTAGCCCAATTCAAACAGAGGATTGTGGAAGAGCAAGTGTGATTTGTCAAGAGTGCCAATTTTCAGGCTTATGTCTTGTATAGAAATTAACTTATGGGCCTCCAAATACCATTAAAAATAAATGTGGCGATCAGCGGGTGCGAAAAAGGGCCATGGCCCTTAAAGTTTAAAGGGCCATAAAATCTGAACCACTTGATATTTTGATCTGAAACTTTTGTCATTGTCATCGCTCCCATAAAGGTATGTTTGGTGCAATTTTGAGCAAATTCTTAGATGGTGCCAATCGAAGTACTGCTTGAGTTGGCATTGAATGACACATAAATGTCATGTGATTGCCCAGTAGAAGATCAATGAAAATTCTGGTTAGAAGAATAATAAGAAAGAAATTAGACTTAGAATATTAGAATAGTACAATAACAAGAAAGAAGACTTTGAAGAGCAGTACAGTGCTTTTTCATGCACTGTAATAAGAAGAATACTATGAAGAACAGCATAGGGCATTTTCATGCACTGTAAATATGATCTTGCATTACACAGAGTCATAAATGCTAGTCAATCTCTCAAAATGTCTTTCTGTCACTGCTGCCAGGCTTTCACTACAGAGTTCAGGGTTCATTGGGGTCAGCATCCATTGCGGCCAGAGTTTGCAGAAAGCACCTACTTTCTTTACAAGGTAAGGAATTAAGTCAACTCTGCTTAATGAGGCTGTAGAATTCTGGGTAACTTCATTTATTCCCTCTGTTAGGTCATAATTGTGCAGCTGTATGAGTGAACTTGTGTAACTGCTTAAAGGCCACCACACACTACAAGGAAAACGTTACGATTTTCGGCCCATTTTGACCCTTCTGACAATCGGAGGGGGTGTTACCATGGCAGCTTAAAGGGCATCTTGCAGGTTAACCACCACTGTCGATTAGTAGGTACTTAAAGCACTCAAGATAAGTATACCATTTAAAAAAATTCTCCAAAATCTGTTTAAGACCATTTATTGTCCTTTTTGTTTTTTAACGAATTTGGTGATGACGTCATATTGGGGACATGAGAAGGTAGCCTCAGCAGAGACTGGTTCTAATCTATACGATCTTTGCTAGAACTGCCACTAGCTGGGATGAGGAAGAGGTTGCAAGAACCATAAATAGTATTTACGCAGCCACACAGTTTTGAACCTGTTAGACGTGAGTGTCTAAATGAGCAATTGCCAAGAACTGATGGTCATCAAAGCCAATTCAGTTCGTGGTCGGAGAATGAGTGGAGAGTTGGTGAAGCCTCCTGGTGAGTTGCTATCATTTAGCAACGCAGCAATGAACGCTGGACCTAGTGTACGATCAGCAGTGCATACAATAAAATGTTTTACTGAGTGTGTAACAAGTTGTCTTTATATCTAGTGACTGGTTATGTTGTTAGTCCAGATAAGTGCTGGTATACTCTATTTGGAAGATCCACTTAAGTTATCTCACTTTGCAGTGACAGCCTACTAGCTCCAACATCTTCATCTAGTAGAGTTTAGCTAAATGTTGCAAACTTTGCCGCCGCCGAATAGGCTGTTCATATCTTCACAATGTTTCTTCAGTATGATTAATTTCGTAAGGCAAGACAAGTTTATCTATATAGCACATGTTTCATACACTCCTCATCACTATCATCAACACCGCTTACCGACAACGAGAGAATAAGCGTCCGTGTTGCTGTGTTTCACGTTTTGTGTGGGCGGTGCTGCCCCATGGAAACTGCTGTGGAAAGCTTGTGATGTAGGAAAGTGAGTGCGTTTGATCGCTGGTCGAGAGTCATGGACCCTGTGCCCTGTTAGATTTGAGTTTATTCTGGCTATAAAAACACAATAGTTGACCATTTTATATGAATCCTACCAACCCACCTGCCTATAAAAATGTGCGTTTAGCTATCTGGTTATCTATACTATGCTATCTAGCGGTCTCCTATCGCCCTCCCTCTCTCTATATAAATATGTATCAGTCTATTTAGGCTATCTGTATATCCATCTACATATATATATGGATTGTATGTATTGTATATGGATCGTATTTATCTATCTATCTACTGCTGCTAAACACGCTGGCTTGTCTCTTGCTCTCGTCTGTCTCTATGGCTTTCAGTCTGTCATCTACAGGTCGTCTCCCCAATGTGACGTCACGGAATGTTTTGAGGGGCTGCGCATTGCAACACTTTTTCGTATTATATTCTGTTTTGTGATACCCATCAAAATCAAATACAATGGATAACAGTTTAAATGTGTATTATCAACAAGAAAGTGGTGTTAATTTGTTACTTATGAACCCTGCAACATGCCCTTTAATCGGGGGCGAGAAACGAGTGTTCTAAGATAGAATCCTAGCCGTTCCAAAAGTGCCCGATCTCAAAATCGGAGGTATCAAGCATGTTTGATATTTCAGGCTGGACATACAACCCTTACATTTTTGTACATTTTTTATTGTATCTTTCCATGGGAGAAGTCTGAAGATATAACACTTTTCCACAACATAAAGTAGGCAGTATACAACTTATATAATAGTGCAAATTTACTGTTCCATCAAAATAACTCAACACACAACCATTAGTGTCTAAACCACTGGCAACAAAAGTGAGTACACCCCTTAGTGAAAGTGTCCAAATTGTGCCCAAAGTGTCAATATTTTGTGTGTCCACCATTACTTTCCAGCACTGCCTTAACTCTCTTGGGCATGGAGTTCACTAGAGCTTCACAAGTTGTCACTGGAATCCTCTTCCACTCCTCCATGACGACATCACGGAGCTGGTGGATGTTAGAGACCTTGCGCTCCTCCACCTTCCGTTTGAGGATGCCCCACAGATGCTCAATTGGGTTCAGGTCTGGGGACATGCTAGGCCAGTCCATCACCTTCACCCTCAGTTTTTTTAGCAAGGCAGTGGTCATCTTGGAGGTGTGCTTGGGGTCGTTATCAGGTTGAAATACCACCCTGCGGCCCAGTTTCCGGAGGGGGGGGGGTGGTCATGCTGTGCTTCAGTATGTCACAGTACATATTGGCATTCATGGTCCCCTCAATGAAGTGTAGTTCCCCAGTGCCGGCAGCACTCATACACCCCCAAACCATGACACTTCCTCCATCATGCTTGACTGTAGGCAGGACACAGTTGTCTTTGTAATCCTCACTTGGTTGCCGCCATACACACTTGACACCATATGAACCAAATACGTTTATTTTGGTCTCATCAGACCACAGGACATGGTTCCAGTAATCCATGCCCTTAGTCTGCTTGTCTTCAGCAAACTGTTTGCGGGCTGTCTTGTGCTTCATCTTCAGAAGAGGCTTCCTTCTGGGACGACAGCCATGCAGACCAGTTTAATGCAGTGTGCGCCGTATGGTCTGCGCACTGACAGGCGGTTCTCCTACCCCTTCAACCTCTGCAGCAATGCTGGCAGCACTCCTACGTCTATTTTGAAGACACAGCCTCCGGATATGACGTTGAGCACGTGCACTTAACTTCTTTGGTCGACCATGGCGAGACTTGTTGTTAGTGGAGCCTGTCCTCTTGAAGAGCTGTATGGTCTTGGCCACTGTGCTGCAGCTCAGTTTCAGGGTTTTGGCAATCTTTTTATAACCTTCATGTAAAGCAACAATTTTCTTTTTTAAATCCTTAGAAAGTTCTTTTCCATGAAGTGCCATGTTGTACTTCCAATGACCAGTATGAGAGAGTGTGAGAGTGATAACACCAAATTTAACACACCTGCTCCCTATTCACACCTGAGACCTTGTAACACTAACGGATCACATGACACCAGGGAGGGAAAATGGCTAATTGGGCACAATTTTGACATTTTCACTTAGGGGTGTACTCACTTTTGTGAGTTTAGACATTAAGGGTTGTGTGTTGAGTTATTTTGAGGGAACAGCAACTTTGCACTGTTATATAAGTTGGTCACTACCTCTTTTACGTTGTAGTAAAGTGTTATATCTTCAGACTTTTCCCATGGAAAGATATAATAAGAAATGTACAAAAATATGAGGGGTGTACTCACTTTTGTGACATACTGTAGAACGCCGGCCGAGAGCAAGAGGCGTTCTATTTCATAGTTTAATTGAATTTCAGACAAGAAGACGGATTTGGCTTTATCTCTCAACATATTAATGTCATTGCCCGCCAGGTTTCCTTTCTTTTTTAGCGCTAAGATCTTCTGAACTGCATTTGAGAAACCCGGCCGTTGTCTGTTTGTATGATCATATTGTTTTAATTCGTCCTGCAGGTGTACGCCTGTATGTAGCCTATGTAGGCTACTGTGCATACAATTTGGCTACCGGTCGGCAGGCAACAGATAATTTACCTTTGGCAATAATGTTACCGAAACATTAATGCAGATTGAGATACATCGCCTTAAAATAAACATTGTCTGTGTAAAAAGCGCAAGTAGTTTGTGTGTGTGCTTTAGGGGCAAGATGGAGTGTGCGTGATCAAATAGGCTACTGATGGTTCCTGGTGCTGAACTATCTTTTCCTCTTGCCATGTGCGATTCCCTCACTCTCAGGTGATTGGCAATCTGTCATCGCCAATTTTGTCCCCACCGCTTTATAGAAAGGAAACATACCACTCCTTTCAATACATTACTAAACCTCCCTGTCTTATGGAACGTATAATAAAATTGATAGCCTGACCACCAAGTCGTGTATCACATAGGTTCCTGCTTGTTCAAGTTCAGATTGCAATTGCAGTTTCAATTGCAGTTACGTAATAGCGTTAAATCCTTTTCTGTCGCGTGTCAGAAATTGCATCTGGGACAGCTGCGCTGTAAACATATTACGTGTATAGCTTATTTTAGCAATGTGTATTGTTATTCCCGGAATGTTGAGAGTAATTTACAAATGATGACTATTTCTCGCCTGCTGAGGCAAGGCGATACCTTCAAGACGACCTTGGAAGTCCTCTCTAAAATCACATAGTCTGAACTTTTTTTTTAAAGTTTATCATCATCAAGTTTAACTATTTTATTTGATGGAGTGAACATAATATGTTGCGACAGAGACGCAACAGGCCAAAACTGATCTGTTTTTGTACATGATATAAAAGAAGATCAGTATAGCTGCCTGTACTGACACTGCTCATAGAATGAAGCAGCAGTCGGGCACGATTGTCCTGCAGTGTGTGGTGTTCCTCTGTACGTTCGAATCTTCTGCGATCGGAACGGGACATTTATTGGGTAAGATTGTCTTTACGTGTGGGGTGTAGGCCCGATTCAAAAATCGGATACAATTTTAAAATCCTGTAGTGTGTAGTCAGCTTTAGAGAGCACACATTCCATCCGGCCTGATTTGGTGAGGTGTGAGGGCCAACCATTGTAATGACACGATAATAACATAATAATAAGGATAATAATAATATGCAAATGAACTATTTAATGAAAAGATAATATGCATCTAATAATAATAATATGCAAATGAAAAAGAACTATTTTCAAAGGAACTGTTTAATGAAAATTTTATTGCAATGGCATACTTTTCTTGTCTTCACATAGAACACAAATGAAAATGTGTTTTTACCAAAATGACTGTGCATTTTAGACCAATAATAAAATGAAGTAAAAGCCTGAGTGAAAAAAACACTATTCACAATTCACTATTATACATAACATACTATTACATGGTGAATACTATAACTGTACAATGTAAACGTGAATTTATACCATGTGAACAAGAAAATAACACTTACACAACACAACACTTACACAACAAGAAAATAACACTTACAGTTGTCTTATTCAGAAGTACAAACCACTGAGGGTTTTGATCACAATGACACACACACACACACAAATCACTGAGATTTTAGAATTTTTTAGGCTACCCCAGAAAACTAAACAAATACCTTTCCTGCACTAATGTGATATGTGGTACTGAGATTTAGATTGCAGCAAAAAGGCCAGGTCTGGTTCAAAGACAGTGGTTTTGATGAGCAAGATGTCACAGAAGTGAGAGTCACTTAGTCTTGTCCTCACACGGTACTTGTTAAAGATCATAATTGAGAATGTCTTCTCGCATGTCGAGCCAAATAAGCTTCTTAGCAAATGTTCAAATCTCTTGGAACCTGCCTTTATCCAGCTGTTGATAAAAGTTGATAAGAGGGAGCTGCTGGTGTCGACTCCGACACTCGTGTCACACTGCAGCTCAGTGAGCTCCATCTGCAGGTGGTCTGGAGTGTCATCAGGGAGCGAATGTAATTAATAGCCTTTAGCACTGGTTTCATAACATGCCCATATTTCAGGTGTTTGGCACAGAGACGTTCTTGGTGTATGATACAGTGAAGTTTTATAGTTTGGCCACCTTCTTCGCTGACTTTGTTACAGACAAGGGTTGATAATCCACTTTGCTCGACTGCCATGGCTGGCGCGCCATCCGTAATAATCCCAGTGACTTTATTCCACAGTAGTTTCATGTCATCTATGGCAGAACAAAGAGAAGCAAATAAATCTGTTGCTCTCTTTTGGCTCTTAAGGCTCTGGAGGTCAAGAAGCTCTTCGGTCACGTTCATGTCATCACTCCCCTCAAAAAAATCAGTAACTGAGCGGTGTCAGTTGTGTCCGTGCTTTTGTGGCAGGCTAACGAAAAAAAATCACACCAGACACCCTTTGTCTCTAACTGTCCAAAATGACGAAATGTCTTCAATTCTCCGTGCCATAGTGTTACGAGACAAGCTAACATTGGCAAACTCTTGCTTCTTCTTAGGACAAATGTTCTCCACCATTTTCTTCAGGCATTCTTTAAAGGTGTACTTCCACGAGAAACCGTTTAGTACTTGCTCTTTTGAAATATGATAGGTCACCCCGAGTTGCATATGCATGCTGCATATCAAAATGTTTTTCTACCCCCATTTTCTGTATCAGTCAAAAGAAGACAATAGGCTGGAAAAACGACCCAATGTGAAAAGGGCCTGCAGCGTGACGTAGACGTGAAAATACTTATAAGAGAAACTGACCGAATGGGCTTTAAATTATGTTAGCCTGTGACTCGCATACGATTAGCAGGCTAGTTAAATGACTGAACTGCATTTAGCTGGGCACTTGCACTGTTTTGTCATGCAAATATTACCATTCTGACACGTTCATTGACAAACGGTCAGCAAGCGACTGTGCTTGTGCCATCTCTCCTTCCTCTTCGGATTCAGGATCAAACACATAAGGCTGTATCTCCGAAGACATTCTGTGTGCAGTTTTAGCGCTGTCAAGTTGACTTTTCCCCACTCTGCTATCAAGTTGACTGTGGGGCAAAGGAAGCTGCAGGGAGCGTGTAACGCCTCTGGTGAAATCGTGTCGTTCTCCCGGCCCCACCCCCTCTACCAAACTAAAACAGCCTGAAACAGAAGCACTAGAACATTTTTTTTTCATCAAAACCAGTGCACAGGGCAATTATTAATACTAGAGAACACCGCAAAATTAATGAAAACATGATAGAAGTACACCTTTAACAAATTCGCCATCAGTAAAAGGTTTGCAGTGCCTCGCAATCAATGTTGCCACCTCGTAGCTCGCTTTTGTGGCATTTTCTATTTGATTCACGAGTTTATGTGAAAAAAAAGCTGCTGTGCCGTTAAAACACCTTCCAGTTGATTCAATTTTTCGCATCGTTCATTCCTCCTTAGCTTGTTGTAGTTAGCAGCATGTCTCATCTGGTAGTGCCTCTTGAGATTAAACTCCTTGAAAACAGCCACTGTTTCTTTGGATATTAGGCAGACACTGTTATTTCATATGTCAGTGAAAAAATATTCCATTTTCCACTTGTCCTGTAAGAGGCGGCCCTTTTGCTGTCAATGTTCCTCTTTATTCTATCTTTTATCTATCTCTATTACTCTATATGTCGCCTGTACTCTGCCTGGCCAAGCAATTATAATAAAAGACGCACCTGCATTCCTCAACAGTACTTATCACTGTCAAGGCTGCTAACAGCAAGATTGCTATAGACGCAATTCAGCCAATCACAATCATCGAAGCATCGAACATGCGTTTTTTAGAACTTTTTGGGGGGGGGCGGCATATTATGGATTTTATTATAGGGACTGCAAGCTGGTGGACTTTGGACATGTCTGGGTATAATTGACCTGGCTTTTCACCTTGACTCTTCAGAATCTACAAGGTCTGCACATTTACTGGCCACCAGCTCAGAAATGTTTAATGATGAATGAGGATTAGTGTTGGTAATCGGTCTTGTATGAGTCCTAGTTGTTTCATATTAGTCAAGACTATCATGAGCACTTTGACTTCTAAATGCCCTTCACAGGCAACAGGTGACCCATATTATCTGAAAGTGGGGCAGTCCATAGTGGAGAAGCTGAACGCACACGCTCGTGTCCCCTGTGGCTTTGCTGCTGTACAGGACGTAAGGACCGGAACACACGAGGACAGGTGTGAAGAAGAAGAGAAAATGGATTGTATAGAAAATGATACAATAATCTAATGCATTGCAGGTTTATGTTACAGATATTTCATCATATAGTCATGAATGTGCCCTATCCTATGTAATTTCATGTTAGCATTTAATTGTAATGTATGAGTAAATACATACTAAAACCCCTCCAAAATGATGGGTACTTTTTAAAATACATCCTTCCTGTTTTTCTAAAATCAACATGATTTAGGTATGATTTAGCATGTTTTATGTTTTTTTTCTGTCCCAGGATGGACTCCTTTTTCCTAGCAGAGATGTTTAAGTACCTTTACCTGCTGTTCTCTGAGAAGAGTGAGCTGCCACTGGATATCGATAACTACATCTTCACCACAGAGGCCCACTTGCTTCCAATGTCGCTATCAACCACCCAGGCTCCCTGCCAGGGTAACCACACGGTGAGACTTCCTCCCTGGGACCACACAGAGTGCAGACTTCACTGCATGCATTTAAAATATCTTGGGTTATAAAAATTACAGAGTACCAAATATATTTATTACATATATTGCCTAGGATTTTGCTATTACTTACAGGTATTGGTGTTGGTGACCTTCAAATTATTGTGGACTCCAAACAATTTGATACATATGCAATTTCTTTTTGGCTCCACAAAATTATGAGGATTACCTACATCAACCAAATGTTACAAATGGCAAAATCTTGGATAATATGTTGAACTTCTGTACATCAGCTATGTAATAAATACTTCACACTCCATCTACTTGAAATTGTAGATGGTCTCTCGTAGTTTAATCTGACATGAAAGGACAACCTTTCAGTGTTTCTTGTCATGTAGCCCTGGTAATTATGACAAAAAGATTTTTCTGAACTTATCTTACTTTCAAAATGAAAAAAATACCTCTAGGCCGCTTTAAAGCTAGCCTCCATGATGAAAGTCCAAAAGAGTCGATGGTACTACCTTTCCTCCTATTCTTCCTGCTGGTTCGTGTTCATCAATCGACTCGTGCGGACTTTTATCATGGCGGCGACGAGAAACTACAGCAAGGTACTGCCTGTCGAAAGTGTTTTATTAATAAATGTTGTGTACACTTACAAAGTTCTCAGTGCCTCGTATTAAATGTTGTGGCCTTTGTTGTGCTACTGATGGAGTGTGGAGTTTCTTTGAGCTGTTTTAATGGTTTAATAATGGCGTAATCTTCATGCTTCGTGTAAGGGCACCTACCACTTCCATTGTTAGCCTTCTGGGACAAACGGTAAAAGATAATTCTGAATTTCTGTTCTGAAGTTCTGAATGCAACAGGCTAACTCAATTTTGCTCCTCAGCAAACATACCAACTCAGTATGATGTTTTAACATGCCAATTTTCATTTTACACCAAATTTCTCCTTTAATAAGCCTGTAATAAAGTCTACGACTACCATCTTGGACTGCGACTGCTGTGGTTTTGATTGAAGTTCCCTTAGTTATTTCACTGCTATGTGCCTTTTAGGAGCAGCTGAGCAATGTTGGGGAGGACCTGTTTACCCACTCATGCCCCAGCACCCAGACGCTCTTCCCCAACAACCCCTCCTACGCCAAGAGCATTCGGGATGGCTACAAGTACCTGACAGGGGTCGGAAGGGCCTACCACCCTTCACCAGTCAGGTGGGCCAAGTGTTTAGCTGAGCTTTTTCTAGTGTCTCTCAGCTATGGTAAATGGACCGGATTTACTGTACATAGCACTTTCATATACTTAGCAGGGATGCCTTATATGGGATGCCTCATGTTCACCGATACAGACACACACATTAACTAAATGTTAATCTAGTTCATTAACATTTAACTAGATGTACCGCATAGCGGTACATGGTATGACCGCCGCAGTGTATTGAAATGTGGAAACTGTTGGTATGATGCATGTGCTGTAGAGCAGTGTTGTGAGGTGAGAATGTGTGTGGAAATGATTTCTTGGAAGTGGCATGGATGTGAGTTTTAAATGAATGTGTGTGTTTGTGTAGTGTGTAGGAGTGATTTCTGAAATAGGCAAAATGAGATTTTGTACAGCGCCCCCTATGGGCCCAATTTTATGGCACAAAGGTTTTTGTGCTGATCGTGCATGACGTATTTTGTGCAGTTCCCACCTTCTCGGTCCAAGATATTGGCCACTGAAAATCCCAATTTTTGCATTTACCCATATCACTAGGTGGTGCTATGCTTCAAGTGAGTGTTTACAGGCTGGGTCGATACGCCTCTTTACACATACATACTAACACAAAATTGTTGTCTTGTATTTGCCCATATAACTAGGTGGCGCTATGCTTTAAGTGAGTGTTTATTGGCTGGGTTGATACGCACTGACATATCACAAAAATGTCATATTCTTGGTTGAAATGTTTATTGAGTTATTCAGCAAATACTTTCGGCCGTCTTCCCCTCTCACTCCCCCGCACAGCGTCCCCCAGACCTCCAGTGTCCCTGTCCCAGTATCGTTGACGGACATTCACTAAAAAAAAAAAAAAAAAAAAAAAAGGGAAAAAAGTCACAGCAACTCTATAATGACCGCTTTCGGTAGCTTCGCTAGCGGCGGTCATAACAATAATAATTTGATGTCAGCACAGGAGTGGTCAGCATAGAACTGAGACAGCCCTCAAGCAACAGATATTGTGCTCTCTGTCAAAAGCACCGGATACACATCACTAAATTCACATCAGATTGTTGTTATACATGCAGGCTGCTGATCTGCTAAAGTTCACATTATCTATAATTAGATTTACAAAATGCTAAAAAGAGATCCTTCTTGCTTCCATGGTAACTACAGTCCTCAAACAGAGATGTGGTGGATGTCAGTCACCTTGGAATTAAAAATAGCAGCATCCCTTAGAGTTATAACCTAGATGCCTGCTGTCAGATGACACTATAAGTGTTTGGCACTGTGCCATACATGCAGAGGCTGCCATGTTAATGAAATGAAAAGTTTTTCTATAGCGCCCTGTCAGCAACAATCAGTCAATAATGCAACAGCAGCCTACTCCCGCTAAAAATAGAACATATATAAGCCCTTATTCATCAAACGAACTTAGAAGAAATGTAAATAATGGCAGATACATCTTACAACAATGAGATTTAGGAGACACACATATTACATCAATCCCAGAGTAACTCTACACACTAAAACCGTCAATAATGCCAAAGTAGCTGAATACACCCGAACAACAATGCTGAGCCTTCGGACCAACAGCAGTGGCAGTCGTGACATAAAGCATTCAAACATTCAATCATGCAAATCATACACTTGACATCGGTGTTGTTCCTCAGCTCAAGACATTCAGATTGGATGCTGTCGAATCGTGTCATAGCTTACTACCCTAAAGTTTTTTTAACCGTAATTTTAACTTTCTCCTGATGCTCTCGATGACCAAAATTCTCCGCTAATGGCTTTGCAGCTCTTGTACCCAAGACACTGTCTCTCACTAGAAAATGATTTCCTCGCTGGTTTTCTGTGTGGACAAACAGTAAGAATCAGGGACTCTGAATAAAATGCATCACCTAAAAAGGGACTGTGATTTAAATATTACATCAGGGGCGATTCCTTTGAGACAACAAGGGAAGCTCAACTTCCTCTAACATTTCACACAATAAATGGTCAAATATGCAATGTTAAATTTACATTAAATTAGGATTGACATTATGTTTAAAACTAGAAGCATCCTAGAAATGTGTTTAACTTCATAGCTAAGTCTTTATAACTCTGTTTATTACTGTCGGTTCCGACGCGATTTTCAGATGATTTTGAATGCACAACACAATGGGACACCCCATTGACGCTGAACGTCTGATGCACTTTTTTTCAATGCAGTGAAGCCATGTGTTCATTGGATACATGCTGAAAATCGTCATTTCCTTGGACGCTCAACGTCTCTGGGGGTGAATGGAGAGTGAGATGGGCGGGGGCGGGCCGAGACGCTAGGCTTTTTACATTATAATTGGTGGAACTGTCTAAAAGACTACACCCCTTTTGATTGGCAGGCAAACAAACATCGGCATCGGAGTAAAGTAGAATTCAGTCGCTAGCGGATTTCCCAAAGACAAGTGGTGAGAGAATGTGTTGTCCGTCCAGAGTGCTTGTTATTTACACATTGCACATGTTATATTCTAAATAAAACATACCAGTCAGCACAAAGTTATTGATTTTTTGTCTAAGTTTCATTAGTTCGTTTACAGTCATATAGTTCAAATTAGTCAAGTTGTTAAGGGAAACTAGCCCGGTAGTTGGCGTGCTAGCCCAACACAATGGCTACTGCTAATATTGTTGACAATTTTGGCAAACCCATTCGATAGTCTTCCGTACGAGGAGAGACTAGAAATTAAACAGCACGACAGACCAACACCCAAGACTGATTTGGTCCACAAAACTGGTGAAAGTAGTTTTGTTTTTGTTTTTTTCCACTTTCCTGGTATGACAAGATGAACTGGCTAATTGAACATGCTGTGACAAACAGAATGTACTGTTTGCCATGCCTCTTGATAAAGCTGTGTCAGGAATGTGTAGTTTTAGTCAAATGTAGGTTTTACGGACCTGAGTAACTTTGACAGGGCGTACAAAAAGGCATGAAAAAAGCAATGGCATTTTCTGCTAAAGGAGCGCAGGGCAGAATTTATACACATTACATGTCTTTATAATGGTTCTGTTATATATTTCTGTTCATGTTCTGTTCTGTTCAGTTCTGGTATTGTTGTATACAGATAGGTATCTGGAACAGTTAGGTGTGTGTTACACAATACTCTTTGAAAATGTCCAAGATATTGTAGTGCTAAGGCTGACCATCTTTTAATACACTGTGTCCTATGCTCTTCTGTGTTCTCCCTCTGTGTGTGTGTGTGTGTGTGTGTGTGTGTGTGTGTGTGTGTGTGTGTGTGTGTATGCCTGGGCACACAAGTGTTGTTTCCTGCTCCCCCCTTTGTGTTATAGAATCTGTCAAAGAGTCAATCAGTTTGTGATGGGTTTTGATTGGGGAAGGTATCAGAGTGGTAATAATTAGGGGATTAGATAGGGTAGTGATGGATAAGGGGTGTGGTTTTTGATAGCGGTTCTAAGACAGAGTTTTGGCAGAGCTGAGGAGAATAATTGAGTGATTGTAACAAGTGAGTCAGTTGCGGGACACCCCTACTGCCCCTTTGTTAGTCTATATCTATATAGGCAATAAAATCTTGAGAAACACTTGAGAAATATTTATCACTGCCTCGTCTGTATTCATCCAAGTGGCTACAGTCAGCACTACAAATTTGTGTCTGTAAACAGTAGTTCCGACAATCAATACGATCAATCGCAAACATGATTGGAAAGTTAGCTGGTTGGAACAACTAGCAGAGGGCAATCAGCTCAGCCAGCTCTCAACCTGTAGTACTACCATGTTTTTAAGGGTTGACGTCATAGACAGCAAAACTTGCAATAGAACATTGACGCAGAATGTGCCAATATTTCGTAATCCTGCGATATAACAGTGGTTTAGATAGATAACCAATCCCATGCAACACTTTATTATTAAAGGGATACTTTGGCATAAAATGAACTTTGGGTCTGTTAAAACATCATAATGCGGTGGTATGTTTGCTGAGAAGCAAAACGATGGTAGCCCATTGTATGCAGAACTACACTATTGTTTTTGGGTAAAATCTGACCAATTTACAACTTAAAAAACTCATTAATATTGTGTTTTCCATGTGATTGCCTCAAGGTCTTAAGATATCCTCCACACTGTACAGTTGAACATACAAAAGTGATGATCACCACTTTCATTGAATTTTGAGTGGTTTTTTTTTTCCAACTCTGTTACACCTGTGGTGTTCCCGGTCAAAAGTAACTGCCATAGGAAATAAATCGGTATTCAGATCAAGACAAGGCAGATTTATTTGTATAGCGCATGTTAAAGTAAGTGTAAAAGCATAAAAGTAAAATATGTGGTAAATAAAAGACATAAAGCATAACACATAACATAACTAGATGTACCGCATAGCGGTACATGGTATGACCGCCGCAGTATATTGAAATGTGGGAACTGTTGGTATGATGAGTGTGTGGTAGAGCAGTGTTGTGAGGTGAGAATTTCTGTGGAAATGATTTCCTGGAAGTGGGCATGGATGTGGATTTTGAATGAATGACATTGTGTGTGTTTGTGTAGTGTGTAGGAGTGATTTGTGAAGGCAAGGAATAGGCAAAATGACATTTTGTACAATTACAGCGCCCCCTATGGACCAAATTTTATGGCATGTGCTGTGATTTTAGAGGTCTTTGTGCTTATCGTGCATGACGTATTTTGCGAAGTTCCCACCTTCTCGGTCCAAGATATTGGTAACTCAAAACCCCAATTTTTGCATATACCCTTATCACTAGGTGGCGCTATGCTTCAAGTGAGTGTTTATGGGCTGGGTCGATACGCTTCTGTAACACCGACATACTAACACAAAATCGTTGTCTTGGGCAAAATTGTTGACTAGTTATTTAACAAAAACTGTTTCGAAATGTCACAAAATTTAGTACACATGAAAAGAAAGCTGTTTAGAGATGGCATGTCAACTTTGACCAAATTTCAGCAATTAAAAGCCAAGATATGGACTTTTGAAGAATTTAAGCCACGTGTTAAATGTTCATTGACGTGTAACTTCGAAACAGTTTATCTCAAGATAAATCCTTTGATAACTTTTTGTCAGCATTGTCTGTGGATGGCATATACCAACTTTGGTGAGATTCACATGAACGGCCTATGACGATCAGACGTTCGTTCAGATTCGTTTTCGCAATGTTAAAATTTCACGGAAATAGTTTTCGTTGGAAGTGGGCATCGACCAGTGTTTTCAATGCATGAGGATCAATAGATTTCACAATAAAAAAAATGGTTGTAAACATTAGCATTCTCTAGATAATAGGCAAAATGACATTTTGTACAATTACAGCGCCCCCTATTGACCAAATTGTATGGCACGTGCTGTGGTCTTAGAGGTCTTTGTGCTGATCGTCCATGACGTATTTTGTGCAGTTCCCACTTTCTCGATCTAAGACATTGGCATTCCATATTAGTACACATGAAAAGAAAGCTGTTTAGAGATGGCATGTCAACTTTGACCACATTTCAGCAATTAAAAGCCAAGATATGGACTTTTGAAGAATTTAAGCTACCTGTTAAATGTTCATTGACGTGTAACTTCGAAACGGTTTATCTCAAGATAAATTTGATAACTTCAGCATTGTCTGTAGATGGCATATACCAACTTTGGTGAGATTCACATGAATGGCCTATGACGAGTTCGTTCAGATTTCTTTTCGCAATGATGTAAATCAAGATCAGGTTGCATATTCAGGGGCAGTAGAGGTAAAAAATAAAGTTATCAGGATTGGTTGTTTACTTAAAGTTTCCATAACTACAAGATCTCTGGTGTCTTTTCTCAACGTTACAGAGACTATTAAAGCCTATTGGTGATTTTATAGCTTCTGATAAATGGGTACCATAAAACAGAAATTCAGGCGTTGCGGACACTACATCAGGACAATTTTCAAAAGTTATAACATACATTTTTACACATTTTTATATTGTTTGCAGTTTCCATCTGTATTTTATCAAAAAAAAATGGAAAATTCTTGAACATTAATAGCATTTTAATGCAATGCTTTCAAAACGTTGCGGACACTACCAGCGTTGCGGACACTACAAGCAGTACTTGTTTTGTCTCACTGAATAAATATTGTTACCAAAGAGAAAGTATTTGTGGCATATATTTACTCCATTTGACTAAAGTTATAACATATTGCTCAAATATTTAGCAAATAAACACTAATACTTGCACAGGCTTAATGTTATGAATGCGTTGCAGACTCTACAGAATTTTGATGACACGAACCACATTACCATAAATGTTAACATCATGTGTCAAAGCTTTGACCGACCATGTAACAGTTTATTTTTATGAATGCATATGTAAATAGTCCACAAAATTACAGATTTGGCACATCTTTATTGCCTTGTAATTTCTGATAATGCTTTATTTATGAAATACAATAACACAGAATTGAAAATCTGTAACAAGTGACATGATTCACAACAAACGTGATAATTCAGGGACCGACAGTTGAATCTTTATCAAACCACCTGCAAACAAAAGAGAGTAACTAAATTAATTTAAATGTTATTTCTAAAACTATCTTGATGAAGAAACAGTTGTTATAAAACCCCAATACAAACAGTATTTGTTCAATTTGCTCCTTTATAACATACAAAATCCGGTCAAAAACTCTAGTTCTTCGAACCCCACCTGAAAAATATATACCGTTAAAGTGGAAATTTTTGCCAGAAATTTTCCAGAATGGATTTATCCAAGTAAATTATCAATAAATTAACAATATATATGTTTCTACATGGCATGGATAACCTTATAACATAAAACAAGGACATTTTGCAACCTGATCTTGATTTACATGAATGTTAAAATTTCACAGAAATTGTTCTCGTTGGAAGTGGGCGTAGACCAGTTTTTTCAATGCGTGAGGGTCAATAGATTTCACATTAAAAAAAATTGGTTGTAAACGTTAGCATTCTCTAGATAATAGGCAAAATGACATTTTGTACAATTACAGCGCCCCCTATGGACCAAATTTCATGGCATGTGCTGATCTTCATGGCATGTGCTGGTCTTTGTGCTGATCGTGCATTACGTATTTTGAGAAGTTTCCACCTTCTTGGTCCAAGATATTGGTAACTCAAAATCCCAATTTTTGCATTTACCCATATCACTAAGTGGCGCTATGCTTCAAGTGAGCGTTTATTGGCTGGGTCAATACGTCTCTTTAACACCGACATATTACAAACATTTCATGTTGTTTGGTGAAACGTTTATTGAGTAATTCAGCAAAAACTTTTGCCGGTGTTCTGCCGAGTTGTCCTAGGAAAGAATCTCGTCAGAAACAAAATGTTGATGTATGCATGATGTTCTGACAGTTCAAATTACCAAATTAGAATATGCTTCCACAATTATATAGCAGGTAGGACGTTTTTGACAATTCAAATGACCCCGTCAGAATATGCTTCTACATTGATATATACAGGTAGGATGTTTTGACAATTCAAATGACCCCGTCAGATTATGCTTCTACATTGATATATGCAGGTAGGACGTTCTGACAGTTGAAATGATCCAGCCAGAATATGCTTATATGTATCCATGTTCTGTTAAACACACAAACCTCATTTGATCAAGCTTTTACACAGATGTATTTAAATTGGGTTGTTTTAAACTATCCCCATGTGGATGGCTAAGGACGATTCCCAAATAATGTAAAAGAACA
This sequence comes from Coilia nasus, assembly GCA_027475355.1. NCBI lineage: Eukaryota > Metazoa > Chordata > Actinopteri > Clupeiformes > Engraulidae > Coilia > Coilia nasus. The sequence goes on from CM050209.1 coordinate 2,125,935, forward strand.
TTTCAAATTAAACTGAAGAGAATGTGGAAAAAATATTTAATTTTACAGATATGTCTGCCGAGCTGTCCTACCTTGACGGAAAATCCTACCGTGCGCTTCCAGTTTCATTTTTGGTCGCTGCTCGATGTTTGGTTGCTTTTTATTGTTTTATGTTTGCAAGTAGGAAAGAATCTCGTCAGAAACAAAACGTAGATGTATGCATGATGTTCTGACAGTTCAAATTACCAAATTAGAATATGCTTCCACAATTATATAGCAGGTAGGACGTTTTTGACAATTCAAATGACCCCGTCAGAATATCCTTCTACATTGATATATACAGGTAGGACGTTTTGACAATTCAAATGACCCCGTCAGAATATGCTTCTACATTGATATATGCAGGTAGGACGTTTTGACAATTCAAATGACCCCGTCAGAATTGCTTCTACATTGATATATGCAGGTAGGACGTTTTGACAATTCAAATGACCCCGTCAGAATATGCTTCTACATTGATATATATGCAGGTAGGACGTTTTGACAATTCAAATGACCCCGTCAGAATATGCTTCTACATTGATATATACAGGTAGGACGTTTTGACAATTTAAATGACCCCGTCAGAATATGCTTCTACATTGATATATACAGGTAGGACGTTTTGACAATTCAAATGACCCTGTCAGAATATGCTTCTACATTGATATATACAGGTAGGACGTTTTGACAATTCAAATGACCCCGTCAGAATATGCTTCTACGTTGATATATGCAGGTAATACGTTCTGACAGTTGAAATGATCCAGCCAGAATATGCTTTTATGTATCCATGTTCTGTTAAACACACAAATCTCATTTGATCAAGCTTTTACACAGATGTATTTAAATTAGGTTGTTTTAAACTATCCCCATGAGGATGGCTAAGGATGCTTCCCAAATAATGTATAAGAACATTTCAAATGTGGAAAAAAAAATTTATTTAACAATTATACAATAAATAACAGTACACTATCTACATTATTGAAATTCACAAATCTCTAATTAGTTTAAAGAACTTACAAACTATGAACATTTAGAACATTTGTAATCACTGTGTGGATCACAGTATTTGGCACATTCGAAATGAGCCCATCTAAGGCATGTCCCACACTGCACCTAAGGAGACAAAAACATATACAAACAATACAACATATATACATATACAAACTATACATTCATATGAAAATGTGAACATCATTACATCTATGAAACTAAGAATTTCTACTTAAAGAACAGGAACATTTATTTAGCACTCTCAAGTACTTATGCTTTTACAATCATTCTTATATGATCATCTTTACCATTTCTATCATGCTGCGCTCTGCATCGCTCTCCAGCATGGAGCACACCAGGCAGTAGTCTTCTGCATTGCCTAGAAAGATAGAGCACTCAATTTTTGTGTCTATAGACATGACTGATGGCATCATTTGTTAATTCCTTTACTAATAACTGCTGTATATTCATTTTTTACATTTTGGAGCATGTGCCCCTACAGATATACATCATACAAAACATATACAGTATGTATATGGTACCCACAACCATATGGACAAGGCTTTGGAAAGACAAGCATTTCATGAACTTTATATAATTCGTATTGTAGTTAATAAAATTGTGGCTATTAACTATACAAGCATCTTCATACTTACCCCGATTTTTTTAACAGGGTGCAGGCTATCTGCCCTCTACACTGCTTCATTGCCTCAGCTGTGGTAAGCACCTCCCCTGCGTTGCCCGTCAAAATGAACCTCTCTGCAAACTGTAATACATTATTTTTGAAAACACAAGTTTAAAACAAGACAAAGGAAAGTAATCTGTGTTAATTATGCATCTTGTCAGCTTTACAAACCAATGAGCAAAACAATGATTTTAATACCTTTAGCACCAAAACTCCACAGCTACTGGAGTCCTGCTGTTTGTGCTGCTGCAGAGTCCGTACCTGCCACGACTCTGTAGACCTCCCCATCATTTTCAGAAAGTTCCTGGTTAAAACAGAATCAGAACCAGATTACCATCTAGCCAGACATATTCTTCTTGTATATCATTACTTTACAATCACGAATACCTCCAGTTGTGGAGAACTTTTCTGTCATAGTAGTCCTCATTTCCCATAGGGTCTATGAGGACCAGGGTCAGTGTGGGGATGTCGACAATCTTAAACATATATAATTTTAATTCACGTACACAAAACAGTACTTAAAAAAAAGTTTGTCCAACAAAATGTAGGGTAAACACATACCACAAGTATCCAGTGCGCAGAGAAATTTAATGGGCACAACCAACACTCCTCTACTGGAAATTTCATCTGTAGGATGTTTTACAGCAAGTTGATTAACTGATTTAGTGAACTTTAATTTACAATTTACTGAACATCCATTCCATTACAATACATTCATTACCTTACTGAGGCTACGGAACATCCCAGAAAATAAAGAGGTTCCAACCACAGCATCCATGTGGTACACGGGTTTCTGTTAAAAGCATGAAAACACATGAAAACACAAACACACACACTATATAGATATAACAATAGGACCATGTATGATAACCTGCAATGTGTAATAACCTGCAATGTGTAATTTTTACTTCTTTTACTACTTTTTAATTTTTATCATCGCTGCACCCACAGTTCTATTACTGCATGCCATCATGAAACTCTTGAGATATGTTATTCATATTGCAATACACTTATGTTTATGGTTGTTCAAATTACATTTCAGTAACAAACAGGAATACATACCCATCTGTCAATGTCTACGGTCATTCCGTACCAGTAGAACCTGGAACAGAGTGCACTTCCTGTTTTGTGCATTCCAGTATGCCCTCCTATCGGCGAGGAATGGAATTCAGTGAAAAGTTTCCTTGTCTCTTCCTTTGTTTTCACCGCTCGCCTCGTGCCAAAAAAGAGCTCTCCATCTACAATAAAATAAATATAAGAATTATAATGACAACGATTACACTTAAATTAATTACTAATGCACTGCACTGCAATGCACTACTAATGCATTTCAATTTTAAGTAAACTACTGACCTCTCAACGTGAATTTGGAGGCATATCTCCTCAGGTTTTGCCTCTTTGCCTTATCATACTCTCTGGGGTATGACCCCGCAGAAAGCAGAGCATGAACCTCATTATATTTCTCTTCCATACCTACAAAGACAGTTGTACATCAATTCTGTTCTGGTGCAGTCAGGTAAAAAACAGGTGTGTTTGGAGTGCTGCAGGGTGTGAGTCCTTTGTCTTGGTGCTCCAGATTTGTTAAAAGTAAAACAGATCCGAGGCACTCGATTGATGCATTAGAAATGACGCTGCTTGTTTGCAAGCAGCGTCATTACACATGTAAGAATACAGAGTAACGAAATGAGTTCAGCATCTAAGCAGAACTGCAAAAAGCAGAAGGGTATATGTACAGAATGTGCAGTATGTACAGATTAGATGCAGTGTTTACAAATGAAATGCAGTTATTTACAGCTAGTGCAATTACAGGTGGGTATAGATATGAGCAGAATATGTAGTGATAAATTATGGTGGGCAATAGTTATGTGCTTATGTACAAATATGTTATGGGAGCAGAATGTACAGGCAGAAAATGAAAAAAAGATGGGTATACATTAGTATGATTAACAGAGAGCACTATACAGATGGAACTATGTAGTACACAGATGTCCTATATTACTATACAGAAGGGCTAAATACACAGACATTATATGGACAATTAAACAGAATTAGGCTATACAATTTACAAAAGCTAGTCAATCAGGTAGATGACATGACAAATATATCACCTGATTGATAGATCAAATGAAAACACAAGATGAAGTGGGAAAAGTGGGAAAATCAAGTGGGAAAATCTTGTCATTTGATCTATCAATCAGGTGATCTGTTTGTCATGTGATCTACTTAATTGACATGGCTTTGGTAAAAGTTGCAGAGAAGCTGCCATTTTCTTTAAATGCCCCGAAGAAGGCAGAAACACGTCGGCATGATAGTGTAGCAAAACAAATAAATCAATTTTAATGCATCACTCTTCAGGGCCTCGGATCTGTTTTATTTTTAACAAAATTGTCCTGGTACAGTTAACATTGAGGAACAAGCCAACTAGACAACTTTACCAAACATAACCGCATGCTCAGACTATATCTGCACGTGTCAGTACTTGCTTGAATACACCGATGTAATTGCTTCTCGTAAGCGGCTAAAGTCGCTTATTTACCCAGAATAAGTTAGTTGTTTCAAATAACTGAAAGACTGAAATGGAAAAGTGTTCCAAACAGTATTTTTACTGGCAGTATCAAACAACGACTGTACACACTGCGTGACAGACCAAGTCCGCAAAACAACACCATGCTTAAACAGTTCATACAGACAGTTTTATAATTCGACACAAGCCAATAAGAATGAGCTGAGTCAGTCAAAGACTCAAACAAGACTCACACAAAGGCTAGAAATCAGAATTTTGTTTAGATTAAGTAGAAAACATTGAACACTCACCGTTTTTCTCGCAGCACAGCTGATCGGTAGGATGAAAACCTGGCCATGCGTGTGTTGTGTACGCTGTTGTGTTGTGCGCATGCGCAGTACGGCTTGGTAGGGTATCTCGGCGGGTAGGAAGGATTTCCAGAACACCGGTCTCCCCCTCTTTAACAGACACTGGCACAGCGGGGGGTGTCGCCCTTGGGGGCCAAAAGGCGTTATTCGCTCACAAACTTCTAGGGCTACATGCCAACAACAGCGGCGGTCATAATTATTTTCAATTATTTATCAGTCTCACACTCAGGGAAAGGTGAAAACCCATGTTACCCAAAGAAAAACCACTCTCTTGCCAATTTTCTGGAAAAAATATTGGGAAGTCTGGGAAAAATTCCTTAGCGGCACCATTGCAAAATGGCTACTCAGGGTTGGACAGCCAAGAGAGAACGGTACACCACTGTTAAGATTATAAAAAATAAGACAATCGTCACGGCCAAACCGCTATTATACTGCATCTGGGACAATTGGCCTACAAAGATTGAAGGATTCCGATGAATATGTATCTTAAAACCTGAGCAAAAACGTTTAAAGTGTGGGACGTGGTGGACACAGAAGTTATCAAAACATGCATATGGTGAAAGCACGATATAAGCACATCCATGTGGACATACATTCAAAAGTGAAAGGGGAGAGAACCACGGCTTTGATCGCCGTGTGCCAGGTGTGCATGTTACCAGAGAAGTACATTGATGGCTTGTAAACATTACACCCATATGACATAGTGGAGTATTTCGAGGAACCGGTCATTAAAAGTTAACTCGGAAGCAAAGTTGTTAGTATCCCATCACGCGGGCGGACGTGTAAGGCCAGAAGAAGTTACAAGCCATTACAAGTTACTCTTCGTTTTTTTTTGGTTGCAAATGGAGCTTCATTCAGTGCAAACATACGCAAAACTGAGTAAATTGGATTTGCTTGGTTGCAAAAGTTGCCAGTATTCCACCACATAATCGGATCTTGTTAGTATAGTCGCGTTGTTAGTATTAGCATTGTTAGCATTAGCGAAATCAGCAAGTAGCACTGGTAAGGCATCACAGCTAACAAACATTAGCTAATCATTGTTACACATAGTTGCTGAGAATTTTAGCATAGTTAGCATCATTATCAGACTCTTAACAGACATACAAGTACCACAATGACGTTTTCATGCACTAATTATCCAAAATAAACCCACTGAAGACGAGCAAATTGAGTGCGCCACCTAGGAGAACTACGGATGCATAGTACACCTGTATGGCGCACAATACAAAAAAGATGTAAGAGCCGCCATTCATATCTGCATCAACACAGATTGATAGAAACACGTCAGTAACAGGGTGAAAGGAACCGAGGCTTGGTACTGAAGTGAGCAGAGGCCTGTAGAGTACCACAACGGGTTAGGTGGTAGTTGCACGGCTCCGGGGAAGAGATACACCATAACGGCAGGGATGGGGTGCAGGTTTGGCGAGATAGGGAAGGTGTAGTGACGCGGTCGCTACAGCTGTGGAGGCGGTGCAGCACACACCTTTGGTTAGGTATCTACAAGCCTCGAATATGTGGAAGTTAAATGACGCTCCTGATGCAAAGGGCAGGGTGTGTGGCAGCTTTAGCAGGCAGAGGAAGAGAAGCAGTAGAGTAGGCTCCGCAGGAGTGCCAGAGTTCGGCTGGGCAGGAGAGAGAAACCAGGAAGTAGACTGAAGCTTGGAAGAAAATATTTAAAGTAGCTGCTGGCGGTTTGAAGTAGTTGGGGATGTTGGCGTTGGCTATCAGGCAGCAACCGCAAGTATCCTTAGGAGCAGCATGGGAAAATGCGAGCAAGGGGAGGCCTTGCGAGCAGGAAAAAGCAAGCTGAGACACTGACAGCTGAGTGGTGAATAAGTTATCTGAAAGGTTAGTGAGAAGGACGTGGCAAATTTTGTCACGCTCCTCCTGAACTTCGTTTTTTAGGAAACGCCATTTCATGCAGCATGTTTCTTATTGTGTGTGGATAAGACTGAAGTAGTTGTTCATTGGACTTTCATTGGAGAAATCCTCTTTATTCTGTGAAACTTTCTACTGTTGTCTCAGGCACAGGCTTCGGGCATATGGAGTTCCAGGGGTGGAGGCAAGTTGTAGCCTAGGCAGAGGCGCAATGAATATTCAGAGAAATTACACAAATATCACCAGTCAATGATCACCAGCTAAGCTGGAACATCGGTTTACTCAACTTGCTTCAGGTTAAAATTGGATGAAATGGGAAATTCGAGGACATTTTTTTCCATTATCCATTTAAAATAAAAACTAAAACTAAAAAAAGCAAATCGTTATCCATTTTTTTCATTTTGGTTTTGGAGACAAATAAAGGAAAAAAGAGTAGTTTTTCCTTTTCTTATTTTTGGTTTTATTTTGAAAAATGAATGAACAAATGATACACTACTATATATAGCTGAAACATATCCAATAGGTAATTGTGTCCCATCCCATTTAATGTTTTAAACACAAGAAGCAATGCCTTAAAGTCAAGCAGCTGCACACTAAAGCACTGTGAAACTGCATAAAAAGTAGCCTAAAATGACACAAGGCATTGAAACAGTTTTTATCAGCCAAATATGAGCTAGGTGATCTATATTGCATTACTCTTGTTTACCGATGGCAGTGGTTGCAAAAGGAAGAAAAGTCTTGTTTTAAACCAAGGGTACTACTAAATTCAGCCCAAACGATCGGAAATAGCAAATATATGGAAAAAAAAACAAGTGATTTTGACCTATTGGCTTGACAAACACATTTAGGACCGGTAGCTGCAGTGTCACTGCGGAGAACAACCTTATGAGGCACAAGGCACGTTAAGGAGAAACACTGGAAAGTTTTGATTTCATGTCGGCAGCTGCACATTTCAGCACTGCGAAACTGCATAAAAAGTAGCCTAAAACAACCCAAGGCAGTGTTACAGGCCTAGTAATTTGCTTCAATTAATATTGACAGATGTAAGGCTCCGCCAAGTTGACTTAAAACTGTATAATGCACGCCTCGGGGGATGTTACATGGATGTTATATGACCCGGTTAATGCCACTCAATTATGAAGAATGTATTTAAAATAATTCTCAATTAACTTAGAGGGTTAACTTAGACTCAGTTTCGCTACAATGTGGCCTACAAGGTAGCCTAATATTTGTATCATGGAACAGTTATAACGTTATGTATGCAGAAAAAACTCAATGTGATGGATGGGCGCTGTGCGTGAAGCCAAGCAGGCCCCTCTAGGTTTAATTTTGGAGATGGCCACCTGCAGGTCATCTTCCACGTTCAGCTGAGACCTGTATTTATTCTTAATGTGAGTCAGTGCGGAGAAAGTCTTTTCACATAACTACGTTGAGCCAAATGGCATAAGGACTTTCAAAGCGGCCCTCGACAGCTTAGAGCAGAGATACAGTAGAGACATATTAAGTCCATTCAGTTTTTCAAATATACACGACAAATATGCCAGTCTTGTCACCCAGTCATCTATCTACCCTTCTTGAAATTATACCATGGTTATAATAATGATTGAGGTATGGTAGACATTTGGTAAAACCAACTAACGTGTGAAAACGTGGTATATGGCAAAGCCGATGCATGTAGTGGAGGAAATTATATTTTTATGAATCCATAACTTTTACTAGAAAGTGCAATAAACGAGTAAATCATCAGGGTGGAGAGTGGGAGTTGAACCCTCGACTGTTTGATCTCAAGACCAACTCCCTATCCACAACTGCACAGCTGAATTGATTTTCAATGATATCACTACACCTTTTGTTTGTCATAGCGAAGCATTCCTGGTTGTTGTGGTAAATGTTCCATTTCATGGCCAACTTCTAATGCAAATATCTTGCAGTTATGCTGTCCAAACTCAAACGGTTTGTAGAAATGACTATAATACTGCTGTTTAAATTGTTAAAATTTGAAGTCATGGCATACGATTTTAACAAGGAAAACGAGATGACGTGAATTTGCGTTTTAAACGTTTTGACAGCTGTATTGTCACTATCTCTGCCCATTGATTTAATTTCACTGCGTTTGAACCACAGAATTACGAGATAATGGCAAGTTTACAGTCAACTAAATACTGCAAGTTCTGCCCTTCGAAGTTAGATCTTTACTTCAGCGTCAACTTCAGTGTTCTTATGCTGCCCCTAGCGGCTGTAGGGGTACCGACATTTCACGCAATGGCGTGAATCATGGATTGCATGAGTGAAACGACCATTCTGAACCGGTAACAATGGTAAGGTCCAATAACACCAAGACTGATGTTTTGCCAGCGTATGTGATATACCAACGTATATCATTTATGACTTTAATAAGAGCTGTTTCAGTGCTGTGATTGGCACGGAAACCTGACTGAAACTCATCAAAACAGCTATTTGATGTCAGAAAGGCAGTTAATTGATTAAAGACTTTTTGATTATTTTTCCAACAAATGGTAAATTGGGCATGGGCCTGTAGTTGTTAAGCACTGAATCATCAAGGTAATTATTTTTGAGTAATGGTTTTACAGCTACATTTTCCAGAGAGGAAGGAAATATGCAGGGCTGATAGTATTCAGGCACCGTGCCTGATTTCAAGCTTAGCGGTGCTTGTCTGCAAGAAAAAAAATATAGGTGTACACCAAAAACATTTAATAGAAGAGCTTATCAATGCTGGGATGTTGTCATGTTCACCCAGAGAGGTTTAATAAGAGGAGCCCAGCTTTTGCCCATAACCAAAGAAACATTTTAGGGCTGGGCGGTATACCATTTCATACCGAATACCGGTGTTTTTTTTTTTTTTTTTTTATGATATGAATTTTTGCGTACAAAACGTCGGGAACACAGAGCGGTGGAACGTCACGCAGCGGGACATTGTTTGAGAGGGGGACTGTTTTGCAGTGGCTGCAAGCAGCTACATGAGAGCGGTATAAGAATATATATATATTAGTGGTGGGCATAGATTATTTTTTTTAATCTAGATTAATCTAGATTAATCATAAAATTAATCTAGATTAATCTAGATTAAAATGGCTCATTTGAATTCTGCCGAAGGCATTCAGAATATGTGTGCTACCTAAATAATGACTAGAAGTAAGTCTTTGAGAACGGGTTTCTTAAGCCAGGTGGCACAGTAGACCAGGGGCTCATCTCCTGTTTCCAAAATGCATCACTAACTGCTTGAAAAAGCTGTTCTACTTTGATACTTGGTGATGGAAATAAATCATGATCAATAAAATGTACTTGTGTTTACTAGCTGTTTATTTAGTTAAACATGAACTAAATGAAACATGAAACATGGATTTTGAACTGTAAGCCTACATAAGAAGTTGTGATGAACTGTTTACAGTCAGTAGCTTTGTGTCAATCAGTCCAAGCTCTATTTCTCCTTCTTCCACCAGTCACTTAGGCAGACCAGCTTGTTCACATTTTCTGGTGGCAAAGTAGATCTCCTTTTCTGCACAATATGGCCTGCTAAAGAAAAAAGTCTCTCGCATGGGACAGTTGTGGCAGGAGTCCCCTTCAGTGCAATTCGGCTAAGTATACATCCGCATTAAAATATAGAGGTAGGGTATACATCCGCGCTAAAATATCAAGGTGAAAGCAGAAAGTGTTGAGGAAGGGAGCCGTTTGCTTCCGTGTTCTATTTTCGCAAGGGGAGGGGGGAATCCCCCTTTATGCAGTGCAGAGCAGATTCTAGGTTCGTTTTACTGAAATGAATGGGACACATGTGGAGTTTAACTAATAAATTGGTCATTACGTTTTTCTGGAATTGTTAAGGGTTTTTTTGGAATCATGTGTCACAATCTGCAACTATTTGTAATAATTTCAAGCCTAATAGTGTAAGTTGTTACTGTTTGGATTTTGAGAAAATTAGCTTTATTTCAGGTCAGGCAGCAACCACTTACTATGTGGTTGTTAGCGCGCTAACGCTAGCGAACTACGCTAACGTAATGTTTTGAATTGAAAGCTGTCACTAACAGCCACCTTGATTCTGTTACTGGTTATAGTGTAAGCAGACAAAGTAATATAAAGTTATAGGGCTACAGCAATGTATTAAATTCAAGGTGAGCCCAATCGCTGTTAGCGTTTAGCACATGATGTTGTTATAGTTACTACTATTCACTTGAATGAGCTAGAGCTAGTTCGTTAGCTTGCTAGCTCGCTTTACAGACACACTAAATTATTTTCTAAGAGTTCGAAATAGGAATTTGTTGGCATTTTGGTCCCATAGTAACGTATTATGTTGGCTTATCTTTGTAGAATCTAAGATCTTTGGTGAAAGTCATCATAGTTTGTGTAGTATAGACCCAGCTCCCAACCCAACTTTGAGAATAGATTAACGGCGATATTTTTTTTATCGCGCGATAAGAGTCTCGCGTTAACGCAGCACGTTAACGCCGATAACGGCCCGCCTCTAATATATATATATATATATATATATATGTGTGTGTGTGTGTGTATATGTGTATATATATATATCTCCATATATCTATGGAGGGTCCGATGGTAATTCAAGGAAAGGGAAGATTTCAGGGAATTAATGTAATTTCAGGAAATGATGTTTGCATGGTCCTCTCACCCCGCGTGTCTCCACTACAACAGAATATTTGTCGGGCCCCACATAAACAAAGGAAAGCTTTGTCTGAGAGCAGTGAACATGACTGATTGCAGGCTTGCATCTGTGTTGAATTATGGATTAAACTGGATAAATGGATAACTGGATAAAAAAGATGTCCTGAGTGATGTTAGGACAACAGGATTAGTAGAATAAAGTGCTTTCAGAAGGTAATTAATTGTCTGAGGAAATAGTTGTGCGCCACATAGCAAGTAGTTAAATGCTTTATCATGGCAAACAAGCTCTCCTACAACTCTGAGTTTGATAGACTGTAAGTTTTCCTCTTACAGGCATAGAAAAATATCTGTCTAACAGGCATAGAAAAAAAAAAGTCTGCTAGCATGCTAAATTAGTTTGCTGATCTGAAGATAATAGGAGTCTTTCTTCAAACTAACTTCTAAGTTTAAAGAAAATATAGTTACATGGGCAACTACATTTGTAATGAACATTGTCTGTTCTGAGAAATTCATTTTTCCTCGTGGTTGTGGTAACGCAATGAACTATCGCAATAGACAGGTATAACCCAAAGTTGACAGTGGTGAAGTTAAGTGGATCAAGATGTCTTCACATTGCAGTTACAAGGGGCATATTGTTTACATTGTAGCCAGCACAATAAACCATTCTGTATTTTGACTGCAACAGTCATGCATTCTGATTTCTTCACCTCATTACAATTATGACTGCCACTGTCACCTCTTTGTGAGCAGCATTTTGTGGTTGGTTGATCATACACCTGACTACAATCCTGCAAAATTCCTGACTTTGTGTGTACCCCTGTGTGTGTACAGTTTGTGTGCACTTGCCTAAAACTTGTCAAAAAATAACTTATGCCCATTAAGTCATTTCAGCCTTATGGGTGTTTTAACATGTGGATGGCTAAAAAGATACAGCACTATGCAAAGATTTAGGCAGGTGCCTTCAAACCAGCATCAATTCACACAAAGGGGTGCACACAAAGTCAGGGATTTTGCAGGATTATAGTCAGGTGTATGATGAACCAATTACATCAAAGTGGTTGTATATGTCAGGAAGCCTACAACCACAAAAGATCTGTGGTTAGTTCTTCAAGATGTTTGGCGCAAGCTACCAGCCAAGTTGCTTCAAACACTCTATGAAAGTATACCTAGAAGAATTGATGCTCTTTTGAAGGCAAAGGGTGGTCACACCAAATATTGATTTGATTTAGGTTTCTCTTTTGTCCAGTCACTGCATTTTGTTAATTGCTGAACATAAATGATTAACACTTCCATTTTTGAAGGCATTTCTTGTTGACAGCATTTTTTTCACACCTGCCTGAAACGAGACTGAGAAACTATATACAGTCATATTTTATTAATTTCTCCTTTGAAAAAGATGCAAAGTCATTACATTTAATAACTGTGAAAAGCTCAGGAGGCAACTGTGATGAGGGATTTGTTAACTTCTCAACAGTAGAAAATAGCACATGGGCATTGTTGATATTCCTGTTTATGATATTACAGAAGAAAGACTGTCTTGCTTTAGAAATTTCCAAATAGTATTTACCAAGCATTTCTTTAAGGATTTGATAATAAATCTGAAATTTAGATTTATGCCATTTTCTTTCAGTCTTTTTACACTTTCTCTTCAGCAGTTTAATCGTTGGATTCACTTTCCAAGGTGCTTTTTGAGTGTCAGTCTCTTTTGATTTTGACTCTTTTGAAGGGCAATATCATCCATAATATGTAATGCTACAATTAAAATTTATCATTAAATCATCAGATATAAACTTGAATAAATGAATGTGAGGGTACATATTACAGTTGTAGGGATAACCACTTTCGCTTTTACGCGGCGCACCCTACAAATAAATGGGTTGGTAATAATTAATTGGTCTTAGTTGATCAGTCTCATATCAGTCTCATTAAATCAGTCTCATATCAGTCTCATTAAAGTCAGTCTTGAATGTCAGTGAGGATCTTTCTTGGCAGTGGTTCTCAGAGTATTTTTCAGTAACAGACAAAACACAGTTTATTTCAAAAGGTATAGTTTATTAACTAACAAACTACAGGTGTGAACTAATTCTACAGGTAGTGATGGTGTGTGTGTGTGTGTGTGTGTGTGTGTGTGTGTGTGAGAGAGAGAGAGAGAGAGAGAGAGAGAGAGAAAGAGAGAAGAGGAGGAGGGGTCATTGCCCACAACACCCCATTTGGTATGTGAGATGGGCCTTTTGCCAGCTCACGAGAGAATGGAGGATGTGCACAAGGTCCATGATTAAATCGCTTTGGAACAATAGGCTAGGCTATTGTTAGCTAAACATTCCGCCTGACCAGATATCAATGCAGGGCATTAGATCAGGGTTAGTAAGAAGGGGGAGAGAGAGAGAGCATGCATGATCTGTCTATCAAAGTAGCAAATAAAAGAACATAACAAATGGCCAACTCAAAGTCTATATGAAAACATTGTGCATGTTTACATCAGACATTTTAAACAAGTTTAAACATTCTTGCTGTGCTAAGCAACATTCTAACTATGCCCAAGTGCCTTACGCAAATGTTGCTTGAGCGTGTCCTTTGTTTCGGGCGGTTGCTCCAGTCCTTCCTTATGTGTTGGAGGGTCCGTGGCGAAGTCATCAGTGATCGGCTGTGATCCGATGAATGAAGAAGTCCTTTTGACTTGTGGTGGGAAAATTCTCTCTCAGCTGGCTGTGGCTGGGAACCGAGTGCTCGATTAAAAGGTTCGTCGCGCATTAGACAGTTACACAAACAGCAGTACCTCAGCGTCTTGCTGGGAATCCCATGGATTAGTAGTCGTCCGTTTCATCGAACTCAACAAAAGTAGCCTATAAGGGGAATCCGGTCGCCCTGTAGTCGCGGCTATAGAACTGGGGAAAGGGAATCCGGTCGCCTTTCCAGTAAAACGTACTTCAGTTAAAGTACTTCTGACCTTGTGCAAAAGGTCCATTGTTGTCTACTTAGCTGCGCATGTTGACGAGTTCCTTTGTTGTCCTCCCGGCCCGGTGGCCTGCAGGAGGAGGGTATCTCTTTTGGTCTGTGTGATCTGATGACCCACAGCACTGAGAGAGGGAGCTGTAGCCCGCCAGGGGTTTTGAAGGAAGGGTGTGAAATGTGAGAAGGGCTTATCACCTGAGGTGTGGCCAGGGGAACCATGGGTAGTGTAGTCTCTCTGTTATTGTACCTACACAGTTATACAGTAACAATTTTAGAGACATTCAGACCCTTTGTGATATCAAGGTCAATGGTAGAGCCATTTTTGAGGAGCAAAAAACACAAGGAGTTTTACTCTCTTATACAAGTATAATGAGATGTAGTAATAATATTGAATCTAATAACATACTAGAAGAACACTCAACGTGTGAACTTAAGTACTCAAAAGATGTAAAGTTGCCAAATGTTGTTTGCACTGAAAAGATGCTTAAAATATGTTTGCTATTCACCTCCCCGTTTATTAGTTTTTTGTGGCACTCATGAAATTGAAATTTGGGGGAACTGATTTGACAAGGGTAGTAAAACTGTTCGCTTGTTCCAGCCAGGTTTCAGTAAGAAGCATAAAATCAAGTTTGTGTGTGCAAATAATATCATTAATTAAAAATGACTTGTTTGAGAGTGATGTCATATTCAGAAGATCTAGTTTTACATTGAGCATGGGTGTCATATTCGCTGAGGCATTTTGAGGTGGTTTCGAAACATGCGGGAGATTTGACTGATTTACCCCATTGACAGGATGCACACAAATTTTTCTTTTTCTTGTAAGCACCAGGGATAGAAATTAACTTTTTTGACGATCGATTAATCTTCTAAGCCTATGTATTTCATTATGTGAGTGTCTGTGTATGCTACGTGTGTTGGTGTGTGTTCTTGTCAGACCTAACATCAGGCCTATGACTGCATGTCATGGCGATGGGCTTGTAGAGTGTACCGCACTGTGTCATCCTTGTGTAGCCGCCGTCGTACCCGCTACGGATGCACTGAATGATGTGGCCATCCACCCCACGCTGCCTAAAGGCGTTGAAGATGCAACTGTGAGCCTAGGTATCAAACGCCTTAGCCACATAGAGGAACACTACCGCTAGAGTCCTCTCTTTGGTACACTTCAGACACTTGAGAGAAAAAAGATTCTATGCGCACCCGGGAGCACTTATGAAGCCCCTCTGCCTCTCATGAATCGAGCACACTTCACTCAGCCTACAGTGACGCATTTTGGAAAAGAGCTGCAGCAGTGTGGAGCCAATTGTGATTGGCCTCGTTGGAAGTCTTAGGCAGCAGAACTGTTCTAGCCAGCTTGACAAACCCGAGGATGAGCCGGATGCCAGCCAACCGTTGAACAGCACAGCTTTTCTCCCTCGGGATCCCATTTAAGAAGATCTGTCTTCAAGATGCCATTAGGGCTCGGGGCGGACCCTTTCGTGATCAGTTCAGATACTTCAGGCGCCTTGAACAGTGTTGTGAAACACCCCTTGTCAGCTCCACCAGTTGCCTTGAACTGACCGAGACCCATGTAGTCTCGGTGACCCGTGACCCGTGTAGTCTCGGTCAGTTTCTACTGACTGCCCAACGCTCCCCAGACACCTGTGTCAGGTCTTTCAGGGGAATCGGGCAGTCTGCATCATCCACACCGTCAAGGAGGAGGCTTGACAGTTTGGTGGGGTCATCAGAGACAGTTTACCAATCTTGGTTTCCCCTCCCCCACTCCCATCTCTTTAGCTTCCTACCCTCCCGACGTGGTCTCGGGGTTACCAGTGGCTTACCATTATTTGTGCACTTGGCAGTGGTTTGTCTAGGCCCTTCATGGGCCTAGGACTTCATGGACCGACTGCGCGGCCGTCTTGTCCATTACCTCCTGCATCTTCACTGTGCATTCATCTACGTGGAGGAAGGCTTTTGCGAGGCAATTCCCCTCAGTCACTGGCGCCCTGGCTCTTTAATGGGCTTGCTCAACCACCTATGGGTAAGTTTTTATCCTGGGCCCCGTGGCATCCAGAATGAGGAGAAGTATTCAAACTATCCATGGAAACTTTGGTTATATACTGAGAGGGACACCACTTCTCCCAGGAGGCAGAATTTCCCCCGGTTGCGTCCAGCCCAACACAAACTCAGCGAGCTTAAATGAAATGAAATAAATTTACAAAGAAGTGTAAATCACTTTATGTTCAGGCAGAAGAGCATGACTGCATGCAGTTGGTTAGACTGGTGGAATTTTTCAAATTTTCAGAGCTTTTTTATGTTGATTGTGAAAAGCAAAGTGTGTATAGTCATACAAAACTGGATGCCCAGCGATGGCTGTGATCAGCTTCTCTTTCATTTTGATAGGAACTAAAAACAGTAGGAAACAAAGTTTCAACGTTTGTTGCCACAACATTCACACAAGTGAAGCACGCCTGCATTCCAATTGGTTACCAGTGTTTTACAGCCGAAACACGTCATAGCTTATTTGCATCAAGTTAAACAGTTTTTAAATTTTTTTAAGTCGCTAAGTTGCTTTGAAAATTTGAAGAAGTAACCTTTTTACCACTAGTGTGTTGATCATTGAATGATTACAAAAATAATTTACAAATAAAGCAAAGCAAAAAAGTATATATTAGGTCTCATAATTTGGCCCTGAAAATCCCCCAGATTAATGCATTTCAATGCAATATACACAAAACCTTCCCCACGGGAGCATGTCCCCAGACCCCCACCCCCCCATAGTGTACAAAATTTCTGTGGGATCCCTTAGCTGCTCAGTTCATCATGCGTCCTGGTTATAGGAATGACATAGACCCGTGTACGTTAATATTCTTATGCTCTGTTTTGTTTGTCTTGTCCTACTGCTGATGCGAAATTGTGGGTCACTAGGCCACACCTGTTCAGAACCATTGTCCTATATTTTCAGAAGGGATACTTTTGAGAATACTTGAATCATCATGAATAGCGTTTTTCACATGTTGGCACATATGTTCGAGGTGGACCTGGGTTTTTTTTCTTGAGGGCACTGCATTTCTCAAGAAAGTTTTTAACAGCGCGCAAGCATTGAATTAACGTGATACAGGATCACCTTTCGGCCTGGTGCTTGTTGCTTTTGAAAAATGTCTACATTTCTATCTAATTGCTGTATAAATGCTCTGGGCTTTATGCTATTCATGGATCTTTGGCTGGTGAGGTATTCTTTGACTACATACACAATTTGTAATTCAGGTCTATAGTCTGAAATGTTCTTGACTGTGTTTTTGTTAAAAGGTTAAAAGGGTTTTCACTTCCACATTTGTGTGCAGAGCAATTAACCTATGTATTGAAAACTTCTGAAATTGTCCCATATTTTTGGCCCATCCTGTATGTTCGTTTCATACCTGAGATTTTTTTGTTTGCTTTGGATGTAGCATTAGTGATGTGATTTGCCTGATTTCACTCATCCCCTCTCAGGGGCATTGAGCTACCACTGCATGACACGGGTCTGGAGCCAGTGGAGTTCCTGAAGAGCATGGGCATCACCCTCACCCCACTCAACGAGCCTGCCGTGGGCATCAAGGACACAGGGGCACAGGTGAGACACCCAGCACCTGGGAG
Organism: Coilia nasus; assembly: GCA_027475355.1. Lineage (NCBI taxonomy): Eukaryota > Metazoa > Chordata > Actinopteri > Clupeiformes > Engraulidae > Coilia > Coilia nasus. Next base: position 2,143,582 of record CM050209.1, read on the forward strand.
GATTTACAAAGATAGGAAAGAAATATAGTAGTTATAACCAGTGAAATTGTAATGGTTAAAACTAGATGCACCGCATAACTAGCCTGGTAAACCAGCCCCTCATACTTCATTTCATTTTGTACAGAGGGTCTGGCAGTGCTGTATTGAAAAACGATTTCTTCCTGGAGGTGTGTCCAGGCCCTGCCTTTACCCAGTTGCTAACATATGGTCGTCATGTATGCAGTTAGCTTGCCTACGTACTGCAGTTCAAATGTAGGACACAAAGTCAACGTCATCGCTCACGAACACTTCCTCTGTTTGCGTATTGGCTAGGATTGGCTGGTACCTAATACAGCAATGTCAATGGCAGCACGGCCAGACCCTCTGTACAAAACGAAATGAAGTACGAGGCGCTGGTTTACCAGGCTACTGGAATTTTTATAGGTACAATTTTTTCATAGGTAGCGCTACACGCTAAATGACCTTTTATGGACTGAGTTTATACACCTTGTAGAGCCAAATTTATGAACATTTTTTGGTCTTCTCGGTTGCAGTGGTTGGTGAGTTATTCCACAACAACTGATTTTAGCTTTTTTACACACACAAATTTTACACAATGTGGTGTGGAATGTTGTACCCATTGAGTATGGGAGGTTTCAGGAAATGTGGACATTTTCAAAACAAGATATTGAGTGTAGTGTAATTACAAGCTTTGTTTCAAATTTTGGTTGGTGTGTAATGTAAAGGGGGGGGGGTGGCCCCCGTGCACCAAAACAGCTTCTGTATTATCCGGAGGGGGCTCCATCCCCAACAAGTTTCATGTTTCCTGGTTTTTCAGTGCACTAACACTAGTGGTGGTCATAATGACAAATTCTCTGTCTGTGTTGCTTTAGTCAGTACTGAAAATAATGTCTTTCTCTCTCTCTGTCACTCCCTCTCTCTCATCTCTGTCTCTCACTCTCTACTGCTCTCTCTGTCTCTCCATCTCTCTCTCTCTCTCTCTCTCTCTCTCTCTCTCTCTGTCTGTCTGTCTGTCTGTCTGTCTGTCTCTTACAGTCTTTCTTCTGTGTGTGTATGTGTGTGTGATCAGGAAAAAGGTGTGTACAGAGTGAAGCTGGTGGCTGAGGTCACTCAGACTGCAGAGGAAGAGGAGGTCGTCCCTGTCATTGTTCAGGTCATCTCTCCCCCATTTCTGGGTAGAATGGTCCTAACAGCTGGCCCTGCCAAATTTGGCATGGACCTTACCAAGCAGGAACATGGGGTGAGCAAAACAAACAAAACACTGACAGAAGCCAAAATAAGCCCATTTAGAGACATCAGCCAGTTGGTGTCTATTGATTTTGGGTAATAGGACACACTTAAAATGCTTTGCTGTTTCTTTTATTGTTTTTGTTGTTGCTATTTGAACATATTTCTTGCTTTATACTTAGTTGAGTTTGTTTTCAGTATTAAACATAATTTTAAAATAAGCACTTCAGACTGACTATGTATGTCTGTAATTGAACAGATGGGTTGAATCAATGCTTTCTTGCCTTTGTTCTATTCTTCTGCATCTCTATGACATTGGTTCTGTGCAGGTGAAAGGCAGCATTATGAAGAGTAAACCGTATACAGCCTGTGGCCTCATAGAAAATGCTGACGCCCTGAGAGGCCATATTGCTTTGGTCCTGAGAGGGGACTGTATGTTTGCTGCTAAGGCCCGGAGACTTCAGGAAGCCGGGGTTACAGGTGTCATCTTCATAGGTAAAGTTTCTCCCACATCACTACCAATGTAGTCTTTAACATGCATCATACTATCCTTTTTTAACAGTCTAATTCTAATTGTGTGTAATTGTGCGATCCACTTGCCTTGGGATAAGACACTCAGAAAACAACTCTGAAACTGATCGCCAATGACAAGTGAAACGTCTTATTAGCTCTATGAACCATAATGCCTTCTTCCTATACCAAGCAGCAAAGTTTTTGATGTTATGGTTAGTTTTTAGCAGATGCATTTTTTCCAAAGCAACATACAACACTGAACGCATCACGTTATAAATAAAAATATTTGGTGAACATTTTAGGAAGAAGTATGAACAAAAACTTACATACCGGTAGGTAAACAATAGTCAGAACCAATTAATCTAATGCACTGCAAAAATAGGGATGGTAATTATTAGTGATGTAACGTTACTCCGTTTTGGAACGGTTATCGGTCTGTGACCAATGCGGTCCGACTGAACCGGTCCGTCGAGCCCAGAACAGTTCAAAAGCACTACAAACGGTCCGACGGCCCTAAATCGGTTTCCAGCACATATTTTCAAGTACATTGTTGTAGTACATTGTTGTATTACGTTGTATTACAAATACATATATAAATGTATGCACAAAACGGCATGTTGCGTTGCAATCATGTTTTGTAAGGTGTTTTCAGGGTTAATATAAGCCGTGTTTCCATTAGGGGAGGTTCCGATGGTAATTCAGGGAGAGGAAAGATCTCAGGGAATGTTGTTTGGTCCTCTCACCCCACATGTCTCCCCTACAACAGAACTAGACGTAAACAAAGGAAAACTTTGTTGTCTCAGAGCAGTGAACATGACTGATTGCAGGCTTGCATATGTGTTGATTTATGGATTAAACTAGATAAATCCTAAAAGTTTGTGGTTAGTGTTCCTATTTATTGTGAGTTTCCAGCAGTATTAGACCATTTATGTCTAATATGTTTCATAAGATAAGATGTTATGAGTGATGTTCGGACAACAGGATTAGCAGGCTAAAGTTAGCCAAGTAAACATGTTTTAAGAATGTAATTAATTTTCTGAGGAAATAGTTTCGTTTTAACTACCACAAGTATGGCGTCAGAATAGGGACAAAATTCCTACGCACATAGAAACTGTTCGCGTGAGCAGGAACTGCACAGAAACTGCTCGCGGGAGCCGAAACTACTCGTGCCTACCGAAACTGTGCGCGCGAGCAAAGATTCACGCTCGCGCGAGAAGAAGAACTGCCCGCATGAGCAATGAAACGCGCTCGTGAGAGCAGAAGAACTGCCCTCGCGCGAGCACAGAAACTCCTCTCGTGTGGGACAAAAACATCTGCTCGTGCGAAATTGACTTCTGCTCGCGCGCGAGAATATTGACTATGGGGGCGGAACCTGGGGATTAAAGGCTATTGTGATTGGTTTGTCCTGAGACAGAGCACTTTGACAGACCGCACTAAATTTCCCAACACTGCTTCACCACCACTAGGAGGAGAGAAACGCTAACAAAACAGAGCTAGAACCTAGATGAGATAGCCGAGTTTGACAGGTTTGCGCTAGACAGGCTGCTATTCAAACCCTTTTAGATTACCTGGCTACATTTTACTGTTCCATCGTCGGATGACCCATCAAAGTAATTGTACGTTCAATTTCTTCTGACGACGCTCATGTTGTGTGTAATGTAATGTAATGTATGTAATGTAATGTAATGTAATGTGTCAGCTGTTGTGTTGGAGACATTGGTTGGAGACTGCCAGTTGCTTTAGCTTGCTAACCGTATAGGCCTATAGAATAGGCTGTACAGTGTAGAATGATGGTATTCATGATGGTATGATGGTAGTCATGATTGTATTCACCGAAGGTTGTTTACACATCTCTTATTTTGCTGAAGTTGTCATGTTACTGACATAGTGATGCTTATCGATCGCACAAGGTACTTACTATCATTTCACTCATTTCTCATTTTTGCATAGTATGAAAGGACTGTTTGGCAATGGCGTTTACCGTAGCCTACATTTATTTCCCAGGCTAGTTTACAACTTGTTTACTGGTTGTGTGATGCCACGCACGCTGGTTCAAGAAGATCTGCCGCTGTCAGTAGCCAATGTGTCAAATATACACAATTTTGCCACTTTAAAAGAAAGATTTGAAAAAGAGGAATCGAGGTTAACATTTTATGGACACTTGGCGTGTAGCCTACATAATCTGAAAACATGCTGTTATGGTTGGAGTGAATTATGGTGATTTTAAATTATCTGCTATATCTACTCACTAAAAGTCCCTCTTAACGGGCTAATTTAGCAACAACAAATGCAAGAATATTATATACGTGAAAACCGTTTGGGGTAAGATACTTAACTAACGTGGCATCACGCAACACACCAGTAAACAAGTGAGCATCACTATCATTTCACTCATTTCTCATTTTTTGCATCTATATGTATGAAAGGACTATTTGGCAATGGTTTTTCCCGTACATTTACTTCCCAGGCTAGTTTACAACTTGTTTACTGGTGTGTTGCGTGATGCTACGTTAGTTACACAGTAATGATGGAGCCTTTCGGCTGGCTCAAGAAGATCTGCCAATTTAGGTGACAAAGCCTCATTTGGCTAACTCTGCATTAACAAGGACGCTGATTAAGGGATCAAATAATTATTTTCCTCATTCGGCTTCAAAATGAGCTCTTATTCACCGTGCTTCCAGTCTTATCTAATCTTTCGACTGCTTGTTTGAGACGCAGAGCAGGACTTTTTTGAACGTCAGTAGGCCTAACGTTCACAAAGTAATTCCGCTCACCATCGTAGTTGTACAAATTAAGTATCTTACCCCAAACGGTTTTCACGTATATAATATTCTTGCATTTGTTGTTGCTAAATTAGCCCGTTAAGAGGGACTTTTAGTGGGTAGATATAGCAGATAATTTAAAATCACCATAATTCACTCCAACCATAACAGCATGTTTTCAGATTATGTAGGCTACACGCCAAGTGTCCATAAAATGTTAACCTCGATTCCTCTTCTTCAAATCTTTCTTTTAAAGTCGCAAAATTGTGTATATTTGACACATTGGCTACTGACAGGGGCAGATCTTCTTGAACCAGCGTGCGTGGCATCACGCAACCAGTAAACAAGTTGTAAACTAGCCTGGGAAATAAATGTAGGCTACGGTAAACGCCATTGCCAAACAGTCCTTTCATACTATGCAAAAATGAGAAATGAGTGAAATGATAGTGATGCTTATCGATCGCACAAGGTACTTACTATGTCAGTAACATGACACAACTTCAGCAAAATAAGAGATGTGTAAACAACCTTCGGTGAATACAATCATGACTACCATCATACCATCATGAATACCATCATTCTACACTGTACAGCCTATTCTATAGGCCTATAGGGTTAGCAAGCTAAAGCAACTGGCAGTCTCCAACCAATGTCTCCAACACAACAGCTGACACATTACATTACATTACATTACATACATTACATTACATTACACACAACATGAGCGTCGTCAGAAGAAATTGAACGTACACTTACTTTGATGGGTCATCCGACGATGGAACAGTAAAATGTAGCCAGGTAATCTAAAAGGGTTTGAATGATTAGCAGCCTGTCTAGCGCAAACCTGTCAAACTCGGCTATCTCATCTAGGTTCTATCTAGGACTTCTTCAGAAGTCAATTTCGCACGAGCAGAATGTTTTTGTCCCACACGAGAGGAGTTTCTGTGCTCGCGCGAGGGCAGTTCTTCTGCTCTCGGGAGCGTGTTTCATTGCTCACGCGGGCAGTTCTTCTTCTCGCGTGAGCGTGAATCTTTGCTCGCGCGCACAGTTTCAGCAGGCACGAGTAGTTTCGGCTCCCGCGAGCAGTTTCTGTGCAGTTCCTGCTCACGCGAACAGTTTCTATGTGCGTAGGAATTTTGTCCCTATTCTGACGCCATACACAAGTAGTTAAATGTTTTATCATGGAAACAGCCAAAACAAGCTCTCCTACAACTCTGAGTTTGACAGACTGTAAGTTTTCCTTTAGCAGGCATATGAAAATACTCCACCATGAAAGCGTAATAGTCTGCTAGCTTGCTAAATTAGTTTGCTAATCGGAAGATAATACAAGTCTCTCTTCAAACTAACCTCTAAGTTTAGAGAAAAGTTACATGGACAACTGTGTTTGTAATGAACATGGTCAGTCGATTCATTGATACCTTAACTCCTAATATTTTTCCCTCCAGAGGGGGGAGAGGAAAAAAAATAGGAGTGCGACGTCGTAGTATCAATGCGACGTCGTAGTGCTCCCAAGGTGTTACTACGCCTTTCATTGTAGTGCCATTTTCTATCTACATACAAAAAAAGTCATGTTTCATTTTGAGTAACTACACTTGGGTTGTGTAACAAGTCAGGTAAGCGTATTTAAATGGGCAAAACAGCGAAGAGCAGAGAGACTCTTCCTTTAAGTTATATGTTGTACTTGTTTTTCAGTTAGTAACACTCCCATGAAAAACGAATAACTTAGATTTTTGCCAATGAATGGCACTTACTTGTTTAATAATGTCCGTTTTTTCATTTTTGATATCTGGTAACCTTATTGGTTTTTGTTTTGTGTTGTATTTCAACTACATGCAGATTGTGAACTTAATGCAGGCGTCTGGTTACCAGTTTTTGTGTTTTTATTCTCTGGGATACAAAATAAACAAAAGAATGCTGTTTTGAAATGTCATTTTGTTTTTTTCTCTTTTTCTTAGTAACAAAGGGCTTTGGAATTGTCAATATGTATCAAATTGAACCGAACCGAACCAGATCAAATTGTACCAAATCGGTGACTATTTTTTAGTAATCTTCCCTGAATCGGATCATAGCCTGTGAATCGAGATCGAATCGGACCGTTTTGTGGGTAAAAGATTCACACCCCTAGTAATTATGGGAATCAATGTGTATTATTACCAACCTTTTTCAGCATTGAATCGACCTTCATATCACTCATAATAGCTCATCTCCTGTGCCCCAGACCACAGAGAGGGCAGCAGCAGTGAGGAGACACCCCTGTTCCAGATGGTGGGGGACGGGGTGTCCACCGATGACATCACCATTCCACTGGTGTTTCTCTTCAGCCGGGAGGGGACAGAGCTGACCTCTGCCCTGGACCAGCATGCGAATGTGGACGTGCTGCTGCTGTCTAAAGAGCGTCAACTGGGCAAAGGTACTTGCATCCTGATAGCTCAAACCAAAATATTATTCTGCTGTGCAAGTTATTACACAAGACAACAAGCAGAGTACACAGAAATCTCCATACTGTGGATTCAAAAGGCGGATGGTATAAGAAAATGCTTTTGTGTTGCAGAAAAAACAGAGAAGCTTAACATTAAATTTCGTCTGGCAAAAGAGGAAGAGGTGGAGGAAGCTGTGTGGGATGGCACCACTTTTCACCTTCTTCTGGAGCGTGGGAATAAGGGAACAGACACTAAGGACAAAAGAAAACCTGAGGAGCAAGAGGAGGAGGCGCAGAGAAGTGCTGTCTCAGAACACTGCAGTGCCTCGCAAGCTGGCAGTCAGCCTGCCTGCAGACCAGAACCAAACCTTGAACCCAAAGCTGACCCCTGAGCTGACACCAGCCTGAACACGGAATCCACACCCCACCTCCATCGCAAACAAAGCTGCTGAAGACCGGGCACTGGTCTGGGACCAGTGCTCAGGTGGTGCACCAGCTCTACCTTTGGAGAGCTCTGCTACAAACTGCTGACCACATGGAAGAGTCTCTGAATGAGTGTACTAGTGTAATAAGTCAGTGCATAGTTTGTAGAGTAGTGAAAGTCTATAATTTGTATGTTATTGCTTAACAAATGGAGTAGAATAATGGATATAGAGGTCATGACATTTTTAGGCTACAGACTGATTATTTTCTCTCTTGGTGCTGGTAAGGTTCTCTTTGGCAGGAGGTTTATCCTTGTCCTAGTTACAGATGTTGATGACCTCTGTGTTAACCGTGCTGCTCAAGTCTTATTTTTTATAGAATAGTAGTACCCTTCATCTCTGATAACTGTGACTAGTTCAAAGTAAGACTGGTAAAATTACTACAACCACAGTTGTGCAACGGGGACCGCCAAACTTGTGGATTTTTTTTTTTTTTTTTTTCTTCATTTTGCTTACTTTGCAGTCAGCAAACACATTGTAGGGAATGAGGGCATAAGCCAGTAAATCTACTGTCAGGTAAAACACTTTTGTATTAAGTCAAAGTACTGAAGCATCAGGGACAACAAAGACTTGAACGTGTGTGTGTATGTGTGTTTGTTAGTGTATGTGTGTGGGAGAGAGAAATCAAGTAAGGCTGTTTGAGTGTGTGTGAGTGAGTACTCATGCCTGTTTAAGCACAGTACTAAGTGTAGTACTGGTAATGGATCACTTGTCTCCTCTTGTTTTTGTATTGTTTTCTGTGTGCCAATATAATCCAATGCACATCTTGCATGTAAAGCATGGCCCTGACTGACAGCTAGACACCCCAACATAACACATTACAGTAAACAAAGCACCAGATAGCAGCCATTGTGGATGTAATGTGGCAGACTGTCTGTCGCTATACTCCTTGCCTCATTACTGCCTTCTTTGACTTTTCCCCAAGCACTCTGTTTTCCAGACCCTTTAAGCTCTTCATCCCGTGTAAGAAAATGTTTGTAAAGGGGTCATGTGTAAGGGGTCGGGGGATGTGAAAGGAAGGAATGTGAAGACTGATGACTGTTTCAAAAAATGTCTTTCATGCAGTTCTTGCTTGATTAAAATGTCAGATGTCAGTCACAGCTTGAACATGCTTGCGTGTGTGTAAGAGAGACTGAGTTAATGAGTATGGGAGTGTTAATGCGCATACTGTAAGGTGCATCATGAATCACAGAAGCCATTACAGAGTTTAAGCACAGAGAGTAATTTGGGCACAGTTACAAGGCTCAAGTACATTTCATTCCTTTCTATTGTTTATTGATACCCCACAGACACAAGTACACCTCATGCCTGATTTTTTTTTTTCTTTAATCGATGTCAATAACTAGTTATCACGTTTCATGTTCATGTTTGATAACTTTGGGTTGTTGATTTCTTGTTTTGAACAGTGATTTGATTTTTCACAGCTCAGCCTAATGGGGAAACTGTAGTAGTGTGTCCTTGTAGATGAGTGTTTTAGATGAAGTTGTGGATGTTTTAGTTTGTAGAATGGGGGGGGTGGGTGGGGGGGACATCCTTCATATGTTAAATGCTTTAAGTGATCCTACCCCCGCACACTCCCATTCAACGGCCGTGATCCCACCGCCACACACTGCTGTTAACTCAGTGGCATATTATTAGATGGACAAAAGAGTTTAATGTGCATTTCAAGTGTAAATGTTTAAAACTATTTTATACATATTTGAGATTATACTATTTTTGCCATGTGGGAGTTGTGCACGATGTGACAAGTGGACGCGAAGTGCCAAAGTACTTTCAGTCTGTCTACTGTATAAGCATGAGCTTCTGATATGAAGTGTTGTCAGAGGAGCTAAGTTGTAAGCAACTGGACTTCTTTTTGGACCTTGAAGACGTTTCACCTTCCATCCAAAAGGCTTCTTCAGTTCTGGCCTGATGATGGGGAACCAGGAGCTCTATCTCTGGATCAAGCTCCGAAAAAAGTCCAGTTGCTTCCAACTTAGCTCTTTGACTACCATGACCTGGATGAATGATAATCTACACAGACATGTCTCTAGTTCTGCCTCTCAATGGAGCTGATACAGTCTGTCTGATAATAAATAGATTTCTGACCCAATCTGTTTTAAAATACCTCCATTCATATATTTGCACTATATTTTTTTGACTTGCCAGTGGAAAAAATGCTCTAGTATTAATAAATGCCATGTGAGCTGGTTGTAGTAAAAAAAATGCTTTAGTGCTCCTGTTACAGGCTGTTGTAGTTTGGTGTAGGAGATGGAGCGGGGAGAATTACCTATTCGGTCATAGCACACCAAATAGAGTATTTAAACATTCTAAACAAAAACACACTTATATTTTGCTGAGTGAATGTGTGCTGCAACGAAACTCCTCCGGTAATCACAACTGTGGCATGCCTTTTTCTATTTAACAAACCTACATCATTTTGTTTGCCTTTAACTTTTTCACTTATTTTTCTGCCTATTTTCTTTCATTGACTAAAGGAGGCAATCAGGGTACAGCATTATCACGCGCAGCATGGATATGCAACTCTGTGTGAGCTGTCGTATTTTACAAAGAGGCAGTACTAAGCGGTTTCTTGCTGAATGAGACCTTTCAGTGTGTGTGTGTGCTATCCATGTTCCTTTAATGTTTCTACTGAAAAAACCATGGTGTGTTTTACACATATTCATAGGTGCACAACAATTCAAACACCTGTGAATTGTACAGACTACTATTTACTGTATTGGTTTGTTAGAGGTATGTAATTGATTTTAATTCTGATGATAACAAATATTGGAACTGCTTCAAGCCAAGTAAAAGTGCATCAATAGTGTGAATATGAGATCTCTGAGAGCTGTTGATTGCTTTGTTTTGGAATCTTTCTTTTTTACAAAAATGTGTCTCTCAGGACAGCGCGGGGATAGATTACGTACAGACCCTCATTTCATTGACCTGGTGACTTGAAAAGATCCTGGCCAGGTCAGATGCATTGCTGTCTGCTGTATACTATGCTAATATGTGTTTTTCTAAAGAAACAGACAAAAAATAGTGTACAGTTTTAATATTTGTTAAATTCAGACTTCAAAGAAATAAGGGAGTTTGATCACCTGCATTTTGCCAACAACCTGTTTTTCACCTCACCCGATGTACTTCAGATTATTAATACATTACTACAGACAAACAGGCATTTTTCCTTTCTCTTTAAAAAATGCAGTAAAGCCCTTACTCAAAAAGAATAACCTTAATGTTTCCGTGCAACAGTTGGTCACTGTTAATCACACACTACTGGAACATTGGGTTGGATTCACTGGTATAGTTATCGTATGATTAAAATAATACTTAAAATAAAGGAGTTTTTTGTTGCCATTGAAAACTGTACCTCAGCACCTATGTCCATGACCTGTGGTGTCCCTCAGGTATCAATTCTTGGACTATTACTATTCAACCTTTACCTGCTCTCACTTGGACAAATCAACAACAACTCAATCAATTACCATAGCTATATCTCAGTGCACTTCTGACATGTTCAGTGTGGATATATTTATACTCATGGTGAGATTTGTATAACAATTTGCGTTTAAATCATACTCTTGGAATCTTGTCATCACATTTCTTGGATGTATATAGGTAATGTCTGAGTTATTAATAGGAACAGAGACACATGGACTGTGGCAAGCCCTCTGCCACCCTTGAGGCAAACATAATTTCATGAAGAGTATGTGAGGTGCAATAAGATGATGCTCAAGAGAGTTTAAACATTTGACCTCTACTGGAATTTCTTCCAAATGCAAGTTATTTGTAACACTCTCCTGTGGAAGTTGTGAAGATAGTAATTTCAACTTGCACGTATGGCAGATCCATAACTTTCTTGATGGACTATCAGACATATGGCATCCCTGCTCACATTTGGCATCACAAACAAGTAAATACTGTAATGTTACACATCTGCGAGCCAGTGCAGCAACTGCTTCTCCTTTGCTTTCATAATGATGTATTTTTCATTCAATCACCTGTTTCCTGAACAATAAACGGTGACGGAACATACATACTCTGGACCTGTGGTGCCCTTTTTCCAAAAATTACTAATGGCAATATCAATGTCATTCTGTCTCTTTTGCCATCTAGTGTATCTCTCAGAACGTAATTTTTCTATGAATATGTTCATTTTCATGGTACATACGCTTGTTGTCTGCTTTTACTTTGCTGTGAAATGTTATGTTTGTCTTCTACTTTACTGCAGAATGCAGCCGCACCTTTGCTTAAAAATGTGGGTTTGTTTGGTATTTATTGTGATCATAGTTCTGCACGTATTTCTGAAATTGTGGATTTGTTTGGCATTTATTCAGAATATAGTCCCGCATGTAGGATTTCTGAAACTGTGGGTTTTTCCTGTATTTACAGTGAACATACCCATGCATTGCTTCTTTCACAAATTCAACTTTCTGTCTTTAAGACGTTGGCATCTTCACTCTTGTTGTAGTACATTTGCCGTTCTTTCTTGGCTTTCACATTTTAAGGTGTTTGAGGTTTGAGGTTCAGTTGATCCAACTTCCTTTGCAGTGACCGTCAACCATCAATACTCTTTGCAAGATGGCATATTCCTGCACAAACATGTCCTAAACCTTTACAAAGTTGCATTATGTGTTAAACATAATCATTGCCAGTGTTGCTTAAATATGTAGCTGTGTGTGCATAAAAATGAATCTGATGTCAGCCTGTGTGCATTTCATCTTCCACAGTTGAAAGTCATTATATTTGTTTGTAGGAAGTCGGCTGCAGAAAAAAAAAATGTATATGGACATAGCAGCACCACTCTCGTATTCAACAATGGCAGTATTTTGGAAAAGTGGATTAGGGTTAGCGTACCTATTAAGCCCATGTGCCCTTTAAGCCCACTTTCAACTTTGATGTAAATTAAAAAGGAAAACATATATTTTGCCATCCACCCGCAAGCATGTTCAATCCAATTAAATGGTTTGTTACTTCCATAACATTTCATATTGCATAAAAATCACATTTTGTATTGTTGAGTTAGCCCCGCCCAAGTGTATACACTCCAAGGACAACTGACAAAAAGACACTGAAAAACTTTGCTGATTTGGGACCTCTTGGAAATTGTCAATTGTCACCAGAGTACAGAAGGAAGCAGTACGGAGCAGGTAACTGTATCACTGGGAATGCTGCTGGCCTCATCCTGCCACCAATGACTGTGTACAAAGGTAAACATCTGTAGTGCTACAGTTCTTGGTGTGAAGGTGGACCTCATTGTGCGCGCGTCGCAGTTACTGACCATGGCTGGATGGAGAAGATCGTGTTTTTAGATTACTTCACAAATCTCTTTCTACCGGAATCTGCTCGGCTTTCAGATATGACCTCACCTCGTCTTTTTTTATTTGATGGCCATACCTCACATTTGTCCTTCAGTCTTGCAGTCAGGGCAAAGGAAAATAATGTAGTCCTACTTCATTTCCCCTCTCACCTGACACATGATCTGCAGGCTCTGAATAAAGCTTTGTTCAGCAGGGACAAAATTACGAAGGTAGACTTTCCTCAAAAACTGAAAGGTGCGCTGGATGCTAGCTTAAAGTCTAAAAACATCATCAGCAGGTTCGAAAGTACAACCCCAATTCCGATGAAGTTGGGACGTTGTGTTAAATGTGAATAAAAAAATACAATAATTCTCAAATCATACAAGCAATATACACTGCAAAAAAAAATGTGTAGCATTTTAATCTTACACATTTTTTTGGATTAATTTTCTTAGGAAGACTGAATACTGTTCAGATTATTTCACTTGTTTCACTTGTTCAGATTATTTCACTTGTTATCTTACCTAGATAATACAACTAATTATGAGCATTTTTTTCTTAACACAACCTACATTGGTAAAGCAGTTGTTAACAGGTAGACTATAAGTATGTTTTTATTTGTTTCAAGAGAATTCGTCAATCCATATTAACCTGTTTAAAAAATTGACCCCATCTCATTAAGATATTGAGGCTAATCAACTGTTAGGACTGATTCAGTAGGATCATAATACCAAGCATTATCTTTGAGACTGGTTATGAGGCCTTTCCTCTACGAGTGTTCCTTCTGTGTCCTTTCCCTGGATCACACCTCAACCTACAACATGTGTAGGCACTGATTCACACCAAAGGCTCTTTTAAGAGCCATATTATTCACAGAAAAGTAATTTCCAATGTTGCACAACCATTTTAAACCATTTTAAGACCCTCGGTTAATAGTATTTCAAACAGGCAGTAATTTTGGTTAGGTTCATCTGTTAAGAATACAAGTAAATCATAGTAAATCTGTATGATCGTATTTTCATTATTTAGGGTTGAGACTGGCCCTCCGTGGCCTCCATATCAGCCTCATACACCATTTGGTAAAATCTGAATTTAAGCTCAGATTTTTATTTTGTGGCAACTGCTTAATCATAGGCATTAGGCCTTGAAAAAAAAGCTCATCCTCATCTGGAGGGACTGACTGGCGTGGGAGGCCCTCCACAGAAGAGAGCATCCTTTTTTCAAAAGGAGTGAGGCGATCCTTCTTCTGCCTCTTCGGTGTTGGACCTGGGGGAGTACAGGGAGGATCTCGGGCCTCTTCACGGGCCTGTTCGAGTGGACTGGGAGAGACTGACTACCCAGCCTGGCTGCCCCCTTCATCCGCATAATTAGTGCCCTGGGGTCCTGCCTCCTGGACGGGGGGTGCCATTTGGCTGCCTCCTCTACGGAGCTGGTTGAAGTTGCCTGATGTTTCTCACTAACCATAACATCAACTAACCACAAAATGAAATGAAGTACGAGGGGCTGATTTACCAGGCTAGGGGAAAATACCCTGGAACTCAAAATCCCAATTTTTGTATTTACCCATATCAGTAGGTGGCGCTATGCTTCAAGTGAGTGTTTATGGGCTAGATCAATACGAATCTGTAACACTGACATATCACAAAAATGTAATGTTGTTGGGTGAAATTGAGTTATTCAGCAAAAACGTTTGGCTGTCTCCCTCTCTTTAACGGAGACTGGGACAGCAGGGGGACAGCATTGGGGGCCAAAAGCTCCTATTCGCTCAGAAAATGCTAGGGCTACATAGTGATGTTAACGATGACTCTCCTGCTTCGAAGCTTGTGTCAAAAAAATGAACCAGCGCTGGGCAAAGCAATGTATTGGAGCTTGATTCGTTTGCTGTTGATCACGTGGCCTGTGACGTTTGAAGCATCGTTTCAACGCACATTCACGTGACGTGTCAACATGCAATTCGAAAGGTTTAAAGGTGCGCAAAACAGTGCGCGCGCTCGTGGGTTTGTAGTATTGGCGTTCAGTGTAGAGAGTGAGGAGATTATATTATAGCGTGTGAATTGAAGAATGAGCATGGAACCGGTTGCAAAGAGAGGTCGCTCTGAGATGTGGGAGCATTTCAATTCGATTTCCCCCAACAAGGTGTGCGATAGCAACTGGTGTCAGAATTGGGATGACTTGCTATGAGGTCATCGGAGGTCCACCCACTGTGTGAGAAGTATGGTGGGAGATGCGTGAAGGCCATCTGAGTGTATGTTGGCATTGTGGTCAGAGCTCCTGTTTAGTACTCTGGAGACCAGGGTTTGAGTCCCGGTGGAGTGACTTCTCATACCACATATTGATTTTACTTGTTTGCTTTTACACTTGTTTTACCTTTTATGCTTCTACCACATATTGATTTTACTTGTATGCTTTTACACTTGTTTTACCTTTTATGCTTCTACAATTACTTTATCTTTTATGCCTTTATATTGTCCTTTGCTTTTATTTTTGTGAAGCACATTGAATTGCCGTTGTGTATGAAATGCGCTATACAAATAAACTTGCCTTGCCTTGCCAAACAACATTTTGTTAAGACTGTGGTCACTGATTATAAGACTACAATCAGAGACACTTATATGCAGACACATAGCCTAGCCAAGTGTTTGTTCATTTCCTTTCCAATTTAACATTATACAAATACAAACGAGGACACATTTCACACAGGTAAGGAAATATTTTTATTCAAACAGGAATCAATGTATTTATTAATAATTTATTGGTTCACATTTTCAGTCTTCAACACAACCCAAGCATAGGTTACTGCAAATCATAGTTTTCAACAGCAGAGGTCATCATAGAGTCTTTGAAGCTCTGAATGAATTAACCTTTTTCCAATACAATTGCCATGAATGCCTCAGTGATTCAGAAAGCCTCACTTCACCATCACTAGGGCTACATGCCTACACAGATTCATGTCCCCCAGAGTTCCAGTGTTTCAGCAATCGTTCACGAAAAATCTGTGAAGAAGAAAAAAAAAAAGTTGCGTCAACACCAATATGACCGCTTTCGCTAGCGGCGGAGATAAATAATATTCTCCCGGGACACTAACACCGGGTCGCTGCGTATAAGCAAATAGATTGATTGGGTTGCCGAGATGTACCGTTTTCTTGTCAGACATAGGTGGCAACCCTAGTTTAGATATTGCTCTATTTTATAGCTATAATTATACCACGGCTTCGTTCAATTTCACATTGTGATGCGTCCTTTAGAACGGTTATTACATTTCTATATACGCACACCTATGAAGTAGTCCCTGCTTTCCGACCTTATTCCTTTGTTGTATAAAAACGACGAAAATGGAGTTGAGTATGTGTGTTTGTCACACAACGTGGAAACAAAAAAACACAAACAAGCAACAAGCTGTCCAAAAAAAAACAGCAATACAGAGGCTTCATGTTTGCCCAGCCTGGCGACCCACTTTGCCCAGTTGCGAGCTTTAAGAAATATGTGTGAAAATGCCCACCCAACGCAAAAGCCTTTTACCTACACCCCCTGCAGGCACCACAGGAGACGGTGGAAAAGAAACAGTGCAGAAATTAACATCAGACAAGTGTGATAACCGTGGTATAAGCGGGATAATGGACTTCACGGTGTACGGATATCAGAAAGTTAATGCGCTTCGCGTCATGGCCACATTACCACCTTGAACGTGCATTAACTAAAAACCTTTGCCGGTCTCCCCCTCTTTAACGGACACTGGCACAGCGGGGGGGTGGCCCTGGGGGACCAAAAGGAGTTATTCGCTCACAAACTTCTAGTGCTACATGCCTACAAACATTCATGTCAAAAAAGGGAATAATTTTGCGCCAACTCCAATATGACCGCTTTCGCTAGCTTCACTAGCGGCGGTCATAATAATCTCTAGTTTTATGGAGGGCCAAAAATTATATAATTAAAAATAAATATGTATGTAAATATGTAGCACAAATAAATAAAATAACTTAAAAATGCACCAAAAATGTGCTTAGGAAAGCATTTGAAAAATATATCACACATAAAACTGGACATAAATGGGAAAGAAGTCATTTTTATTTACTGCTGTATTTATTATGACCGCCGCTAGCAAAGCTAGCGAAAGCGGTCATATTGGAGTTGCTGAAAATGTTTTCCCTTTTTTTTTTTTTTTAATTATTTTTTTTCACCAATTTTTCGCCAACGATTCCCGGGACACTGAAACTCGGGGAGACATGAATGTTTGTAGGCATGTAGCCCAAGACGTTTGTGAGCGAATAACGTCTTTTCGTCCCCCAGGGCAACCCTCCCGCTGTGCCAGTGTCCGTTAAAGAGGGGGAGACCGGCAAAAGTTTTTGCTGAATAACTCAATGAACGTTTCACCCAACAACATGAAATTTTTGTGATATGTCGGTGTTACAGAGACATATCGACCCAGCCCATAAACTCTCACTTGAAGCATAGCGTCACCTAGTGATATGGGTAAATGCAAAAATTGGGATTTTGAGTTGCCAATATCTTGGACCGAGAAGGTGGGAACTGCGCAAAATACGTCATGCACGATTACCACAAAGACCTCTAACACCACAGAACATGCCATAACATTTGGTCAATAGGGGGTGCTGTAATTGTTGAAAATGTCATTTTGCCTATTATCTAGAGAATGCTTATGTTTACAACAATTTTCTTTTTCATGAAATCTATTGACACTCACGCATTAAAAACACTGGTCGACGCCCACTTCCAATGAGACCAATTTCCGTGAAATTTTAATATTGCGAAAATGAATCTGAACGAACTCGTCATAGGCCGTTCATGTGAATCTCACCCAATTTGGTATATGTCATCTACAGACAATGCTGACAAAAAGTTATCAAAGGATTTATCTTGAGATAAACCGTTCCGAAGTTACACGTCAATAAACATTTAACACGTAGCTTAAAATTCTTCAAAAGTCCATATCTTAGCTTTTAAATGCTCAAATTTGGTCAAATTTGACATGCCAACTCTAAACAGCCTTCTTTTGATGTGTACTAAATTTTGTGACATTTAATCGTAAGGGGCGATGTTTTTCGCCGAAGCAATTTTGCCCAAGACAACAATTTTGCTCAAGACAACGATTTTGCGTTAGTATGTCGGTGTTACAGAGGTGTATCGGTCCAGCTCATAAACACTCACTTAAAGCATAGCGCCACCCAGTGATAAGGGTAAATGCAAAAATTGGGATTTTAGGTTGCTAATATCTTGGACCGAGAAGGTGGGAACTGCAAAAAATACGTCATGCACGATCAGCACAAAGACCTCTAACACCACAGCACGTGCCATACAATTTGGTCCATAGGGGGCGCTGTAATTGTACAAAATGTAATTTTGAGTATTATCTAGAAAATGCTAACGTTTACAACCAATTTTTTTTTATCGTGAAATCTATTGCTCCTCACGCATTTAAAACACTGGTCGACGCCCACTTCTAACGAGAACAATTTCCGTGAAATTTTAACATTGCGAAAACGAATCTGAACGAACTCGCCATAGGCCGTTCATGTGAATCTCACCAAAGTTGGTATATGCCATCTACAGACAATGCTGACAAAAAGTTACAATAATTTTTTTTTATCGTGAAATCTATTGACCCTCACGCATTGAAAACACTAGTTGACACCCACGTCCAAGATGAACAATTTCCGTGAAACTTTAACATTGCAAAAACGAATCTGAACGAACTCGTCAAAAGCCGTTCATGTGAATCTCACCAAAGTTGATATATGCCATCTATAGACAATGCTGACAAAAAGTTATCAAAGGATTTTTCTTGAGATAAACCGTTTCGAAGTTACACGTCAATGAACATTTAACACGTAGCTTAAAATTCTTCAAAAGTCCATATCTTGGCTTTTAATTGCTCAAATTTGGTCAAAGTTGACATGCCATCTCTAAACAGCTTTCTTTTCATGTGTACTAAATTTTGTGACATTTTGTCATAGGGGGCGATGTTTATTGGCGAAGCTAGGTATCAAAAAACAGCTTTTGTTAAATAATTCGTCAACAATTTTGCCCAAGACAATGATTTTGTGTTAGTATGTCGGTGTTACAGAGGCGTATCGGCCCAGCCCATAAACACTCACCTGAAGCATAGCGCCACCTAGTGATAAGGGTAAATGCAAAAATTGGTATTTTGAGTTTCTAATATCTTGGACCAAGAAGATGGGAACTGCACAAAATACATCATGCATGATCTCCACAAAGACCTCTAACACCACAGCACGTGCCATACAATTTGGTCCATAGAGGGTGCTGTAATTGTACAAAATGTCATTTTCCCTGTTATCTAGAGAATGCTAATGATTACAACCATTTTTTTTATTGTGAAATCTATTGACCCTCACGCATTGATAACACTGGTTGATGCCCACTTCCAACAAAAACAATTTCCGTGAAATTTTAACATTGCGAAAACGAATCTGAACAAACTCGTCATAGGCCGTTCATGTGAATCTCACCAAATTTGTTATATGCCATACAGACAATGCTGACAAAAAGTTGTCAAAGGAATTTTCTTGAGATAAACCGTTTCGAAGTTACACGTCAATGAATATTTAACACGTAGCTGAAAATTCTTCAAAAGTCCATATCTTAGCTTTTAATTGCTCAAATTTGGTCAAATGTGACATGCCAACTCTAAAGAGCCTTCTTTTGATGTGTACTAAATTTTGTGACATTTAATCGTAAGGGGCGATGTTTTTCGCCGAAGCAATTTTGCCCAAGACAACAACTTTGCCCAAGACAACGATTTTGCGTTAGTATGTCGGTGTTACAGAGGCATATCAACCCAGCCCATAAACACTCACTTGAAGCATAGCGCCACCTAGTGACATGGGTAAATGCAAAAAAATGGGATTTTGAATTGCCAATATTTTGGACTAAGAAAGTAGGAACTGCATAAAATATCTCATGCACAACCTCTAAAAGCACAGCACGTGCCATAAAATTGGGCCTATAGGGGCCGCTGTAATTGTACAAAATCTCATTTTGCCTATTCCTTTCAGAAATCACTCCTACAAACTATACAAACACACACAATGTCATTCATTAAAAACCCACATTCATGTCCACTTCCAGGAAATGATTTCCACACAAATTCCCACCTCACAACACTGCTCTACCATACACTCATCATACCAACAGTTCCCACATTTCAATACACTGCGGCGGTCACACCATGTGCCGCTATGTTCTCTTTCTATTTATTTACAGATATTTTTCCCTGTAATATTTTCTACATACTGTTTTACATGCCCTGCATTTCTTTCTGATATATTTATTTATTGTCACTCCTTTTTACATTTCTTTGTCCTACATTTACATTTATACATACATTTCTGCCTCGGTATGCAAATGAAGTAGGCTGTCTCGCAAGGCGTCACCCTCTTGCCCATTGCTTGATCGAGATAACGCGGGTACTATGGTAGTTATGGTGCGTTTCCATTACAGCGAATTTCGCCTCGCTCTCATTTATAGGGCGAGGGCAGGGCAAATTCGCCGAGGGAGGCGAAATACAGCTGGCGAAACCTGAACTTTATTTAACTGAGAATGATGTGATAACCAATTATAACAGCGTGTGATGTGTTTAGTGCATGACGCTGGCTAAAGAGGCGGGAGTTACAAAAAACCTCAGACCAACATGGTGGAAGTGAAACGTGAAAGTGTTTATATGATTTAAAGTCTCTGGATGACCAAAAGTGATGGTGCCATCACAGATTAGATGTTTTTAGATGTAACGCGAACTGATTTAAGACAACCAGGCTACTCTAGATTGCCATTTAACTTTGCTAACTCAAAGTTTCTTGTTAGCAAAGTTAGCTTATGACTAGCTAACTACTAGCAAGCTGGCTAACATATACGGTCACAAGCTTGTACTAGTACACTTCTTGCATTTGTAGAACGATATTACAACACTTGAATGTTATCTAGGCAACCCAGCAATAGTAAAAAGCCCATGTACACCCTGCAGTTCGCAATGCTGAAGCAGTTCTGTGCAAGACTGCCGTTACATGTAGGCTATCTTGCCGGATAGCTTTTTTTGGCCAGCCAGGCTGCCAGTATCAAAATTGTCTCTGGCCAGTATCTACCAACCTGCGTTAGCCTGCTTAAAAACCAATGGGCGAGAGGGTGACGCCCAATTCATTTGCATGCAGAGGCAGAAATGTAGGCATAAATGTAGGCACAAATGTAAATGTAGGACAAAGAAATGTAAAAAGGAGTGACAATAAATAAATATGCCGGGAAGAAATGCCGGGCATATGAAACAGTAGAAAATATTACATGGAAAAATATCTGTAAATAGATAGAAACAGAAAATGGAAAATAAATAAATTATGGAATTAATGTAAATGTAAACTAGATGTACCGCATAGCGGTACATGGTATGACCGCCGCAGTATATTGAAATGTGGGAACTGTTGGTATGATGAGTGTGTGGTAGAGCAGTGTTGTAAGGTGAGAATTTCTGTGGAAATGATTTCCTGGAAGTGGGCATGGATGTGGGTTTTGAATGAATGACATTGTGTGTGTTTGTGTAGTGTATAAGAGTGATTTGTCAAGGCAAGGAATAGGCAAAATGAGATTTTGTACAATTACAGCGCCCCCTATGGACCCCCTATAGAAGGTCTTTGTGCTGATCGTGCATGACGTACTTTGTGCAGTTCCCACTTTCTCGGTCCAAGATATTGGCAGTTCAAAATCTCACTCATTTACCCTTATCACTAGGTGGTGCTATGCTTTAAGTAAGTGTTTATATGCTGGGTCGATACGCCTCTGTAACACCAGCGCACTAACAGAAAATCGTTGTCTTGGGCAAAAATGTTGGCGAGTTATTTAACAAAAACTGTTTTTTGACACCTAGCTTTGCCAATAAACATCGCCCCCTATGTTTGTAAAACTTTTGTAAACGTAAGCATTCTCTAGATAATAGGCAAAACGACATTTTCTACAATTACAGCGCCCCCTATGGACAAAATTTTATGGCATGTTCTGTGGTGTTAGAGGTCTTTGTGGTGATCGTGCATGACGTATCTTGCACAGTTCCCACCTTCTCGGTCCACGATATTGGCAACTCAAAATCCCAATTTTTGCATGTACCCATATCACTAGGTGGCGCTACGCTTCAAGTGAGAGTTTATGGGCTGGGTCGATATGTCTCTGTAACACCGACATACTAACACAAAATTGTTGTCTTGGGCAAAATTGTTGACGAGTTATTTAACAAAAACAGTTTTTTGACACCTAGCTTCGCCAATAAACATCGCCCCCTATGACGAAATGTCACAAAATTTAGTACACATGAAAAGAACGCTGTTTAGAGATGGCATGTCAACTCTAACCAAATTTGAGCAATTAAAAGCCAAGATAAGGCCATTTGAAGAATTTTAAGCTACGTGTTAAATGTTCATTGACGTGTAACTTCGGAACGGTTTATCTCAAGATAAATCCTTTGATAACTTTTTGTCAGCATTGTCTGTAGATGACATATACCAAATTTGGTGAGAATTACATGAACGGCCTATGATGAGTTCGTTCAGATTCGTTTTCGCAATATTAAAATTTCACGGAAATTGTTCTCGTTGGAAGTGGGCGTCAACCAGTGTTTTCAATGCGTGAGGGTCAATATATTTCACGATAAAAAAAAAAATGTTGTAAACCTAAGCATTCTCTAGATAATAGGCAAAATGACATTTTCTACAATTACAGCGCCCCCTATGGACCAAATTTTATGGCATGTTCTGTGGTGTTAGAAGTCTTTGTGGTGATCGTGCATGATGTATTTTGCGCAGTTCCCACCTTCTCGGTCCAAGATATTGGCAACTCAAAATCCCAATTTTTGCATTTACCCATATCACTAGGTGGCGCTACGCTTCAAGTGAGAGTTTATGGGCTGGGTCGATACGTCTCTGTAACACCGACATATCACAAACATTTCATGTTGTTGGGTGAAACGTTCATTGAGTTATTCAGCAAAAACTTCTGCCGGTCTCCCCCTCTTTAACGGACACTGGCACAGCGGGGGGGTGGCCCTGGGGGACCAAAAGGCGTTATTCGCTCACAAACTTCTTGGGCTACGTGCCTACAAACACTCATGTCTCCCCGAGTTTCAGTGTCCTGGGAATCGTTGACGAAAAATCGGTGAAAAAAAAAAAAAAAAAAAAAAGGGAAAAATTTTGCGGCAACTCCAATATGACCGCTTTCGCTAGTCATAATTACTTCTTTCCCATTTTTTTGTCATTTTATTTATTTATGCTACATATTTTTACATACGTATTTATTTTTAATTATGTCATTTTTGGCCCTCCATATAGTTCAGGGACAGTTCAGGGGTGCGTTTCTCGAACAACTTCCTAGGTTAGCATTCTACTACCATAGTTCTACCGAAGTTACCACTACCAAAGTGGCGAAACCCGACCGTTTCTCAAAGCACTCGTACTTCGGTAGAACTATCATTGTTGTTACTTCCAAAGTGGACTCTACCGTTGTTCCCACTTCAGTGTGTGAAGCATGGAAGCAACGGAGGGAAAGCAGGGGAAGCCATTTTGATTGGATGGCTATCTTTTTTGTTGACATGCCATGACGGAGAATCCTTGTTGAAAGTATACGATGGTGATAATAATGATTAAACTATGGCAAGCATCTGGTTAAGCCAATTACCGCGTTAAAACGTGGCCGTATGGCAAAGCCGATGCATGTAGTGAAGGGAATTATTGTTATAAATCCATAACTTTTAATAGCGTTTTGACGTCATCTATTGATAACTTCCGCCACAAGACTAAGTGACCACTGGCAGGTATAGCTCAGTGGCAAAGTGATGTGCCCCTGATATAGGCTCGTTCGAGATTCCAGTCCGCCCGTCTGCAACTGGCTGCATACGTCAACGAGAATTGCTGGTCACAGCAGGGGTGGGCATTAAATGAGGAAAATAAAGTCGAACACAAATCCTAACGAGACTGAGCTCGCGCCTCCCCGATCATCGTAGCAGATGACACACAAGTCATGTGTGGAGAGGGAGGGCGGGGGTTGTAGTCCTCTACAGTCTATGGTTGTAGTGGGGTGCACTGAGAGTTTAATTGAAGTCGAGTCTTTCTTATTGTTTAGATTAACATTGGAACAAAACGAGTTGCCCCAAAGTGCTCCACAACACAAACATGAAAACTAAGACAGCAAAACCATAAAACAAAGACCATAAGTAGATATATAACACGGACAATGAAAGAGAAATGGGATTAATAATTAAATAAATAATGGGCCGGGCTTGACAGCGTCAGATAAACCATCAGAACAAGGTAAAAATAAAGAGAAGAGATATATCTTCAAATTGGAGTACAATAACGTACACTTCAGATGACAAGTCCAGTCGGGGAGCACCGGACAATGCACGTGCACAGACGTCAGTGAACTTTTAACCAACCATGGCAAAGTAGCGTCACCGAGGAGGCGTTAGCTAGCCACTTGCAGTTGTGTGGAGGCAACTGCAAAGGTCTGTACGATTTGTCTGTAAGCGTCATGCTCCCGCGAGTTTTCGGGTCATGTGTCATGGTCGCATTGTTGTGACAACTCGTGACAACCTCACACATTTCGGGCATGTCGGACACAGGCCGCATTTGACTTGAGCTAGACGTTTGCATGCGGATGCATCCGTTTGCAGCCTGACGCTGAAAATGTTGCATTGTGGTTAGAAATTGTGTCCGACATGCCCGAAATGTGTGAGGTTGTCACGAGTTGTCACAACAATGCGACCATGACACATGACCCGAAAACTCGCGGGAGCATGACGCTTACAGACAAATCGTACAGACCTTTGCAGTTGCCTCCACACAACTGCAAGTGGCTAGCTAACGCCTCCTCGGTGACGCTACTTTGCCATGGTTGGTTAAAAGTTCACTGACGTCTGTGCACGTGCATTGTCCGGTGGTCCCCGACTGGACTTGTCATCTAAAGTGTACGTTATTGTACTCCAATTTGAAGATATATCTCTTCTCTTTATTTTTACCTTGTTCTGATGGTTTATCTGACGCTGTCAAGCCCGGCCCATTATTTATTTAATTATTAATCCCATTTCTATTTCATTGTTCGTGTGATATACCTACTTATGGTCTTTGTTTTATGGTTTTGCTGTCTTGGTTTTCATGTTTGTGTTGTGGAGCACTTTGGGGCAACTCGTTTTGTTCCAATGTTAATCTAAACAATAAGAAAGACTGGACTTGAATTAAACTCTCAGTGCACCCCACTACAACCATAGACTGTAGAGGACTACAACCCCCGCCCTCCCTCTCCACACATGACTTGTGTGTCATCTGCTACGATGATCGGGGAGGCGCGAGCTCAGTCTCGTTAGAATTTGTGTTCGACCGTATTTTCCTCATTTAATGCCCACCCCTGCTGTGACCAGCAATTCTCGTTGACGTATGCAGCCAGTTGCAGACGGGCGGACTCGAATCTCGAACGAGCCTACAATTTCTAACCACAATGCAACATTTTCAGCGTCAGGCTGCAAACGGATGCAAACGCATGCAAACGTCTAGCTCAAGTCAAATGCGGCAACTGTTCCATTTAGTCACGAGTTCAAATCCTTTGCACACCTATGGTAGCATTTAGCCTACGTTCCACAATCACCACTCACGACAACATTTTAAGCTGAGTAACGTGCGCTCTCAGTCACGGATCACGGATTGATACCGATACAATGCATTTCTTTTACATGTAGCCGTTTAATATTAAACCAAACTACAGATTAGAGCAATATGAAACCACATTATTATACGTGTGAGGCCACGTTCAGATTTCTCTAACATGACTTATGTCGGCCTCGAACCTGAGCATGTCGTCTCACATTTCAATAGTATACGATCTCTCAACCAGTTGCACCACTGATAATCACGTCAATTTGCTCTGCAACCAAACATACATGATGTAGCTATCGGCAAACCTTCCTATTGAAGGCCAACTTCTAATGCAAATATCTTAGAATCCTGCGGTCCAAACTCAGCGAAACTCAATCGGTTTGTGCAGGTGATCATAATATTGCTGTACAAACCACTACATGTTTAAGTCATGCCATACGGTTTTAACAAGGAAATTACATATCACGGATTGGCCATTTAACAATATCAACAGCTGTATTATAGTAACCTGTACACACCGATTGATTTTCACTGTGTTTGTGCTGTAGGATTACGAGATATTTGCACTTTACAGTCAGAGATCTACTGCAAGTTTTGCCGTGGGTGGGGTCAACTTTTGTAGTAGGCTCTTACTTCACCTCGAGAGCTGTAGTGAGACCTTCCTAACTTTACTTCGAAGTTTTGGCTTTACTTCGGAAGTTGCTCTGCTACGAAGGTTTCGAGAAACGCGTAGGAGGGTCTCTTCTAGGGTTAGTATGTATAGTATGTCTATGGTCTCTTCTACCGAAGTTCTCACTACCATAGGTGTTACTTCCGTAGAACTACCGTAGTGAGCTTCGAGAAACGCAAAGTAGCCTTTGGCAAAGAGCGTAGAGCACAAGAGGCGAAACTCAATAGAACGTCCCATAGCAACAGTTGTCCCCATGACGTTCCGACGCGGCCGCCATTTTGGACTGAAAACCACCAAAAGACGGGGAAATGCAATAGTAAGCTATACTTCATTACGACATACAGTTTGCACAAATACAATTCTAAAATGACAGGAATCCCTTAATTTACTGATATTTATATTATACATTTGTTTATACAATAAGTTACGTTTTTAAATTACCAGAATAGTGAGGAAACGCTACACCCTATAGGCAGCCTATAGCCTCATAATATTTAATTTTAACATTATATTGTCGCAATAGGCTATTATAAACATTACAGAAATTATACTATAGACTTTATGCTATAGAAAGACTATAGGTAGGCTATTAAAGAATTTATGATTGTTATTACCTGTAGCCTTTTAAGATTCTGGACCTGTTCCATTATATTCATTCACAAAGCCAGTTCACAAAGGTAACTTGTTTTTGCAACATCCCCATCACTGAATGTGCACACGGGTCAATTGTACCAAACCGACTTAAAATAACAGAAGGCCTACTTCTAATTAGCCATAACTTCCTTATGTTCTATCATGCATTTTCTTTGCTACATGAGTTACTTACAATGAATGAGTGAAATTTGGGAAATTACCACAAAACGACCATATATATTAGGAAGACACAGACTCAGCACAAATAGGTTACATTTATTCACAATGTTTAAAAATGACATTTTTTTTTTTTGAAACATTACTTCAAAAAATCAATCAATATATGAAGACAAGAATAAAAAGCAACAGTTTAATATAGTGTGGAAAGATGTATATGAAGCATTATAGTTACATTGCCAAGTAGTATGGGTAACATCTGAGAGCAACTGATTGGGAACCTCTGAATTTGTTTGTGTGGTGTATGTGTGTGTGTGCGTGGGGGTGGTGGGCGGTTGAATGTGTGTGGTTGAGTGTAAGTGTGGATATGTAAAGGTCATGATGTGAACAATAGTAATGGTTGTGGACCTGTTGATTTTATGTGGTGAAGTAGGATGCCTGTATCAGAACAGCAAGTATACAAACCTTAGTTTTTCTTCTTTGAAATGGAATTGTATGAAAGAATATCATGATGACTAATGTAAATAAACAAAATTATAAAAAAAAAAAAAAAGACATTTTATCTTTACAAAAAACACTAGTCAGAGAAACCAGTAACAATTTACTGATGAGTTAACTTAAAGAATTTTCTGTTGCGTTTCTGATTAGGCTGTGAAAAGCGCCGATTTTGGGTGCGCAATACATGATGAATTCTTATCCTGTTAAATAATTTCACCAAGTACACAAGTGATTTCTTGCACTCTTCCCTGCTACACACTACTTCCCTGCACTCACTGACAACCTCCATGCTGCTGATAAATAACTTCTCTCCCAGGCCAACACTGTGAATGACACTGCTGATGTGTTTCCGGAAGTTAGACTCCAGGGCTACGATTAAGTCCACCAGCGCAGTGCTGGGCACTTTTAGGCCCTTCTCTCCCAAGACAAGGTCAGCGTACTGCTTCTCTTTAAGAAAAGTGTATCTGAAATCGGTAGGGACGTGTGTGCTAAGGAGTGTGCACTCCTTACAGGGACCTTCAGGATCAGCAAATTTTACCACAACCTTGTCAGCAATGTATCCAGCGATGTACACTAACACGTTTCCATCATGGTCAAAGGCAGGAGGTGTTTGTGCTGCAGGCTTAAATGGTAGGTCCAGGACATCTTCAGGTAGGCCGATGTCAGACCTTAGGACAGCATCAGTGCTCTAGAAACGATAACAACAAAATATTACATTACCAAAAGTACTGACATAAAATAGTCAAAAACATGTTATGTCATGATGAGGTCAATATCACGGTCACTGTCTTGTTCAAAAACACAATATTTTCAGCAATCATGTTGTGTGTTAAAACAGTCCTGTTCCTTTTCTAGACCTGTTCTTGGAGATGGCTGGTCCTGGGTAAGCACTCTCCCTCAGAGTATCTAGTGGGAGACAGCTGGCCCCTGCTGACTACTCTCCCTGACTTTCCTGACTCACACAAGAGATTCTCTCTCTCCCTGACCTCAGTGCCATCAATTGGGTCGTCTTAATGAAGGATAGAAGATAATAAGTTAGTTTAAATGTAATTGGAAAACATTTTTATTTCACATACATTATAGTACTAGTGTAAAACATGTACTGGAATGTGCTTTGGTCGCTCAGCTCTATTGTGCATGGATGTATGTGTAAATAATTGAGATGTGAATGTTAGCGTGTGTGTGTAAATTAGGATCTAGGCCTACAGTAAGACACATTACACATAGTTAATAGTTACTCACGACAATTAGTGGCCACTCTGCAGTAACAATGTTCCTCCATGATGCTCTGAGGGTCAACAGTGAATGGGCGCCCCCCTTGAGAGGCATAAGCACCGAATTTAAGAAGGAATGTGTCAAGATCTTGTTCACAATTGGTCTTTTCAGAATTGCTGAACATCAATCCTGTGGCCACAGCTCGGTATTCACATTCAAACTGAACTGAATCTGGGTTGTAACGATTCCCACCACGGGCTGAAACACACACCAACATTGTTTTTCAAAAGAAGAAAAACTGCAAGTACTGACAATTACTTTATATTGATTACAGTCAGCTGTATGTATAACATTTATGTTATCAGTATAAAGTGTTTGTTACCTACATCTGTATAATGTGTGTATTATGAATAAAAAGTGTATGTTTGAGTAAGCATTTTCAAGGCAATCTTGATTAAGGCGATTTGTTAACAGGAAGGACACTCCATGTCGTTCCTGAAGGTCAGACCACAGCATTTTCAGGCACAATATGTTTGTGTTGCCACCCCTCCATACATGGAATCTGCTTCTTGTTAGCCTTACCACCTGCAAGCCTCAGATGTGGAAGCCAGTCCATGCAGGTGTCCAGAAATGCAAAGTGGAAGGATGCATCTGTGATTGCACATTTCAGCTTTTGAGAATCCTTTAGCTGTTTGGAATTGAAGCAGTCAAAGAGGCCGTTGAAGTTCTCACAGAAACGAGCAGCTGCCTGATAGTTTTGCTGGCGTTGGCCTGTAAGGCCCTTGATGTCTGCCAGAGTCTTGATTCCAACAGCAACTGAGTGACTGAGGACCTGTGTAGCAAACCTTACCCGCATGGAGGCAAATGGAGGCAGGTGCACATGCTTCTTGGTAAGACGACAACACAAACGGATGTCTTGCCTACTGTCATAGGCATAGAGATCCTCCAAAATGTCCCAGGTTATTTCAGCACCATCTAAAGTGAAGCCATGATGACGCCAGTTGTTCCGGATGTTCTTAATGAGATGAGGTGGATCCCATAGACAAAACACTCTGACGCCATCAACACAGAAGAATGGCTGGTCCTTGGTCACTCCGAGGCGAGAAAGCATGGCACGGTTACCGGCACCCTGGTCACATATAAACACCAAACACTCCATTCCTGCTTTCCTCAGCTCACGGATTCCATCAAGCAGCATAGACTGAAGTCGTGCATGTGGTATGGGCCCACTGGTAAAACAGTAGCCAAAGAGCTGCTTCCACTTTGTGAAAAGGCCTCTTACCATGAAAGCAGAGACATAGTTGGCCACATAATGTGTGCGCTGACCTCTGCCAAAGTCCTCGAAGCCCTCAACCCTGTCAGCAGCTTCATCATAGCGCAAGGCTTCTTTCAATGACATCTCGTCAGTGATAATGGCACACAGCTTGTCAATGGGCTTGGTGGTCTCCATGGCCTTCTTCATGGTGGATAAAACATTGCTGTTGAAACCAGTTTTGAACTCAACAGCCTGGATGGTTTTTTGCAGAGTGCGGACAGAGGGCATAGAAAACACTCGACAGAGAAGCCGGTAACATTTTGGACTCGCGTGCCAAAGGGACAGGAAAAAAGACTTATCCTGAGTTGTCCACCGGTAACCTTGACGCTTACGCTGAGACATGCGCAATTGTGTGTGGACAAAAGTAAAAGCTTTAGCAGGAAGCAAACTTTGAAGTTGTTTTAAAACAAGCTCCTGATTACCTGCCCTGCTGACCTTTGTTTGACGGAGTTGCTTCACCTTGAACCGCAGCTTACTCAATTTACACTTCAGAGACCTGATTCTCATTTTAAGCGAGTGCTCCCTAACAGCTGTCAAAGCCAGAAGATCCTGCTGTGAAGAGGAAGGTTCCGCTGGCCCATCCCCAATGTCTCCCTCTGCCACAGATGAAGGTCCTGCTACATTAACAGTGGACTGTTCAGAGGAAGGGGGGACATTACTCTTCCGTTTTTTACACGGCAACTCTTGACGTGGCTTGGGAGGTTTACGCTTTCTCTCGATATGTAGTGGGGGAGGTGGGTTAGGGGCATCAACTATTGTGGGCACAGCATCCCATTTCAGTCCACCATGTCTGTAAGACAATGACATGACATGATTTGTAATCTTTTATAAATAGAGTAGCTAGCTATATATGTATATTTATTTTTTGCTGTTTTATTTTCACGTGTTTTTTATGTTGTAAAGCACTTTGGGGCAAACATGTGCTTTGTTTGTTTAAATGTGCTATATAAATAAATTCACTTGACTTATGTTTTAAAAGTATTGAAAAGTTTACATACACATCGGATGGCCTTTTGAATTAGCTGCTGTGAAAGTGGGCACTGCACACCCTGTAAGTCCGATGCAGCTGATCTGAGGGTACTGGAAGAAGGGATGCATTCCTCAGATTCTGGACCCACTTGGCACACCTGCAAATTACAGGCCACACACAAACGCGCGCACACACACACTTATTATTTTACACAATAAAATCCAATGCAGATAGCTAAATCTCCGCTTAGCATGCTATTCTTCTGAACGACAATATGCACATTGGTGCTTGATGTAAACACACATTCTCAACTTTGAAAATTTGACTTATATCTTAGCTTGACAAGTATCAATTATGTTAACATTCCTTTGCACAGTAAAATCCAATGCAGATAGCTAAATCTCCGCTTAGCATGCTATTCTTCTGAACGACAATATGCACATTGCTGCTTGATGTAAGCACACACTCAACTTTGAAAATTTGACTTATAGGCTATCTTAGCTTGACAAGTATCAATTATGTTAACATTCCTTTGCACAGTAAAATCCCATGCAGTTAGCTAAATCTTCGCTTAGCATGCTAGTCTTCTGCACGACAATGTGCGTGTTACTGCTTGATGTAAACACACATTCTCAACTTTTAAATTTTGATTTATATCTTAGCTTGACACGTATCAATTATTTTAATATTCCTTCAATTATTAGTTTCTACAGTAAACTTGACAGAGATGCACGAGCCTAACATTCATGCAGCCTAGCTCTGCAAAGCACCAGCATTATCTGCATGCATACTATATGGAAATAAATGAGGTCTAATTATATTAAAGTTATTACCTTTGTGAGTCCTTTGGGAACCGATGAAAACAAAATCACATGTGGATTGGTAGTTGTTGCAATTAATTGCAGAACACTGCTTTCTCATGGACCACTTTCTCGGCATCTTGTCTCTCCTGTCGTTCTTGGAAGTTATTCGAGCGCGGGCTAGGCTGGCGCGATTTTTCAGTCCAAAATGGCGGATGGGGCTCCGCAGCGCCATCTATAGACTGTTTCCCATAACACAACAGAGTTTCGCCTCTTGGTATCTAAGCTCTTTGCCTTTGGTGCGGTACTTCGGAAGTCACAACAATGATAGTGGCTAGGAAGTTAGCAACTTTGCGTTTGAGAAACGCACCCCAGAGTACAAGGGGACAAAGACTACCCAAGGGGGTAGGAGCATAGAGCTGAATAGAACACTAGAGCGGACATGGCATTGGCTGACCACACGGGAAAACGTCCGACGCAGCCGCCATCTTGCGAGGGTATATCATGTGCTAGGCACTCAATGTAAATAAGCGTAGAATGCACCCACCCCTGTCAAAAAACGGCTTTGTTCTGTGAAAATATCCACTGACACACTATACCAGGGGTGTCCAAACTTTTTGCCAGGGGGGCCGGATTTGGCAAAGTGAACATGTGTGAGGGCCAACCATTATAATGACACAATAATAATAATAATAATAATATGCAAATGAACTAGGCTATTTAATGAATATTTTATTGCAATGGTATACTTTTTATGTCTTCACATGTATTTTTACCAAAATTACTGTGCATTTTATATTTGAAAACCAGTAATAAAATCACACGGTTCTTGTTAAAGTTCATAAGTGAGAATGTCTTCTCGCACAGGTTTTTTTTTAGCAAATGTTCGAATCTCTTGGAACCTGCCTTTATCCAGCGGGCAGTAAAAGTTGACAAAAGCTGCTGCTCCATCTGCAGGTGTTTTGGAGCGAAGCCCTTTGCTCACGTTCACGTTCACCATCCACTCCTCTCAAAAAATCAGTAACTGAGCGATGTCTGTTGCGTCCGTGCTTTGTCGCAGGCTAACGAGAAAAAAAAAATCAAACCCGGCACCCTCTGTCTCTGTCTCTTAATATCGGACGAAATGTCTTCAGTTTTCCGTGCCACAGTGTTACGAGACAGGCAAACGTTGGCAAAGTCTTGCTTCTTCTCAGGACAAATGTTCTCAACCATTTTCATCACGCAGTCTTTAACAAATTTACCATCAGTAAAAGGCTTGCAGTGCCTTGCAATCAACGTTGCCACCTCGTAGCTCGCTTTTGTGGCATTTTCATTTGACTCACGAGTTCTTGTGAAAACCGCTGCTGTGCCATTAAAACACCTCCCAGTTGCTTTCATTTTTTTTTGCACTGTTCATTCCTCGCTAGCTTGTCATAGTTAGCAGCATGTCTCAACTGGTAGTGACTCTTGAGATTAAACTCCCTGAAAACAGCCACGTCTCTTTGCATATTAGGCAGACACAGTTATTTCGTATGTCAGTGAAAAAAATACAGTATTAACTTTTCCACTTGGAAGCGGCGGCCCTCGTTGTCTTTTTCCTATTTTTATTTACAGTCGCCTACTATCTGCGTGGCCAACCAATTATAATAAAAGACGCAACATCATTCGACATAATAGCAAGATGTATGATTTTTCTTTGCGAAATAAAACCGCGAATAATGCCTACCAAAGAGCAAACTAGTAAGTGTAAGTAGTAAGTAAAACAAGAATACTGTTACAATGTCGATATACTTGGATTGGTGCTGCCATAATCCGCTGAATAATTGCCAAAAGAAATGGCAAGACAGTGAAGACTATTAACACCTCCCCCAGACCTGTTCTCTGCGTGGCCAAGCAGTTATGCGCGCGATTTGGCGTAACAAAAGAATCACCGGCATTCCTCGTGGGTAGTTATGGCTCTGTAGCAAGAAAGGCTATTAACACCTGTTTTCTGAGAGGTGCCGCGGGCCGGTGGAAAGGAGCCTGCGGGGCGGATTTGGCCCGCGGGCCGGACTTTGGACATGCATGCACTATACAATGATGATATTTGAAATGCCTCACTCTATATGTACGTAAATCGTATCAAAGAAAACGATAATTACGACGTTAATGACGAATAAAGTGGATTTTAACGTACTTCGCTGAGCACTACAGTTTGCGTTCGACCGTATAACCATTGCAGTCTTTGGTATCAGTCGACATTTTATTTGTTTTTTTTTAAATATAGCAACACATCATTAATTAAATTGGTGATTTGTTATTTATATTAGCTGCGCGTATATATGTAAATGTAATGTAAATGTAATATTTTCATCAGTAGGTAATTCCTCATGTTCTTAGTATGGAAAAGATTAGGTTGTGTATTCAGATTTGAAGAGATTCAAAGACTAAAAACATGTTTATTGATTTTAAAAATGACATGAATAAATACATTAATACACCTACTTGATATGAATTCATATTTTTCTGATGTGATTTTTTTTCTCCCACCACTAATTGATTTATCTTCAAACTAAACTAAAAAATCAGGCTCGTGAAAAAATCATCACAATAAGCTACGTACGATATATATATAAAATATGTGTAAAACATGTTCATATTTATCAGTAATACAAAAGCAACATAGGCCAATTTGCTCCAGAAAAGGTGAATCTCCTTTGTGGCCCTCTCTCCATTCTCCTTCTGGTGGCCTATTACAGTCATTCACAAACCATTTTTGTTAGTCAAGTTCAATGTAAACAAAGATTCTGCCATGTAGAGACGTCTAATGTAACTGTTTGGTAACATTTTCAAGGCGTGACCTGTTATGGTCAAAAATGAAGATAGATTTTATCTTTATTTCGCATGATACTGCGTTTCAGGATATCTATAAAGACGCATTTTTATTCAAGTAAATGGTTCTCCTCTATTGACTGTATATATACAGGCTATGTTCTCGTCTGTTTATAGGCCAAGGGCGACATCTGTTAGTGAAACTGTAATATGAAAAGAATCAATCTTACAGTTACGTAGATTTTCCCCCTTCGTGTTCATATCAAATTATGTACAGAAGTTTTATATTGTCCCATATGACACCTCTATAAATTTAAAATAGAGTTTTCAATTTTTAAATGTACTAGTGGTTTACACGTAGGCCTACATAAACCTAATTTATATATGCAATGTTTGTACTGTGGTTAAAAACTGTATTTCAGTAGAATACCTGAATATTTTGTCTTTTAATTCTCAATGCAGGGTCAATGCTTAAATATGCACAAGGAGGACCTCAAGGTCAGGAGGAGGAGGATGAACCATCCACCAGCAGTTGAACCAATTTAGATGAACCATCCACCAGCAGTTCAAGCCCTGGACATCAACCGTCAACCAGTGTAGACTCTGCAACAGTTCCCAGCCCTGACCAGCAACAACCATCAACATCCAGTTCAGGTACAGGTGCAACTTCACACACAACCACCGCGTCCTGTCACTGAGAGGCCATCAGCAAGAGACATGTGTGCCCCCTCCATATGATCCTGCTCTATGGTCAGCTCATATTCAAGTTTAGTTCAATGTTCAGTCTGCAGTCATTGCACAAGTCTTTGTTCAATAATGGTGGTGGTATTTACAGTGCCCTCCATAATTATTGGCACCAATGGTTGAGATGTGTTAAAAGCCTTAAAATAAATTCAGTGTTTATTGCAGAAGAATACTGTCACACTGAAAATTTTAGGAAAATGTAGCCTTCAACTCAAATGAATTGTAAGAAAATAAAAAAATCCCTGACTAAAAAATAATTATTTTTCATTAAATCACCTGTTCCACAATTATTGGCACCCTTAACAATTCCCAGGAAATAAATATAATTGAAGCATTTCTGTCATTTCTACAGTAGTTTACAAAGTTTACCAGAGTATGTAGGAACATTTAATTAGTAATTCATCACTTCCTGTTTCCCTGGGGTATAAATATGACGTGACACCGAGGCCATTTCTCTTATCCACTCTGAAACATGGGAAAGACAAAGGAACACAGCATACAAGTGAGGCAGATGTGCGTCGACCTTCACAGGTCAGGCAGAGGCTACAAGAAGATTGCCACTCACCTGCAGCTGCCCATATCCACTGTGAGAGGAATAATTAACAGGTTCAAAACAACTGGAACAGTGGTAAACAAGCCTGGACGAGGACCCAAGTTTATTTTGCCACCACGCACAGTGAGGAGGATGGTAAGAGAAATGAAAAGATCTCCAAAGCTCACTGTTACAGAATTACAACAAATGGTAGCATCCTGGGGTCACAAAGTCTCCAAATCAACCATCAGGCGCTGTCTACATGCCAACAAGCTGTTTGGGAGGCATGCACGGAGAAAACCTTTCCTCACTCACAATCATAAACGCAAACGTCTGGAGTTCGCCAAGCAGTATTGGGGCTTCAACTGGGACCGTGTGCTTTGGTCAGATGAGACCAAGATTGAGCTTTTTGGCAACAAACACTCTAAGTGGGTCTGGCGTGCCACGAAAGATGCGCATGCTGAAAAGCACCTCATACCCACTGTGAAGTATGGGGGTGGGTCAGTGATGCTGTGGGGCTGTTTCGCTTCCAAAGGCCCTGGGAACCTTGTTAGGGTGCATGGCATCATGAATGCTTTGAAATACCAGGACATTTTAAATCAAAATCTGTTGCCCTCTGCCCGAAAGCTGAGGATGGGTCGTCACTGGGTCTTTCAGCAAGACAATGACCCTAAACATATGGCCAAATCTACACAGAAATGGTTCACCAGACACAAAATCAAGCTCCTCCCATGGCCATCTCAGTCCCCAGACCTCAACCCCATTGAGAACCTGTGGGGCGAGCTGAAGAGGAGAGTACAGAGGAGAGGACCCAGGTCTCTGGATGATTTAGAGAGATTCTGCAAAGAGGAATGGCTGAAGATCCCTCTTTCTGTCTTTTCCCATCTTGTGAAACATTATAGGAGAAGATTAGGTGCTGTTTTGCTGGCAAAAGGGGGTTGTACAAAATATTAACACCAGGGGTGCTAATAATTGTGACACACATTATTTGATGTCAAATAATTATTTCTTTATGTGGGATTTTTTCCCCACTGAATAAATGCACTTGTATTGAAGGTTGGATTTTCCTCTTTTTTCCATTAAGGTCCCATATTATTTAGAAAAAACAAAAAAAATATTAGAAGCTAAAAAACACATCTCAACCAGGGGTGCCAATAATTATGGAGGGCACTGTATTTATTATTTATATCTATTATTTTAACTTTAATGTTTCGTGTGTTTGATTCAAAAATAATGTGAATGGCACTGATAAATTCTGAAGTATTTTTCATTTTGGGTGGGGAGGGGGGGGCACCCAAATGGCTAGCAACGGCCCTGCATTACAGAACGTGAAATCAGAAAAAGACATAGGAGATCAACGTACGGATCAACAATGAATATACTAGCTAATATAAAATATCAAATCATATTTGTGTCCCTTACTCAGCACTGCGAGGGTTAGGATTCCCGGCCGGCAATACAGTCGCAAGATGGCGGCCACGATTGCCATGAGCAGTGCGCATGTGTCCGCTCTAGTGTTTTATTCAGCTCTATGGGTAGGAGCTGCGTTAGGAGCATAGGCGGAAGTTGAAGTACCCATGGGGAAATCCCAACCCGGAAAGGGCCCAATAGCCTTTAGTATTTCGTTGATCTCCATTCATTTTAGCGTCACTTTGAAATCAAATAACTTTACATGAGAAGAACTCTGTGTCTTGATATTGGCATTGTTCTAAACCGGAGAGGACACAGCACAACATATTTACTTCGATTGCCTTGTAAGAAACGTTTATCTGAAATTGTGCTAAAAATGGCGTCACAAATCATGCGACAGCTAATGAGTTTCTGTCGCACAGGAGAAAATTTACTGTACTGTTTGGATAACAAGCCGTAGCCATAGTCATGCCCCTTTACTTTTCTATTCATGTTGTTGGGGAAACATTTACATCAGTATTTCTCAAAAAATAAGTTTAAAAACTTAGCTTAGAAGAGGTATTTGTTTGTAAGCAGAATCGCTGTCTTTATGGATTTTACTATTCGATGCAAGTGAATTGAGAAAGATGGCTAAGCTAAGCTACACGCTATAGCTTGTAGTTTACAGGCTAACTAGCTACTAACATGCTGGCTTGCAAGACTGCCTGGAACCAAAGTTAGTTGACGAAGAATCAAGTCCACTCCCCACATACAATATTAGCCTACCATTCCACTAAGTGATTGCAGAAGATGGTAGAAGAATACCCAGATGAAGATGACATTGAAACTACGGTAAATCAACATTACATTGTCAACGTTGAACCGTTGAAACAACGTCTGACTCCAACGTTGATTCAATAACAGTTTGCACCCAAATTTAATATTGAAACAATGTTGAATGTACAGCCAAAGATCAACGAAAACTCAATGGTGTTTCAACATCACAGATATTGAAACAATGTTGAAATATCAACGTAACTATAGATCAGTGGAATTTCAGTGCTATTTCAATCTATTTTTAAATGCAAAATTGCTTAAAATTACTATATTTAATAGCTTACAGTAAATATCCTAATGACTATCCTGCTTTATTTACAGCCAGGATTTGATGGGAAAGTGATGATACTTTTAAAACGTTTTAGGTTATTTACATATGGGTTACACTAAATAACAGAACTCACCCCATATGTAAATATTTAAAGATTTTAATAAAACAGCTCATAAATTGGTGACAATACATTTGTAAATGAAACTGTAAATGGGCCGACGTCATCACAGATTAGGGAAGGTTGCAAACCCCACAGGGCTTAAAGAGTTTGTCCAAAGTGCTGAAGTGGAATGAAGTTCCACGATGACATAATGTCCTGTTGTACTGTAATGTCCTGAGCTCACTGGACGTAGCTGCATCACTGTAGATGAGATGTTAGCACTCTGCAGATCACTGATGCTAGTTCCTGGTTGAGAAATAGAGGAGATGCAACATATGTTACAAAATGTGATCCTATAAAGACCTGCTGCATGTCAAAATTCAGTTATTTTTGCTGTTTTGTTGTCTTACCGGTTTAACATGAAGGACAGCTGATTACACTGCATTTAGTACATCCCTTGCTCCTTTCCAGTGCAGTAGGGCCAGATAAATGGGTCAGCATGTCCAAGGCTGCTAAAGCAACTTCATTCTTAAAAGAAAAAATACAATGTATTAGTCAACCACATTAGCACCACACAAACAAATAGCAAATAACGTTTCACATAAGCTACCACCATCAAGCCTTATGGTCACCAAACGATGACGGGAACCTGTGAAAAGTCTGCAAATAAAAGAAAACATAGTTTTATTACAGAACAATAGCTTTGTGGATAGTAGCGGCACTTACTTTGTGGATCTAACCCAAGGACCTAATGACTACAGCGCCCCCTATTGACCAAATGTTTTGCCATGTGCTGTGCTTTTAGAGGTCTTTAGGCGCGTTTCCACTACAGTGAGTTCCGGGTAATTTTTCAGCCTTCTCACGGTTGGCGCGTGTCTCCACTATCGGGAAGTTCCGAAATGGGCGATCTCCCGGAACTTTTACAGGGACAAACGGAGTACCTAAAGGGATTATGTACTCCGTTCGGCCCTGAAAAAGTTCAGCTTGTAGCCTGTGGTAAACTCGATGCTGATAGGCTGTTGTTAAACACTACCAGCCATAGGTAATCTAAAAATCACTATGCCATACGAAAATATTTTTTCGAAACAGACTAAATGAATTTCTCACAACAGAGTTCATTACAAACACAGTTGCCCATGTAACTATATTTTATCTAATCTTAGAGGTTAGTTTGAAGACAGACTCGTATTATTTTTAGATTAGCAAACTAATTCAGCATGCTAGCAGACTAATACGCTTCCTATGGAGTATTTTCATATGCCTGTTAGAGGAAAACGTACAGTCTATCAAACTCAGTTGTAGGAGAGCTTGTTTTGGCCGTTTCCACGATAAAGCATTTAACTACTTGCTATGTGGTGCACAACGATTTCCTCAGGCAATTAATTACCTTCTTAAAACATGTTTACTTGGCTAACTTTAGCCTGCTAATCTTGTCATAACGTCACTCGGAACATCTAATCTTATGAAACATAGTAGACATAAATGGACTGGAAACTCACAATAAATAGGAACACTAACCACAAACGTTTAGGATTTATCCGGTTTAATTCATAAATCAACATAGAATGCAAGCCTGCAGTCAGTCATGTTCGCTGCTCTGAGACACCAAAGTTTCCCTTTGTTTACTAGAGGTCCGATAAAACGTTTTTGTAGTGGAGACACGCGAGGTGAGAGGACCAACCAAACAACTGAAATTTTCCCTCTCCCTGAATTACCATCGGAACCTCCCCTAATGGAAACGCGGCTTTTGTGCTGATTGTGCATGACATATTTTGTGCACTTCCCACCTTGTCAGTCCAAGATATTGGCAACTCAAAATCCCAATTTTTGCATTTACCCATATCACTAGGTCGCGCTTTGCTTCAAGTGACTGTTTATGGACTGGGTCGATACGCCTCTGTAACACCGACATATCACAAACATTTAATGTTCTTGGGTGAAATGTTTATTGAATTATTCAGCAAAAACTTCTGGGCGTCTCCCCCTCTTTGATGGAAGGATTGAAGGATGAAGGATTTCAGAAAGTAGAAAGAAGGATTTGAGGAAGTGGAAAGAAGGATTTGAGGAAGTAGAAAGAAGGTCTAGGTGTTAACGAAACCAAAACAAGCAGCGATAATAAAATGTAGGGGACATGATAAAGCCAAAACTGACATTGCACAAGGTAATGAAGTAGCCGTCATGCTTCGTCTAAGGGCACCTACCACTTGCATTGTTAGCCTTCTGGGACAAATGATAAAAAATAGTTAAACTCTGAATGCAACAGGCTACATTAATTTTGCTCCTCAGTACACATACCAACTCGGTATGATGTTTTAACATGGCAATTTTCATTTTACACTGAAGTTCTCCTTTAACATGGCAATTTTCATTTTACACCGAATTTCTCCTTTAATGTCAATACACAGTTCGGTGAGTAGTTTCCATACACGTTTTACACCATATGATTTAATGACTGGACACCAGTTCCTGGGACCAGGGACTGGACTAAGCTTAGATCTAGATATTATTCTATACTATAACTTGCTATACTATACTAACTGACTATACTGTACTATAACTTATGAAATACAAACCATGTTATGACCAACTAACGGCTCGTCTCAGATTTTGCTACACAGGTGGGAGTATCTGGACAGGGGCCCAACCCAACAC
Organism: Coilia nasus; assembly: GCA_027475355.1. Classification (NCBI taxonomy): domain Eukaryota; kingdom Metazoa; phylum Chordata; class Actinopteri; order Clupeiformes; family Engraulidae; genus Coilia; species Coilia nasus. The sequence continues at coordinate 2,184,519 of CM050209.1, forward strand.
CACCAAAGAAACCATGCGAGCAGGTTCATTATTGTTGGTTGCCTTTATTATAACCCTCCCTACAGGAACAAGCGAACGACTAGTAATCAGTATTTCAGCAAATATGGGGAGCTGAAGTAGCCTGGTAAACCCGCCCCTCGTACTTCATTTCATTTTGTACAGAGAGTCTGGACCGGAATCTCTTGAGGGTCGTTAAGTCGGCCCCTGCAAGACCGATCCAATCAGCGAACAGAGGGTGTGTTTCTTAGCGGTGATGTTGACCTTGTGTGCTACATTTGAATTGTAGTGCGTAGGTAGGCTAATTCCATACGTGACAACCAGGCGTTAGCGACTGGGTAAAGGCAGAGGCTTGTTTTAAATTTCCACACCTCCAGGAAGAAATCGTTTCTGTACAAAATGAAATTAAGTACGAGAGGCTGGTTTACCAGGCTAGAGCTGAAGTGGAATATGTGAAAAATTCAATGTGACAATTTGGATAGACCTATGTAAAATTCTAAACTGTGCTGAAAGTGAAATGACTGGGAGAGTGAACTGACTTGGACGTGCTTATATGTGACTCCATATGACTGGTGCCCCACTTTAGAACTGTTTTCTTTCTAAATTGAAAGGAGTCATCACCTTAATTCCATGTGTGGTTGTTGTTGTATTACATGAATTCCTGCACCGTTTGAATGACTTATTACAACTGCTCTTAAAAGGAAGCCCCACCACCATATCAAATCTGTAAACAAGAAACACAGGGGCTGCTGGTGAACTACCTTACAGAGGAAGAAGTAGCTGATGAAGTTTGATGTGCCAGATTTCTAATGATCGGTCTCATATAGATGACACCAAAAGGGGGACTTGAAATGAATATAATGAAATATTTCAATGATGGCAACATGCTTATCAACTGGGTAGAAGCATATGCACAAGCTTGCACCAACACCAGAATAACACTGCTGTATTACAAAATAACAATGCTGCTTCACTAACTGTACAGCAAGAGAACAAACACATGGTGCGAAGCATGGGAAGGGATATGTTTTGCAGATATTATCACAACATCAACCTCAAGATGGACTCTGCCACTGTAGCCCCAAACAAAGTCGCCAAAAACCTTGGCGTCATGATCGATGACCATCTGTCATTCTCCAACCATATTGCATCAGTCGCTCGGTCTTGCCGATTCATGCTCTACAACATACAGAAAATCAGACCCTACCTAACCCAACATGCAGCGCAACTTCTAGTTCAGGCCATGGTTATCTCCCGCCTGGATTACTGCAACGCCCTCCTTGCTGGTCTACCTGCTTGTGCAATAAAACCACTGCAGATGGTGCAGAATGCAGCAGCACGTTTGGTATTCACTCAACCCAAAAGGGCCCATGTTACTCCCCTATTTATCCAGTTGCACTGGCTACCTGTGGCTGCCCGGATCAAGCACAAGGCCCTGACCCTTGCATACAAAACCATAAAACCATCTCAGGATCAGCCCCAGCTTATCTGAAGGAAATACTAAGGCCGTATGTTCCTGGCAGAGAGCTGCGCTCCTTCAACACAAACCGGCTAGCCGTGCCCCCTGCTCGCTCTAAGCGTCACTAGGCAAAACTGTTTTCTGTAATTGTCCCTCAGTGGTGGAACAAACTTCCAGAAGCTACAAGACTAGCATCATCTCTCTCAACCTTCAAGAAGCATGTAAAGACTCTCCTCTTCCACGACTACTTACTGCACTAATGCCTGAGCTGGCCCAGACCCGGAATTGACTCTAAGGCATGTTGTGTGTTGTGTGTGTGCTTGACCCTCTACTAATGCACTTAAAACTTAAAAATTAAAAAAAAAAATTAACTAACCCCAGTTGGCATTTGCACTTATTGCTCTGTATATCTCCTGTGCACTTTGTATCTGCAAGTGTTATACGCTGTGATTATGTCCTCTATTGTAAGTCGCATGGATCTGCCAAGTGTAATGTAATGTAATGTAAAAGATGTAATGAATAAGCTAGTCAACCGAGAACAGCAGCCATGTGTACAGACACAAATGCACGAATACAAGAGGAATACAAGAGGAACACAGGCTCCCCTTTTGGTGAGCTAACATTAAAATAACAATTTCTAGACTATGCTCAGTCAGGACTGCTCTTAGTCAGGACTGTTATCAGACCAACGCAATGAGTGATCCAGATGTTGTTTAAGAAATTTAACTTAGGCTATGCTGTCTCATTTCATGACGGTTAATGGCTACGGTAGGGCCGAATTATGTTGGCAACATTGTAGGTAGGAAACTTAGAAGTGTGTAGAATCTTAATTGACACACAGTTAACGTTATATTTGGACAAAATAATAATAATAATAACAATAATAATAATAATAACAAATTTTATTTAGAAGTGCCTTTCTAAACACCCACGGACATCATGTGAAGTCAGCCAGCCAGACAGACAGACAGACAGACAGCCAGAGTCAAACAAGCCCACTTTCAGAAAGGTGATGATACATTTCAACAGTACAGTTTTGGAAAAGAACACCTAATTAAAGGATAAATTTAGTGTAAAATGAACTTTGGGTATGTTTAAACATAACTTGGTATGTTTGTTGAGGAGCAAAACTACGCTAACCTGTTGCAGTCTGAACATTATTTTTTTATCGTTTTTATCTAGAAGGCTTACCATGCTAGTGATCAGGGCACAGGGGAAGTTTAGAGACATCACTTTTTTAAACCATTAAAAAAGCTTGAAGTAGCACCATAATTTCTTGGTAGTCTAACAAGGGCCCTGGCATTCAAAACATAGTCTGGAAGTGACGAAGGATATGAGCGGTGGTGTGTCAAAAGCTCTCTCCCTCATGTGTCTCCTCGTGTCAGCGTCGGTGAACTCAGATGGAGGAAGAGGGCAGATCTGCATGCAACCACACAAACCTCCAGCTACGTTTTTTTTTCCAAATACACTCTTCTTTCTAAGGTAAAGTTACCAGCAACTTCTATTTTACCCATGTGTCTTTAAACTTTTGTATCAAAGCTTGAACATCTTAATTTATATCACTAATGTAATTAGAATTGTGAATGTAGTTTCATTTTTGTTAAGATACACATAGTTCAGCATTGATCTGCCGATGATAATGACACAAAGACATTAAATCTGAGATTTATTGTATGGCGTACTACATTTCAAGGTTTGATTGTAAATTCAGACTTAACTAACTTATCTTTTCATTAATATAGTTGGAACATTTCAAGATGCAAGTAACCTGGATTCTTTAGCACAATGCTGAAAGCAAGTTAGTGCATAACAAAACTAAAATGTTGCCTAAATGTATTTAACATAGTTACACCATGATCATAGATAATACTCTAAATAAACATGCATAAATTCTACATGCCTTACAAGGCAGAGTTACGCAAGAATCAGGTTTGTAAGAATTTTAATTTGCGCTTATACTGTCTAATAAGGAGTGGTGCTACTATTATGTAGAGCTACACACAGTTCATGTCTACATGTACATATGTTTATGGGGACATAAAGGTCATGATCAGCACTATGAGTATGCCATATTTACAACAAATATTACTATGCACACTGACAGTCTACACACACAAATTGAGTCACACTCAAAGAGACTGCAGCATCCTTATTATAGGAAGTTGGCGTCTTAACCACAGAGCCGGGTGGGGTACAGTACATGAGTTTCATTTTGAAGAACAAACCACCTCCCTAGTCTATGATTCAGCTCGTACCACAAACATGGCACAAAGGCATATGGCAGATTTCAATTGTGCTCGACAGTTATTCACACAGAGTAAGCTAATCCTATTCTGCCCTACAAAGCCAAAAGGCAGTAATTAGATATTGTGTCAAACTGTTTACACTGGAAATTTACTTCATAACACCTCCTTTGTCTTGTGACAAAATCTCTTGTTTCTTGCTGTTAACAAAGTAGATAAAAACATCACCACTTTTATACATATAACATGTTTGACTGGGCTTTTTGAATGAGTTTTGAATGAGCCTTTCTGTGGTTTTCTTAGGGAGACCTGTGAAGAGCACATTGCCGAAGTCTAACAGGCTACATATAGCTTCTCAGCATCACTTTCATCTTTGCTATGTTTCTGAGATGAAAAAAAAAAACAATGTTTTGGTCACTTTGTTTATATGACAGTTAAAATTTAGTTCTGAGTCTATGATAACACCAAGACTTGTGACCTCAGGTTTGAGTAATTCTTTTTGTTTTGGGGCTGATAATTACAATTTCAGTTTTGTTCTCATTTAATTTCAAGAAGTTATTACTCATCCATTTTTATTGCCAATAAGCAGCAGGTTATGGAGTTTTCAGCTGTAGTATTATTGGTTCTGCGGATATGTAGAACTGTGTATCATTCGCATAGCTATGGAACTCCACGTGATGTTCTCTAATAATATTGCCCTGCGGTAGCGTGTAAAGGGAGAATAGTAATGGACCCAGGCAGCTCACTTGTACAACCCCAAAGGGGTTGTCACAGTTCTCAAACATGTGGCTTCCTAGTCTAACATAGAACTTCCTCCCTCTGATGTATGTTTTGAACCAGTTTAGCACATGATCAGGGAAACAGCAAGTTTTTTGGGACGATTGATTAAGCATTTAAAAAATAGTCTGTATTTTGGCCCAACCTTCAATGTTGTTTGTTGTTTTGTTGTTTCTCTTCTAGTGGTTAACGGACAGTCTGGACATTTATCATGAGCAAGAAGCATTTCTTTTTTTGGACCTTCCTCACTTCTGTCATTCTCTTAGCAATCAAATGCCTCAAACAGCAATCTGCCCAGGAGTATTTTTACAATACTTTTAGAAGCAGAAATATCACAATTCTACTGTGGCACTGGCCTTTTGGAAAACCATACCACTTGAGTGGAGATGTGTGTTTGAAGCACTATGGCATCCATAGATGCCTCCTGGTAGACAACCGTTCCTTGTTTTCCGAGGCAGATTTGGTGGTCTTCCACAACCATGAGCTGCAGTCGGGTCAGCAGATCTTGCCATTGCATCTTACCCGCCCATGTGGTCAGAAGTGGGTGTGGCTATCCTTGGAGAGCCCAGAGAACAATGGAAACCAGAGCCTAGGAGGACACTTCAACTATGTCATGACCTACAGTCGAGATGCCGACATTACCATCCCCTACGGAACACTGGTGCCCAGAAAAGCAGAGGATTGCAGCACAACTAATAACTTGGTACCAAAAAACAAAACCTCTCTGGCATGCTGGGTTGTAAGTAATTATCAAAAAAGACATAAAAGGTCTGCTGTTTATCAGAAGCTTAAAAGGATTATTCCGGTGGACGTGCATGGAAGAGCAGTGAATAAGCGTTTAGATGCAGATAGTCTGTTACCCACAATCTCTCGCTGTTACTTCTATCTGGCCTTTGAAAACTCCATATCCAGAGACTACATCACAGAGAAGTTTTGGTACAATGGCCTCATGGGTGGAGCTGTGCCAGTAGTTTTAGGTCCACCTCGGGAGCAGTATGAGGCTGTGGCACCAAAACATTCCTTCATCCATGTGGACGACTTCAGATCGATACAGGAGCTTGGAAAATTCCTCAAGAAGTTGGCTATGGATAAGGAACGCTATAGTGAATACTTTGCCTGGAAAAAACAGTACAATGTGAAACTGTACAGGGACTGGCAGGAGAGAATCTGTACGATCTGCCCCAAGCTTAATAATTTACAGTAATTTGGCAAGTATGTGTATCTGTGTGGGCTACTAGTGTTTATCTCACTGAACCCCTGACTTCAGTCATCTTACATTACATTACACTTGCCGATTCTCCCCTGCGCGTAAGGGCGCATAAGTGAAAAACGGCACGCAACTGCGCCCACGTGGATTCTACTGTTGACTTAAGTCTGTCATTAACGCGGGAATCACTCAGTTACGCGCTTTAGGAGCAACCCCAAAATTAGGGAGTGTCGCATGTAAATGAACACTGCGCGCATTCCACCCTCCACTTAAATGTGAGTATTGTAAGAGAGCTCAAACAATATAAGCTGTACCGTTTTAGTGCCTAGAAAGTACTCCTTACTTTCCAACAAATAATGTTGCGCTTCACAATGAATATAGCTATTGTTTATTTCATTATTGCAACATTTATATTTTGTAAAACCTGACTTCTTAAAGCAATGGGCTAGAAAGATCATTTGCACCACTTGTTTGCTTGCATATTCAAATTTAAAGTTCCTTTTCTATTACCCAAGGACTGCCGCTGCTTTCATATGGGTAGTCAGAAAGTCCATATCCCATGTTTTCTTGGTAACTGTAATCCTTGAACGTGGCACTGATGCTGCTTTCATTTGACATACATCACGCCCATGTTGAGTTATGCACTGTATTGTGGAGTTAAGCGCTAGGGGAGTGGCAGAGGTTCAGAGGGGAGAATCCGCGCAAGACGAAAGTGCTTAAAAAGTGCGCGCACAGAAAAGACTTATGCGCCAATAGGAGAATACGCACCGAATATACCTGTATGGGAGCAATGAATAATCTCAAAATTTCAGATCAAAATATAAAGCGGTTTAGATTTTATGGTCCTTTAAACTTTAAGGGCCATGGCCCTGAAAACTGAGAAATCCTCCATGACCCTGAAAATTCAGAACCCTCTGTCCAAAACTGTTCTTTGCACAAGGAGTGGAGCTGAGATGTTATAACTCACATCAGGTATAGCCAAGACATGTATCTTTAAGTGGTGAAAGTTTCATTACTCTGGGCTACTGTCTATGTGGTCATTTACCCAGCTGAAAAAAGGTGTCCGAGGGGTATTTTCTGAACTGTGACTATTTTCACTACCCTCTAAAAACATAATTTAATATTTTATATCATTAGATGGTGTTTGTACTCAAACATTCAAGTGAATCTATTGAACACTAATCAAGTGAATATTTTGGTTAAAAAGTGAAAAATATTCCACCATATCAAAATCCAGTTTTAAGATGCCTGTGTCTTTTAGCCCGATTTGGACATTCTGAAAGAGCAAGTGCGAATTCACAAGAGTACCAATTTACAGGCTTATATAGAAATTAGTCTTGTATAGAAATTATGGGTCTCCAAAAACCATTAAAAAATAAATGTGAGAAAGAAACTCACTAGCCGTCGCATGATTTGTGACGCCATTTTTAGCACAATAAGAGATAAACATTTCTTACAAGGCAATAACATGACAGATTTCCGATCAAAGCAAATATGTTGTGCTGTGTCCTCTCCGGTTTAGAACAATGCCAATATCAAGACACAGAGTCCTTCTCGTGTAAAGTTATTTGATTTTAAAGTGACACTAAAATGAATGGAAGTCAACGGAATGCTAAAGGCTATCGGGCCCTTTCCAGGTTGGGATTTCCCCATGGGTGCTTCAACTTCCGCCTATGCTCCTACCCCCTTGGCTACCACACAACTGCAAGCGGCTAGCTAATGCCTGACTATTTTAAACTTCTGATGCTATTGTCTGACGCTGTCAAGCACAGCCTTTTAGTTATTAATCTCATTTCTGTTTTATTGTCCATATTATGTACCCATTTATGGTCTTTGTTTTATGGTTTTGCTGTCTTAGTTTTCATGTTTGTTTTGTGGAGCACTTTGGGGCAAGTTGTTTTGTTTGAATATGAATCTAAAATAAGAGACTCGACTTGAACTCTCAGTGCACCCCACTACAATAGACAGTAGAGGACTACAACCCCTGCCCTCCCTTATCCCGCACACACACAACACATTACTTGTGTGTCATCTGCTACGGAAATCGGGGAGGTATGAGTTCAGTCTTGTTTAAGATTTGTGTTCGTTACCTTCTGCATTTTTAAAGTCCACCCCTGCTGTGACCCGCAATTCTCATTGACTTATGCAGACAGATGGGTTGTCAAGTCAAATGCAGCTACTGTGTGTTCCATCAATTTCACAACAGTAAAAACTGACACAGAACCAACTTTAAAATAGCAAGTAAACATGCTACATTGCTATTTTACATTGGTTTAACCTACAATGCCATAGAAGTCATGATTTTACACAGTATTGTTAAGTCAATGTCAAGGAGAACCATGTAGACATGTCAGTTTTTCAGTTGGTTCAAGGCAGTACTTTTTACTGTGTATGCAACAGCTTTAACGTTTAAAGTATGATTTCAGAAAATTGCTTGTAGCATCACCTTATTGTAAGAAAACAATTGTTGCCTTCTGAGCATGTCCAGCAAAAGAAACACAAAAGTTTGATGCATGTGGAAAAAAAAGTCCCCCCCCACCAAAGCATCTTAGCTCTCCAGAAGCGGCACAGTACTCTATGTAAACAACTGGAAAGATACCAAGACACAGTCACAAGTCTCTAAGGGTGAATAATGGAGCTACACAATAGATAAGTGGATTGGAATGCCAGATGCATTTAATAGCTACCCTCACCACAAAAAACATAAAACACTTTTGGGCTTATGGTCACAATAAATTATTCAAGCCTTCCAAGTACAACAGCAAGTAAATAATGCAGTGTAATAATGCAGTGTCTTGAAAAGTGACAGGAAACGCAGGTGTAAACATAAGGCACATTACTTTTCCACACTGTGGCTATTCGGAAGAAACGCATAATATACAGATATTTTTTAAGAATACTGCCTCAGGTCAAAGCATCAAGAATCTCAATGTTAAGAACAAGCAACATTTACAAATTAATGACAAGGGAAATGGATACCAAGCAAAGAGCACTACTTGATGCCCTCAACTCTGCTGACTGCTAACTGCACCTACCCTTCAAGAAAGCCCATTTAAAACCCATTTTAACAGCCATACTGTAATAGACTAATTCAGTCACAGATAAATCATTTAGCTTTTCAACATGGAAAACACTTCAGCAATATCTACATTGTTAAGTGATTTGGAATGAATTTAGACCTTATTTTCTTAATGAAGTACTTTTCACAGCCAGAAAAAAGTCAAAGGTTGGTACATAAAAAGGTGCACAACCACATAAACATGTTCAAGCTCTTGATAATGTGCAACAGCATTAGCAAACATTTCTTTACCAAAATTCAGTCAGCTACCAGAGACAAAACCCCCAAGCTGATAGGCTTGAGACCTGCAAAACAAATAACCAGGTAGGGCATCCAATCAAGTCGAAAACCATGAAGTGTGCATGTTACTTGCATGCATGGTGCACTATACCAGTTTGTTAAAAGTCTTAAGAGTTCAGCAACTCATCTCCCATCATCATCCACACCGACCCACCCTTTGTTGATGGTACAGGATACATGAGCTTGAGGGGTCGGGGTGGAAAGATTATGGCTTCCTCCAGTTAGCTGGGAAGATGACTGACCAATCCAGGATGCAAGGTCTGCTTGAAGACATCTGGTCGATGGAGAGGGGGCATGTACAGGGCGGGGGTGGAGGGGTGGCCGGCCGTGGGGTACCCCTGTCCTGGAAGGGTGTTGGGCCCCATGTGAGATGGCGGAGGGCTCTGTTCGTAGTACTGGCCCTCGGCACACTCGTCATCAAAAGGCAGTGCCAAACGCTTCCCCTTCTGCCTGCGGTTGCAGAACCACACACGCACAACCTGCCCAAATACAACAATCACACAAGTTATGACAGCACCGCTGGGTAATGAAAGACCTTTTGCTCCTGAGAAAAACAAATATTTGCACCTAAACACAAGTGACCACAATGCCAAGGACATCATGGCCAAATTAGATGGCATGAGTGCATGGAAAGTAATAGCTTTGAAACATCCAATTCATATGACTGCCTGAAATTAATAAACCATTGGCCTCCTTGCATTCTATGACTTAACAAGCAAATTACAAAGGTATGATAAGCCCAATTAAAAAAAGCACACCAATGTCTTCCCAAAACCACCAAAGCCCAGATTAGCTTTGCTTGCACTCACGTCTCGCTCCAGGCCGAGGTCATCAGAGATGTGGGTGATTTCCTGGGTGTTGGGTTTGGGGCATTTCACAAAATAGGACTCAAGCGCAGTGCGCACAGTCCCCTCCAGGCTAGTCCTCCTCTTGCGTTTTCTGGTGTCTACAAATACCCGCTCAATCTTGTACATCTGTTGACACAGTGCAGTCAGCAACATGATCAATATTTTATACTGAACAGGCATTATATATCTATAGATTTCCCTGCCATGTGTTCGTGGCATTATGAAAGTTCATTTACAACCGTTCAGTTTTCCAAATACGCCTATATTTGTACATTGTGTACGTGCAACAGTCAAGGCGACCGACCCTCGGACTCGCACATGAAATGAACCACTACTACAAATGGCTTAGTGTCGTAACAATTTGCACAAAACATTCTGGAAGAGGTTTCCTGTGAGAAGTTGAAGTAATCACTCACGTCTTGTGGATTTTCTGACGTCTCCGCATCATTGAGCCACCTTTGCAATAGAGGTTTCAGCTTGCACATGTTCTTAAAGCTCAGCTGAAGCGCCTCGAAACGGCAAATTGTCGTCTGGCTGAACATTTTGCCTGAATGAGTAAACACGATGTTATAATGCTTAAACAGCGTAGACTTAACTAATATTTGTAAAAAAAATGTCACATCAACCAGTTTACCCTGTACTTTTAAAACTTCATTTAAAAGACTTGCCATAGAGATTGCCCAATGCCAATCCGACGTCTGCTTGTGTAAAGCCCAGGGTGATGCGCTTATGTTTCAGTTCTTTTGCGAACTGTTCCAATTCTTCTGTGGTCAGGTTTTCCTATGAAGAAAAGGGACACACTTAACACACACACTCATACATACAACATATATTTAAAATGTCAGTCTGCCAGTCATACCTCCTCTTCAGAATCGCTGCAACCGCCACTAGAGGAGCCGCTACTTCGGGTGGTCTGCGCCTGTGTGGCTGGGACGGTCTGCGCGGTGGCAGCGCTGTAAAATCCTGCTCCAGGAAATGCATGTCCAGGTGGGGATGGGGACAGGGAGGGAGATGACGCCGAAGATGAAATTGTTTGAGCAGCAGACATGTTGCCGGGAGCGGTGATGTGCGAGAGGCCGGGCCAAAAAGATGGGTTCCAAGGAGCAGAATAATAGACACCGTGGGCAACAGATGTTGCCGGTGGTGGAACCTGAAGCTTCGTCTCAGTTACATATTCATCATTAACCTCCTTCTCGGTCTTTATCTCTGGCATTTTGATTTGCTCCCTGGTCTCGGCAATAGGCGGACTGAGGTTTGCAGGCTGGGTGGCTGTATTCGTGCCGGCTACCTGACCGGTGTACTCCGGAGCAGCGAAGGGGTACCAGTGTTTGGGCTGCGTAAAGTCACCAGCCTGAACATCAGATGTTCTGTAATCACCACTGACCGCCGGGAACGTGAAGAAAGCTTGTGGAGGTGGAGGGGTGATGCTGTTGAAAGTGGTTTTGTTAAAAAGCAGCCCAGGGTCTTGAAGCATGTGGGGGAACTGGAGCGACGCGTTGCCCAGTCCATCCTGGCCTAGAGCCTGGGCATACATTCCTCTGTTCACATCGAACGACCTTCCATTGGAGTCTGCTGATGGACTTTGGGTTCTCTCAGACATCTTCTTGAGCTGTAAAATATCTTACGCGTTTGCAGTCCCACAAATATAGCAAGGTATGGCCTTCGAATGGTTCTAAGTAAAAGGCACGAATTTTTCCATCATGAAAGAAAAGTAGCAAGTAAAAAACTAGCGAGTAAAAAAAGTAAAAGTAAATCAAATCAGCAGACGTTTTGCTTGAGATTAAATTCTTCCTTGCAGTTTCTTGTTGAGCTAAGTCAGAAAAACGGACGCTTACCGTCAGGGCGTGAATTGACAATCAGTTTAGTCCATTCATTTAGCATTTAGGCCCACAGTTCACCGCCACCACCCCACTTTCACGTGTGCAGATGTCCACTGCTAACTTCAACAGGTTTTCTTAATCAGTTGCTTTGAGAGGCCGTAGTCGTAATCGTCTCCTCTCTCATTGGCCACCCCAGACAATAGGCTCCAGCTGATGGTGATGTGAATGAACTTGATTTCTTCTCTGGGCGTAGATAAGAATGCGGGCTATCGTTTTCCGAGACAGGGTGGGGATTGGCTAATCTAGTCATTTAATTTCAGTCCATGATGCCGTATTGTAATTCACCTTAGTGTTTTATAGGAAAACGCCTCGTTTAAGAGGAATCCTGTATTTAGAAGTAAGCAAAAAAATTATTCACAACCAACTAGGCCTATTAAGCTGATGAGACAAATTATCTCGCACATTTACATCGAAACAATGCGCTATCTAGAAGCTACAAATTTATAGTAAAGGCATTTTAAATGCATAGGCAAAATCACAAACGCTTGCCTATATGGTTGGTATGGAGGGGTGATGCTGTGATTTTCCATGAATCACTTATGTTAAGCATTTGACTGTAGCCTCTGAGAAACTATATTTCAAATATGCTAAAAGAAACATTTCTCCAGATAAGTTTGCCCATGTGATCTTTTACCTTACAATTATTTCCTCACCGATGTGAACTTGGTTCGATATTTTGAAATCAGTTAGATAGGTTTCTGTTTGGTGATAATGTTACTGCAGTGTTTTAAAACCTCCATGGTCCTCTACTATGCCTCAGGGGTCAAAGTATAGACTAATGTTTGTTTCAGGTATTGAAATCTGATACAAAACTGGATAACAGGTTTTAAATCTAAACGGGACAGGCGACCCTTTAGAGTAGGCTAAAGAAACATGTTAGGCTATGGTGACCGAGCCATCTTCTACATGGTAGAGGTAAATGTGTTACCCACAGAATTATGTTATTTGTTATGCCTGCACGTTATTTTAACCGTTTCTAGACGGCAACATTTCGTTAGAATTTTGAGAGGTCGCAGTATACAAAGGCAGCGGTTACAGCTGTGCCTGCCCCCACCCTAACCGATTCGGACGCTCCAGATTGCGGCAGGAAGACGCGCCGCAGGAAAGTAGTGGGGGGTATTGTGCAACAAGGCCCTGGGGCACCCCGCAGCTCCCAGACCCAAAGTTGCGATGGCTGGCCATTAGCTGTCTTTCAAGAGGAACAATACGTCGCAACCCTTTGATTCCGCACCCACCCCCTTCTGAAACAAACACCATCCAATGGTTTCACTCTCAGCGCAAGTAGGCTACATTGTTGCCATTAAAATATTCTTTACTGAATCTCACTATCCAGATAGACTACTGACTGTGTAAAACTGAAAGGACGCTCGCTGTTAACTCTGTTGTATATTGGTTGCTAACGGTCTGTCAGGTTGACTTTGCATCTGATACTTTTGTTCCACCTGCATCCAACTGAAACCACTGTCCAAGCACAGCAAAACTTTACCGTGCTCAAAATAGGACGTGTGGAATGGAGTGGAATGAAATAGAATGTGCCCCCACCACCATACACACTTAGCTCAGACAGACCCAGCCCCATGCTTCCCACTTACAAAGCCATAGAAAAAGAACCACAGAAGAGTGCTTGGGTTTGGTCAAAGGCTTACAAGACATCAAACTCCTTACTATAGGTAGACCTGTGGACTTGGTGGGGATTGTTATGCAAAATGAAGACATTTAAGGAGAAAGTGGCTGACTTCAGAAAGAGAGAGAGAGAGAAAGAGAGCTATGGGGACAGAGAGGACAGAATTTGTTGATACTGAGAGAATAAAAAAATAACCAGATGAGTCTTTTAGAAAGATCATCTCTTTTTGTGGTGCAGGAGGCCTTTTGTTTTTCTCCCTGCTAGTTTAATGAAGGCAGGCAATGTCAACAACTGCACTTCAGACCATCTCCAACTTGGCTGTAAAGCACAAAAGAGTAAGAAGTAAATTTGAAGAGTCAAAACACTTGCATTGCGTTCCATGTATGTAATCACCCAAAGACAAAAATAACTTATTTCCCAAGTGAGAAAGATTAACATTATCTTAAATCCTTTGAGTGCTAGTTTGACGCTCAAAATAAAACAGGGTGCCCTCCTTGGGAGGTGTCCAGCTAGTTGGGACTGATAAACAATGACTTGCAGACACAATCAACAGCTAAAACACATGCAGTCCCTTACTGTATAAATGGGTGTGGACCACTGAGCTTTTAAATGGTGTGAAATATAAACAAAATATCACTTAAATTAATACAAAAACATGGTTTACATGAGAGATGAAAGTTTGTACAGACTTAATAGATAACTTTATTTTAGTTGTAGCCTAAGTGAATTTTGTCCCTCTGTCTGTGTATGAATTTAAAACATAAAATATTAAAGGGTAATACTCAAGTATGTAAGCAAATGAAATATTTGGCTTGATGGCCATTTTTCAAGTCCAAAAGAATAGCAAGTCTTCCACCCCCACCTCTCAAACCCAGATCTACAACACTTGCCCCTCAGTACCAACCCTGGTGTGTCTATAGCTTCTTCTGTGGAGCAGCACGATGGCTTTTTGATTGCTTTTGACACCCCCAAGACGACCGCTGTCCTTTGCCCACAACAAAATGTCCATCGGGTGACCAATGGCTGCCTTCCTATTGCCATTCAGAACGACAATGGCCTTAGATGGCTCCCCCACAGCCAGCTCAATGGGCCTGCATCATGTGACCAGCTAGTCTCTGTGCCTCAAGGGCTTGCAGCTACTGGAAGATCTGAGGAGCAGGGCACCCCCACCCCCAGTTTTGTATAGGTCAAGGTGGGAGCGGTTAGTAAGATAACATCACAAGAGTTTAGGTCAGGGAAATACCCGTTAATTATTACGGCCATGTTCAATGTTCAAAACCATTCCACAATGCTTTCGTATTAGTTCATTTAACTTTAAACAACTCTGGTAAAAAAATAGAAATAATTATGATTACACACAAAATGCAAAGGAATTGTCATCAACAACATGATGATAAGCTTATCCTACATCCACCACCACAACCCTAATAAGGATGTGTTTTTTTCATTCTTTTAAAACAGTTTTCTTAAAAACATTCACTACTTTACCTGGAGATCAGATAGAAGAGAACCATTGGCTGGCTATTGGTGGAAGTCGCACAAAACACATGCTTAAATGCTAGCATATATGTAACAATAGTTACATGGACTTCGACATGAAAATCAGACAACAGTGGCATTATCTGAATGTTTATTTGGGTCAGGCATGTACAAAGCTATAAAAGATGACAAATATTCTGCATATACAACAGGTGATTTTTTCCCACTTCAATTTCTAATTTCTGTTAGTACTTAAAGACATAATTAAAGAGCAGTTGTGTGGTTGAGTGGTAATGTAGTGTGCAGACTACAGAAATTGCAAGTGATTCTCATTAATTTTCTGACTTCTGACATGATTCAAGTGGATAAATCATACTTCACCTTAGATACCTCAGGCAAAATATAGTGGTCTTTTTCACAGCCTTGCAGTCATAAGTTTTCTGAATGTTGCTCTTTTTGAGATAAATTTTTATGTTTCATTTAAAAAGTGTAAAATTTACATCAGGCAAATATGCAACATCCCATTTGAACTAAACACCAAAAACTGTCAACACATCATGTGACGTTCTTGCTGTACTAAAAAGTAGAAAATGCTTTCACCACTTGACTACAAATATTGGCTTGACCCTTCATCCAAATTAGTCTGACCTTTCATCCAAAAAGTTCAACTTCAGCATAAAGTTGACTTTATTTTAGATGTAACATTTACCCAATAAATAACTTGATAAATGATTTGATATCTACATCGTCTCTGCCCTCAGCAGAGTTAGTAGGTTTGACAAAAGCAAAAGGAAATGCAAAGGTAGTAGTGTGAATAGGGCAGACGGTTTCGTAGAAAGATCTGACTGATTTATATGTTGCAGTTAAAGGAAGTGAAAGAGAGAGACGACATCAAGAGAGGGCTGGTGGAGTGACTGAGTAAGTGGAAAATAAAGAGGAACTGAAAGTTTTGTAAAACTGTCTTATATGACAAGACCATGAACAGCATAGTTACTTTGCAGAGAAAGAGGGTTGCTATGTCCAGTTTCTTAGTTCATATTACAATATGTAAAAACACAATGTGAAATCATACAACTGCTGAATTTGTTGATGGTATCACAAGCAAGTATCAGGATTTTTATGTTAGGAGACAGGATGTCAGATGAAGATAGGCAATAACATGAGAAAGATATTCAGATAAGAGGTGTGGAGACATTTACTGTTTACAGATGAATTCATAAGAACTCATTTTTTACCTTCAGTTCTGTGAGTCTGTTTATTAGGTTTGTTCTACAGGGCACCAGTAGCCAAGGGCATCAGGTGAGGTTTGGGTATTTGAACTACAAACTGTGTGTGTGTTTGTGCGCGTGTGTGCATGTGCATGTGTCTGCATCATTCTCTGCAATTCCTTTGCTGGTTTAAAGTTGAGTCATCAAACAGCGGGTTCTTCACCTCCAGCTCTCCAGTCTGTCATGCATTAACATAAGAAAACAATACATCCATCAGGGACAATGCACTGATAATAGCAGGTCTACAAATACATAAACATTATAAAACAGTACATGCATCAGGGACAATGCATGGATGATGGCAAAACGCGAAACGTTACCCAATGTGTCACCTTTGAAGTACTCCTCAAACACTGCTGTTGTCAGGGGGAATGTGTGTAAATTCTTACCGGTGCTAGTCCTGGACACTCGTACACAGTAAACGCCCCCTCCTCGTTCTCCTCATCCGATGTAGTCCCAGACTCTGACACTTTGGGCCTGTCCTTATGTCTAATTACACAAACCCACACACAAGATATGCACACAAGGACACCAAAGTTAGTTTCATCCCTGTTCCTCTATCCCTGTTACCAAGCCAATCCTACCATGTCTACCTTTGAGACAAAGCGCAGTTCAAACTGAAATGAATGCAAGTGTGACAATGCAGCTTCTGAGAAGTGGGTGAATGCAGAAATGCTTCATGACTGAAATGCTTGAAACTACATTAATATTTGCACAGAAAAAACGTGACCCATGCTCAGTGCCCTTCAGAACGACACATATATGAGGAAAGGCATATAAGACAGGGGACTATGTAAAAAGGGTGGAGGGTGGGGGGCTGAGGGGGAACATGGGGAAGCATGAGAAGAAAGAGGCAAAAGCAAATGGGAAAAAAAACCAAAAAAAAAACTTTGTGTGTGTTGTGCGTGCGTTTGTGTGTATGTGTGCGCATGCATGTGTGTATGTGTGTGCTGTAGACTCACTTTCCCATTGAAAGCATCTGCTGCTTCTGATGCTGGTAGTGGTACATCTGTGCACTCTGAGCTAAAGCCTTGTCCCCTGACTGCTGTGCCAGAAAAGGGGTTGGGGGGTTAAGAGAACATGAAAGAGAGAATATGACATTTATCAATCCTACTTTGTCAGCAGGGTCAGTCAGGAGCAGCTGTTGCTCCATAATGCATCTTTAACACACACACACACCTCTTTTGCTTTGCATTCCAACAATATACAGGGAAACTGAAAATGTCAGTCATATTTAGGAATGTTAATTAATTGGGATTAATCATGATTAATCCACAGCTACCCTGTGACTAATCAGATTAAAGATTTTAATCGTTTGACAGCACTAAATAAATAATTAATAGGTCAACTTTTACATTACTGTGGTCATGAAGTCATTACTGCCAACTGTAGATTCCACAGTATGACTAGACTAAGTAAGGTGTCTGACAGCTGTGTGATTGGAAGTGGAGTGGGTGTTCATTTGGGGAACATGGCATGGCTTTACCGTAGTGCCATTGGCAGAGGTCATCTTGATTGGGCCTGCTACTGTAAAGGCAGGGTAATCCACTTTTTCTGCCAGTCGCGACTCTCTTTGCAGCCTGCAGGGAGGGGATTATTTACTAAGTGCAAAGACATAAACACTGATACATATTTTGCAATAATGCACATTTATTGAGTAATATGTTTTTTTTAATAAACATATACACATTGTTCATAACCAAAGGGAAATTATATGTTTCACACAAGTAAGTGAAAAAAACAGACCTAAATATCCATCCCCGAAGATTAACTGCTCATGCACGAGCAGATCGGTCTTCAAAGAAAAACGCTTCTGATGGGAAACACGCCATCGTAATAGCAACAGGCTATGGACAAAGCGCGGCTGGCTTTTAAAGGGAATGAGAGTATAAACTCTGATTGGTTTATTGCATGTTACGCCCCGAACACACCTATGATTAATTAGGTAACTTAGGACCAACCCTTTTGAACCATGCACCAGGTGCAATGTTCACTTTTCCCGTCGTCAAAATAGCATATTGTCTCGGCAACGCCCCCAAAGCAACTTGCGGGACAGACTTTAGACAATGCGCATATGATCGTGAAAATAGAGCCCAATGTCCCACCTTTTTCGAGTTGTACATATATATTTTTCACTTTATTGACCATCAGCTGTGAAACTCGCAATATTGACCAAGACCTAATTATTCACTTGATTAGTGTTATTTAGGTGTAATTGAGTACAAACAAAATATATTGATATAAAACATTAAATTGTGGTTTTAGAGGGTAATGAAAATGGTCACAGCTCTGAAAATACCTCACGGGCTGTCAGCTCAGGCCGACCGTGTACAGACAAACTACGTCTTTCCACAAGCTCAGTAAAATATGAAGGAGTGGAGTTGAGATGTTCTAATTCACATCAGGCATAGCCAAGACATGCATCTTAGACATTACATTACAGACGAATGAGCAGCAAAATAAAAGGAAAACATTAAGAAAACACTTACTACATTACATGAAAAAGGCAGTCTGAGGGTATTTTCTGAGCTGAAACCATAATTTAATGTTTTATGTCAAGACATTTTGTTTCCACTCAAAGATTCATTCCTTAACACTAGTCAAGTGAATAATTTGGTCTTGGTCAATTGAAGGTCTCACGGCTGATGGTTAAAAAGTGCAAAATATATATTCCACCCAATCAAAATCCAGTTTTGAGATGCCTGTAACTTTTAATTAACACTGGCTACCCCAATTCAGACAAAGGATTCTGAAGGAACAAGTGTGAACTGAGAAGAGGACCAATTTTCAGTCCTATGTGTTGCATAGAAATTAAGTTATCGGCTTCCAAAAACCATAAAAAATTAATGTGGCCATAAGTGGGAGCGAAAAAGGACCATGTTTCTTAAAGTTTAAAGGGCTGTAAAATCTAAACCGCTTGATATTTCCATCTGAAACTTGGGCATTGTTCATTGCTCCCATAGAGGCATATTTGGTGCAATTTTGAACAAAATCTGAGATGGTGCTCATGAAAGAACTGGCTGAGTTGGCATGGAATGACCCATTTGTATTCACAAAAAAATACATGTTTTGGTATTAATAAAGAATGTGTCTTAGCACAAGCATTTCTAGTGGTTTGGGGTTTGGACTGTCAAGAGCAAAATTTAATGCAGCATTAATAGAGTGCCTGTGTGTATTTGTGTGTGTGTGTATCTTAAAATGACTCACCTCACCCAGAACACTGTTGCACAAATCAGAGATATAGTTCCAACAATGATGCAGATGGAAATTACAACTATATGAAGAAACAGAAAGAAGAAGAGTTGTATCAGAGAGGATAGCCCACAGAGACTCTCTGAGGGCCCGTCCACAAAGTTTTCAAGTCAAACGGTAAAGTTTGTTTGCGTTTCGCCCTTGCGTCCACACATCGCCGGCGTTTTGGGTGCCCGAAAACGATACTTTTTGAAAACAGGTTCCAGAGTGAAAAGTCTGACAACGCCGCCGTTGCGTTGTCATGTAGACAGGCAAAACGCAACTTTTTGAAAACGACGACGTCACCGCCCATTCACCTTGCGCTGCACATCTCATAACTTCAAACTTTTACAAACTGATTGCTGTCGAAAAAACTGTGATTTGATTAGCTTGCAGTGTAGGCTGGCTGTTATG
This sequence comes from Coilia nasus, assembly GCA_027475355.1. Taxonomy (NCBI): domain Eukaryota; kingdom Metazoa; phylum Chordata; class Actinopteri; order Clupeiformes; family Engraulidae; genus Coilia; species Coilia nasus. The sequence continues at coordinate 2,204,304 of CM050209.1, forward strand.
CAATTGTTTCTATTGCCATTAAACTGGCTGTATGGCTAGTAGGCTAGTAAGCTAAAACAAAGATCAACATAATATGACATGTTTTAAACGAATACTGGCGCAGTTGTCTCAAATTTATTTGCAGCTCCTTCTATTTTTTTCATTTTCTGCTCCGTATCGCTTAAGTGGGTGAATTTAACGATGTGACAACTCACAACAGCGTCAAACTTTTACAAACAGGTTGTTGTGAGATAGTTTGGGGTATAAATTACCTGCAGTGTAATGCAACTGTTTCCTTCTGATATTGAACTACAGGATGTTTTTTTTTGTATACATCCCTACTTCAGACCAACAGACACTCGTATGCTTATTAAATAGGGCAACTGTCCCTGCATCTGTCCCACCTAAACGAGATAACACATTGCTAAAATCAACATACATTACATGTTTAAAGTGAATCATTGTGCTTCTGATCATGCACCTCAAGCTGGGACAGCACACGTTCCGCAATGACAACGCAATGAAAACGTTCCCGTCTGGATGTAAATATTTACTGCTCCGTTGTCGTGTGGACGCGACTTTTTTTTCAACCCGCAAAGAAAAAAATCCAGGAGTGTTGCCGTGTTGACGGGGTCTGAGAGGGACAGTTAAAAGAAAGACAAAGAAAACAATGGCAAGATGGCCCCTTTCTACTCTGAAATCAAGACCTGTGTCTGGAATCTGATGTTTTCTCTACGTCACTCAGAATTGGCCTTCTTTTCTTGTTTGGGGTAAACTAAGTTCTACCCAAAAATTGGGTTAAGGTAAGACGGGGCTTTAGTAGTACCTGATGGAGTACTGTAGCAAACTACAAAGTGGGAAAAAGGGCCCACAGTACACCACTTTAAGCCTGTGCTACTCTGAGCCAGGGCTTTTTATGCAGCCTGTTTAAGGCAATAACATTATATTACGCATCCATTTCACCGTGCCTCCTGCATAAAAGATGGAAGACGGAAAGGGTGGTGGAGGAGGAGAATCACTGGTGTTCTGCCTTAAAGCCCACAGTAGAAGTAATCACAGAGTTGCACCATCATGTGTCAAAAACAAGACCTGCATGGCGGGACAGTGAAGTGACATGGTTTAATGGCCAAATAAGCAAAACTACTGTGGCATCAGAACACCTGCTCCCAACATGATAATAAACTTGACAAGTCCCGTGTTGTCCACCAACTTTGTCAGAACCTGAATAATAGAGCTTGCACATGCTCCCCATCATTCTTTTGCACAGTACGGGGAAGAATAGTATGTGTTTTGGGGTGGATGTCCTGACATATTTGAGACAACCTGGAATTCAGAATGTCCCAGATGATATTTTACAGCTTTAAAATATAATGACATAGTGACCCTTTAGTGGGTTTTCCTTACTCACCTCTGCAGGGTATCAATAGTTATGCACAACTTGTTCTTTTGTTTATTTTGACACAGTGCCTTTTCATGCATCTCTGGGACATTTGAAAAGGTTTTTAACCTTTTATGTAGTGAAAGTCTGCATTACACTGTGTTAGTTCTAACCCCACACTGAGTAAAATGACTAATTAACTAATAACTAATTAAACAATTTGCCTCACTGACACCCAGTGTTATATTTGTCCTTAAGAATGAGTGAGTCAGGCCTTCAAGTTTTGTTTTAAATGTGGGGCAGATGGGCAAAAAAATGTGCAAACAAAATTCTGTGACAAAAGCATGACATCTGATACAAGTATAGCCAAAGGTAGTTGGAAAAAAAATGGATATCGAGAGAGAAATTTTGAGTCTTTTAGACATGACAATCAACTTGTCACAGATGATATTAGTAATCCAGACTATTGGTAAAGGAAGTTTTAGTTTAAGCTGTGACAGCAGCTCCAGGTCTAAGCCCAGAGGTTAGGCTTTGCTTTGCATTTGTTTCACACCTTCAGAAATTCACACCATGGGGAAAATACTGCATGGGGTGTGTGGACTGTCTTTCCAGAGCTCACAAATGCTGTTACAATTCTCTTGCATTGTACATGAAATTTTGCAGGAGGTAATGGCAACAATAGAAAGGTTTCTTATTCTGCTGTATGACACATCCACACTAGCACATCCACATTAGCACATCCACAGCAATTCACACCAAGCTAAAAGCAAGTTATTTGCAAAGAACCACAATGTACAATATCAGTCCCTCTAACTCAGGCTGTCCACAGCAACATGCTAAGAGAGCACCCTACTAGGGAATAGGCAATATATGGTGTCTGATTCTGAGGTCATCAGAGCTGCCTTCCACATATCTTTGGGGCGGGTCAAAGACATCTGAGGGTCATTATAAACCATTCAGGACATACCTACTACATACCAACTTTGAACTAGTCTGCCTCTGCCTCAGAGGGTGTGTTATTGAACCAGTTGTCCTTGATGACATTTGATACTTACGGGACTTATTAGGAGCGTTTCGTGAGGCAATAGGAAAGTTCAAGATTGACCTGATGCAATGTTACATTCTCAATTCAGCAACACAAAAATATGTGATTTGAGGAGAATGATCCTCCATACAAGAATCTTCTACGCAACTTGGAAATGTTAAACCGTCTGTAGCTGCCATCTTGGAGAATAACACTTTTCCTGATATTTGAATTACTTATTTGTATTTATTCATGTACTGACGGCTAGTAGTTATGCATGGACGGAAAATGAATTAACTAGAAGAACAATATCAAAATATTAACATGTATAAGAAAATTCAACCTGAAAGGAATGAATTTTCATTGAAAATTCACAGTGGCCTAATATCTTTTTTGTACTGCCCTTGGCTTTGTGTGTACAAAATGTCATGCTTTTATCGCAAAATGATTCTTATAAACATTTAAGCCGCTCCACTATAAAGCAAAGTTCCAAGTTCCAACACATGTGAAACAGCAATGTGGGTTTGTGCTATGATATAAAGACAAAACACAACATGAGGAAAACATTACTACCATCTTGAAAGTCATGGCATATTATGGCAGCACACTTACTGACAAGCAGGGTGTCTCTGGAAAGGCTGGGCGTGGTGTCGGGACTCTTGCGGCCCACCGGGGGGAGGGTCTGTGGGGGTTTGGAGGTCCGGTGTGTCAGGGTGGAGGGGCTGGTTGTGGTGGACTGCTGGGGCAGAGCATGCTGCTGGGAGCCTCCATCTACCCAAGACCTGGTATTCTCCTGAGATGATGAAACTGTGTGTATGTGCATGCATATATGTGTGCATTCGTGTGTGTGTGTGTATGCGTATAAGTGTGAGTGTGTGAGTGTGTGTGGGTAAGTGAATGAATGTGTGAGTCAGCATGCATGTGAGCGGGTGAGGGTAGGGGTGGGGGTGGGGGCATTACAGGAGAGATGTGGTGGGACAACGTTAACGACTGACAGAGAATATGGGTTACTGGTTTGAAAAAAGGCCGCTTTAGCTGTTGCAGGTTAAACCAACAACCACTCCACTACTGCTGAGTAACAAAATCACACTGTTACACCCAGCTAACAGTCCCAGGACTTCCTTCTCGCCCCATTAAGCACTACTGTATGTGCCAGAGACAATGCTCACCAACCTGCTTGCTTGTCTTTTGACACTTGCTCTTTGGCAATGATTGAAGACAGGAAGTCAATTTCTTCATCCAAATCTGAATAAGAAGTTTCTGGGGGCAAATGATCAAAGCAGAAGCAAAAAGGTAAAAAGGGTGTCTGAAGATATTACACTGTTTTGTCACCGGGGTGGGGGTGGAGCATTTGAGCTATACTGTACCTGTTTTTTTTTTTTTTTTTTGCTAAGGAACACTTTACAAGAGAACAGAGGTGGATGATTTAACAACACTGACAGCGAGACAGGGACACATTCCAGGACTACCCATAGCAACCACCACTTGAGCGTGTGTGTGGCCAGGGCAGGGAACTCTGCAGGGGAGCTTGTGGATCAGCACACACACACACACACACACACACACACGCAGTGACAGACAGACAGAGGGTGTGTGTGTGTGTTGGGAGGTGAGGATGGGGATTGTTACACAAACAAAAAAAGACCAAGAAAATAAAAAAAGACAAAACACATGCAGACATCCTGAGAGAAAGCTCTGCATCAAACTGGCTAAACAGCATTACACAAGTAATATAAGCTAGCAAAAACAGGTCTGACAGACTGCATGGACGTCGAAAGTGGGACATCTCAGCTAAAAGTACAGTCTTCACTCAACCTTAAGCAACAGGCCAGACACATGAAGTTCTACTGGATGCTGAGGATGCATTAGAGTGGATGTACCATTAAAAGTAATTCTTGTTTCACACAAAGCTATCATGAAAGTACAACAAGTACTAAGGGATTTTTTGGCATTCTAAAGTGTGGGCAGAGTGTGACTTCAGCTCAGCTATTATCGAGAACATTGTCCAAATATGGGAGACATGTCCATGTGGCAATGATTAGTTTGCCATTAAGAGGACGGCCTAAGAGGACGGCCGACCACTCTGGTGGATGCAATTTACTGTGTGTTTGCTTATGCTCCAGAAGGCCCACCATCTGCCTACTATAACAGCCAGGGAAATTATGTGACAGTGCTTTCATGCTTTGTCCCAAAATCAGAGCTGATCTAAGAAAAATCCTCCACTGGGGTTCTATGAGCTCCACAGCAGGAGGTGTAGGGGGGTGGACCTCACCATCTGCAATGGCATGTAAGGGAAGTTGTGAGGCTTGATTCAGGGGAGCCCTGCTGCTGGGCATGCTGGAGTGAGTCTGGGGATTGTATGGAGTTTCTCCACCACAAGTGTGAGTTTGGAATCTGCCACACTACAATGGTGATGGATCAGCAGCTGGATGAGCCGTTGTTCTGGGGAGGGGGGTGGTAGTAGGAGAAGCTGGGTAAAATTATTATTAATGATTAACGGCAAGCTGAGTTCTTAAATCCACTGATTCAGCGGACTGTCAAAGTAGTTATGCCCATTCTTACATGGCACTGGAAGTAACCATCTTCAGACTGCATAGGTTAGACATTTAGTTTTATAAATCATAAAGTAATTACATACTGAAAGTTATAAAAAGGTATCCTAAGTCTGGGCGTCAACTGTGAGAGTCTACTCTCTCTGAGTTACAGTATGCTGCCCTCATCTGGTATTAAAGGGATTTACATTGCCCCATACAATTGCAAGCACTGCATAATGTGCCAGCTTGTAAATTCACAAAATGATGGCGCCGGGAATAACCACTGTATCATAAAAATGTATTCAAAAACATCAACTTTCTACTTATCTAAATACTTTGCAGATGATACCGCTGTTTGGCTTAATCTCAGTGTCATGTGGCACAGATACATATAAGAGAACAAGAACAGGAAGTACTGGTACTTTGTTAGCTTTATAGCATATGCAGAGATCTGTGTGTGGAATGAATATAGATGCAGGCTACATAAAATGATGTCGTTATGAACTACATCAACACTGACAGTTAGCAAACACAAACATTAGTTAGTCACTAACGTGGTTTGACGCACACCCTGATTTTCAGTATTAGCAATCTTTAAGGGACTACAAAGCTATTTTAGAATCCTCTTGTTTGAATTATGTCAGTCATGAAATGCTGATAAACATGGCAGCACAAAGCATTTTATGGTGAAGCAGCTTTCAGCTGCTATGCTGTAAAGCTCTGGAACCAACTTCCAGGAGACATTAAAATGCTCTTACTGTTGGCAGTTTCAAATGTAGACTTAAGACCCAACAGTTTTCAAATGCTTTCTGCGAATTTTGTACTTACTTTATGTGTTTTTATGCTTTTGTGTCTTTTATTTGCGACATACTTATTTTTGGAATATTGGAATATTTGAAATATTACTTTTATACTTTTAAACTTTTTATCTTTTATGCTTTTACATTATTGTCCTTTGGATTTATTTGTGTTAAGCCCACTGAATTGCCGTTATGTATGAAATGCACTATACAAATAAACTTGCCTTACCTTTGACCTGAGAGGATATGTAGAAGATAAAATGGTTTGTTTGGGCAGTGTAGATCACATTTTCCACTCCTAAACACACTTATAAAAACATGACTGAATTGTAATAGTGGTATATGTAGTGTTGTGACAAGGTTGCTCAAAATAAGTATCTGCCGAGAGCCAAGCTGGTTTGAGGCCTGGTTTTGTGCAGCTGCATGTCAAATCACTCAGTAGCAGTAAGTCAGTACCTTTATAAGAGCTCTGTGTTCCACATCAGTAGCAGTAAGTCAGTACCTTCATAAGAGCTCTGTGTTCCACATCAGTAGCAGTAAGTTAGTACCTTCATAGGAGCTCTGTGTTCAAAGTCAGTACACGATGGACACAGACAGACGGGGGACACACAAACACACAGATGTGCAAACACACAGTGAAATAGCTGTTTTTCTGAAATGATAATGGAAATTACCGTCCTACAGCCTTATCTATGTAACAAAAGCAGGTAGTCATGACCATTGTGAAGTCTACAGTATTTACTGTTCTTTCCAATACCCCCCCCCCCCCCATCACACACCCACTACACTGATGCACTTTACAACCACTGGCAAGTTAAGGTCTGCATTGTTTGCTCAGTGCAGCACACTCCCTCACAGCCAACAAAGGCTTCCATGATCCCAGGCAAAAACAAATAAACTTGACATTCCGTTATGCTTTATGTGATCTGCAGGCATATACACAGAGGATACTGACATTTTAAAGCTCTACTTCATTTTAGCCTAACATATGTGATTCCTCTGACACCACAAGAGGGTGCTACAGCATGAACATGTTAGCTGACAGCGACTGTGGAAGATGGGTCTTGAAACGGTCCTATGGTGTCTGGTTAAGAGCAAAGACATTGAAGTGCCAGAGGATATTAAATCCACATTCAAAACACATATTCAGCTATACAGTACAGAACACCAACTAATTTACTTACACACATCTGTCATTCTGGTCCTGGAAGTACTGTGGAGTAACATCCAACAGGGGGAATACCATATAGTGTGCTACCACAGGGCTGAGGTATTGCTGTACACTATTTTTGCCTACACAAACATGCTGAGAGTGATAAAGTGAATGGGAAAGAGAGAGAGAGAGAGAGAGAGAGAGAGAGAGAGAGAGAGAGAGAGAGAGAGAGAGAGAGAGAGAGAGAGAGAGAGAGAGAGAGAGAGAGAGAGAGAGCCTGTGGTTTAAAACAAAGATTTCAGCCTTCATACACCAATGCCAGCCTAAGCCCAGAGCCATGAAAACCGGACCAAAAACCCTATGTCTACCACACTTCCATTTCCAGCTTCTACCTTCACCCCTCTGCATTCATTTTTCTCAACAATGTTATGATCCATGATGACATAAACTAGATTATTCTAAAGATTCTAGATTCTAAGAATTGTTTTGTGCTATGTGATCTATATCAGTTCTATATCAGTATATGAAAAGGAAACAGACCAGTCTCTCCACGCACGAGTATGCTTTAATGTTATAAAGTTAATGCGTGTGTGTGCGCCTGCGTGAGTGTCTGTGTGTGTGTGTGTGTCCTACCAGGATGGTGGTGTTGTCGGATGATGCACTGTCCCTTCTCATTCTCTTGGAATGGCATGAGGCAGGGGCCACAGTGGGAGGAGCCTGGCTTGCACAGTTCCCGCCTCTCCTGGGCACAGTCTATGTGATGAGGACATCGCTTTGCTGATGGGGCACAGAGATATCTGTTCTAATTAGTCTGTACACACTGAGGACGACATTTGTTGCAGTGGAAAAAAATGTTGGATCAGTCCTGGCCAATGCGGAATTTTGTATGTTGAAAAAGTGTCCGACCAATATTCTTCTATGTCTCATACTAGAATGTTTAAAAAGACGGGCGAAAAGCTGATAAACGTTGACTCACAGTACCCTGTACTGTTTGACAAAAGTCATAAGGATTACATTGATGTAGGATTCAAGGAGAACATGTGGACCAAGATAGCCCAGGGGCATGGACAAGACAATGGTAATGGTTGCCTAGTTACTGCATGTAACTGCACGCATTTGTTTTTTCACCACCGTCAGAAAATTTGTCTTGGTTAAGCAGAAAATAAATCAGTTCAACACAAAAGTTCTTTTTTTTTTTTAGTTCACTATTGGAAATTGTCCACAAAAATAAGCAATGAAATAGTCAAAGTCAAACGCAAACGCCAGTTTCAGGCCCTTTCATTCAGAACATGTCATTAAAAAATGAAGGCTTAATACAATGATAAAAAGAATGTCAAAGCAATGTGGTGTACTCAAGGAAGGTTATGGAGGTGTGTGTAGGTGGGCCTAATGATCAGTATTTGTTTGTATTGCTGACTTTGGGGCTGGTGGTTTGTTCGGGAGTAAAGTGTGAGAGCCGCAACAAGCAAGGAAAGTTACTCACACTTTCTTCCGTCCCACAAAAAAGGCCAGATTTATCCTGATCTGAGGGTACAGACAATAAAATCCAGGGTCGAAGGGATTACTGCTTCTCCGCTGTATTGGCATTTACAAAGGCCTGATGAATTTCATCCAGACAGCTAATCCAATTCCGAGACTTCAACGCATTCGGGTAATCCAATCCACATTTGAAAATTACCGCGGCAAACTGGATAACAGCTACACAACGAGATATCTGCGGAAACCAAATGAAAAGCTTTCCTCTAGGTTCGCACTCTCAACTCCCTTCAGGGGAGTCTGTCAGAATGTCGGAACTTGCTATAAGGTAAAGACCACTTCCTTGATCTGTGTGAATGATGTAATGTGCAGGTGTGTGTGATTAGGTGGCAATTGAAATCAATTTACACGGTAGCGCCGCAGCACTCTGAATTAGGGAAGGAGAGGCAGACCGCTACATTCTCGTGAAGTTGTCTCCTGTGCTAGCTATTGCCAATTAGCTACAGTGCTAGCTCCAGCTTTGTGAAGCCTTGCAAAATGTGTTTGCTACAGTATGTCACAAAAGTGAGTACACCCTTGACATTTTACCAAAAAAATTGCTATATCTTTTTAAGGGACAATACTACACAAATGAAACTTCAATATGTTTTTGAGTTGTCAATGTACAGCTTCTGTACCAGTATTAATTTGCTGTCCTCTGAAAACAACTTTACACACAGGTATTTTTGTATAAATAGCAGGCCACAAAAGTGAGTACACCCTGAATGATAACTGTACATGTCATTCAACTGGACCATACAAATTTGTGTGTCATGTATTAGAGCTATTCATTTTATTGTTTTGGCTTTAATTCTGTCATACTATCCACTGGATGACCAACATGGCTCCTCATGGCAAAAAAGATAACTCAGGACTTGAGAGATGTAATTGTTGCTTTACAGAATGATTGCCTATGCTAAAAAAATCAGCAACACCATGAAACTGAGCTACACCATCATGGCTTGAGTCATTAGGTGGTTTTCCAAAATGGGTGCATTGTCAGAACAGGCTCAGTCAAAGAAGTTGGGTCCACACACTCGGTGTCAGATGCAAAAGTTGGCTTCAAAAAATAAATGCATGAGTGCAGCCAGCATTGCTGCAGAGGTTGCAGAGGTGGGAGGTCAGACTGACAGAGTTAAAATAATATGTGCAACAACTTGGTCTTCATGGTCATCTTTCCAGATGAAAACCTCTTTTAAAACTTGATCACAAAAAAGTCAGAAAACCGTTTGCTGAAGACATGCAGTCCAAAAACATGAATTCCTGAAACCATATCCTGTGGTCTGCTGAGATTTAAATAAACTTTTTTTTGGCTTAAATGATGTCAGTCATCTGTGGCAGCGGCCTGTTTAACAGTACCATTATAATTGTGCCTTGCCTATAATTAAGCCTAGTAGTGGTATCATCATGGTTTGGGACTGCTTCAATGCTGCCAGCACTGGGCAACTGCAGTTCACAAGGAATCATGGATTGCAACATGTGCTGTGGCATTCAGAAACTGGCATCATTCATCATGATAACAACCCCTAACACATCTCCAAGATGACCACTACCTTCCTGAAGAAGTTGAAAGTGAAGGTAATGCAGTGGCCAAGTATGTCTCCAGACCTGAAACCTATTGAGTACCCGTGGGGCATCCTTAAACAGGAGATGAAGGAGCACCACTGTCTAACATCTCCCAGGTCCTTAATGCCATAATGGAGGAATAGAAAAGTATCACAAAAACAACCTGTGCAGCTCTGGTGAAGTTCACATTAAGGCAGTGGTAGATAACAATGATGCTCATTTAAAAGAAATTAAATTTGGAAAAAAAAAAATATTTTGACACAATTTGGACATGTTCACAGTGGGTTGTACTTATTTTTGTGACCTGCTATGTACACAATAATGCCTGTGTGTAAAGTTGTTTTCAGAGGACAGTAAATTAATACTGCTACACAAGCTGCACACTGACTACTGAAAAACATATTTAAATTTCATTTGTGTAGTATTGTTGCTTGAAAAGATATGGTCCATTTTTTGCTAAATTGTGAAGGGTGTACTCACTTTTGTGAAATACTGTATGTAGGCTAATTTCGCTTTTCAATGTCCAGTCACACAAATGAAGAGTCAGTGGCGAAACCTGCGGGATTCCTATTTAAAAAAATGAAGGAACTACTGAGGGATGCCATGTCATTCACAGAAACAACTCTTCAACCTAGAAGGTAACATCACATTCTGGTTGCATTAATAACCACTAGATGACAGGCTATCCGCATTAAGTTCTGTGGAACTGCCAACTGTGGAACTGTGGAACCCTCATTAAGGACTGTGGAACTGCCAATCTGCAGTCAACAAGGCATACTTCATCCCTGCCTACACCAATAGTTTATCGCTGGATCTGCTAGCCCTCACCGAAACCTGGCTGAAACCGGAAAACACTGAGACACTGGCTGCACTTTCTGCAACTCACTCCTTCTCCCATGCCCCCCGCCTTTCAAAGCGAGGTGGAGGAACTGGTGTCCTAGTTAGTAAGTAAGTAAGTAAGTTTAATTTATATAGCACATTTAAAACAGTTAGGACTGGCCAAAGTGCTGTACAGTGTCACTAACAAATAGCAATAGCAAAAGTAAAATACATAAAATACAAAAAAGCATTCCAACAGACAGGTGCAATAAAAGGCAGGATAAATGGGAGGGATAAAAAGAGATGATTTAACAGGGAAAGGCCAATGTGTACAAATATGTTTTCAGTCTGGATTTAAAAGTACTGATTGTGGGAGCAGATCTGATGTCGGGAGGCAAAGCATTCCACAGACGTGGAGCTGCCACGGCAAAAGCACGGTCCCCTTTGTTTTTGAGGCGGGACCGGGCAACACAGAGGAGACCTTTGTCGGCAGATCTGAGGGATCTGGGGGCCGAGTAATGTTGGAGCATCTCGGAGATGTAGAGTGGGGCCTGGCCATGGAGCGACTTAAAAACCAAAAGAAGCATCTTAAAATGTATTCTAAAACAAATGGGGAGCCAGTGCAGAGAGGAAAGGACAGTGGTGATGTGTTCCTGCCTTCTTTTGCCAGTTAAAAGTCTAGCAGCAGCATTCTGTACAAACTGCAGACGAGCTAGCTGGGACTGGGGGAGGCCAAAGTAAAGGGCGTCGCAGTAGTCCAGCCGAGATGTTATAAAAGCATGGATAACCATTTCCAGATCTTGAAAGGACAGCGAGGGCTTGAGCTGAGTGATCACCCTAAGCTGATGGTAACTATTTTTGATTACGGTATTTATCTGTTTTTAAAACACAAATCCGACTCAAAGATAACGCCAAGACTTTTGGCAGATGGCTTTACAAAGGAGGAGAGGTGGGATAGGCTATCTGTAACTGTGGGGATTGATTTAGGGGAACCAAAAATTACGACCTCAGTCTTGCTGTCATTTAGTTGTAGAAAGTTGTTGGACATCCAGTGCTTAATGGCTTCTATACAGTGTAGGAGAGATTGTGCTGACTCCTGGGTTGTTAATGGTAAATATAACTGTGTATCATCAGCGTAGAAGTGAAAGGAAACAAAGTGCTTACGGATTATGTCCCCTAGGGGGAGCATATATAGGCAGAACAGTATTAGCCCTAAAATTGATCCTTGGGGGACACCATAGGAGACCGGGGCAGAAGCAGATGAAGAATGGCCGATGGAGACTGAGAAAGTTCTGTGTTGCAGATATGACTTAAACCAGAGCAGTGCAGACCCTTTGATGCCAACCCAATCTTCAAGGCGGTTGAGGAGGATGTTATGGTCCACTGTGTCAAAGGCTGCACTAAGATCCAGTGGAACCAAGACTGCGTTTTGACCGGCGTCGACTGAGAGGAGCATAATGCGTCAGCAATATGTGACCGGCCACAGCAAAACCGGTCACATGTCGGCCAGAGCGAAACGGAGAAAATCACGTTAGAAGTGTTTTTTTCCAAAAATTTGTGATTTTCGTTTTTTTTGCAAAATGTGAGAGTTGAGATCATGAAGAAGCTATTCCACGTTTCAGATAACAGTATCGGTTGCTTTAAAAACATGCATTTTGTCTTTGAAATTGGCAAGTTTTCAGGAAAGAATCTTGTCTTTCTTGGGGCGTGGGTATATTACCATACTGGCGATACTGGCCATTCACGTGACGATTACAGCGCTCTTTTGTTTGTGTTTACGCCAATCAGCTGTGTGCTAGAAGCAAACCTCGTGGCTACTTAAGCTGTGTAACGTCAACTGTAAATGCTACATAAGAAGAAGGGAGAACTCTCTCCTTGGGATGTTCACATAGTCAAAAACTTTCTCCAGAGTGTACAGAATGCAATCGGATCATCTAGCTGCCGAAAGAGAGTAAAGTACTAAGAGAGAGTGTTGACGGAGGGGAGGGGGAAGTCCCCCTTTATGCACAGCAGAGTCAAGACTCGTTTCATTGAAATTCGAATGGGACGCGTGTGAAGTGAACTAATAAATTGGTCCTTACGTCTTTCTGGAGTTGTTGATGATTTTTGGAGCCATGTGTCATAATCCGCAACTGTTTGTGATTATTTCAAGCCTAATAGTCCAAGTTGTTACTGTTTGGATTTTGAGAAATTTAGCTTTACTTCAGGTCAGGCAGTAACACTTACTATGTTGTTGTTAGCGTGCTAACGCTAGCGAACTACGCTAACGTAATGGTTTAAATTGAAAGCTGTCCTCACCAACACCCACCTAGATACTGTTACTGATATTAGCTCAAATGGACAAATTAATATAAAGGTATAAGGTTACAGCAATGTGTTAAATTCAAGGTGAGTGAAGTTAGCGTTTAGCACATTGGTGTTGTCATAGTTAATACTATTGACTTAAATGAGCTAGTTCGTTAGCTTGCTAGCTCGCTGTACAGACAGACTAGGAGTTTGTTGGCATCAGTTTCGATTTGCCATGGGCGATTAATTTGAATAATGCCCGAATTGACTGGTGGTAATGACTAAATCTTTACTGCAGTATACAACAGTAATACCGTTGTAAAAACTGCAGCTTTGATACTGCAATACAGCTGGTAGCTACTGCAGTGCTAGTTGCTAAATCATTAGCATCTCAGTCATAATACCACACGTCAGTGACAGTCTGTGGGGGGAGGGCTTATCTTAATGTCATGCTAATGCCACCATTCGGCGAGAGTGAGGCAAACTTTAAGAGGCGTTTTCTCAGTTTTGTGTTTTAAGGTGTGCATGCTTTCAAATGGCCACCAATTCTTCAAATATTATCAGATTTCCATGTGCAAGACATCATTGGAAAGCTTAGAAATTACACTTTCAGAATCTGTGAATAACTCAAAATGCCTCTCGGACGAGTTGTGGCCGGTTTTGCTGTGGCCGGTCACATATAAGCATGGGGCAAGGCCATTTACAGCTTTAAATACCAGTAGTAGTACTTTGAAGTCAATTCTATAAGATACAGGTAGCCAGTGTAGTTCAGCCAGTACAGGAGTAATATGCTCCATCTTTCATGTTTTTGTTAGTAATCTTGCAGCCGAGTTTTGAATAAGCTGAAGTTTTTCAATTGATTTTTTTGGGAGGCCTGTAAACAGGCATTGCAGTAGTCTAACCTCATAACGCACGCTGTACCGTATACGGTACGGAAGTGGGGGAGGTGGTGGGGGGCACCCAGGTCTTTCGTTGTTTTAGTGCTCAGATAAAAACAAATATGGTAATGCCACATACTGTTGGAAAGCTTAGATCGTCAGGATTCATTTAAGCCCATTCTCGAAGAACAAAGGTTATTTACAGTGCTAAAAGTGATCTAATCTTCTCGGTATGCCACCGAACTGCAGTATAGGCTGACAAAATGCCTACGTACCTTCAAAACCTTCTCTTTATCCACAGCGACCATATTACTGCACAAGATTTTTATGCAAAGCCATGAAGTGTCCATGGATATGAAATATTCAAGCCATTTTTTCGAAAACAATGTATTTCTGTTATAATCGGCATGTCTCGTGACTTCCGCGTTACCAGCCCAACGCGAAAACCGAATAATACTTCATCTACGCTTTACATGAAGGTTTTCTGATTGTTGATTGGACGTTAGGAATGTTCTTCAAGCTGTTCTACGTCATTCAAGACCATCCACGAGCCAATTGATGCATGGGGTGGGGAGATAGCCAGCTTGAAAGCCAATGAGCACCGACTACGTGAGTTTGACCTCCTGTGGTTTGACTGACAGCACTTCGAGACAATGGAAATTTCCAGTGACAAGACCCTCCTATTCTGATAGCCAATAGTCAGGGCTTTCGAACGATATATGACACCACGTTATCAGGTTTGGTTGTCGAAAGTTAGTGCCGTGCGTACTCGGGTGCGTCAAGTTTTAGGCGACCCCACTAAGTGAGACGGACCAGAGAAGATTATAATAATAATACTAATACTAATAATTATAATAATAAAACAAGTAAAAAAGTGAGCAAGAAGGCAAGTAGCTTGCCAAGTAAAGGGAAATTTACTGCACAGGAGGCAGTGCAGTGGATTATTGAATCGTTTTGTTTTGGACAGGGTTTTTTTGTACACTTTAGTGACTGCACTGTTTGTATAATACAGTGTAACACTGTAGTTTGCTTCTGTATAATAGTTTCCTTGTTGAATATCTGTATTTGTATTTGTATTTTCTAATATTTCTATAAAGAAAGTTTGTTTGTCAATGCACTTTTTGCCCTTTTTTATCAATATCCCATAGGTGGAATATGAATATGGAATATGGAATATGAATATGATGTTTACTGTGTTTATGCTTCTGTCATTCTATTCCAGAATGACTGACATCCAATCCAAGTCCAAGCAAGAATCCTCAAAGTCTTGGCTTTCAGTAGAGACCAAGATTTTGTTTCTAGGCAAAGGGGTTCTCAAGTTATAGGCCTAGAGGTTATACAGCTTTGGTAACCAAATGTTCTTTTGGAGTTTCCAAAATAAAAACGCATGGACATACCTATTGAAAAAAATGTGTAAAAAAATCAGGCCTTGATCTTTTGCCTCCATTTTTTTACTGTATGAGGGTAAGACCTGTGTCTGTGGCCTCATTATACCTATGTTTTCACCACAGGTTCCTGAAATTATAGGTCTCAGTTCCTTTATAGGCTCAAATGTTGGACGGAAAGTAAAACCTTCATTCTAACCTCTGTACCTCTCTAATAGTGCATCACAGAATCACCCAGATACTTTAGAAATAAACCTGAGAGTGTTACCTTTCCAATGATACCGAGAACACATCTGAGTCCGGAATTTTAAGAGGCTAATCTACTTGTAATAAATGCGTGAACAAGTTTTTCAGCGTCTGGCTTGGTCAAGAAGGGGCGAACTTTTGCTATATTTCTTAGATGGAAGTATGCTGTTTTAGTAACTTTGTTGATGTGTGGTTTAAGGCTTAGGTCAGAGTCAAGGATGACACCTAGGCTAGTTACCTGTTCTCTGACATATTGGTTTAGGTTGCCTAGACTGGGGAGGAGAGCTTCCCGTTTGTCTTTAGGGCCAATAAGTAGTAGTTCAGTTTTGCTTTCGTTTAATTTTAGAAAGTTATTGCTCATCCAATGCGTGACAGCTGACAAACAGGAGGTTAAAGACTGTAGAGCTGTGGTTTTGTTTGGCTCAACTGAGATATAAAGTTGTGTATCATCGGCATAACTATGAAAGTCTATATTATGTTTTTTGATAATGTTGCCCAGCGGTAGCATGTATAATGAGAAAAGGAGGGGGCCAAGACAGCTGCCTTGAGCAACACCGAAGGGTACGCCGTGATTTTTAGATATATGATCTCCTAAACTAATATAGAATTGTCTTCCGGTGATGTATGACTCAAGCCATTTTAGTACATGGCCTGAGAGGCCCACCCAAGTTTTGAGACGATGTAGTAGTATGTTGTGATCAATTGTGTCAAAGGCGGCACTTAGGTCCAAGAGGACTAGGGCAGAGACTTTGTTTGTGGCTGTGCTGAGTCTGAGGTCGTTTACTATTTTGGTTAAAGCAGTCTCTGTACTATGATTTGCTCTAAAGCCTGATTGGAATTTTTCTAGGATGTCGTTTTCAAATATTACATTTGCAATACAAACACACCTTAGATGAAGAGAAGGGACAAAATCCTTATCCGAACGGTCTCCTTCTTCCAAATATAAGTGACTGGGATAAGAACCAAAATCATCGACCTTAATGTTGTGCAGACACCACATACTGCTATTTCAAATAGCAGAAACAGGTCACTGGAAATAAAGTTAAGACTAATGCACTTACAAGAGCTTCCTCAAATCATTAGGCACCTCTTCCTCTGGAGACTTTTGGTGGTGTGCTTCAATACTCAGAGAGTGCATGCTGCAGTCAAGTTAGGGGGCTGTTATGTGGTTTCTCGCCTAGTTCAAAGTGCTTCTGTTTCTCGTGTGTAAGTAACTTAATAATGTCTTTTGAAAGTAGATTATTATATTCAAATCTTAGCGCCACAATACTGTTTAGTAATTCGATGTTAGTAGTAGATATTTTGTAGTGGTTTTCCAATTCAGTAAGCCTATTTTGTATGTCTGTTAATCTTTTTTTTTAGTGTGCTTTCTTTCAGAAGTTTCCTATGATATTATATCACCTCTGATAACCACTTTCAGGGTCTCCCACAATATAGAATCATTTACATCACCCCTGTCGTTTGTATTGAGGTAGAATAAAACTTTGTCTGTGATATATTGACAGAATATTTTATCCTTTAAAAGGGAGTTAATAAGTCGCCAGCTGTAATGTAGCTCTTCATGGTTTACTTGAAGATCTAGTGAAACCGGGGAGTGATATCAGAATATTGTGATATCTAGAATCAGAAACTGAAGAAAGCAAGAGAAAAAACTATTCTTGAATAGGATTTGTGTACTGATGAGAAAAAAGAAAAATCTTTTTTTGTAGGATTCAGCAGTCGCCAGATATCCACAAGATTGTAACCTTTCATTAAGCTATTAAGCGTGCTGCTACTTTTGGATTGATCCCAGATAGCCTTAAAGTTTGGCCCGGATCCATTTTAAGCCTCTTGCCTCCGTTTCTAGCTCAGAGACAATATCTGATTGTGAACCAGATCCGTGCCAGCTAGAGGTTTCAGCTTAAACATTCTAACTGCCAGTAGTTTGGTGTTTATGTTGGTTTACAGATCTGGCCCAGGTCCCTTTTCCACTCCTTAACCGAAAGACAGCGAGCTGTGTTTGACACTGATTTGTTCCAGGTCAGTAATGCGGATCTGAGCCGGTAATGTTTAACATAGGCTCCACTGACCTGGTCCAGATGCGCTTTTCACCACTAAAACAGAAGGCTATGGAGATGTGTTTCAGATGCCATGAACAGATTTGGCCCAGATCAGCAATACAGATCTCAAACGGCATTGTTTAACATAAGCGCCCTGATAACGAACATCTGGAATATAGCCTGAATGCTCTGGATCACGCGCAGATCTACAAATGATCTCACGATATCCTTCAGCAAGGAAGGTTTCGAGAAAGAGTCCGTAAACTGCAAGTCGTTGCTACTTGTAAAGTTGCTAACTACTTAGGCTTACTAACTACAACACAACCCTGGTTCAGATGCGCTTTTCACCACTAAAACAGCAGGCTATATATAAGATGTATTTCAGATTCCATAAACTGATTTGGCCCATATGCGGGGGGTGACAGTGGCACAGATCCGTGTTAGTGCAGTTTCACGGAAGCGCCAACAGCGCATAAAGACCGTTGAATCTCGCTTTACTTCCTTTATACGGATACATCCCGCATCCGTAATACGGATTGCAGCCGCCAGCGCCAAACATTTTTGGAATGGAACAGATTAAAATTTTCAGGGGAGGGGGGGACTTTGAATCTATCTATTAATAAATACTGAAAATAATAAATAAAGAAACCTTTGAACCCTGACTGCACCCTGAAATGTCTTGTTTATTGTTATACCATCTTGTCATATAATGAATAATCAATACGTATTAATTCATATGTTTATACCAATATGCTTATACCACTATCCATGTAAGTGGTACGAGCTGTCACAGTCAACACCTGTCATCCATATCTATGCTCTCATCATTCAGCATCAATCAACAGCATTTTTGATAACCACTACGGCTACAGTGACCACAAGTAAGTATTTAAGTTTTTATTTGAATTTACTGGGGGATCTCAAATATGCAGTTGACATGTTCCTGGCGAATTAGGTTGGTAGGATGCTTTGCGCATCAACTACTTGGTGTTAGCAGCTGTTTGACGTTAACTTGCACATTACAGCTAGCCGGAGAGATATGTTAGTGTTGTACGAAGTAACAATGTAAATTATAAATTATAACCGAATATACTTTCTAGTATCATGGCACAGGTTTGCGCTCGATCATGTACTGGGTTTAAAAGGCAGGCTAGCCTTACATAGCGCTTTTAATAGCAGGCACACAAGTTTAAAATTCATCCTCCACTGCAACAATGCGCTCTTAAACAGAATTCCGAGCTTAGTGGAAATCAAACTTGACTTAGCTCGATAGGTTCCTAGAAGCCCTACAAATTTCTGTTAACTGCCGCTTATGTCAGGTGTCCGTGGGCAGTCTGATTTCGCTTATGATGGGGTTTTTAAATCACTTTACTCTGGAGCGCGGTTTTAGAAACACCACACAAATTAGAGTAGGTGTGGTAACAAACAAGCCCTGAACAACTCTTTATGCTATGTGAGTCGAGCCCATCTGGAAATACATTTTTCAAAAATTTGTCAGAGATGTCATTTTCTGCAATGTAGGCCTACACGTAGCCTAGCCCTTCATATGCACAGAACGGGTGCGTTATCTGTCAGACAAAATTATTAATCTCTGGGTTATTAAAATTAGGCTACAATATCCAATATAGAATATAACAATTCCTGCAAATTTCTCTATTCTGCCATTTAAGACGTTTTTCTCTATCTTGCCTTTTCCGTATAGGGCACTAGGAAAGTTTCCTATACGGATATATGCGTTAGTTTGGTTGGTTAAGGGAATATTTCATGAGGATAGTTTTGGTTATCTGGAGGGCATTATGAAATGTTTCTCTAAGAAAATACAACCTTAATTTGGTTGCCAAAACACACACACAGTTCAACAGAAGAAGGAATCCGAGATACAAACCTGAGTCGCCATTTATTTGCGTTACCTCCTGGTAGTTTCTAATAATAGTAATAATAATAATACGTTTGGTATTAGCTCAACTAATTGTTCCGCTGGCATAGGTTTTGTTTTTCAGCTAATCTTAAACATGTGTCTGTTTTCCCAGGAGCAGTGCGCAAATGTGCCTCAACAGCAAAGGCGACGGACACTGAGGTCTGGTGCCATGCCATAAGGTGGTTCGCCCTATCATCCGACAGGGTGGGGGCGCCAGGAGAGGCAGGCAATGCGCCATGCAGGCCCAGCAGCAGCTACAGCATCAGCCGCAGCAAGAATGACGCCGCCCGTGTTGTCCCCATAGATTTTAAACAGGCTGTTATTAATTGTGTTGTTTGTTATGTTGTGTTTGCCTGTGTTTGATGTAGCCTATATTAAAACGTTTTATTTTAGCATGTAGTCCACATGTCTGATCATTGCCTGTAAGCACGCTGCTTTTTTGTAAAATCTAAATATGCAAACCTGAGCTAGACTGTGTCTCACGGAGGTTAGATTTGAGTAATTTCATATCCTTCTTACATAGCCTAGCCCCTAATAAGCCGTAAATAAGGCAAAGGAAAATATAGTGATTTAAGCGGAATCATATCACATCTGGCAGTGGTCTGGCAAGCGGAGTCGTTTCACGGATCTGTAACGCATCTGTAACGCCATGATCCGACGGCGCTGGAACGGCGCTGGTCCTTGTCGGTAACAACCCTGACGAACGAAGTCAAAACGGCTTCGGCCCGATGTGCGTTTGGACTCAGGAACGAGTCAGGGAAGCGGACCCGTTCCACATCCAGCTCTAATCGTACTGCGGGTGCGACCCAGTTCCGTTACAGGGTCCAATGCAGGGCAGGAATTTCACGAGGGCCATGAGGGCCATGGCCCTCGTGCCCTCTCAATTTGGCCTTTTGCCCTTGAAAAATATCTGCCAGAAGGCCCCAGTGGCCCTGATGCCCTTCACAAAATTGACAACACAAAGGCCCAAGTGGCCTTGCCCCTAAAATGACGAAATTCCAGCCCTGGTCCAATGGCTATCTGGGATGTGTCTGTGGCCATTGTCTGTCTATCAGTGGGTCCACTACACAGTTAAAATCGCCACCCATAATCATTTTAGATTCAGAAAGGTTAGGTATAGCCCTGAACAGCCTTTGAAAAAACCCTGGGTCATCAAAGTTAGGGCCATATACATTTATCATTGTTACTGGTCTTTGATTTAGTAAACCTCTAACAATTACATATCTGCCATTTTGGTCAGTAATCGTTTGCTCATGCTGGAATGTAATTCTTTTGTGTATAAGAATATCAACCCGTCTTGCTTTAACAGAAAAATTCGATTGATATACTTGTGGTGCCCACTGTAACCTTAGAACCTTCCATGCATTTTTCTTTATATGTGTTTCCTGAAGGAAACATATATCAGCTTTAAGCGATTTTAAGTGTGCATAGACTTTTCCTCTTTTGAAGGGACTATTCATTCCCTTGACATTCCAGCTTACTATTCTGACTGCTCCTAAATTACATTTATTTTGCTCTCCTACCATTTCTCTGTAATTACACTAATGTGCTGAATTTTTCCAAGGACAGTGACAGTTACTAACATGTATGTGCTTGGGTAAAGAAAATAACAAAGGACTAAGGCGAGAAAGGAACGTTCTCGTCTAACCCTCACCCCTTCCCTCCCTATTCCAACACCCATAAACTCCGTCGTCTCAAGGTCAACGTCAGCAACGAATGTATTCGCGCACTCACGTTCCATCTGACCCCACAAACTTAGACATAATTCTGGTAGCAATTTCAAGAGAAACCTCGCTTTAGTACAGCAACGATACTCATCATAACAGGAGAAAAAGAAAAGAAAAAAGAAAAAGAAACCTGGACACGCCAGTTGTAAAGGCGGTCTTAAAGGGCTCAAAAGTCTTGTTAAACCCTGGCATTTCTTAGCAAACAGAAACATTACCGTACACGGGTATGCCAGTTTAAAAGTCACACAGTGTCGTCGTCCTCTGCCTCGGGTATACTGTCTCCAGTCACCCACTTTATCTGCTAGAAATGTGTTGGCAATTTCTGGAGAGTCGAACATTTCTGTACAGTCTCCAATCGTGACAATGAATTTTGCTGGGTGGCGAAATCCATACCTTATGTTTCTTGCCTTGCACTTCTTTTTGATCTCTGTGAATGTTTGGCGCTGTTGAATGATGTCCGGTGAAAGGTCTGGGTAGATGAACATTGGTTTGTCGGCGTGCTTTAAGCCGGATCTTTCTCGTGCCAGTTTGATCACAAGCTCTCGGACGGACTGGTGGTGGAATCTCACCGTGATGGTTCAAAGCTTGGTGTTGCTGTCCGTCGTAGATTTTGAGTTCCTGAAAGCATAGTCAATTCGAATGGGCGAGTTGAAATGTTCTTCGCCCAACACAGTGGGGAGCAGCTTCCCCACAAAATCAGACAACTTGCCATCTTCTGCCTTCTCTTTGATGCCCACTATGTGTATGTTCTTACGACGCGCACGTTCTTCCATGGAGCTTAGCTTGTCTTGGTGTTTCTTGCATTGGGCAGCTAGGCTGACGCACCTCCTTTCCAAATCTTCAATTCGCTTTTCATTGGAAATAGTGGCTTATTCTGTCGTGGTCACTCTCGCGTCAATGTTTGACACCTCAGCTTTCAGGTTGTTGAAGACAGTGCCCAGCTCCGTAAACCGTTTATCAACATTGTCACTGAGGGTGTCTAGCACATCTTGAATTGTGGCGCCCACGTTAGCTGTTGCCCCGTTCTCATCTTGACTGGATTTATCGCCGTTTCCTGAGGGGGGACCCTGTTTTCTCGTTGGAGGTTTCATTTTGAGCATTCAGTATGAAGAGTAAAAAGTAACATAAAATGTCAAAAAGCGAGGTTTAAAGTCGAAGTTTGTGGAGCTCTCACTAGACACGTCTACTCCATAGAACTCTCGGCTCCGCCCCTCAGTGCCTCATTTTTAATGTCAGGGTATTTGTTGTACTACCGATGGAGTGTGGAGTTTCTTCAAGCTGTTTTAATGGTTTAAAAATAGCGTAGTCGTCATGCTTCGTCTAAGTGCACCTACCACTTCCATTGTTAGCCTTCTGGGACAAACGCAAAAAATAGTTAATTTCTGAATGCAACAGGCTCAATTTTGCTCCTCAGTACACATACCAACTCGGTATGATGTTTTAACATGCCAATTTTCATTTTACACCGAATTTCTACTTTAACTAGTCCAGGATGCGTATTGCATAGAGCCGTCTCTCCAGGTAAGTTCTGTATGCATCAGAGAGAACCATAGAGAGGGCCGACTTCTTATGCGCTGTACTGTTGGCTGAGCGCCAGCGGCCATTTTGATTGTGTGTAACTGGAAGTTGCTATAGATGCATCATTCTGTCACTGTATGCTAGTCTAGACGAAAGTTATGGATCATTTACACTACACCACGGTCACAAGCCACACCAAGAAAAACTTCAGGATCAAAAGGAACAGCATGTGCTGCCATTAACTGCATTAAGTATACGAAAACAAAGAAGTGGCCTTCTATTAATTTATAAAGGAAAAAACAAGGTGAGCCATTTTGGTGATTGTCGACCCATGACGGCCATGTGCTTGTTTACCATGTTCTGTTCGTTAGTGTTATAATTAATCACACAAAGCATATTACAAATATGTGGGAAATATGTGGGATAGAACATTAAGGATGAATTAAAAAAAAAAACTACACAAAGCAAAGCTAAAATCACGGTTCCAACATGCAAGCGTCTGTATGTGGTGTACTGCTGTCACTTAGCATTCACTATATAACTATAGCGTCCATTTAAATCATGTATGACTAATACTGAATTTATTTTAGGTGTACAGAATGGATTAGGAACCTTAGGAGAGAAGACCTCAGTGGCGGCTGGTAGTCTTTCAAACAGGGGAGGCTGGTCAGTTAGGCACATAGAAAAAAATGTCAATTATGGCCCACACCCTTGCTTCTGAGTCGCCCCACTTTTGGCTGGGTCTCCAGTTCAGAAATGGCCCCACACACATCTGAGTGTCACCTGTATTCCTGGCCCACCTACTGTGAAATTACACATTGGTTCTTTTGGCCCAGTACTAAGTATTGGCCAACACACTGAAATGACTTTGGTTCTATTGGCCCACGACTGGCCCAGCAAGCCCACAAATTGTGAAGTGACTTATTATTTCTTTTGGCCCAGTAGCCTACTGGCCAATATACTGTGACAAAATTATTTAGTCTATTTCTGTTAATATTTTGTATGTAGGATATATTTTAAACTGTTAATAATAAGGCCTATGTTGCTTTATACAGAAGAACCACCACCACAGCAATATTATATATAAGAAAATACTGCCCTCCTTTCTTTTTTTCTAAAAAATTGTCTGTTACCCTGTCATACCAGCTGGACATCTTTTCTAGGGACTCTCGATGGCAAGTAGACCAGGTTGCTAAGTTAGCTTTAGCCCATTGTGCTACAGCTGCACCTGCAGTTAGCCAGTTGACCTTGTCATACTAGGAGAGCTGAAAACAACGATGATTTCGCCCTACCTTTTTAACTAAATCAATGTTAGGCGTTGGTCTGTCCTGCTGTTTAATTCAGATTTTCTCTTTGTAAGGAAGACTATCAAATTTGTTCGCTTAAATCAAATAAAAAATGCTAGCCGCCATAATGCACAGCTTTCTTGCTAGCTGGCTAGTTGCCCCCTCTACAGGCTAATAAACGAACTTTTCAAACTTAAATGAAAACAGGTATCAAACTTAATAACACCATATTTACACTTTATTTACTAAATTATGTACAAAGACACTAGTGAATGGTAGGCAAAACGAATGGAGATTTCTCACCACTTCCCTATTTATGGTACTGACTGACTGAGCAGCATGAAATCCACCGCTATACCTGTCGATATTTTTCAAGAAGCTGTCAATGAATAAAAATCCTCCCGGTTTAACAGTTCCTCCAATCACCACACAGAGCCTCAGCCTCCTCTAGGAAGCAGTTTAGCCCGCCCTCTCCATTCACTCCCAGTGAGGCTGAGCCTCCCTGGAAGTGACGATTTTTCAGCGTTTGTCCAATAAACGTCTAGGTTTTCGCACTGAAAGAGAGCGTACTGCAAGTGCCATTGAAGTCCAGTGAGGCTGGACTGGATCACGTTGTCAAAAAAATAAATAAATAAATAAATAAATAAAAACAGACGAACTGTGGAAACTAATTGCTGAACGATTTTGTCTTGAACACATTATACAATGCTGGAGATGAAATACCAATGTAAATACAGTATAGTAAATATAGTACAACTTTCTCCATGATTTTTAGAGGAGGCTGAGCCTCCCTTGTTGTCTTAGAGCAATCGCCTCTGGAAGACCTGCTAGGGAAAAATGCAGATCTGATGAAGTGGCGCAGAGTTTCATTGCCCCAACCCCCCAAAGAGCAGTGATGTGAGGTGAAAGCAGCCACATGACCGCGGACGGTCTGCTGCAGCAGACGACCATGACCATAGTGGTGTGCTGTGCTTTGTTGCTTTTGGTGGTGGTGATTGTGATTCCTGTAGGCTGTGCTAAGGCATGGCATTTTGTGCATGACATTTTGCTTAGACATGTGGTAGGCTACATTTCCATATTGCACTTGAGCATGTTCTCTGTTATACGTATATGCAGGGGTGCATATAACTGGTACGCAGTTACGCATGCGCAACAAAAATCAGCAATTTGTAATGCCACTTCTGTTACTATCACGCTTTGGCGTACTGACCATCCCTCCTCTGAACTTACACATGACTGTTGTTTGCCAACTACTGTCCAAAAAGTCAAATGTCCAAAAAGAAACAGACCACAGTAAGTAGCTTCTTTGGTGTTTTGGCACCTACAAAGAAACGTCAACTGGAGCCAGAGCCGAAAAACAGACTTTTTTCCAAAAAGTGGCTAGAAGATGTACAGTGGCTTGAAGCTAATGATGAATGCACTAAAATGTGGTGAAAGACTTGCCATGCACATCCACAGCTAGCAGACAAAACAGGTGCGTTTTATAAAGGCTTGAAGAATTTCAACCATCCATTATTTAACGAACATGAAAAGAGCAAGGAACACACTAATGTGGCCCAAGCCATTGCTAACAAGCTAGCCAAGAAGAAATAGCCAGTCGTCCGCTTAGCAGATGGCGAGACAAGCTGACTGAAGAACAACGGCAAGCTCTGTTTAATATTTTTCTACTGGCCTTTCATAAAGCCAAACACGCAGTCTGAAAACTGAGCAGGAAATTGTTTACATTGTACCTGTGTCCAGCAATTGAGTTTTCGTCAGAGTTTGCTGGACTGACTGAACTTGGTGCTGACCGAACTGCACAGGCGATAACAGATGTACTTGTGAAACTTTTCAAGGACACAGGCTTGGGTGACTGGACAACAAAGTTGGTCGCTGTATGCACAGACGGGGGCAGCTGTCAACGTCACTGTGTGGTGCAAGGTGCAAGGTGGTGAAAAAAAAATGCTGCACTGAAGAAGCTATGTGAAGAAAATGGGATTTCCTTTGTGAAACTGGGTAAGTTTCATAATATCAGGTGGTCTGCATGGAGGCATGAAATACATCTGAACATAATACAAACCAAATACAGATCTCGTCTGTCACATGCTCGTCTCTCAGCCCTGATGCAAATTCACCTGTCAAAGCAGACCACATCATCATCATCTACCATGCAGGAAGCTGAAGCAGAGGACAGTGGGGGAGACACTCAGGAGGACAATGGGGGTGACACTGCGGACCATGAGGAAGACTTTTAGGACTTATTACATATGAGGTGAGTACCAAACACCATCTCCTGGTACTCACCTAACTCACTGAAAAAGCTGTGTGCACCCCTGTGCATACGTAACTGCCATCATTTTATAATATTGAAGTGTACTAATTAATTTTACAGATGCAGTCACAAGTCACTTTCACACTGCCAAATTTACCGGTAATTTCAGCCGAAATTAGTGGGTCGTCTGTTGCGTTCACTCTGCCGACACGGGGTGCTAATTAATTTAGTTAAGTTAATTTAGATGCTGTACATATTTGTTGGTCAACAGCTTTATCATGTAGCCTAAATGTGCAAGGAATAATATCCCCCATTTTGGTGTTTGGAAGTGCATGATTTTGAATAAAAAAAATGCGAGTTCACTTCCTGTTACCCCGGTAGTCGTAACGTCATTTTAAACTCCGTGGTCACGGGAAACATTTTTTTAGAAACACAGAACAATGACATGACAATGGAAACGGTAGGGTAAATGCTATGCCGAACATTTTATGTTAAATAAACAGCATATTTTAAGAGACAAATCATTGTGTTGTGTGCCTTTTAACCAGGAGAGTAAAATGTTTGAAAACTGTAGAGTGATGTTTGATGATAGCGCTACTGTTTTGTTAAGGAAACTTATGTCCAGAGCGCATCCATCAATATATCTCCATATATTGTGAATATCCCGAAATATGTGACTGCAAATATCCCCACAAAGACCACTATCGCCCAGTGCATCTTCACCCTAAGTGTTGTGGGCTTTTTCGACGTGGGCGAAAATGTGTGGATAGAGTAAATTATTTAATGATAGCGCTATAGTTCACCTGATGGTGTACAAATAGCTACAGTAAATCGGCATCAAATGTATTCTTTGCAAATATTTGCAATCCCATGTAAGCATCTAGGTGCAGTACAGTACCATGTCATTTGCCCTTGAATGGTTGTGCAAAGAGCCAGCAACAACTCTGTGTGTCTCGCCATGGTTGTTTTAAAAAACTGAATGAAAACTTTGCAGACAGGTGTATTTACTACGATGCACGGGTCATTCACGTCATTGTACACGCCCAGCAATATGCGTGGTGTAATGTTACAGTGCCACTGGGCTACGCCTTCTCAACCCACCTTTTCAGAAGAGGGTTCAAAAACACGCCGTGCATTCACACTGCCGTCCCGGGGTAAATTAGCGTGTCGTACCGTGTCGCCACCCCGTGTCGTGCAGTGTGAAAGCGCCTACAGTCTGCATCTGTAAAATGCAGTCACACATTACGTTATTATTATTTGCGAGTGTGCCCTCTCTATGGTTCTCTCTGGTATGCATACTGAAAAAGTTGTGAATCAGATTTGTATGTATGTGGTATGTGCTTTTGTACTGCTTCATTGTCAAAAGGAGCCAAGTTGTAAGCAATGGGACGTCTTCTTGGAGCTTGAAAATGTTTCACCTTTCATCCAAAAGGCTTCTTCAGTTTTGGCCTGATGTTGGGAAACCAGGAGCTATATCTCTGGAACTCTGGAGGTGGAGCTGTAGACCACACCCCTCATAACATGAGAAAGGGTCACATAAGTCACCCATCAAGGTGTGAAATGGAGTGAGAGTGATTGTGGTCACATGATCCAGAGAATGAGAACTGCTCTGATTGTGAAGAGCAGGTAACCCTCCTGGGATGAGATTTCAAGGCAGAATGGTATGTAGCAGATAGCTGATGATGCAACCCCCCTCCTCTGTTCAAAGTTGGTTGTTCCAAGTGGACTTAGATGGCCTCCTTCACTCCTCTCTCAAACCACTTATCCTCCTTGTCCAAGATGTGCACATCAGTGTCTTTAAAGGAGGCTTTTGATCTTACAAAATGTGTCATCCACACATCTACACCAATGGCTGGGTGTTGCTAAATGAGGTCAGTGCTTGGTTCTCCACTACCTCCATGTAAAGGTTCGCCACAAGGGGTCAGACTGGAAAGGTCATGGCACAGATATGCTTCTGTCTATAGAATTCCCCATTGTACTTGAAGGAGGTGGTGGGGAGGCAAAGCTCCAAAAGGGAGCAAATCTGGTCTGGGGTGAGGTTGGTCCTAGTGTGCAGCCATTTGTCCTGTAGTAGTCTGTTTCTAACTGCCTCCACTGCTTCTGTTGTGGGGATGCAGGTGAATAGGGATGTGACATCATTAGGGATGTAAATAGGGATGTGATATCATTAGGGGTGTGAATCTTTTACCCACAGAACGGTCTGATTCGATCTTGATTCACAAGCTATGATCCGATTCAGGGACGAATAATAAAAAATAGTCACCGATTCGGTACGATTCGACTCGATACATATTGACAACTGCAAAGCCCTTTGATACTAAGATAAAGAGAAAAAAACAAAATGACATTTCAAAACGGCATTCTTTTGTTGATTTTGCATCCCAGAGAATAAAAACACAAAAACTGGTAACCAGACGCCTGCCTTAAGTTCACAATCTGCATTTACTTGAAATAAAACACAAAACAAAAACCAATAAGGTTACCATTTATCAAAAATGAAAAAATGGACATTATTAAACAAGTGCCATTCATTGGCAAAAATCTAAGTTATTAGTTTTTTTATGGGAGTGTTACCAACTGAAAAACAAGTACAACATATAACCTAAAGGCAGAGTCCACCATGTTTCCATAATGAACTGTGTTCTTCTCTGTTCTGAGACGAGTTGATATGTACCTCTTAGGCCTTTATGCATGCCGCCAAATTATCACTGCGATAATTTGTTAGAATGTAGCATGGCATTGAGTAAAAAACAGGCCTGAAGTTAGAAGTGGCCATGCTCGTCCTTGTTTTACCCATTTAAATACACTTACCTGACTTGTTACACGACCCAAGTGTAGTTAGTTACGCAAAATGAAACTTTTTTGTATGTAGATAGAAAATGGCACTACAATGAAAGGCGTAGTAACACTTTGGGAGCACTACGACGACGCATTGATATCTTCACTCTTCACTATTTTTTTCCTCTCCCCCCTCTGAAGGGACAAATATTAGGAGTTAAGGTATCAATGAATCAACTGACCATGTTCATTACAAACACAGTTGCCCATGTAACTATATTTTCTCTAAACTTAGAGGTTAGTTTGAAGAGAGACTCGTATTATCTTCAGTTTAGCAAACTAATTTTGCATGCTAGCAGACTAATATGCTTCCCATGATGGAGTATTTTCATATACCTGCTAGAGGAAAACTTACAGTCTGTCAAATTCAGAGTTGTAGGAGAGCTTGTTTTGGCTGTTTCCATGATAAAGCATTTAACTACTTGCTATGTGGTGCACAACTATTTTCTCAGACAATGAATTACATTCTTAAAACATGTTTACTTGGCTAACTTTAACCTGCTAATCCTGTTGTCCTAATGTCACTCATAACATCTTATCTTGTGAAACATATTAGACATAAATGGGCTAATACTGCTGGAAACTCACAATAAATAGGAACACTAACCACAAACTTTTAGGATTTATCCAGTTTAATCCATAAATCAACATATATGTAAGCCTGCAATCAGTCATGTTCGCTGCTCTGAGACACCAAAGTTTTCCTTTGTTTACGTGGGGTCTGACGCACTACCTGTTGTAGTGGAGACACGCGGGGGTGACAGGACCATGCAAACAACATTTCCTGAGATCTTCCCTCTCCCTGAATTACCATCAGAACCTCCCCTAATGGAAAGCCGGCTTATATTAACCATGAAAACACCTTACAATACATGATTGCAACGCGACATGCCATTTTGTGCATACATTTATATATGTATTTGTAATACAACAATGTATTTAAATGTATGTGCTGGAAACCAATTTAGGGCCGTCGGACTGGGCCATCGAACCGTTCGTAGTGCATTTGAACCATTCTTGGCTCGACGGACCGGTTCAGTCGGACCGCATTGGTCACAGACTGAAAACCGATTCAAAACGGAGTATCGTTACTGTGAAAAATGACGGTGTTGTGGTGGTGAAACCCGCCGATTTTTCACTGTAAAACCCTCACGTAGCAACACACTCACACATTACATTGTAGCGGCTATGGCGGCTATTCATTCATTTATACACCGTTCACATCTAGCGCTATGGGGCGAGCAAACAATAAAGACACACGACACAAGTACATGTTCACTCAGTTAAAACATTTATTTACTAACCAGCATAGCGAACAGTGAGGTACCCACTGATTCTGCTTCATTATCCATCCACCGTTAACAATAGCTTCACGTGTCAAACAAACATAACTCACTTGTTGCATAGCAGTTGTCTTCCGGGTCCGTCAGCAAACCAGTCCGATGGGGAAACCGGAGCCACATCGGAGCCTGGTTCTTATCCAGTGAACCGGAGCACTGGAAGGAACTTTGCTGGCCGATTATGGCTGTATATTTTGCATGTATTTTTGCTAGTGTTATGTTATAATTATGTATTAGTTTTCTGGTGTATTTTTGAGTGTTGAAATATTTTGTATGGAGATCAGTGTGTGTGCTAAGAATATTTGTATGTGTCCACGAAGTGTTTCTCCCTGTGTTTGTATGGTTCCTACCAATTACCTGCCAATAGTGTAATTATGGGTTGGGCTTTAAAAAGGGGAGCAGAGCTCAGTGTTGAGAGAGACTTTGTGGGAGAAGGATGTCCCTGTGTCAGCTTGCTGTGAAGCTGTAGAGAAGTAAGTTTGCTTACAAGTATTGTTGCCCTGTTTATTGCCTGACTGAGGCCGGTTTTCTTTTGTTATTTCAGTTTTTGGTTTGCTGATTTTAAAATGCACTGCGCACTGTAAATAAATCCACCCGTCATTCACGTTACATTTGGAGTTGCCTACTTTTTTCCCTGTTATTCACCCGTTGGGGTGTGGCCAGTTCTGCTGTGACGTGGGGGGTGGAGAAGCCTCTCATTCACAGTTACACCACTACATATCATGGTTTCATGTGATTTCAATTTCAGTTTGCCGATCTTGTCGGCAAATTCCATGGAGTTCTGGATGTGATGTGGGGTGTTTCTTATCAGAGGGGACAGAATCGTTGCAAAAGACAGAGGCGTATTAACCCAGCCCATAAACCAGGGGTGGCAACAGTTTTAGTCTAAGGGCCACAGTTACTGGCAAAGTAAGTGGAGGGCCACCCATTGCACGGCTGCAGTTAAACAATTACACGACTAAATTGTGCAATTTAATTTGATACAAATTATTAGGCTATGTATGTGTGCATGTTACATTAACATACAGACGTAAGCCTGTATGATCAAATTTGATTTAGTTTACCAGAAGGAGACCTCATCAATAAGTGACAAATAAACATACCCAGCTGATTTCAGTTGATTTTCAATATCTTTCATCATATTTGATTGATTTCAATCTTTTTATGAAACAAAACACACTTAAGAAGAGATAGGACTACTTTATTTATTCTGAGGGAAATACAGTGCAGACCAACATCATTAAACAACATAGGCCTTTGCAACAAAACAAATAGGCTGGTACATCACACAAAATTTGATTTAGCTGTCTCATGTGGGACATAGGTATAATAAAAAATGGCAATGAAACTGAAGAATGATTTGGAAAACAACATCCCTAGTCAAGCTTAACTGATCTATGTATGGAACTTACAGGATCCTTTAAAAAAATGTATTAAGGCGTAACTAGGAGACAAAAGCGTTTCATGTTAATGTTGTTTTCTTGTTAATGTGAGCATCCTGCCAAGCTCAATTGTGTATGGAACTTACAGGCTACTTTTTAGGCTACAATTAAGGCGGTCCCCTCTCTTCACAAGACCATCAAAGTCTGGTGTCGTGTTCGATGTAGAGATCCGCAAAACAGATGACCGATGTTTGTCCGTGAGCCGTGATCTGTAGTGGGACTTGTTATAGTTCATCACAGAGAAAGTCTGTTCGCAAACACATGTGGAACTGAATAACACTAGCATCCTTTGTGCATGTCTCTGCATGTGAATTTCTCCTTGAGAGCTGGGTCACACTGCAAGTCAATTAACTCAAGTTGAGCCTCCGGAGGCGCTTGGGCGCTGTCAAAGTTGAAGGGGGAAGCCACCAACTCCATCTCTTTTTCGATTTTACCGAAGTCGGAGAAACGTCTGTTGAATTCACTGTGCAGATCATCGAGTGTAGTGGTGTATTTGACAGTGAGTCGGGATAGCGCATCAGTCTTTGAGGCGAGAGTTGGGAAATGTGTCAAGCTTTTGTTTGACATTTGTCGGGAAAACAGGGTCAGTTTTGTTCAAAATGCTCGCACATAGAAATACAGTTCGTGAACGAATACATTCTTCCCCTGCAGCTACAGATTGAGGTCGTTCAAATGGCCAATTAAATCCACAGTGAAGGCAAAGTCAAGCATCCAATCAGAATGTTTAAATTCTGGATATTCGCTAGTCTTGCCGATATTCTCGAGAAACGTCCCAATCTCACTTCTCAGATCCCACACACGGCGCAGCACTTTGGCTAGGCTAAGCCAGTGAACGTTTGAGTGGTATGGCACATCAGTGTGTTCTCTCTCACTCTTCTTCAACAACAGGATAAACTGGTGGTGGTTACACGCATTAAATTGACAAGCTTAGTCACAGTTTTGGTGATGTGCTCAAGCTTACCGATTTAGACAAGACCTCCTGATGAATCATGCAGTGCAAAAAAAATCAGAGTTGAGTTGGGATCATCCTCTCTCACCCTGTCCTGTATCCTACGCAATAGGCCAGAGTTCTTCCCGGTGAGGTTTGGAGAGCCATCAGTGGTTACGTTCAGAGCGGTGTCTTTAATGTCAGTGCTTTCATCCAGCGATATTGAAAATAAAGTGAAATCGGAGGCTCTTTTCAACAGTTCAGATTCCAACTCGTCATCGATAACTTCAATATGTCGGGTAACTGTCCGACGAGACAGGCTCACACTTTTAAACTGACTTTTGCTGTCAGGGCACAGTATGGTGGCTGCATCGACCATATAGTCTTTAATGAACTCACCATCTGAAAATAGCTTGTTGTGTTTTGCGATTTTGTATGACACTATATAGCTGACTTTTGTTGATGCCTCCTGTACACTAGACTGCTTTGTAAAAAGAAGCTGCCTGGCAGATAAGCTTGAGGACAATCTCTTAGCCTTTTCCTCCCTCTCCCGTGCAAACATATTTTGTGCATAATTAGCATGTTTCGTACTGAAGTGACTGGCGACATTATATTCTTTGAAAACTGCAATGCTCTCCTGACATATCAGACAAATCACCTTTGAGCCTACATCCGTCACGAAATATTTTGTTGTCCATTCTTTGTTAAATATTTTACATTCAGAGTCAATTTTTCTTTTCTTTCCCGCACTCATCCTGACATTTTAATGGTGACCGTTTAAAATTTGTTACATTGAGAGGTGAAGAAAAGAAGTAACCTTATGGTAATTTTATCACAGCAACATGTAGAGGATGGATTTATTCGCGCAGGACCGAGTCGGAGAAAGAAGGCGTTTTTTTTCTCTAAATTGCGGGGGACAGATTGAAGCGACACCCGGGCCGGACCCAGCCCGCGGCCCATATGATGCCCATGTCTGCCATAAACGCTCTTAAGGGTGCTTTCACACTGACAGCATTTGGTGCGCACCAAACGTCCCATTCGAACCAAAAGTTCTTAGTTCGGTTTGTTTTCGTTGGTGTGAATGCAATCTCGGTACTTTGGTGCGCACCAAATCAACCGGTCCGAGACCGATAAAAAGGGGTGGTCTCGGACCGCTTTATCTGCCCTACTTTGGTACGGTTCCTCTGGTGTGAAAGCAACCAAGCCAAATTGGATGGAACAGTAGAGTTTAGTACATTATTATTATTGAAAGTGGCACGTTTTCGTCCGGTTCACATGGCGATGGTCTTCGCGGTCTATTTTGGTTAGTTTAGAACTATGCATATGTGAAAGCAAACCGTACCCACGTCTGTTTGCTACATTGTAACATTCTTCTGACTAGTGCGGACCAAAACAATCGAACTATAGGTCTGAAAGCGCCCTAAGTAGCATAGCACCAGCTAGTGAAATCCGTAAATGTAAAAGATGGGATTTTGAATAGCCAATGTACGGTATATAGGCTATATTAACATCTTGTGCCTTATAGTGATGCTTTTAGATTTACAATTAGGATTCTCACGTAGCTGCTCAGAGTACTATGGAACTACAGTTGTTACCGGTTGAAAACGCTCGTTTCACTCACGCAATCCATGATTCACGCAGTCGCGTGAAATGTCAGTACCTTTGCAGCCACTAGGGGCAGCATAAGAACAAAGAAGTTTATGCTGAAGTAAAGATCTTACTTTGAAGGTTGACCCACCCACGGCAGAATTTGCAGTATTTACTCTAAACATGCCATTATCTTGTAAGCCTGCAGTTCAAATGCAGTGAAATTAAATCGATGTGCAGAGATAGTGTTGTACATAATCCTCTTTGGCGAACAAGGACAATGAAGTGACACGTCATTTCCTTTCATACGTTTACTTAACAAAAAGGTAACGAATTACAGCGAGTGCCTTCTCAAATTGTCTGCATCAACAACACAGAGAAAAATGTCCGCTGGCAAACTTAACGCAAAACATCTTGGGTAATGAAGTCACTTTAAATGCATATTCTTCTAAATCAAATGACTTGCAGTCCTTTTAACCACAAATCATATTGCCACATGAACTGATAATCTTAGTATTTACTTATGAATTATTTAACTTAAAAGACTTAATCCTTCAATTATTCTTTTATATAATCTGTTCTAAATAAATTCTGCTTAACAAATAAATTCTCAACAGATAGTGACAATACAGCTGTCAAAACGTTTAAAAAGCAAATTCACGTCATTTAATTTTCCTTGTTAAAATTGTTAAACAGCAGTATTATAGTAATTTCTACAAACTAGTGGTGTAACGATAGTCCGTTTTGGATGCGGTACGACTGAACCGGTCTGTCGAGCCCAGATCGGTTCAAATGCACTACGAACGGTCTGGTCCAACAGCCCCAAATTAGAGCTGAAGACTTTGCCCGAGCCCGACGGCACCCGACCAGACCCGACAGGTTTGGCTGGGTTCGGGCTTAGTTTCCATCATTTCACACAGGCTCGGGCATGCGGGCCAAGTGTGCGGTAATTTAAAGGTCAGGTGATTAGTTTTGATGAGCTCGAGACACATGCGAAAATGAATGCTGCGAAGGTGAAAAGGAGGCTAACCTCTGGAAATTATGTTATTTATTTGTTCCAACTTACATGTTTGTTTAACTTTTCACATTTGTCATAATAAATGATGTTAAAATGTATAAATGTCTCATTCTTGACGAAAGGCAAAAGATCTGTATGCATGCGCATATTTGAATAAGTCGGGCTACAAACGGGTTCGGGCTTTAGAAAAACTGCCAAGCTCTGGGTCCGGGTCGATCTCGGGCCGAATTCTACCGGGCTCGGGCCTTGTCGGGCCAAACTTTTAAGGCCCGATCACAGCTCTACCCCAAATCGGTTTCCAGCACATACATTCAAGTACTTTGCTGTATTACAAATACATTGAATAAATAATAAATGAATGCACAAAACGGCATGTCGCGTTGAAATCATGTTTTGTAAGGTGTGTTCGGGGTTAATATAAGCCGTGTTTCCATTAGGGGAGGTTCCGATGGTAATTCAGGGAGAGGGAAGATCTAATGTTGTTTCCGTGATCCTCCCACCCCACTTGTCTCCACTACAACACGTAAACAAAGGAAAACGTTGGTGTCTCAGAGCAGTGAACATGACTGATTGCAGGCTTGCATATGTGTTGATTTATGGATTAAACTGGATAAATCCTAGAAGTGTGTGGTTAGTGTTTCTATTTATTGTGAGTTTCCAGCAGTATCAGCCCATTTATGTCTAATATGTTTCACAAGATAAGATGTTATGAGTGACGTTAGGACAACATGATTAGCAGGCTAAAGTTAGCCAAGTAAACATGTTCTAAGAATGTAATTAATTGTCTGAGGAAATAGTTGTGCACCACATAGCAAGTAGTTAAATGCTTTATCATGGAAAAAGCCAAAACAAGCTCTTCTACAACTCTGAGTTTGACAGACTGTAAGTTTTCCTTTAGCAGGCATATGAAAATACTCCACCATGGAAGCGTATTAGTCTGCTAGCATGCAAAATTAGTTTGCTAATCGAAAGATAAAACTAGTCTCTCTATAATCTAACCTCTAGTTTAGAGAAAATATAGTTACATGGGCAACTGTGTTTGTAATGAACATGGTCAGTCGATTAATTGATACCTTAACTCCTAATATTTTTCCCTCCAGAGGGGGTAGAGGAAAAAACAATAGGAGTGAACATATCAATGCATCGTCGCAGTGCTCCCAAGGTGTCACTAGGCCTTTTTATTGTAGTGCCATTTTCTATCTACATACAAAAAAGTAAAGTTTCATTTTGAGTAACTACACTTGGGTTGTGTAACAAGTCAGGTAAGCGTATTTAAATGGGGAAATCAGGGAAGAGCATGTCCACTTCTAACTTCAGCCCTGTTTTTTACTCAATGCCATGCTACATTCTAACAAATTATCGCAGCGTGTCTGACTGCCTGGCGGCATGCATAAAGGCCTGTGAGGTACATATCCACTCATCTCAGAACAGAGAAGAACACAGTTCATTATGGAAACATGGAGGACACTTCCTTTAAGTTATATGTTGTACTTGCTTTTGAGTTGGTAACACTCCCATGACAAACTAATAACTTAAATTTTTGCCAGTGAATGCCACTTACTTGTTTAACAATAATTAATACTCATTTTTGATATCTGGTAACCTTATTGGTTTTTGTTTTGTGTTGTATTTCAAGTACATGCAGATTGTGAACATAAGGCAGGCATCTGGTTACCAGTCCGGGATACAAAATAAAAAAAACAATGCTGTTTTGAAATGTCTTTTTTTTCCCTGTTTTTCTTAGTAACAAAGGGCTTTGGAGTTGTCAATATATATCAAATCGGACCGAATCGAACCGAACCAGATCGAATTGTACCAAATCGGTGACTATTTTTTATTAATCGTCCCTGAATCGGATCATAGCCTGTGAATCGAGATCGAATCGGACCGCTTTGTGGGTAAAAGATTCACACCCCTACTACAAACCAATTGAGTTTTGCTGAGTTTGGACAGCACAACTGTAAGATATCTGCATTAAGGCGAGACACGGCAGGTGAAAACATCGATTTTTCACGTCCTGGTCAAATTTGAGATTTTGGGCTAGTTTGCATCCTTAATATATAATCTTTCAAATTGCTATAAAGAAAATGTCAAAATTACAATTTTAGGTACTAATTTTATTACACTTTGTCGAGTTGCGCCTGTGATTTTTACCGAATATTTACCAAACGTTAGTGACCAAAAGTCATTTAGCAACCGGTCTCTCTCATATGCAATCCATGGTATCGTTGTAAAGCTCTAAGTCTGCTGCATAACACTATCTAATCCAAATATGGATAGTTCCGCTGTACAAAACACCAATCGTGATTTTTTACAGGGAAGTTTAAAACTTTTAAAACTGTTAAGGAGATGTCAGAGGAAGCAGCTAGGACTAGTAATTGGATCTGGATGAGAAGGGCGTACTCTGCCTGGGGTAAGCAGTAGGGTTGCCATGTTTGAATGGGTCGGTGGAGGGATTCGAACCCGGGCCCTCCAGGTGTGGGTCGAGTGCCTTAGCCAGTGTGCTACCGAGGAAGTGGAGATTAGTGCAACCTAGGGCTGCAACCTGAAGAGATGGATACATCTAATGGTAAGTCAATGGGTAGAATCGTCTTTAGAACTAGCATTGGCAGTGTCGTTTGTGTAATGGCGTATGCGTTAATGACTGCAAAGTGATGGTATCTGTGGTAAAATGGTGGTAAAGTGCAAATATTCGATAACAAGTCCTAATTAGTAAGTAAGCAGGTCATTTTGGAAGTAAATTGTGGTTGTGTTTATTTTTGTAAGTAAACTTTGGGAGTCGGGCGGGGGCGGTGTAGGAGATGAGATGGGGGAGGAGGAGGGGGAGGAGGAGGAGATGAGGCCCAGACAGGCCCTTGGGGTGAGCGAAGCCCAGACAGGCTCCCTCTCCCCCCTTCTCCTTCCCCTCCTCTTTTCCTTTTTTTTTTTTTTTTTTTTTAATGCATTGGTGCAAATAGTTGGTAATGAGCAGGAAGTAGTAAATTTTGGAAGTAAACGGTGGTTGTAAGTGAATTGTGGAAGTACATTTTGGAAATTTGAGTAGCAGGTAGTTAAACTGTGGACACACGCTAAAGGATTGATCACCTCAGTGGGGCCGCCTCAGGGGAGGGTGTACAGTAAATAAAGGCCCGAAACACCCGTTGATCCTGAGGTACACTGCTGAGGATGTGTCCCACATAGTGTATGGATAATTGTAATAGCTGTAGTTAGGAAAGCCTGAAGTGTGGTACAATGGGTGCTCTCCCCACATGTGCAAGTGTCTTGTATTTTTATGTATTTATCTAGTTATTTTAATTGTTAAGGAAATGTTGGAGGAAACTGCAAAGGCTTGCCAGTGGTCCTGGATGAGATGCATGTTGATGGCAATGTGAAAGCCATGGGGGAAAGCGATAGGTAGGTGCTGCTGAGTGGATCATGTAAACGGCCCCAGCAGCCCCAGTCACTGTAACGGTAGCCGGCTGGTTCAGGTTAACCCTTGTTGAGCATCTGTCTGTACGGCTCCAGCTGGCCATCCCCTCAGCTGCTCTGTCCTGTTGCGTGAATAGCTGTAGTCAGCGGCCAGTTGTGCGTGTTACACCTGGGAGTAGGGACTAACAGCCTGAACTATTTACTTGATTATAGATAGTGTAGGGGTAGGTGTAATAGCTATAGTTTCTCCCTAAGGTGCTCTTCCTACATGCACAAGTACTTTGTGTTCTTTGTAAACAAATGAAGTCTGATTGGCTGGACTCGATTTCCGACACGATGATTCGTTCAAATGAATCAAGGGGCATACTCTTGCGCTTCCTAGTTAGCTTTCCATGGATCACTTCACTATAGAGATGGCTACAACAACGTGATGATTTAAAGCTTCCAAGAGGAGACTAATGCAGTTGATACTTGCAAGAATGTCTAAGGAAACGGTTAGCAACAAATCAGATGACAAATTCTTCTCAAAGTGCATTATTATGCATTAATATGCATTATTTGGACCAAAAGGACACATATGTCAGGATGCTGTTCATTGACTTCAGCTCAGCATTCAACACCATCATCCCTCAGCAGCTGATAACAAAATTAGGTGAATTTGGCCTGAACACAACCCTCTGCAACTGGGTCCTGGACTTCCTGGTGGGCAGACCCCAAGCAGTCAGGATCGGGAGCTGAACACAGGAGCACCTCAAGGCTGCGTGCTCAGCCCGCTGCTGTTCACACTCCTCACCCATGACTGTGCGGCAACGCACAGCTCAAACCACATCATCAAGTTTGCTGATGACACTACCGTGGTGGGCCTGATCAGCAGAGGCAACGAGGCCCCGTACAGAGAGGAGGGGGCTCAGCTCAGCAACTGGTGCACCGACAACAACCTGTCCCTCAACGTGGACAAAACAAAAGAACTGGTCATCGACTTCAGACGGATTTTGCATACACACATCCCACTGTGCATCAACAACCTCCCAGTACAGATTGTCCAGAGCACAAAGTTTCTGGGCATACACATAACTGACGACCTCTTGTGGACTCTCAACACCACACACATCACAAAGAAAGCAGCGTCTGTACTTTCTGAGAAGACTGCGTAAAGCCCATCTCCCAACCTCCATCCTCACCACTTTCTACAGAGGGACGATTGAGAGCATCCTCAGTGGCGCCATCACAGCGTGGTTCGGCAACTGCACTGCTGCAGACCGTAAGGCCCTGCAGCGGATTGTGAGGACAGCCGAAAAGATCACTGGAGTCTCTCTGCCCCCCTCTCAGACATCTACAGCTCCCGCTGTCTGCGGAAAGCCAAGAACATTGTCAGAGACACTTCCCATCCCTCCCATGGTCTATTCACCTTACTACCATCTGGTAAAAGGTTCCGCAGCATTACTGCCCGCACCTCCAGAATGGGGAAGAGCTTCTTCCCGCAGGTAGTCAGACTGCTGAACAACCTGTAGTGCAATATTTCTGGACTGTAATTTCTTAGCAATATTCTTGGACTGTAATTTCTTAGTAACTCAGGTTGCAAACCAGCGCGTCACAGCACACTGCACCTTTATGCCCCCCGCACTCTTCTGCTGCTATTACTTATATTTATTTAGAATAGTCCTTGTTTACAAATCACACCACTCACACCACTCTGCTAAAAGCCATGCCCTGTCTAGAGTGTTTGTTCTAGGTCACCTGCAAATTTGACCTGCCTTGTTTACAACTGTATTGTATTGTTCACAACTGTGAACTTGTACTGTATGTACAGATGTGTACAGGAGTGTGTACGCGTGTGTGTGTAGTTGTGCGTGTGAGTGCGTGTGAGTGGGTAAGTGAATCTGTGTAGTCCCTCAATAGTGTATGTTGGCACTATTATGTATCTGTCTTGTCCATACTGTGTTTTAACAGTTACGTGTACCACCAATTGTTCCCGTTGAAACGCTGTCTCGCAGAGATGGGGACTCGAGTGTAGCGACTTGGACTCGAGTCGCATTTAAGTCGCACAAAGAAAGACTTCGGACTTGACTTAGACTTGCCCTCAATGACTTCAGACTTGACCCGGACTTGTGTGTTGTGACTTGTGAACAATCTTCATTCATTAAATTATTTATTTCATTTAACTGAAATATTTACAAGGTGTGAAAATCGGAGACAGACTGAATATTTTCCTCCCTTCATACGCGCAACGCATGCATGCAGGGGAGGCAAAGATTTGAAATACAGACAGACAGACCATGGCGGCGGCGGGTTCGGCTGGGGCTGTGCCATTTGTGATTTCATTTGGTTTTAAAGACTTCGTACAGGCAGGCAACAAACGGACAGCCTCGTGTAAAGTGTGTGGGATCACCATCCATGATGCTGGCTCAACTACATCAAATTTCATCAGGCACCTCAAAACCCACAAGGATAGATCAGTCTAACACTTTATCACATAGGGAAAACTTGGCCCGTATGGACAGATCGCTAGCAACCGAAGCACAGTTTTAGGTTATGCATGCTGAATGACAGCTTTATTGTTCCACACCCGACGTTACAATTTCATTTGATTAATTATGAGTCATTTATTTGTTGTTTATCTAGATCCATTGGTAGCAGACTATGAGGCAGTCGACGTTTTGAGCTAACCGAGTTAGTTAACAAATAGGTAACTAACTAGCTACCTAACGTATACGGGCACAAGTACACTTCTTGCATTTGGGGAACAACAGACATCTTAAGTCTCCCGCGACCTCGGGGGTATTGTTGACTTTACTGAAATGAGTTTCTGCAGGTTGGGGTGTCTGGAAAGATATTACAACACTTAAATAGTATCTAGGCGACATAGCCATTGGAATTCCTACTTAGGTAACCTATGATATCAGTGCACCAGTAAAATTCCGTTCAGCGGCCCAAGTGTTTATTCAAGAAAAAATATTAAATTAAAATATAAAATCAGTGAAGAAGAATTTCTTTCAGAAGTTCTATCACAAAAATACTGCAGGCCATTCCACTGCAATATCACTGATAATATTGCTCTAATATTAGGCTGCTGCAGTAAATGTCATATTTTGGCAGTAGCAGCCTACTAGATTTGACTGCAAAAATGCAATGTGGTCTAAAAATATTGCAACAATGTAGTTAACATAAATATCAATGAAGAAATACACACCTCGATGTCAGTTATGTGTTTTAATTACAAAGATGAAGAAGCCCTGTGGCAATACAAACAGGATCAATATGTGCAGAAACTCGTAATTCATACTGACACAACATGTAAAGGCAGGGCCTTAACTAGCTTAACAATAATAATAGTAATAATAATCATAATAAACCAGCAGACATTAATAATGGGCACTGCTTACAAGAATTAAGACTGCAGCTTAAAATCCAACTGTCACGAACGTAGTTCTCAAGTAAACAATGACATGGCTGGTCGCTATAGCAACTGAGCCACCCGTAGTGCTGTAGAATCTTTGTTAAGAAGTGAACTTAAAGGGAAGGTGGCCACCTGGCCATCGGTAAACTCTTCAATCAACAGGGTTTTTTTGTCAAGTTACTCACACATATAGTATTTTGTTTTTGTTTTGTATTTTCTTCACATTGAAATAGCCCTTATTATGCATTCCTCCTATTTTAAGGTTCTATTCGGAATTGCACAGTACCTCTTTAAAAGGCTCCTGTTTACACATACTTTGGCCTGACATCACTATATATGTATGTGGGTAAGGGAGAGATGGTGGTGCATAGTTTTTTCGTACACAGTGCTAAGTGACCGTGCTCTGATCTATTTTGATACTGCAGTGTATAATAATAACAATAATAATAATAATAATAATAATAATAATAATAATAATAATAATAATAACAACTCATGGTACAGTATGCTTTTAATCTGATGACAGAATGTTCATTTCAGTCATTTGAGACTTGAGACTTGACTTGGACTTGACTACAAAGACTCGAGACTTGACTTGGACTTGGAAAAAATGACTTGTGAACATCTCTGCTGTCTCGTCTCACTATGTACTGTGTATATGGCTGAAAGAACAATAAAAACCTACTTGACTTGACTTGACTTATTATGTACGCTGTCTTTACGGAAACGGGAGAGTTCAGATGGCAGCAGGGAGCACCCTGCCACTCAGCAGTGGCTCGTAGTTATTTGTCTTATTTGTCAGTAAGCTTATTTGTCCCATTGGTGCTGGATCTGGGTTGCAATTTACAATTAACCCACAGAATAACTGGTTTTGTAGTAGTTTGTTGCTCAAGTGCAGTGTGTGTGAAGGTGACTACAGAAGATTGTTCACCTCCA
This sequence comes from Coilia nasus, assembly GCA_027475355.1. NCBI lineage: Eukaryota > Metazoa > Chordata > Actinopteri > Clupeiformes > Engraulidae > Coilia > Coilia nasus. Next base: position 2,247,500 of record CM050209.1, read on the forward strand.
CCACTTATTTCTATCAACCAGCCAGCTGATTCTAGCACAACTCAACTCAGCCTACACTTAAACATAGGCCTGTCGCGATAAGCAACAAATCAATAAATCGCATGATAACTTTTAATAAGCGTGATAACTTTTCCCACCGCAATAATTTCCATTTGCGTGCTTGTTTGTTTGTTTTTTCTGTGTCTGTTTCTCTACCAAAACACTGGATGACAATAGGGTTCACTACGGGATTATTGGTCTTTCCTGCTCTCCTTCGTTTTCTTAGCGTAACAAACCCACGTGACTTCACTTGCCAGAGTGCAGTGTGAAGAGTAGGAAGTTACAGAAAGCGATTAAGATTTCAGAAAACAGTGAATGGGGTGAATGAAAACAAGGATGGAATTGGTTTCGAATCCAAATGTGACTGCTGCGGTGTGGGAGCACTTTGGATTTAAACCCGATGACCGTGGTGAACCACTTAACTTGTGCGAGCCGATATGTCGCCTTTGTTTTAAAACAATATCAACTAAACGTGGCAATACAACAAACATGCATCTGCACTTGAAACAATCATCCGATGCAGTTTTCCCAGTTGGGAAATAAAACACCAGATGGGCCGTCTTCATCTTCACGACAGTCCACAATCACTGGGGCATTTAGTCGACAAACAAAATACAACCAGGACAGTGCAAAATGGTGCGCTCTCACTGACAGTGTAGTTCGCCTTGTCACTAAAGAGATGCTGCCCTTCAATGTTGTTGAAAAGACAGCATTTCGAAAAATGCTGCAAACATTTGACAGCCAATACAAATTGCCTCGCAGAACGTACGTGTCACAAACAGCAATTCCACAACTGTACAACATAGTGAAAGACGATATACTTAAGGAAATTAAAGACATCCCATTTTACTCTGCCACTACGGACATGTGGTCGAGTTTGAACATGGCCCCTTATATGAGCTTAACCATACACTACGTAACTGCTGACTGGACACTGCACTCCAAGTGTTTAGAGACCAGATATGTCCCAGAAAACCATACTGCTGACACACTTGGAGAAAATCTAAAGTCTGCTGTAGCAGACCGGGGACTGGATGACCATAAACTAGGTTGCATCACCACAGATAATGGTGCGAACATTGTTGCTGCAATAAGAAATCTTGGATGGCCATGGCTCAGTTGCTTTGGCCACAACCTCCATCTTGCTGTGTCCCATAGTCTGGACAACAACAAAGATCGGACAGCGCGTGCCATAGGACTGTGTAAAAGTTTGGTCAACACATTCAACTAAATGCACTTGGCCAATGTCTTTAGGTGCACATAGCCATGTTCCCCTATCTCTCACTTTAGTAAACACAATATGTGTTTCTCTGGTTTTATTTCCTTACTTTAAATGTTGCTTAGAAAGCAGCACTGCACCTATAGTGCAACTTGACACTTTGATAAGGCCAGTGGAATATTTGACATCGTTCTAAATCATGTAGGCTGATCATTGTCAAAGCCTTTATTCACTCCCAGTACAAGAAAAGCGAACGCGTTTTAACCCCTTCCATAAAGTTATGATAAACTCTACCTCTTTGCCAACAGTCACTTTGCCTACATCGGGTAAATAAAGTATTAAATGTAGTGACTTATGGACCTCAGTTTTGCCTAGTGGCTTGTTGACTAGATTTATCAAACCAAGTAGGAAACACTGAATGACAAGAACGAGGTTACTATTTTTTTTATAGCTCGAGTGGTCGACAGAAGACCGATTGAGGCTCCTCTTGCATTAAGAATACTCCGACGAAGAAATCTAAAGCGATATTTTGCTTCTTCCTATTAACTCATTCAGTGCCAGCCATTTTCAAAGTTGGTCACGTCCCAGTGCCAGGATTTTTTGAACATTTCAGTGTTTTTTCAAGACCCACAGAAAATTGAGTTCTATGTCTGTGTTAACAAAAAACATACCAAACGAAATTCCAGACTTTCCTTTATCATCAGAAAATTTTTTTTTGTTTGTACCTCTTTCCATTCCTTAGCAATTGTCTGGAGAACATGGGTGGGTGTAACTAAAAATGCTGATTTCTGACCAAAATACTGAGAAAAATGGCTTTTTGTAACAAGCAACATTTCAAGCAGAAAATGTCTTTGATTACAATTGTTTTTGCTTCAGAGACATCTCAAACATTATGAAAAGTGATCCCATTGTATACTGCACCAAAAATAACGCTGGCAACATTATTTATAAATTAAAAAAATACATATTTATTCATAAAACCATGTAGGCACATTTCATAGATTCTTTGAAGCACAGCTAAAAGCAACACTTCATGGGAAACACTTTGTGCGTAAACATTTCAACAAGGCAAAAATTAGACTTTCTAGCAGCTATTTATGTACAGCACACTATGTTATAACTGTAGTGCTTCTAGCTCTGCCCCTCTGTGTGCGCACGTGTGTATGCATGTGTGTGCATGAGAAGCAGCACGATCTAAAATACCGGTCCATACATCTAGTATCGGAGTAAGCTATGCAATTAGACTACTGCTCCATGCTTGTAAATGTAATATTTCTGAACGTCACCAAACACGATATAAAACATTGTAACATTTTAGTGTGGGAACTTGGCTCAGAGAGGGGATAGGCAAACCGAAACCGAACTAAATATACAACGCCTTCAGAGCAAAATAACATCGTATTCCACAGGATCCGCACACAGAACAACTAGATTAACACATGAGAATGATAGCACAGAAAATTATGATGTTGGGAGAGTGCAGTGAATCCGTGCGCTTTACCAAATGTAGAGAGCTGGGTCGTCAGTGACTTGCTGTCGGCGCAGACGGGTCAGTCAAGTGCAGGTGTAGCTATCTATGAAACAGCGCGACAGGCTGCTCATTATGCATCACCTAAAGTGAAATTAATCTATTGGTGGCTTGCTAGCTTCAACATACGTGCTGACAGGATTTATTTTGATCAAGCTAGCAGTGTGCAAAACTGCGAGCAACTGAGCAAGCCAGGTCCAGCGTCTCTTCTTTGAGACAATGTTAGATGATCACATATCCACACTGATACTGGTACTACCCACAGAATGGGTTCCCTTGTGATTACAACTTTGATTTTTGTACACAAGCTAGATCAGATGATTACCCCACCTCCCCTGTAAAAAAATGCAATTGACGCGATAACGCGTCATTGGCACTGGGCGTTACTATCGTAAAAGACGCGTTTTCGCGTCATTGGCATCGAATGAGTTAAGAACATAAAAGCTCCACCACTATTACCTACAACATGTTTGACTGGACAGCGTGACAACTTCAAAGGTATTTCAGTTTGTGTGTTTATGTAGGATAGTCAATGCCCTTGTAGTGCAGATCTGATATGATAAACCCAATATTACCGATACTGCTCGTCACTTCCGCCGACGTCATTTCCGGAACAGCAGCAAACGCCGGAACGAAAGAAGAAACTATCCAGCAAAAAGCTAAGTTTTCTACAAAGCTTTACAAACACCTTTCTCAATTACTTACTACAATCTCTGTTTAAAAACTTACTTAGCTGCATCAAGTCAAATTATACTTCACCACATACACCTGTTCATTAGCGCTAAATACACCGCACATTCAGCTTGTTTTTAGCATTACCTAGCATCCTAAACTATTAAGCTAACTCGGTAAAAGCAGCTGCATACTACTATAAACACGTAAACATCCTATAAATTACAACACCAACATGGATACACTGGATTGCAGCTGCAGGGGCCCTCTGCTCCTCCACGAAGCCAACATGGTGATTGATTCTCTTAAAAGAGACATTCGCCGGCTTACAAACGACCTAGTTAGGAAAGATACACTTATCTCTGCATACGGTTCCACTCTACGAGCCCAGGCTCAAAGCCGAATTGATATGTCGTTTCAGACTAAATTCCCTGAAGAACCTGCCACCACCTCGCAGCCGGCATGCTCGACCCCACAACAGAACTAACCCTGGACCGAAGTTGTCGCTCGCCGTCAAAGGGGAGTACTGAGGAGATTCTCTCCACCTCCTTTCAATCTTTCAAACCGGTACTCAGTGCTAGCCGATAGTAACGTAGCTGACCCTGCTCACACCATTCCTCTTCCCCCACAGCATCGCTCGGCGGAGCAGTCGAGACCGACTGCTCCGCCTCCGAAGCCGCCTGCTCCGAGACGAGTCGCCCGAGAGAGACCCCGCCACCCCCCATCCTCCACCCGACCAGTCGCGGTCCTCGTAGGGTCCTCCATGGTGCGCCATGTGACCCTACCGAGGAGCGAGACGTGGTGCCTGCCCGGAGCCCGTGTGGAGGACGTCCAGACCAGGGTGCCCGAGGTGGTGGAGCAGCACCCGACCGCCTCTGCAATCGTGGTCCACGTCGGGTCGAACGACATCAGGCTCCAGCAGTCCGAAAAACTTAAGTCCGATTTTACCTCTCTAATTCAAACCATACTCGCTACTGGCAAAAAATGTATCGTCTCAGGCCCTATCCCATCTGCTTGCTTCTCAGACATGCAGTTCTCTCGTATCCGCCAGCTCCACGCGTGGCTGGTGGGGTACTGCAGTCGCGAGAGGGTCCCTTTCGTGGACAACTTCGGGAGCTTCTGGAGAAGACGCAGCCTGTTCGCCCGAGACGGACGACACCTGAACAGGGCTGGGGCGAGCCTGCTAGCTAGCAACCTGGAGCTAGCTCTGGAAGCCCATCACACGCCACGCTGACAAGTAAGCTCCAAGCCAGCACATCTCAATAGCAACTTAGTCCGAGATAATGATATATCTTTCCCCCTTACCACCAGTGCTCGGAATACAGTGTGCTTGGCTCAGTCAGATAATCTGCTCCACAAAATTCCTTCCCTTATAACCCACCATAGGAAACGTAAGCATAAAACCACAGGCTGCATACCTAACAATCTAATTAATATCCAGCTCGGGCGCTGGGTAAATAAGACTAAAACCGTCATAAATGCTGCTGTCCTTAATGTAAGGTCCCTCACCAACAAGAGTTTCTTTATAAATGATTACATCTCGGAAAATAAACTACACCTTATGTTCCTTGTGGAGACCTGGTTAAAAGAAGAAGGGGCTGCCACCCTTATTGAAACCTGTCCCCCTAACTATAAATTCTATCAATCGATAAGAGACAATAAAAGAGGTGGCGGTATAGCTGTCATCTTCTCCGATAAACTCAGCTGTAACGAGATAAATTTAGGCACCTTGACGTCATTTGAGTACCTAGCGATTAAAGTTAAAACCGATCACAGCTTACTCCTTATCACGCTATACAGACCGCCAAAAAGTTCACCAACCTTTTTATCTGACTTCTCCACCCTCGTGTCAGCGGTACTTACAAACTACGACAGAATAATTATCACGGGAGATTTTAACATTCATGTTAATAAAAGCGGTGACTCAAATGGCAAAGACCTGCTAAACACCTTGGATGGTTTTGGGCTACATCAGTACGTAACAGAAGCCACCCATCAACTAGGAAACACGCTCGACCTAGTAATATCGCAACCCGCAAATATTAACAACATTTCCGTATCGGATATAGCCATCTCCGACCATTACTGCGTCTTATTTGAATTCCCATTTACTATACATAGCAATAGAGAGACCGGTGCAACCCACAAACGATGCATAAATGAATCAGCGCAACAAAAAAATCACCGAACTTATTAGCTCCCGCGACCTCCTCAATGGCCACAAATCGCTCGATGAAATGGTGGCTGGCTTTAATAGCAACCTAAAGGAAATTTTAGACGAAGTTGCTCCTTTAAAAACAAAACACAGCTCACGAGTTAAAACCTCACCATGGATAAATGAGTCAGTAAGAGAGAAAAAAAGGCAATGTAGAGCAGCAGAACGAGCATGGAGAAAATCTAAATTAGAAGTCAATCGTATAATCCTTAAAGAACATATTATCACCTAAAACAATACAATACGCACAGAAAGAAAGAACTATTTATCAAAAATTATCACAGACCATCACAACAACACACGAGTATTATTCTCTACAATTGAAAAAGTACTAAATCCTGCGCCAGTCTGTGATATGCTTAGTCTAGCCACCACTCCAAAATGCGAAGAGTTTGCAGAATTCTTCACAAACAAAATACTCGCTATTAGAGCAGAAATCATTCGAGACCCTAACTACCTACAAGATGCCCCTATTAAGGAACCACCGACCCTACAGACTTTTAGCGCCATTACGGAAGACGATCTCTATAAACTTATTAAACATAGCAAGCGGTCAACATGCAGCCTTGACCCTATTCCCACTTTCCTTATGAAAAATAATTTTAATTATATCTCCACACCCCTATTACAGATCATTAACACCTCCATTCTCACAGGTATTTTCCCAAGCGCCTTTAAAACTGCTGTAGTGAAGCCATTGCTAAAGAAACCAAATTTGGACTATAACACACTAAACAACTATAGACCAATCTCCAACCTCCCATTTATAAGCAAAATACTCGAAAAGGCTGTCTTCTTACAGCTCAACCAATTCCTTAATGAAATCGACATCCTAGAAAAATTCCAATCAGGCTTTAGAGCAAATCATAGCACAGAGACTGCTCTAACCAAAATAGTAAACGACCTCAGACTCAGTACAGCCACAAACAAAGTCTCTGCCCTAGTCCTCTTGGACCTAAGTGCCGCCTTTGACACAATTGATCACAACATACTACTACATCGTCTCAAAACTTGGGTGGGCCTCTCAGGCCATGTACTAAAATGGCTTGAGTCATACATCACCGGAAGACAATTCTATATTAGTTTAAGAGATCATATATCTAAAAATCACGACGTACCCTTCGATGTTGCTCAAGGCAGCTGCCTTGGCCCCCTGCTTTTCTCATTATACATGCTACCGCTGGGCAACATTATCAAAAAACATAATATAGACTTTCATAGTTATGCCGATGATACACAACTTTATATCTCAGTTGAGCCAAACAAAACCACAGCTCTACAGTCTTTAACCTCCTGTTTGTCAGCTGTCACGCATTGGATGAGCAATAACTTTCTAAAGTTAAACGAAAACAAAACTGAACTGCTACTTATCGGCCCTAAAGACAAACGGGAAGCTCTCCTCCCCAGTCTAGGCAACCTAAACCAATATGTCAGAGAACAGGTAACTAGCCTAGGTGTCATCCTTGACTCTGACCTAAGCCTTAAACCACACATCAACAAAGTGACTAAACCAGCATACTTCCATCTAAGAAATATAGCAAAAGTTCGCCCCTTCTTGACCAAGCCAGACGCTGAAAAACTTGTTCACGCATTTATTACAAGTAGATTAGACTACTGCAATGCCTTGTTTACAGGCCTCCCAAAAAAATCAATTGAAAAACTACAGCTTATTCAAAACTCGGCTGCAAGATTACTAACAAAAACAAGAAAGATGGAACATATTACTCCTGTACTGGCAGAACTACACTGGCTACCTGTATCCTATAGAATTGACTTCAAAGTACTACTACTGGTATTTAAAGCTGTAAATGGCCTTGCCCCATGCTATATTGCTGACGCATTATCCTCTTATACCCCTGCACGAGCCCTTAGATCCGCTGATGCCGGTCTCCTGAGGATTCCAGACGCACCACCCAAAAGGATCGGGGAATCGGCCTTTTCATACTACGCCCCAAAGAGATGGAATGCCCTACCACAGCACATCAGAGAAGCAGAATCCATCGACATCTTCAAGCGACAACTAAAGACCTACCTATTCAACCAAGCCTACACCTAACTACTCAGTCACCGACTTCCCGTTACCAGCCCCGGCAGATGGGCTACCCTGGGAGACGTGGTTCTGCCTGAGGTTTCTTCCTAGAAAAACAGGGAGTTTTACTCACTGATTCCTGAGGTTTCTTCCTGAATTCACGCAAATCAAACAAACAGGGAGTTTTTCCTCACCCCTGTTGCTCCCTGGGGACACTAACAACCGACTGCGCCTAAATGAACTTTCCTCGTCTAGTGCCACTGGCCCGCAAAGACTGCCGACCTATGTTCACATAAGAGCCCACATTAACAGAGCGTTGCATAGCTCTAACGCCACTGGACTACAAAGATTGCTGACTAGGGCCTACAAGGACTGCCTACCTGTGTTCATGCAAGAGTCAGTCTGCTTCTGTATTTATCTGCTCTGACATCACTGAACCGCAAGAAATGTTGTCTTGCAACAACCCTGCCAAACTGTAAAGCACTTTGAGTTGCATATTGCATGTATGAACTGTGCTATACAAGTAAAGTTTTATTATTATTATTATTATTATTATTATTATATTGATAGCTTTCCAGCGTTTGTTTGATGCAGTTGTAAGCGAGTGGTAATATTTTGCAGACAGTCGCTAGGTTTTTGAGGTATTCCCTGTGTCAATACATGCATTGATGGCACCATTGACATGAATTGTATAGCTGTGCCTATAGCTTTCAATGGGATTTTAGCTAAATACGCGCAGAATACGCACAGAAAAATAGACTCGGTTTCTATTCTCTAGCTGCAGTCCGTATTCTGAGCGTAGTCCACGCTCAGAACACGGTGGCGGTGGGAATGGTCTCATCCGCTAACGTGCATTCTAAATGAATACGCTCAGAATACGGACAGAATACGGGCACGCGCTGAACACGCAGAGTGTTTGGTGTGAATGAGCCCTAAGAGGCGAGACCTGAGGAAGGCACAGAGTGAGGCTAATCTCCCCCAACAAAGTCTAATACTGGTGAGTGATGTTTAATTCATTGATAACAAATATTTTGTGCTGCAAAATAAACTGTTATTGTGAGTTATTTTTTATTTAATAGTAGCCTGTAGACCTGCAAAATAACCTGTAGAATTTAATTGAGACTGTAGCCTTTTACGTGCGCACTGGCACATAAAAACTAGATGTACCGCATAGCGGTACATGGTATGACCGCCGCAGTGTATTGAAATGTGGGAACTGTTGGTATGAAGTGTGTGTGGAAGAGCAGTGTTGTCAGGTGAGAATTTATGTGGAAATGATTTCCTGGAAGTGGGCATGAATGTGGGTTTTGAATGAATGACATTGTGTGTGTTTGTATAGTGTGTAGGAATGATTTCTGAAAGGAATAGGCAAAATGAGATTTTGTACAATTACAGCGGCTGCTATAGGCCCAATTTTATGGCATGTGCTGGGCTTTTAGAGGTCTTTGTGTTGATCGTGCATGAGATATTTTATGCAGTTCCTACATTCTTAGTCCAAAATATTGGCAATTCAAAATCCCAATTTTTGCATTTACCCATATCACTAGGTGGCGCTGTGCTTCAAGTGAGTGTTTATGGGCTGGGCCGATACGCCTCTGTAACACCGACATACTAACACAAAATTGTTGTCTTGGGCAAAATTGTTGACATTATTTAACAAAAGCTGTTTTTTGTCACCTAGCTTCGCCAATAAACATCGCCCCCTATGACGAAATGTCACAAAATGTAGTACACATGAAAAGAAAGCTGTTGAGAGATGGCATGTCAACTTTGACCAAATTTGAGCAATTAAAAGCCAAGATATGGACTTTTGAAAAATTTTAAGCTACGTGTTAAATGTTCATTGACGTGTAACTTCGAAACGGTTTATCTCAAGATAAATCCTTTGATAACTTTTTGTCAGCATTGTCTGTAGATGACATATACCAAATTTGGTGAGATTCACATGAATGGCCTATGACGAGTTTGTTCAAATTCGTTTTCGCAATGTTAAAATTTCACGGAAATTGTTTTCGTTGGAAGTGGGCGTCGACCTGTGCTTTCAATGTGTGAGGGTCAATAGATTTTACGATAAAAAAAAGTTGTTGTAAACATTAGCATTCTCTAGATAATAGGCAAAATGACATTTTTTACAATTACAGCGCCCCCTATGGACCAAATGTTATGGCATGTGCTGTGATGTTAGAGGTTTTTGTGGTGATCATGCATGACCTATTTTGTGCAGTTCCCACCTTCTCGGTCCAAGATATTGGCAACTCAAAACACCAATTTTTGCATTTACCCATATCACTAGGTGGCGCTATGCTTCAAATGAGTGTTTATGGGCTGAGTCGATACGTCTCTGTAACACCGACATGTCACAAAAATTTCACGTCATTGGGTGAAACGTTCATTGAGTTATTCATCAAAAACTTTTGCCGGTCTCCCCCTCTTTGACGGACCCTGGCAAAGCGGGTGGGTGGCCCTTGGGGACCAAAAGCTTCTAGTCGCTCAAAAACTTCTAGGGCTACATGCCTACAAAGGTTCATGTCCCCCGTACTTCCATTGTCCCGGAAATCGTTGACGGAAAATCGGTGAAAAACAAAGAAAAAAAAAAAAAAAAGGGAAAAAAGTCTCGGCAACACTATAATGACCGTAATAATAATACAACATGCCAACATGCCAACATGCCAACATCCCAGCCATAAGACGTGTCCTGGTTCAAGACAGAAAACACAGCCACCTCAACCCAACCTGGCAGGATGTTTCTGTGTTGGAGTCCATTAACGCAGCAATGAAACCACTGGCTGACTTTACAGATGTCCTCTGAGGGGAAAAATATGTCACAGTGTCCTCAGTTAAGCCTGTGCTGGAACTGATTAAAGGTGCCCTTCTCTCTCCAGGTCCTGATGACACTGTACTGATAGCCAGTATTAAACAAAACGTGCACAGTGCTAACTGAAAAATACAGCTTACCAGCAATCCAAGTCCTGCTGAGAAAGGCCAGCATCTTGGATCCAAGGTATCGTGGCTATGGAGGAGGCAGGGGCACTGGATGATGTCAAACATCAGGTTGTGCAAGAGCTACTGGACTTAAAAGGGCCAGAAGGAAGTGGAGAAGGTGGCAGTGGTGACAGCTGCTGCTGCACCCCACAAGAGGAAGAGGCTGAATGACCTTCTTCAAAACAGAAGGGCTTATCTTACAAGTCAGGTCCAGGCTGCATTTCCAAAAAGAGTACAGGCTGATGCAGAGCTGACCAAGTTCCTCCAAGAAGATGCACTTGATGCATCTTGAGATCGCTTGATGTGGTGGCGTGACAATCAAAGAAGCTATCATTTGATGGCCAATTTGGCTCAAAAATACATGTTCATTTGTGCAACAAGCACCAGCCCAGAGAGAATGTTTAGCACAGCTGGCAACATTGCTACTCCTGAGAGATCCTGGCTTAAGCCACACAAAGTCAACATGTTGGTATTTCTTGCTCGGAATGTCCCAGACTAAAGTAGCTATGGACTTCAATATTACCTGTTGAGGCATCTGCTTATATTCATATGCAGTGTTCTTGTTGTTAGTTTGCACTTTTTGCTCACGAAGGTCCTAACTGATGGTTTTGCCTGTTAAGACAGACTCTTTATGTCTGAGCCTAATGTTTAATATTTATTGAAGTGCAATTTTGTTTACAGTGAGTTCATTATACATTTTATATTGTTTTGTCTGTGTGTGGTTTTTATTTCCATTTATTTTTTTATGGTTTGTATTTAAGTGCATTTTTCTTGATACCAGAGACTTGGAGTCCATTTTATGTGTTGTTTTTGGTTGTTTTGTTTATTATGACCGCCGCTAGCGAACCTAGCGAAAGCGGTCTTATTGGAGTTGCCGCAAAATTTTCCCCTTTTTTTTTTTTTTTTTCACCCATGTTTCGTCAACGATTGCCGGGACACTGAAACTCAGGGTGCATGAATGTTTGTAGGCATGTAGCCCTAGAAGTTTGTGAGCGAATAACACCTTTTGGCCCCCAAGGGCCACCCCCCCCGCTGTGCCAGTGTCCGTCAAAGAGGGAGAGACCGGCAAAAGCTTTTGCTGAATAACTCAGTGAACGTTTCACCCAACAACATGAAATTTTTGTGATATGTCGGTGTTACAGAGACGTATCGACCCAGCCCATAAACACTCACTTGAAGCATAGCGCCACCTAGTGATATAAGTAAATGCAAAATTTGGGATTTTGAGTTGCCAATATTTTGGACTGAGAAGGGGGAAACTGCGCAAAATACGTCACCACAAAGACCACCAGAAAAACACCACAGCACATGCCATAAAATTTGGTCCATAGGGGGCGCTTTAATTTTACAAAATGTCATTTTGCCTATTATCTACAGAACGCTAACGTTTACAACAATTTTTTTTATCGTGAAATCTATTGACCGTCATGCATTGAAAACACTGGTCGACACCCACTTCCAACGAAAACAATTTCCGTGAAATTTTAACATTGCGTCATAGGCCGTTCATGTGAATCTCACCAAATTTGGTATACATCATCTACAGACAATGCTGACAAAAAGTTATTAAAGGATTTATCTTGAGATAAACCGTTTCGAAGTTACACGTCAATGAACATTTAACATGTAGCTTAAAATTCTTCAAATGTCCATATCTTAGCTTTTAGTTGCTCAAATTTGGTCAATGTTGACATGCCAGCTCTAAACAACTTTCTTTTCATATGTACTAAATTTTGTGACATTTCGTCATAGGGGGCGATGCTTATTGGCGAAGCTAGGTGTCAAAAAACAGTTTTTCTTAAATAACTCAACAATTT